>OW052065.1:6777500-8027500 GCA_932526445.1 Phragmatobia fuliginosa | reverse complement strand
AAGTTTTCCAAGTACCTGTTTTTCACTATATAACTCCTGAACTAACAAAGTTATAGTTTTCTTTTAAAGTTCATCATATGGACTACTATTAAATTTTTTTTAGCTTTTAGAAAAAGGGTACGACTTGTTTTTTAAAAAAAATGTCCTTTAAAGTTAAATTATTTGCAAATCTTTAAAAGACCTAGCTAACGATACACCACACAATGGGGTAGAACCGAAAATATATCATCCCCACTTTACGTGAAGTGTACCCAAAATAAAAATACTTATTTTTCTTAATTTCATTGTAGCAGTTCATCGACGTGATAGAATCACATATGCATGCAAATTTTAACTTTCTAGCACTAACCGTTTGAACGGTAAGTCAAAAAAAGTCAGTTAAATAGTTTTGGAGTTCATCGTAAGCAACAAAGAAACACGAGAATACATAATATTTTCTTCTATTATGAAATATGTCTACAAACATGCTGTATATAATTATAATTGGAACAAAAAAATACTGAAACAAAGTAAAATCAAAAACGGTAACAAATTTACCTATATAGCTTTTTTGTTAGTGAAACAAAATAAAAGGAATAACACAGATTACATTTTGTTAATAAAAATTACAATACGTTTTTATGATATTTTGAATATAAACACTTGAGATATACACATAGTTAGTGAGCTAAATTAAGAACATACATATTTACCAAACATTGTGAATCAATAAGCTATTGAAGAATATTACGAACTCAAACAAAATAATTTGCGAGGTTGTTGTTGCTCGACATATCTACGTCAAACATGTCACGTTCAATAAAATGAGTAAATATAACGTCAAAGAGTTGTACATAAACTAATTTAGTACTACATACAGCCTTTATTTATACAAGCATTAGTAAACAAAACAATAAACTGTTTATGTCAATCACTTTAATAATATCAATATTTTCATCAGGTTGATGGAAAACAGAATGATAACGTCCCACTGCTGGGCTCGGGCATACTCTCAGGAGAGGGTTAAGGCCATACTTCCCCTTCTTGCCGAGTGCGGGTTGGGGACTGGCTAGACACTTGTGGCTACGTAAATCTTACCGTTGGATCTTTTTAAGCCACCCGAAGGCCTCCAACTAAGCTTCACGATGTTATGATAACAACCGGAACCGACTGCTTAATGTGTCCTCGAAATGAAATGAAATGAAATCATTTATTCTGCAATTAGGATACATGAACACTTTTGCAAGTTAAATTTGTTTCTGAGCAGATGAGTTCGGCCTTTCCTAAATGGACTAGCCCTGAGAAGAAAGGACGAAACAAACTCAGGGATCACAGTCTCTTTTAAAGTCCAGACAATATTCTTAAATGCGATAATTACAATTGTCACAATTATAATAATTAAAGATAATAATTTAAAAGTTGTCAACAATGGCAATAATTTAAGATAAATCTGTTAAATGTATTATGTAAATTTAAACCATAAATCATCGTCACATCAAAATAAATTTAAACTTTCAGTAAACAGCATGTGCAGAATGGGCTGCTCAATCCCAGGCGGTTTTATGAACAATATATTCTGCTATGGTATAATACCCCTTTGCGGATAACTTAGATTTAATGGTGTTCTTAAATTTAATTAATGGCAAATTCCTAATCACGGAAAAAATCACGGAGTCTCTCATTTTATCATAAGTCTCTCATTCATATCATTCAATCATATCGGATTCTCTCATTACTAACGGTCACCCATTCAGGTACTGACTGCGCCGTCGTTGCTTGCCCTCGTTTGGTTGATTTAAATATTGGTAACGCTGTCAAATAATCAACTGAACGCAATTAGATTATTATTGACTTTCATAATGAAGACTAGCTTGAAATATTTTTTTAAATCAGATTACGATATTGACAATCATTGTATTACTAGGCATGCCTTTTAAGTTCTGTCGTTTCAATATTACGCGGCAACTCTGGATTTGTAACTGTTCTATATTCGAATGTGTTTAAATTTCGAATTTCAAAACAGTTGAAAGTATTAGAATTGATGCTATTGTTTAGTCACAGCGTCGATTGGAATCTGTCAGGTTACGTACGAAAATGAATCTTTCTAAGGAAAAGTTCGTGCGCTAATTTTCTACAAGTTTAGAAGAGGCCAGACACGGCCTCTTTTTTGACACAGAGGCACACTGTTTTGAAGAGCTATCATCTGTGTTGAGTAATAAAGCCCCATGTCTGCGGACTGTCGAACGCTGGTATTTAGAATTTCAGCGTAGACATACTAGTGTTAGTGACAAATCTCGCGAAGGACGCCCAAAATCCGCCTTCACTGAAGATAACATCATTGCTATGAGACAACTAATTATCGAAGATCGTCATGTGACATATCGAGAGATAGGGGCTCTATTAGGCATCTCAGGGACAATAATTCAGAAGATCTTGCATGAAGCGCTTGGTCTGAGAAAGCTAGTTTACCGTTGGATACCGCATCCGCTTTCCGACGGTCACAAGGTGGGCCGTTTCAGATGGTGTAAGAAATCTTTGCAAAGGTTCAACCGAGAAGAGTCAAATCACGTCTACGACATCATCAGTGATGATGAATCTTGGATCTATGCCTACCATCCTGATTCCAAACAACAATCTACAATCTGGGTCTTTCCAGACAAGCCAAAGCCGACCAAAGTTATTCGTTCTCGAAGCACTTCAAAGAAGATGGTGGCCACGTTCGTTGAAAAAACCGGCCATGTTGCGACTATTGCACTTAAGATCGTAGAACGGTTAACGCAGACTGGTATACCATAGTTTGTTTACCACAAGTCATCGACGAACTTCGAAAATCGAACTCAAAGCGACGCATCATCCTGCACTACGACAAAGCAAGCTTACACAGCGCTCGTCAAACGATTGAGTATTTGAAGCAGGAAAACTTAGAAATTCTTAACCATCTTCCATATAGTCCTTTTTTTTTTTTTTTTTTTGTGTGAAAAATCATCATGGACCGTCACCCCACCGGGGGTTACGGCGGGGTGGTGTGTCGGACTTGAACCGACTAAAAAACACACAGTGTGCCCTCTCCGCGCCTCTCCGTTTAGGAGTAGGAGAAGTCCAGGGTGGGATCTCCTTCTGAACTTCTCCAGCGCCTGCCCGCTCCTGATGCGGGCACCGTCTCTGTTTGACGACCCTCTCTTAGGCGGCGTCCGGCACACACCGACGCCGCCCGAGTCGCCGGCGGCGAATCTGGTCCGATTGGATGTCGTCCTCCCGGGCCTTCTCCGCCGCCTCCTTCTGCGTGATTACGTCCTCGCAGAAGGTTGCGACCGCGGTAAATGAGCTCTCGCTGCCGACCATGGAACGAACGACGGCCGGCAGCGAGAGATCCCCTCCGATGACTGCAGTGAGGACCCGGCGCTGCGTCTCCCATGCGGGGCAGACCGCCAGCGTGTGATGAGCCGAATCCTCACTGCAGTCGCAGTGGTGGCAGGCGGGACTCAATTCCCTCCTGGCGACCGAGTGCAGGTACTTTCCGAAGCAACCATGCCCGGAAAGAACCTGCGTCAGTCGGAAGGTAAGGGTCCCGTGCTGCCGTACTGCCCATTCGCCGATGACCGGCTGAAGCGCCTCTACGGTGGCGAAGCCAGCACGTGGAGTCTCCAGCCGGACCGACCAGCGATCCATCGTGGCTCGGTGATCGGCTTCGCGCCACTCGCGCACGTCCTCGGGCGGAGGTCCAACTCCACCACTCTCCGCCCGGTAGCTTCCATATAGTCCTGACCTAAGCCCTAACGATTTCTTTCAATTTGATAAAATTAAGAAAAGTCTTCGTGGTCAAAGGTTCCAGACCGGTGAAGAAGCATCCGACGCTTTCCAGACAGCCATTGAACATACCCACTTTAGTTTTATTATTAAATATCTTACTATGACTTAGATTAAACTGATGACAGACCTCTTGTTTGTAGCTTTTAGTTCGATGTGTAAGCTAGACCCTTAACCCTAACTAAAACCTTCTTAAACAAAAGATTTAATACTACACAACTTTTAATTTATTCCAACATTACAATTAATTGGTAAGTAACCATTTCTCTCTGCCTACTTTTAACCAATTTCGATGAAATTCGATATGTTGATGCCAGAGGCGTTGATTCTTGAGGAAGGGCATAGGCTACTTTTTACTTAGGTATATAACCGGCATATATAATTTTTAACTTTATTACTTTAGGACAAATTTTAGTTATTTTTTTCGAATAAAAGCAATGTATTCATTGAAATGAATGTTTCAACTGTTTCCGCGCATCCTAAAAAGTTCCAGACCTTGTCATGTTACGGAGAAACAAATAGAAAAGGGAAATAAAAAATAATCTCTTTTTACAAATATAAACAAAACAGAAAAGGGTTACCCTAATTTTTAAGGTAGGTTACTACCTAAATATATACCAGTACTGAGGATTACGAGGTCAGACGCTTTAAAAAGATACAATATTATAAATGGTAGCAGCGCAACCCTCTTATCACATTTAAAGCTGAAAGATGAGTATTATAGATAACAAGAATTAAATTCGTGCTATCTTTAACTGATATCTCATCATAATATTAAGATAATTAAAAGTATTTTTAGACTAAATTACTCAATGCAGATATCATTGTACCTGTAGTAAATTATAGTTCGGAGAATTATTGCAGTAACAGACGAAGAATAGAGAACATCCCTATTTATCCCATGGGTGTTGAAAATCGACTAAGGGAGCAAACTACCCCACCCATCTTTCCAACTTGGTATAGTAGGCCAAAACGTTCTTTCTGATTAGAGGACTATGCTCAGCAGTAGAATGATAAACACTATTGATGATGATGATGTAGACACAGAATACATAATAGTACCCGTACAGAAGACTCACTCCGAAAAGTAAATTAAAGTTATAGATACCCTCGGTGTCAAAAGATTAAGTTCAATTCAGATCGCACAGCGCCGAATCACTACGATTATATTTACCTACAGTTGCGTCTCTTTCTATCGTGTAACTCTTAACTGTTCTGACGATGTCTGTTCGACCGGCGTGTCTGACCCGGCAGGCAGCCGGCCGACTATACCTAAACTGCGGAGTGACACCCCCCTGATGTAGATACCGATGATTAAAAATTTACAAATTTATTATAAAAAATTTTCTGACTAACAACCTTCGTCGAAGCACTAAGTGCTTGGTCGAAAATCATTAACCACTAGACTAACAAGTCTAGTCTAGTGTTTAATGATTTTCGACCAAGCACTCAGTGCTTCGACGAAGGTTGTGCGATCGGTAAGGATCAATTTGATCGGAATGGATCGGAAAGGAAAGGATCTGGTTTTCAGCAGGACAATGTCTGCCTAGTTTGGATCTGATGACCGTTTGTTCAGAATGATATGATCATATGTTACTAACAAGCAGCAAATAAGACCAAATAGGTCCCTTAAATGTAATTAATCTAATAATATAGATACAACACATGCAATTGAACCATCCTCGTTTAAAAGAGCAAAAATTCACAGATAGCGTTCTGAACATATCGGTATACTGTTTGTAATAATACCTTTTTTAATATTGCAAGTAATTTTTTTTTATTAATTTATGTCTCTAAAGCATGTGATTAAGATACTTGATTTCATAATACAGAAAATGATGTTTTATAACTCATAGCTTTTTAATGTTCAACGGAATTACCTAAACTTAAAATCAACAATATTTGTTAGCAGAGACTACGAGATTATTTTTATCAGTCCGTGTGGAGCGGATACAAAATCAAAAATCAAAATCAAAGCATTTATTTCAAGTAGGCCAGTTACAGGCACTTTTGAATTGTCGAAACAAAAATGTAGCTACAGTCCCAGTCACAAGACACAAAAACTGTGAAAGTACTGTAGTTGCCCATTCCCTAGCGTAGATCTCTATGGAGAAGAACGGGCAAGAAACTCCATGGACACTCTTTTAAATCAAAATGTTTTTACAAAATCATGGTTACATCATTCATGTTGAGATGGTACATTATGTGAGAACGATGTAGCAAGACGTGCACGTTAAAAGTGTCCATAGTACAACAAAAATACAATTGAAAAATAAAATAATTAATTCAAATAAGCCGTGGCAACTAAGAGATGACCAGTCACAACTGACAGCGCCCGTTCACGAACATGACGCATGGATCCGCACCATTCAACTCAACCATTTTGAAGGGAATCAAATGATCAGACACACGCGCCACCATCAGCGTGACATTTGAGTGAGCATGACATACTCTCAACCGCCAGGGCAGATTCAGGTCAAGAAAAGACGTAGGTTTCCAGTGAATGATAGCTTGAATAGCTTCCTAGTACATAGTACTCACACAATATGGGCTATGCGATTATATAACACTAAAGAGATTGAATCTATACAATGCAAAGAAAGTTGTACAATCTTCAGCAGCTCCAACAATACCATTCAATGCTATCAATTTATGCGCCCCTGTCCTTGTGAAGCAGGACCAGCATTGAGCCAAGCATTTTTATCAGCGATATAATCGCTCAACTTGTAATATGCTTGCTTACATAGTGTGCGTTTAATGCATGTTTTAAATTTTGTCTCATTCAGTTCAAGAATACTTTGTGGAATTTTATTATAGCATCTCAAACAGTACCCCATAAAAGAAGAGTCTACTTTAGCGAGTCTAAAGCCTGGCTGAACTAGTTGGTCCCTATTTCTAGTACAGTAATTATGTTTGTCACCTCTTTTGCCAAAAAGATGAAGATTTTTCCTAACGTACATTATGTTTTCGTAGATGTATTGACTATGTACCGTCATGATGCCAATATTCTTAAACAGTTCCCTTAGAGAATCGCGCCTACGAAGATTATATATGGCTCTGATGGCTCTTTTTTGCAGAATAAATATAGACTCAATATCTGCAGCCCGTCCCCATAACAAGATGCCGTAAGACATTATACTATGAAAGTAACTGAAATAGACCAGTCTAGCGGTATCTTCATCAGTAAATTGACGGATTTTTCTAATAGCATATGCTGCTGAACTTAGTCGCCCCGCAAGAGATGTTAAATGAGAACCCCATTGTAGCCCTGCATCAAGCGTAATCCCCAGGAAAACAGTTTTATCTACGAATTCAAGTTTCTCTTTATTCAAAATTATATCACAATCACTACTCTTAACATTCGGTAAAGCAAATCTTATGCATTTGGTTTTTTTTTCATTTAATACCAAATTGTTTGCTGTGAACCAATTCTGGACTTGAACTAGGGCATTATTCACGTCATCTAGATTTTGGGCCCGTCTTTTTATCTTAAAAATTAAGGAAGTGTCATCAGCAAATAACACCATATTTTGAGATTGATTTTTTAATAAATATGGTAGATCATTTATATATACTAGAAAGAGGAAAGGACCCAATATTGAGCCTTGAGGAACCCCCATTTTTACTTTTAAACCCTGTGAATTAACACCATTTATTTGTACATATTGTTGTCTATCACTCAAATAAGATTTAACCAAATCCAGTGCAAGTTTTCCTAGTCCGTAATGCTCAAGTTTCAAAAGTAATGTGTCGTGATTTACGCAATCAAATGCTTTGGAGAGGTCACAAAAAATTCCTATGGCGTCTTGGGACTCTTCCCACGCAGTAAATATATGCTTTAATAAGGTTACACCGGCGTCAGTTGTACAACGTCCCTTGGTGAAACCATACTGTTGATCATGTATGATTCTGTTGGTGTTAAAATGATCGAGCATTTGGTTAAGCATTACCTTTTCAAAAACTTTGCTAAAAACTGGTAACACGGATACAGGTCTATAATTATTAGTATCTTTACTGTCCCCGGATTTGAAAAGAGGTATTACTTTACTGTATTTCATTAAATCAGGGAAAACTCCTTGGTCAACACATAAATTAAAAATTAAAGCTAAGTATGGGGCTATAGTCTCAAGTATGGATGTACAAACTTTGATAGACATTCCCCATAGATCTTCGGTCAGTTTGATTTTTATTTGCCGGAAAGCCTTAATAACTATCTTAGGGTTAATGTGTTTAAATTTAAATTCAGCCAGGCAGCTAGACACATTCGCCTTTAATAAATCAATTGAGACATCAGGTGAGGAATTAAGAGCCTCTGTAGTTTTTGATGGTATATTAGTAAAGAAATTTACAAATTCTTCAGCTACTTCCTGATTTGAGCTTTTAGGACCACATGCTGTATCTAATGTGTAGCTAGTGTTACGTATTTTCTTCCTGTTAGTCTCGTTATTTATGACTTTCCAAACTGTCTTTATTTTATTTTCTGCTGATTTGATCTTGTTGCTAATGTGCAGGGCTTTAGCAACCTTGCATGTATTTCTAAAAGTTTTTGAATACTTAGCAACATACTTGTTAAAAGTTTCAGAGTTTATAAAAGGCTTAAGGCCATAAAGCTCAACACACACAAGGTGGGCGTCTCCAATACAGGCCCTGTGTATTCTTTATTGTCTCATTATAATTATACTATCAAAATGTATTATTTATTTATTTATTTATTTATTTATTTTTCTCCTTACAATTAGTCAGGTTACAGTTTTTTTTTTCTAAGCATAATAAAACATTTTGCACCTAAAATCATCATCATTATCATTGTTAGGTATAGATTTAACGGTATTTTCCTGTTTAGATACCAGTAAGTGTTGTTTGTGTTATACATTCAATCGTATCACGTAAACACGCACTCAGTATTTTGAAGATATGTTCAATTCAAGGTCCCACTCGATTCTCGTTGAGGTGTGTAATGTGGCGACCACTTGTTTCAAATCCGACGCTATAGACAATGTGGTGAATATTCTGCATACTTACGTAGGTAATTTCTTTCGACTACTACTAGACCGCAGTCCGTAAACCACAATTTAAAGGATTTAACAAATGAATTAAAAGTGCGTGATTTAAAAATAAATTAAAAATAAAAGAGCCAGTAATTGAAACATATACCCTACTATGTATGTCATAACTGTACACATACTTGAATCATGTTTTATATTTACCATGTGTGGATCACGCCTATTTTCTTTACGTAGCATGCAGCCCACTAACCGATGCGACGCAACAACCTTATCGTGGTTTTACCTTAAGCCTGATTTATAGTACTTGACTTTTAGTATTCAGTAAAATAAAATCAAAACCATAATATGCTCTCAGATTCTAAATTTAGAAGTTCGTAGCATGTACAAGACCACTGATCTAGGCTTTTTAATTTTTTTAAGAGGATGATGATAATGAACGAGATATTATAAAATTGACATGATGTTCAGCACTAGCGTTTTTAGTAGACTATCAAGGTCTACGTTCCTTAAGTAAATAAAATTTATTTATACAAGTACATACAATAATTGTTTTATTTCAATGATAAAATATACCTAAAAATTAACCGCCTTGTTCATAAACGTAAATTATTAAAGTAACGGTTCTGTGTTATTTTCAACTTATGAACAATTTGAACACAGACATAAAAGTTTGGACCACCAAAACGATAGTACTGGTAGAACCACCTTGACGTCTATACTAACACTCTTGTACTCCTGAATTGAAACTGTCCATGATATCAGGAGACCCGTAAACTTTTTTGACCCCACTATAATAAAAAATCTTATACTAAGTATATAAATCTATAGTTTTTATACAATCCAGTTACTATGTTATAAATCAACAGCATACGTATACGAGATTACGTTTATCAGTGCGCGAATTTAAGGTAGATGCTTCAAATACCAGTCAACATGATTTTAGTGCGTAATTTGTAATAAAATAAATATATTTTTACTTATGATTATTTAATACCTGGGTACACTCTTAGTCCTTTGCTAAAATATATTATATTTATATAAATACAGATATTTTCCCTAACTTACTTAGATACGACTTCAGTATTGGGTCGTGAAATCTGTATATTGAGTCATTTAATTAACATAGTTATAATATCTCATGTAGAAAATCAGAATATTATATAAAATCGTCAGTCATCCAAATTTAAATTGTAAAATAATTGATAAAATAGAAAATAATTCGTAATCGTAACGCATCTCATATGTACCACGTGTGAATCACGCCCAGTTTCTTTACGTAGCACGCGACCCACTGCCCGATGCGACAACGTTATCGGTGTTCCACCTTAACAGTTATTTATAATGCTGCTCGTATCTTAGGGCTTTCACCCACTGGCCACGCGCTCACGCGCGTGGGCGCGTGGCAGCAGATCACGCGCGCGGCGACGGTGGAGCAGATCTGCCCGTTCGAGCAGATTCTACCGCGCCTACGCGCCTGCCGGCTTTGTCGCCAAATTGCTGGGCGTTGTTCAATTTCGAATATAAATGTATCCGTGTCCAGATCCATCGTGAACAAGTCCTTATAGCACGAAAACAGGCGCGATACTTCGTTCAATTTCGTATATAAATGTGTTTACTGCTGCGGCCCGCCACGCCTAAGCGCGCGGTGGCAGAATCTGCCCGCGGCACGCGCTCACGCGCCTGGGCGCGTGGCCAGTGTGTGAAGTCCCTTAGGCGCGTGAGCGCGTGCCGCTAGCAGATTCTGCCCCCGCGCGCTTAGGCGTGGCGGGCCGCAGCAGTAAACACATTTATCTACGAAATTGAACGAAGTATCGCGCCTGTTTTCGTGCTATAAGGACTTGTTCACGATGGATCTGGACACGGATACATTTATATTCGAAATTGAACAACGCCCAGCAATTTGGCGACAAAGCCGGCAGGCGCGTAGGCGCGGTAGAATCTGCTCGAACGGGCAGATCTGCTCCACCGTCGCCGCGCGCGTGATCTGCTGCCACGCGCCCACGCGCGTGAGCGCGTGGCCAGTGGGTGAAAGCCCTTAGGGTTCCGTAAAATAAAAATCTTTAATAAAACATTATTTTAACAATCTAATTCGATTTAATTAACTTTCAAAGTTTGATCTAGGAGGATTTAATTGGGTAAAGAGATAAGGTCGAATAAAATTTGTAGCGTTATTTATTGTATGTCGGCCTGGAAATGAAATCTTTGTGAATCCAGTTGACGCTAAATAGTTTGACGCGCACTTGTTCAGACGAGAATATAGCTTACAGCCTGAGCATCTTAAAATATTCTTCTATTATTTTACACTTCTTCAGCACATTTTTGCTTTTTATAAAACGTGTAAATGACAGACACACTTGACCGATTCCTTTTATCACTTGAACACAGTTTGCGTCATTCTATTATCTCTACTACACTGATAGTAGTAATTACAAAAAAAGTTAAATATTTATCTTATTATGACATGATAATTATACTATAAAAAGACCCAGCAGTTGTCCAACTTGCATTGTATCAATCGAGTCACTTATTTGTTGCGATTGAATATTGATGATTTGTTACTGTCAATTCTGTAGTACTGGCTATAAATCATTTTATACATTCATAAGGAAGTATGTAGGACTGCCTCGTTGGTCTAGTGGTTAGCGTATGCGACTGCTAATCAAGAGGTGTCGTATTCAAATCCCGGGTCGGGCCAAAAAGTGTTGTTGGGTTTTTCTTAGGAAATTCCTAATAGCAGCCCGGAGTTTGAAGTTTGGCGGTGATTCACGCCCGTGCCTCGGAAAGCACGTATAGCCGTCGGTCCCGGTTGTCATGAACATCTATAGCAGTTAGTTATTGGGAAGTCAGTGCCCTCAAATATACTGACAACTAGTTCAATCTTCGAATTTAAGTTCTCCCTTAGGGTTGCCTTGCGTAGCGTGGCCTTTATAAAATATGCCAGGCTTTAAAACAAGGTTTTGAAATTTGTCTATTTTCAGGATCCACCGCTGCCAAAGCAGCAAATACATTATTAAATATATCGAAAAGGTTATAACCATTCGTTATACAATTAAAAAACTTTAGATGTGTTATAGGACAATTTTCGATTGTTTAAATATTTTCGAAAATATTCGGATTTTTGTAAAAAAACGAGACCCAAAAATCCCCATTGTTACATACATTTTGTTCAATTTTCCAAAGAAAATTACCACCTAATAGTAATTAGATCATTGGTTTAGGTATTTTCTGGATATCTGCACGTAAAACAATGATAAATACAAACTCGGTTATCTTTATGCAAAACAATTGACCTGAAAATGTTGATATCAAGAATATATCCATTCGACATTGCTGTACTTAAATCTGGAGTCGCTCTCAGATAACCTATACCTACGTACCTACTTGTATGAGATTAAATACTAAGTATCGTGTTTGATATTAAAATTAATTGATCACAAAGTTAATTTGACTCCATGGAAAGCGTAATGGTTTCAACGGTCCTCATGCCGATGTCCAATGCGCTTAGGTGTTGTGGGTTCATGTATAAATTGTTGTTCTGAGCCTAGAAGCTGTTTGTGTCCGTTTCTTAAATTAACTAATCATTTGAATCTAGATTTCACGCTCTAATTAAAACAAAATTGTTGGTACGTAATAAATTTAGTTCGTTACATATTTATTGTTAGCTATCCCGCGGTGTTAGCCGCGTAAAGCCTCGGAGCGAAGCTGGTCTAAGAAATGATCTCCTTGGGCCTATCTGCCAGTTAAGTCCTGTAAAACTCGGTACAGCGGTTCCAGTGATTAGCTAAAATAAATAAAGAGATATACAGACAAACATTCCAAAAAAACGCTTTTTGATTTAAGTAAGGTATATACTTTCATTTGCATTTAATAAAAAACTGTCCAATTGATATTACAATCAGACACTTCAAATTTATTCGTATATACATTTTTATTTTGCACAATGTTGTAGGAACCAGTAATGATCGTAGACGTACTAACTTTTAGATGAGAATTTATCGAATTCGGTCGTAACAGATAGGGAATTCACAAAACCAGAATTGCTTTATTTGGAATTCAATTTAACTTTTTATATCACCGTGACAGGAATTTTAATTTGTTTGTAGTCCTCAGTACTTGTACAGAGAAGTTACTTTATCAATGTAAAAGCCTTGTTCATTTGGAAATACCTATTGAATGAAAAGGAATGAAAAGGTTGAGTATAATATAAATTTTGCACGTTAATATAACGGTCTTTAAGTTCGTGAATCAGGTACGTATGTGCATCGATCGTTGATATGTGTGTGGACTATTTTTTTGTGAATTTATTTTCCGACATTCCAATTACCCTTTGAAAATACTTTGAATGTATTTATACCGTATTGGTCCGTGTGGTGACGGAATAATAGTAAAGAATGTCACCATCCCTATTCATTCCGCGGGTGTCGTAAAAGGCGACTAAGGGATAAACTACGCACGAGAACATCAATGCAAAGAGAAGGAAAACTTGAAACCAACCCTATACCAACCCGTCTGGCCAGCGTGGTATAGTAGGCCAAACCTCCTTTCTAAGGAAAGGCCTATGTCCAGCTGTGGACTGTTGAAGGCTGTTGATGATGATGATGATGTATTCATACCCTTTAGAAATTCAGGTTTTAGTAGGGGGCCGCGACTTTACAGATATACCTCGACGGCTCGACAGTCTTATACAGACCCTTCAAAAACAACTACAATAAAATTATTTTATAGTGCCTCAAGAAGCTACTCTAAAATGGATCACCAGCTCTCGAACAACTATCGGTAGGTACATTGACGTGACGTGATTTATTTCACGTAGGTTTGTATCAAGGAGTACATTCGTTTGAAACAAATCTCGTATAAGATAATCAAAAGCATGAGAAAGGATAGGTATAGACTACTTTTTACCGCTGTAACCGACACACACAACGAAAGCTAGTTTACCATGTAATTTCGGAGTACTAAAACTAAGTATTATCGTATCTATTTAATTCAGGGATTAGTGCATTGCTTCTTCAAATAGGTTTTAATAAATGACGTTCGCAGCGAAGACGATAACCCAGATAAGAAGGTGAATGTCGTATCACCTACAATTTATCCATTAACTTATTCTTTATTGTTAATGTTCGATAGATAAGCTGTGCGTTGCCACAGCAAAATAAAAAAAATCGGCCAAGTGCGTGTCAGGCCACGCACAGGAAAGGATTCCTCAGTCACCCATCATGGATTTAAAATCGTATCCAATAGATACTTGTCGTTTACGTATTAATGCGTTAATTTTGTAAGACGTTTTCCAAGTAAGCGCATTTTACAAGTTAAGCCTCTATAACTCCTGAACTAACAAAGTTATGTAATCCGTTATAGTTTTCTTTTAAAGTTCATTATATGGAGTACTAGCTTTCGCCCGCGGCTCCGCCCGCGTGTATGTCGGTTATCGCGGTAAAAAAGCCTATGTCCTTTCCCAAGTTTAGTTCTATCTTCATACCAAATTTCATCAAAATCGGTTCAGTCGTTTAGGCGTGAAAGCGTAACAGACAGACAGAGTTACTTTCGCATTTATAATATTAGTAAGGATATGGGTCACCATCACGATTTTTCCAGATTTTTTGAGCCAGCCGATTAGCTTTTGGAGGGTGGACGGCCTGTTATTTACAAAAAAGTGCCTTTTATAGTGGAATTTCTCGCAAACGGATACCTAAATCTGCGAGAAAAAAAAACATCCTCACTTTACGCGTAGGGGAGGTACCCCAAATGAAAATATTTTTCATATTTTATTGTAGCACTTTGTCGACGTAATTACAACACATATTCTTGCAAAGTTTCACCTTGCTAGCACTTACGGTAAGTCGAGAACGGACGGATGGACATAATGAATCTATACCTAAGGGTTCCGAGTCATAAACTTCGGAACCCTAAAAAATCCGGCAAGTACGTGTCAGGCCACGAAAAAAATAGGGTCCCGTTGTCATATACAATGGCAAGTGGAATTAAAATAGTGTTCAATAGATAATAATTGTTATGTTTACTTATTATTTCGTTATTTTTGTACGAAGTTTTCCAAGTAAGCGTATATTACTAGTTAGGCCTCTATAACTCCTGAACTAAAAAAGCAATGTAAGCTGTTATAGTTTTCCTTAAAAGTTCAATATATGGACTAGCATCACGATTTATTTTCATACATCTGTTGCAACGGTAAGAAATATTACCACTCAAGCCAATAGCTTAGATTTAATAACAGTTTTCAGAACACCTGGCAAAAAACGATCCAGAGCAAAAACAGTCACAGAAATTGACAACTTTGACCAAGGCGTGATTAAGAGGTGCATACACAACTATAATACATTAAAAAATGATCTTCTGTTGGCAAGTTAAAACAAACGCTACATGAAGACATAAACTTCAAAGGCTCAGAACGAAGTCTTCGCCGGATTATCAAGTTTCGGATTTCGATGGAAAAAAAACTGGAAATAATAGAAAAGTCCTGATTGAAACTTTAAATACATATAATCGTTTGCAACGTATTGAATATTTGCAAAAAAAATAAGAAATATCGCTGAGACGGACGTCCTATTATCTATACGGATGAATCGTACGTAGATTCATCGCACTCTGCGCCAAAAGCCTGGACCGACAATCGTGCAAAGAACATACCTAAACCTAAAAAGACCCATTTTAAAAAAAACAGCAAGTTATTATTGTCCACGCGGGTTTTGAGGCTGGGTTTGACCGAATGCGTTATTGACTCATGACTATCCCCTCCTTAAAATTTAGAGGACGTTGGTGAAAACGGTCGTAAGTTTGTCGAAACGTCATTTATCTATTTTACTGACTGAAAACAACAAGTTTATATTAATAAGTATTTATAAACAGTAATGTTATCAAGTCTTGCACTATACTTACCTTAATGACTTATTATTGTAAGCCTAAGTCCTTAAGCAAATAGGAAATCTTTATTAGTAAGGTCAAATAACTATCTATAGCAATAACGGTGAGTTTGTTTAAACAAAGATGTAGTTATCGTATTATTATTCTGTCAACATATTCCACAACGACGATAGCAAGATAGCATAATCAAATGTTTTCGAATGAAAGACAGCAGGTGCATCTATTGTTTAGGATGGTAATGAAAATGATCCTAATATTTTTCATGTACTACACACAGCGCTATGTAGTCCCAAACCAAGCAGTGCTTGTACTGTGGGTGCTAAACAACTGACATTACTACATTTACGTTTTTTGTAAATACATTTAAAACATCCAGATTCACATTTGGTCCGACTCGAGAATCGAACCCAGCACCTCAAGCACAGCAGTCGCATAGTAGTGTAAAAACTGTTGACTTATGACAAATAATTTAAAAAAACAGCAATGATCTAATGCTAAAAAAATGTAATATCCACTTCAGATTGGCAGCGTATTGAAATCTTATTTTATTAAACTGTAACCGTTATCATGGGATGTTGGTGCAGCGACAAGTAGTTATTTAAATTACTTCAGAGATTGTTCAGTCGTTTCAGGGAGTTGAAAGAACACGTCGTGGTTTCCACCAGCCGTAGATGGCCCAGACCGGTAGGTACTAGGATATACGGGACGTCGATGTCAAGGAGTCTTTTGAGGTACCTGCGACGGTGTGCAGTTTAAAGTCGGTTCGAGTCCCAAATAACCATTAGTTTTTTAGGCGGTCCAATAATTTCTCAAGTCAATTCTACTCGGAATTGTTAAGGGTACATCATAAATATTAGAAATAAAACACACAAGTCTTACTATAGATAAGTATATTGAATAATTAAATAATGTTACTTCAAATGTTTGCCAAAAAAGACTTATAGTGTAATCGTAAAAGTAATAATAAAACGTTCTAGAGGTTATAATATTTCGAGTTGTAGTAGAAACATACATTTTTACAGTCAGATGATGCAAGTTGGATAGCTTACCAAATAGGGAAAAACACTCGCGTTGCGACGGCGTAATTTAAAACTTGGAACTTGTCATAACAAAGTGTTCTATCTTTGTTCCATTGTAATGACATGGCAGTTGACATTGTTAATCCAGAAATCGTGCAAAACAGTCTATCATTTTACTAGTTAATATTAGATATACTTTTATAATAACAACCATTCCCGCAACGGAGTATAATGTCTAGTGCTTTATATATAATAAATACTATATTTATGGGCACTTTCTATGATCAAGCAGGATGCCAGAAAACATTTGTACACAAAAGAAGAAAACGAATGCAACAATTTGACCGAATAAGACTTACAATTACAGTGCAGTAAGTAACAATTAGTTTTCAGGCATCTTGCTTTATTTAAAATAATAAGACTCCACTTTCGACTATTTCAAGGTTGTTGTCAGTCTTAAGTCCTGCTCGAAAATGGAGGACAATTATGGGATCGCATCGATCGTGGCACAAATTTTATACAGTTCGTTTTGAAGATATCGCAAAGAATGCTAAACATGTGAATACAAGTGAAAAAGAAACATATTTTCGAACGATGGAACGATATTTATGTAGGTGTTTATGTTCTCCAGTGTTCCTACGCCTTGAAATTGAAGCCTTCAGACAAAACAACGAATGTCAAGGAAGATGATTGTTTATAGAACTATCAATGTGACGTATAAAGTCACTACCAATGTAACCGTCACATTCATTGTTTTGCATTCGTATACCTCAAATATGTAAATATGCGATATGAACAATAAAACATTATTATATAAATTTATTACGTACACTAACAAGTAGCCATTCGAACTCTGTAAATGGTTACATATTTTAATAGGCGGAGACACCACACTTACAAAGTGCATTAATTAAACTACGAATCCAGATGTATAAAACAATTATGCATCTTCGATTTAGAACTAAACAAACTTGCTTGACTGTTATCATACCTCTAACTGACTGTGATGTGACGTAATTCGACATGCATACATCGCCATTAATGAGTATTACAGAACAAACTCAGTATCCACTGCCCACGATCCTGATCTATCGACATGCTGCAATTATCGTGCCCTAACAATCTAAACATAAAGACACCAACTGGAACTACTTATGCAACAAGAAACCAATCCACATACATGTCAAAATCGAAATCGAAATATTTATCTAAACGGAGACTAAGAATTATCTCGGTTAGGCATGTATGTGGATTGGTTCCTAGTTGTATCAGTGGGTCCAACTGTGGAATAGACATACAAACACTACGTCTACATCATCATGGTTACATGAAACATTTAATCATCGGATTTATTTCATAGAGGCACTCGTGGCTGTGTTCGCCTTTTGACTGTCTGTGATTATGATTACTACGTTCCTTTAATATCCAACGGATGTATGTCCAATCCACATTACGTCTATAACTTATGTTAAATCTTCGATACTACATTAAATTGTGATACTGTTAAATTATGCTTGTTTATAATGTATCGATACCTAAGTGGTACCAGTGTAGTAGTGTGCTATACAAAGGAATATAAACAACATTCGGAAAATAAATACGAGCCGAACGTACACCTAGTAAGAGCATGCAGAATACTAAGGATATTTGAATTTTACTTACATTGCAAACAATTTAAGTATGAGATCTCGATCATCTATGGTCGCTTAGTACCGTGTAAACTCATACTAGGTTTATTGATATGTGATACAGATACATGCAAATCAATGGGGATCTTGCAAACCTATACCTCTCGAACTTACATGACATTCCGCGAATTAAAACTATGAACATGCATTAAATGACTAATTAAAATATGCTCCGAACTAATACTCTATATTTATTTAATAAACTAACGATATACATTATATTTTTTTTTGTTATTTAAATACGTTTTTAAGTGTAAAAATAGTTTTTTTTGAGACAAAAATGTCAAAGCATTTCTTAATTTGATGCGTAGAAGAAAATGTTCCTCGACCGGAATATGCCAGAAAATGTTTATAATGCCCGACGAGCAATATTAGATTAAAAATAGTAATGTTGAAGTATAAATAGGCGAGAATTTTTTTTATCTAAATATGAGGATGTTGCAAAATTAATACTAATTTAAATGATTTGCAAAATAAATTTATGGACGGCAAGTCTCTATGACAATGACTAAAATGTCTTTCGTTTATCGGTGAGTTAAAAGAATAGTACTTCGATATTAAATTAAATTGCAATATCTAAAACATCTACATAAGTACAATATTTCTCGACAAACTTATCATTAAAAATTGTAAAACATTAAATTAATCTATTTAAAACAAACATATATCCGCGACCTACAGTTTAATCTCAAGACGATAAATCAAACTTTAAACCTTTTAAGAATTTTAAATATGGACAAGGTTAAAAAAAATTAAATAAAATCAGTCAAATCATGAGTTAAATTTGTGGACGTTAAGTCGGAAAATACAGCGAAATTACCCAGTTTCAGTCTTTGCGCTTGATACCAATGTAACGAGTAAGTACGTATACACGTTACGGTTAAGTGTGTGAACAGTATTTTCCTTAAATCTTATAATGACTGAACGAAGGCGCGACACTATTTTACTTGGACATAGTTTTAGAACGTACAACTGAATGTATTAAGAAGTTCGTAAGCTCGTGTTCTTGTTCTTAATTTAAATAAAAATGACTATTGTAAGTAAGTACGCGTTGTCGTTCTTTACGGCCTATCCTCCATAAATAAAACGAAATTCTATTCCCTAAAGATGAGTAGTGTAAAAACTCAAAGCGCATTACTAACGAATTGGTAACAGCAAGAATTTTTGTGCTGAACTTCAGTCAAAAATACCGTATGATATTTATTAATAATTTCACGGACACATGGTTCAGTGTTTTAAGTAAACAGTAAAAATCATATGACTGTTACGAACTTCAATTTATTCTAACTAGCATTCTAAAAATTTACTATCTAAGAATGCTGAAACCATCCACACTTGAATGAATGTACATAAATATCTAAACTTTTTAAGACATTGAACTAATACTACGCGAAGCTAAAGCTGGCAACAATTTCCATTCCAACGTCAGATTTCAATTTACCCACAATTTGAATCTGAATCTCTAGCACGCTATCATTGCCTCTATATTGTTACCATTACTTTATGACTGATATTTTAAAATAACTCAATATTTCAGACAATATCTTACTCATTATACCAGATACTAAATGTCATTCAATATCACTTACATGATTGAGCAATTTAATCTAGCGTTACATGTTGATAGAGGTGAACACGCAAAACTGATCGTTTACCAGTTCGTTCATGAACATCACACAAATTCACTATAATAATATATATTATATTCAATGTTACCACATGAATAACAATAATTTCTGAATTACGAACACCGAACAGTAGAAGTTAACATACGTTTTTTTTTTAATTTCTAAGTTTTCATATAAAATGATATTTCAGTATTGCTTTAGGGTTGGAAGATATTATATTTATTTTTAAATTTAATATAAAATATATAATTTATCGTGTACCTTATCTAAAATACATACAGACAGTTAATATAAACTCGATCTGGCCGTGGAATATGAACTCAACGTCTTAAATATACGCGACTTGGACGAATTTAGTTTATCTAGCGAGACATTTAAATATGAAACCAAAACGTCGAATACGCACATTCTATACTAGCGCAGCTGAAATTAGTTTACTTTCCAATATACGACCAAGTGGCATTTATTTATGTTGCAACATTCGATTGTTGCCAGCGCACGCTTCATATACATTATATATAGTTATATATCGAAGGCTCTCAAGACTAACTTGCATTACAATATAATTGTAATTATATAATGTAAACGTGTAAATAAAGTACTATAGTTAATCGCACGACTACATTTCATCTTCGCGTGATATTATTACTTAAACATTCATGATTCTGCAAATTTCGCCAAGAGAATATCAAAAATAGTGTATCGACGGTCATCGTCTACATTCTGTCTAATATTCTGTAGTCTAATGACGCTATTTTAGGTCACTTGAAACATCTTAAGCCAATTCTCATTAAAGTATGGACTATGTTATGAAATATTCCCACATTTTTATGTGAGGAACATTTATGTGTCATATCCAAAAGACGTTGCGATTTCTAAATCGTCTGCAATGACACCGTCTCACGATTATTTATTGATCACACTTACTAATCAAGTATATTGAATGAGGGTGTAGTCGCTTTATACGTATCCGCCGCAAAAACTAATAATACACTTCTATAAGATAATACGCGCAGTAATTATTACCTAAATCATTATATATATATTCGATTTTCATGTACAATATGAAATATGTATTCTACAATGAAACGTTTGGGCTTGATAAATGAGTAATATATTATTAACTAAAAGCTTACAAAAGGACAGAGATCTTCAGGACAAACTGTTAAGTGGACACCAACTAGAAACTAAAGGAATTACTAGTATATACTGCAATAGGTAAAATAAGGTACTGTAGTGACAGAGAAATATGAACTTTAGCTAATTGGAATAGCTTTTATTTTGTTTTCTAATTTAAACAATATTGTTTTATGAGGTGACCACAACAGAATGTAGAATTAACTAAAACCATAAAAAAATGCTAACCATAACCGAAACATATTTTGAAAAATTATATTAATTGAAACTAAATAAAATAAAGGTACCGTTTCTGTTATCGATAACATTCTTTCGTTGTCATTTAATATCAACTACGCACATAATACAGTAGAGGCCGGGCGCCTATGTGACAGCTAATATTAAAATCTTACATTACACTATTAAAAGAAAAATAAAATAAAATGAGCTACAGTAATGAAGTCCACCGAGTCACCAAACACGGCACTTCAATACCACTGACTAGTTTAAGTGTGTCAAGAATATTCAAAATACACGAAAGAGACAAACGAGTAGGTCAAAATTATTTGTCAATGTTTTTAATTTTGTCAAAAGATAAAATACCATTGGATTCGTCACATTGCACCGTGGTAGTGTAGATAAACGAACTTAAATGTTGCTATACTCCTTTAATACATAGAAAGGATTGAATTTTTTAAACAACCGAATGTTCAGACTATCATAAAGCACAACCTTCCAATGAGCTTGAACTCACCTCTTAAGTCAGTAATACGAATTCAAACGATAACGATGCAATTGTCAAACATATCGAAATTCCAATGAACACAACACTAATTAGGCGAATAATAATATATAGCAGGAGTTAGCAACATTATCTGATCATCGATACATTCCGACGTGTTCTTAATTGAGATCGATTATCCTCATAATCGAGAAGTTTTTACTAATAATATTATCCTTCTCAAGTAAGTTTTATTTGTAATTTAAGTTAAATATGCTGTTATACTCTACGCGCATACCCGTAGGACGTCCTACTACGAACACCTTAATAAATCTTGAGTGCTATCAAGATACTATAAAACATCAACTCCGAGTATTAGCTTAAGCTTAAAATATTTTCTAAGTACAAGGAAGTAATATAATATAACCCCTTAAAATATTCTTAACACATAACTTTTCAACTTAAATAGGTAAAATTGTGTGCATGTTTAATTTTCTGTATTCATTAATCATATTTTTCAAGAGAATTGTTTTTATTGGGTAACTTTTAGGTTAGTTCGGGTATATCTGGGGGTATATAGAGGATTCCTAAATTACAAATAACATAAGGTATAATATAGTTAGGGATGGTGAAGATGATATACAAGCCGGAATTTTGGCCATCGCCGGTGTTGTGACAGTTTGCTTGCGGAACAACGCGCTCTACAAACTATCGCCTGCCGACGTCATTTGCTGTTTGTCTGCAGCGCAGCGTTCAGCTGGGTCCACAGGTCCTTCTTGCACGACTTTGATCTGAAAATTAATGAGCTATGAATACCGAAGATATAGATAAGAGATGTGATGATGATATACTTCCAGCCACCACGAAGACCTGCCAACTACACAGGAGATATTATAGTGCACAGGTGTGTAAAAACACCGGTGCATTCTCTGTTCTCTCGCTCTCACAATCCGATGAAAAGGTTGTTCGATGCGAACGGGAAGAGTTCAGGAGCAGAACTAACGCCTAAACTAGCTTCCATAGTTCATAAAATTATTAAATAATTTTAGAATCATAATTTTAGCACGACCCGGCAATCGAACCCGGAACCTCATCGGTAGACGTATATGCTGATCGCTAGACCAATGAGGCAGCGATAGATGATATTAAGTTGTTTTCATAATCTAAATACGAATAAGTATTTTATATCTCTAATAATCAACCAGATTCAAAAAGCATGTAATGACAAATATCCACTTTGTCTGATATAAATTTAAATAATGCATTATTGGTAGACTTAAATGATTCCATATTTGGAAGCACTATTAAAACTTTTTTAAGATTATTTTTTAAAGCAGTTATGATTATGACGTCATGTAATGACATACTAAATCATATAATTACTGATGCTCTGTTGTTTTATATAACCCAAATTGTTATGTTATGAATTCAGACTGTATATTCTATATATTCGATTGTCGTTCTACCGGTCTTGACGCGTTTGAATTAAATACCTGCGCAATGACGCGAGCCACTCCTTGAACTGAGTGTTCCCTTCGGGCGTAAGTTGAAATGCAGTGCGCGCCGATAACACGATGCTCACGAACTCTTCGTATTCTACAGTTGTCAGATGGTACAACTTCTGGTGGATGCATTGAATGTACCTGTTGACGATAGTATATATTTAATTAGCATTTCATTTGTTTATGTATCTTTCTACTCAGAGAGAATGAGTGTGTTTATGAGTGCAAACTTTAATATTCCAACTGTTATAGTATAAATAGTTTCTTTATTTGAATTGTTTTCTATATCCCTATCACATAGACACACACCAGATATATGTACACACATCCACACACACACAAACACACTATCCACGCACACACGCATCGAAGCACAGACACACATTTCCACACACACGCATATACATACGCATGGGGGAGGTGTCCACTCGCCCCCCCCCCCCCCCCCCCTACCAACGCTTTTTGCATACCAACTCAATTTATTCATGGAAACACGGACAAGAATAAAAGACATTTTTTAATACTGTTCGAAGTTGAAATTAAAAATCGATTGTCTGTAAAGTCGGTTTACTGACGATAGTTGAACGTGACACAGTCATAACATTGTGCCTCTTTGTCACTCGTTCCGGCCTCTCGCTTGCACTTCAAGCCTTAAATGGAACGCTTCAAAGTGAGGTAACGCCGCATGAGTCATGTTTTTATAGCCGAATCGAATTATAAGACGTTGTCAAGTTAAAAAAGCATCCAGTAGCAGTAGAATGGTATAAGTCTACTCACATCTGCTGGCACTTCTGCACGAGTGGAGCGAGCGTGCCGCGCAGGTGTTGCATGACGAGGTGGTGCGGGCCACCGCGCGCGAGCCAGTGCGCAGACTCCACGCACAGCTCGTACAGCACGAACGGCGACACCACCGAGTTCACCGCGCACACGCAGAACTGGTGCAGGTACTGCGCGCCGAGACGCTTCGAGATCCGCAGCAGCCACTTCACGTGCTCACCGTAGGGTGGGTTTCTAGCAAACGTATTGAAAATAAATATAACATTCATATTTTAATAAATTCTGAAACGAACGAGCAATAACTAAACGGACTCACCTGCCGAATTTGTTTTGTGGACGATCATCGTGTACTCGTCTCGCTTGAGTTTCGAGCGCTAGCATCCCGACGCGATAGGCCGCCAGTAGTCTCCGATTGACGTTGGGCGTGACCGCCTGCCCGTTGGCTTGAGCACCATTGTTCGGGCTCGCGACGTTGCCCATGGCGTTAACGTTACCAACGTTGACGCCTACCGGATTAACGTTTAGGGAGCCGACGTTTACGCCACCACAGTTGACTCCGTTGACACCTATGCCGGCTACGCTTACGCCGGCCACGCTCACTCCGGCTACGCCGACTCCGGTTACGTTCAGACCCGCTACGTTAACCCCGGGCACGTTCACACCTGGTACACCAGCGTGGGATGGCATCGGAGGAGGGATCGGAGCAGGATGCTACATTACACAAATAAAAAATCATTAATATGTGAGGAACATTCGTTGTTTTAAGAGATACGGTTAGTATGAATGTTTCGTTAAGTAGTGGTAAGCTGTACGATTTCTGTAGCTTTAGACGGGAATAGCATGAGTCTGTAAGTCTTGTATATGATAAAGAGCATAGCGATCAGTTTCACCCGGGCTGTCGTTGTCGTTACTAAGCATTTCTATAACTAGAAAAACAATTTATGGCCCGACCCGAGAATCGAACCCGAGCTCTCTAGTAGCTCTCGAGCAGCCTAGTAAGTATACACGTACACTGTTACTAAGCGAACCCCAAAAGACGTATAGGAATGAATAAACATAACGTACCACCGAATGCACCGTAGCGTTGACATTAACGTTGACGTTGACGGGTATGGGCTGCACCATGGGCTGCGAGTGCTGCGGGTGGGGCACGTGCTGCGGCGCGAGCGCGGGGTGCTGCGCGTGCACGGGGTGCGCAGTGTGTGCGGGATGAGCGGGGTGTGCGGGGTGCGCGGTGAGTGCGGGCAGCGGCGCGTGCTGCGGGTGTGCCGCGTGCACCTGCGGCGCGTGCTGCGGCTGCGCGGGCGGCGGCGCCATGATGCCGCGCACGAAGTACGGCGGCAACGCATACTGCGGTCCCGGGTGTGCTCCCGTCGTAGACCCGTACTGCAACCACAAAAAAAAACATTTACGTTTTCATATATTCACTTACATATTGAAGCACACACACACACACACACACACATAAATATGTTAAAGACTTAATAATGGATATTGTAAATTTTATAAACAGTAATATCGAGCGTTAAATAAATGCGTTACGCTACACCACTATGTTATTAGTGATGTCGTCTAACAAACTATCAGAACAAACAGCGCTAGAACGCTTATTATTAAGTCACATTGGCTTATGCTTCCACAGTGACGAAAATATAAGAATTTCATGGCGCTTACGCGTTGTGTTCTACGTAGTATAATTGCGCAACGTATAAAAGCAGGTTAAATAGTGACGTAAACTACATTCGTGCATCGGAGTTGACATATTTTTATTTTAATCTTTACTAAAAATATTACAGGTAAACAAATTGTGCTACTAAATATGTTAATGTACCACATTAAAAAAGTAAGCAAATAAATATTTGATGTAAATAATTTTGACCTATTACTCCTCACTGATATAAGGTTAAGGTACAAAAAAGTATAACAGTGAACATACTACAAAAACTAAAACAATTAAATCTTACCGGTAGCTGATAAATAGTAGGCGGGTAAGGATGATAGGTGAAGGAGTAAGGTATCGGGTACGGTACGGGCACTGCCAGGGGCGGTGGGGCCGCGCGGTACTGGGGCTCCTCTAGTATCGGCTCGGTCTCCTCGTTGGTTTGTCGTTGATATAGCTCGTGCCAATATCGCGCTACAGTGTATAACACTTCGGGGTATACGCCGCCACCTGTTTAAAAAAAAATGACATTTTTGGTCAAACAGTGTACACATACATTTTCTATTCATCTTTGGTGCGAATCACAGTAATAAACATCACAATCAATGACAGATTCGGTAAACACTGTGATATCCTTTGCAACAAGTCGTTTGCTAAACCTGTTTTCCCTCCTTTCCAGTGTTGCAAATAGTACTGCAAAGACAAGGCAATCTTGACACAAATCCTGTAAGCAATTAAATCAGAGTAATTATATAGGCACAGTGGGCGCGTGTGCGACGTCTGTGCTTGAGGTCTCGGGTCCGATTCCCGGGTCAGACCAAATGTTTGTGTGATCCGCAAATATTTGTTTCCGAGTTTGGGTGTTTTCTATGTATAATGTATAACATACAAAAAAAAGGTATGTTTATATATTTAAATCAGTTGTCTAGTACCCATATTACAAGCTGTTTAATTTGAGACTAGATGGCGCTGTGTGTAAGATGTTCGAAATTTATTATTATTATAGGCCAACAATTCAGAATCATTACTGGCTTCTATACTTCAATCAGTTTGTTTATTTTTACTGAATTTTGTTTAACAATTTCTTTCCACGCATCGTTGTTAAACAGAGCTTTGTACTATCCAAGTACCGACTATCAAGAGCATAAATTATGTGTTGTCAAGGCAACGGATAACGGCCGATGGCGGCAGCACGCATGCGCTTATCTGCCTATAGAGCACGGAGCCGCCACATCCTTATCGCACTGCAGTTACAATCATATTCTCTATCCTTTTTTTAGGGTGATAGGCTTTTTCGTTACGGAATTTCTTGAATCGGTCGCCGCGTTCAAAGCCCGCGGATAAAAGCTATACAATAGCTTAAAAAAAAGAAAAAGGTAAGGCACCCTTAGCGGCCGCTTCGACGGTGAGGCAAGCTCGCTCGAGCATGGCGTCGCTTTGCTCCTTGCACTGCAGCACGGCGCGCTGGATCTCGTTGTAGTTGAGGGCGTGCGCGTGCGGCAAAACCGACAGCGCTAGTTCTGCCGCCGCGCGTACTGTCGGCACGTCACGACCTGAAGATGCCTTAAAAAAAACAAATGTTACACATACTTTGTTTTCTATATGATAAAACAATCTTGGCAACAAGAATGTCAAAAAAAACTGTTATGGAAAATGGTTTTCAATCATTAGTTTCCAATGTGGCCGAAGGAATTATACGACCTATTGTTTTATAGCTTTTTATTTTTTCGGGCCAAAGTCGATAGCAAGATTGAGTTTATTTGGTTAATTTTTTCATAGTATATTTATATTTTTAATTTTGACATATATACTTGATAAACTTCTGGATAAGTAGCTCAAAATCTGACATAATTTGTATTCATAAATGTCGGGTGGTCACTTACCTTATCTGCGATGCTCGCAGCTTCCGGTGGTGTCAAATGACCCTCCCATGCGTCTATGAGGAATAGGATAGCCGGTGCTCCGATATCCATAGCCTGACCTACAAATGTATAAAATATGATGTAAATGTGGCTCTTATAATGACATTTTTCAATTAGCAGATTTTCTTCAGTGTCTCAAAAAAGCATTTCATTACCCATATAAGAATAGACAATTAATTAGATTTGACTAATTTAAATGCTGAAATATTTACTTATTATTTTTTATTAACTTTAAGCACATAATTACATAGATGTTAAAATTAATAAAGAGGTGCACTACACTTCTAAGAAGTGCATATTTTTACCTGTGATCCAACTGACATGTGATGAGTAAGTGCGACTGAGCCAATTTGCGCTAACACAGTTATGCAAGCCGAGAGCATAGAGACCCAACTGAAACGCAGCCATGTGTAATCCCCTGAAAGTATCATACTATGTAGTCTTGAAAAGTAATAGAAAATCGCAACAAAGGACAATATTGTGTTTGTGCGAAATTTCAGTGCCTATTTTTACATTTCTGCTCGAATTTTAGGCTATATTTTTATTGAATAAAACAACACGTTGAATGACGAAGACAATTTAATGATATTAATTTAATAGTTTTTTACAACCTGGGTAACAAAACTATATCGCGAGTTAATCTTACTGAACAACGCCATCTAATGATCAATTTGGTACTAAATAAATGAATTATCTTCGTTTTATCTTTTTAAATTAATAATATTATACATTTTTCTTGTTTCAGAATACAAATAAAGAAGAGAATAGGTATCCAAAAAAAATTTAAAGAAAATGTTTCTTTAGTTGTTTGTAATTTTCATATACTATTTTGTAAAAAATAGTTTACGAATAGGAAGACACACATTTGTGTCACAGTTTATGAAAAGAAAAACTACCGCGATATTTGACATTTGCTAGTTTCATATACTTTATGTATTTATACTACAATACATCAATGACCATGTAATGTTTTTTTAAACACCAATAATATGCACCAATAATAATGCACATGTCATATTTCTAGTTAGTATAATAGTATACTCAGAATTCGAGACCATACACTAAAGCACTATAATAACAACTTCCTACCTTCAATCAATTACTTACCTGTGAGGTATATGGTGTTCCCTAGCACACGTAGGCTGTGTGAACAGACTAGTGCTAGAAGACCCTCCCGCTTTGAATAGAACAGACTTGGCCAGTTCAAACATAAAGTGTGCTGATGCTTCAGAGGGCTGGTTAGGTACCGAAGGGTACATACGTTTGCCTTTATACCTGAAATGAATGTTACATATTTTAGTTGGAGAAAGCCTCAATGAAATGTATCATTATCTGATTTTAATGTAAAATACTTGTAGTATGTTCATTTGCTTATTTTTAAACAATCAACACAAACTGAAATTACACTGTAGATGCAATCCTAAACCAATTTTTTTGCACAATATACCTGAGAATTTTAAAGAAAACTATAGTGATCGTAAAAATAAACAACAAAATTAAACTGACCTAGAATCCTTTGGTCTAACAATAGGCGGGTGTGACGTAGACACGTGCGGCGCTTGATGCGTAGTGTGTTGTGAATGTGACGCATGTGGGACGTGTGTCGTTTGCTGGACGTGTGCTGTTTGCTGGACGTGTGATGTTTGCTGGACGTGTGCCGTTTGCTGAACGGGAGGTGTCGGGTGTTGTTGAGGGAGTAGCGACGGATGTTGTGAGTGTTGCGGGTGTTGCACATGTTGTACAAGTTGTGGGTGTTGGACATGTTGTGTGTGTTGAACGTGTTGTGTGTGTTGGACGTGTTGAGGGTGTTGAACGAGCGGTGCATGTTGGACGTGTTGCGTGAGCTGCACGTGTTGCACGTGTTGAGAATGCTGTTGTTGTTGCATGTGTGAGGGTGGGGATACTCCGGGCTCCGATATCACCAGACGCTCCATTTCGATACGCGGGCATGCGACCGGCTGTAAAAAATATGTTTTAGTAAATTTGATGCGGTGTGAGATTATTATGTTATATCTTCTAATAATTCTTAGCCAAAAATATGCATATATATTCACTTTAAAAATGAGAATAAGGTATTTTTAATTAGAACTTATATATAATTTGGTTATTCTAAAGATAAAAACAATACCTGAGGTGGTAAATTAACGTTGGGCATAGGATGTACATGTGGATGCGGTTGGCAGACAGGATGTGTGACATCAGCGCGGTAGGCCGCCAAACGCGGGTTGTTCATGTAATAAAGTGATACCATCGGGCTCTTCGTAAGCTGATGGATGTCACGGTCTAGTAGCTAAATAAAAAACAATTATATGAAAAAAATGACATTCAATAATGTGTCATAAGCAAAACTATTTTTATTGATTCAAAACATCAAACGTTTTTACGACACATAATAAAATCAAATAGCTTTAATTTCCAATAGGCTAATCTTTAATCTTAATACGCAGTAAATTAAATTCATTATAAAAGTTCTGATGTAGGCTTCCATACAGAACCATAGACACAATAGTTAACAATGATTCCAAGTTAATAAGAAATCATACAAGAGCATAACGAAGTAATCCTATGATTTTTTTTTAGACATGGATACAAAAAATACATCAAGGATTGTAATAAAGTTACCTTGTTCATAATTCTAGCCAGTTTAACTGGGTCATCCTTGTAGAAAGACAATAACGTAAGCGACAGTTCGCCTCGCTGTCGCCTCGTTCCTTCACACAGCAGTGGGTGTTCCGCCTCGGCGACATTAGCTTTCAAACCTAAAGCCGCTACGGCCGCTTCGAAACCTAACGTTTCATCGTTCGGTAATCGTTCCTGTGTAAATATAAATATTTTAATTAACTATGAACAGACTTCGGCACGTAGATCGTTGTCTCCAATCCAGTCACATTTTTTTAAACGAGTCTTCCAAAGTGATGCTAATGGGCCCGATAGCATAAGCTGAATCCAAGAGTGAACAAGACCCTATTTTTGTAAAATAGAATCATCACCTGAACTTTTTCTTGCAATACGAAATAGTTAAGTTTTTTGCTTTTAATTTTCATTTAATAGGTATCTAAAATGGTATTCGACGAGTCGTTTTATAGTGTTGTTTTAGCAATTTAAGCAATTAGCTTTTGATAGTGTTTTTTCTACAGAAATTCTAACAAATTTGAGACTTGAATCGTTTTTATGATTTATTTATTATTATATAATTGGGAATTAAAAATACTCACCGGTTGCTTTTCTTCTTTATCCGCCGTCGGCAAAACAAGAACATCGAAAAGAAAGCTCGCTAAAGCAATTGGTAGCAGAGCGGGTCCACGGGTCCTGGAAAAGATCCTTTTGGTTAAAAAAGGAAAAGTTCTAAAGATAAGTAAATTCAAATAAATTTACACGCATGGAAAAATATAAGATAAATAAAAACAAAATAAATTAAACATCTAAGTATACTATCTTTGTCTATAATAGGGCTAATACAATGAATTACTAGAAAGCAAATTAATAGACTACTGGCGCCCCGCGGTGTTACCCACGGCTGTTGTATAACATAAAAGTAGCCTAGTTACTAATATATAAATAAATATTTCGAACAGACAAAAAACATTCAAAATTGTTTTTGTTATACCGCAAATACTTCCAATATGTAGTTTAAAGCTCTTAATTTGAAATTACAAGCATTTATTTGTGTAGATATAACTAAAATGTTTCCATTTATATACAATAAAGAGTAAATTAAAAATAAAAATGAAAACGATTCAGGACCTAAAACAACAATCTAGCAATTAAAAATGTTTCTCACCTTAAAGTCCCGTCCCGCAACTGCTCAGCCTTTTCCCGCGCCAAAGCCAGCTCCTCGGGTCCAGTGGGCAACTTCTTCAATAGTGCCACTAGTTCCGTCTCTTGGTTGTTCAGTTTGACTTCTAAAGCTTTGGTACTGGCCGGGGGTCGCGCCATTTCTAGTGCGAATAGGCCGACGCGGAAGGCTAGCTCATGGTGCTCGCTGAATTCCTCCAGAACCTATCAAAAGGTTAATCAGTTACAATCGATAGGTGAATAAAAATTTCGGATAACTGACAAATAAATCAATTATTAATATTTCGGACATCTTACACACAACGTCATCTAGGCCCAAACTAAGCAGTGCTTCTATTTTGCTATGTAGATGACAGTACAGTTCATGGGCGATATTTTGGACACCCTATCCTATAGTTAAGCAGCAGCCGTTGAGGAACAACAACAGGAGCTTCAGTTTTTTTAGGGTTCAGTTGCCAAATGGCAAAATACGGAACCCTTATAGATTCGTCAAGTCTGTCTGTCTGTCTGTCTGTCTGTCCGTCCGTATGTCACAGCCACTTATTTCCGAAACTATAAGAGCTATACTATTGAAATTTGGTCAGTCCGTGTATTCTGTGAACCGCATTAATATTTTTACACAAAAATAAAAAAAAAGCAATAAATTTTGGGGGTCTCCATACTTAGAACTGAAACTCAAAAATTTTTTTTTCATCAAAACCATACGTGTGGGGTATAATGGATAGGTCTTCAAAAATTAAATTGAGGTTTCTAATATCATTTTTTTTCTAAACTGAATAGTTTGCGCGAGAGACACTTCCAAAGTGGTCAAATGTGTCCCCCCCCTGTAACTTCTAAAATATGAGAATCAACTAAAAAAAAATTATGATGTACATTACCATGTAAACTTCCAACGAAAATTGGTTTGAACGAAATCTAGTAAGTAGTTTTTTTTAATACGTCATAAATCATAAACCGCAATTTACATTTCTTTCAATCAAAACACTATTATTAAAACATTGATGAAAGTTACAACGAACTACAATAACTTTTATATGATATTACTTGCTGCTACGGAACCCTTCGTGGGCGAGTCCAACTCGCACTTGGCCGCTTTTATTTTTATCTGATGCCTGCCAAAGTGCCTCTACTCTGTCTATTTTTCAGAACACTGCTGCCACTACATGATAAGCTCGATATCCTGGGTATGGACATTTGCCGGGATGTCAAACGACGGTAGTACATTGAGAGTGTCACAAAGTCGGCCTCGCGGTACTAAACAAGTAGAGACGATTCTTCTAACCAGAGTATTTATGTCTTTTTACAAGATATCAAAAAACTGAATATAAACCAATGAGATTAAAGTGTATAATCCATCAATAAATTTTTAGTGCAGGTTAGTTTAGTGATGTAACAGAATCACAGCCATTGACTGAGAAAATACCTAATTACTTTTTCTGTAAATCTGTACATATTAGATAGAATACACAAAAATTACGAAAAAATATAGCAGATCATACAAATATATGATCCGAGACAGGACAGCAATGCGTTAACGAGGCAGTCTGAACGTAACCAATAGTCGATCTATACTCACGGTGGTGAGGAAAGCGCACTTGGCGAGCGTGGCGGAGGCGAGACACGACATGCGATGGCTGGCCGCGCACAGACGCGGGCTGGGCGCGTGACGACGTCGCGGCTTGCGCGGGTCGGGGGGCGGGAGCGGCGCGGGCGCGGACAGCACGGGCGGCCTGGCCAGCAGCTCGCGAGCTAACAGCGCACTCAACGCGCACGCTTCGCGTGCGTGCCCGTGCGCGTGCAGACCCTCCGCGCGCGCGAACGAGCCCTCCCAGCCGCACGCCCAGCCGGTACTGCTGCAACTGCTCGACGATACCACCTGTACACACGCATACCGAATATTATACACCTATAATTTGTAGGGCGTCTCGCACCCTGCCCCGCATCACGCAGTGTAACGCCGGAGAGTAGTTTTTCGGTCGCTCGTCTCTCTGTATTGAAAGCACGTGTAGTTCTACTCGCAATGATACATCGGCACTCCCATACCGACACGCGTAAAACGGGGCAGTGTGTGAATCGCCTATAATATACTCACGGTGATGTCCATCCGGGGCTTTTCGTGTTTAAATTAACGTTAAATAAGTTAGACATAAAACATTTTTTTTCTGCAACGTTAAACGTTTGACTCACAGCGGTCGGCGCGGCGGATCCAGACGCTTCGTCGGCGACGCTTCTAGCGGCGGCTGCATCATAGAAATACAAGTTGCAGTCGTCGTCCGACACCGACTCGTCGTTAGAGACGCGACGTTGAGCGTCGTCCGACGACGCAGGAGCAGAACTTGATTCTTGAGAATCAGTTTCACCACCACTCTGATGGAGAATCTCTTCCTCGTTCTCGCAAAATCCTTCACAAAAATAAAAAATAATGATTTGGAAAAATTGCAAAACTTCTTTAAAGTCAGTTATTAGGAATTGGACCACAAGTAATCCGCTAAAAATCATTTTTCAATATTTGCGATAAGGAACCCTAAAATAAAAAATTAAGTCATACCTTCGGATGACACACTTGAGTGATTCCCATCACTAGGGCCGGCGGAATCAGGCAGCGCTTCACTCGATACTACTTCGACTCCACAAGGCTAAAAAGCCAAAAACATTTCAAATCAATCTAAAACTTATCTATTAGAAAACAACAACAAAGACAAACATGAGGTACGTCAGGTAACGTATCAAGTGTATAAATTGTTAGGCTTTTACCTGACTTGATGGTCCAGGGATAGCCAGATCCATAGTCATCTGATTTCTATTGACTGTCGTCTGATGTATACTCGGCTCAGGGTTAGATAGTCGATAGGTTAATGACATCTCATTGTTAAGTACAGCTTTTGACGTATGTACCTGGAATGGAAAAATTATCTATTACTATCATTTACTATTACGTAGATGATTAGCAACAACATTAATGAATTGTTTTGTAGTTTAGACTCAGGTAAAATTTATACCATGGAAATTTAAAAAGAAGACTTTTTCACACTTTAATTAATCTACAATAATGAGAGATATGTTCTACCTTTACCACAAACATATAAGAATCGAAAAAACTCCATAAAGATAATTAATTCCATTTTGCCAAGAGTTTTAATAAGACGTTACTTTTAGCATAACTAATTAAAATCGACAGGAATACTCCCAGCACTGCAGTTGACTTTTATAGAAGAAAAAAAGTCGTGTGGCACTCGGGGACTGCCGCGGTAAAGCTATTGCATAGCATTTTTTATCAACGTATGCAAGAAAAGCAAGGAAGAAGAATCTAGAATGATTGTATTGTCAAGGCAAAGAATAACGGCCGGTGGCGGCAGCACGCATGCGCTAATCTGCCTATAGAACACATTGTCGCACTGCAATGTTACAATCATATTTCTATCCTTTGTTAGGGTGTTAGGTTTTTTCGTTGCGGAATTTCTTGATTCGGTCGCCGCGCTCAAAGCCCGCGATAAAAGCTATACAATAGCTTAAAAATCATTTAATAATAATAAATATATAAAATCAGAAACATTTACAAACCTGATGTACACTATCACTTTGTTTGTCAGTATGCCGGAAGATAGTAAAAGGGCTGTGGTACAGTGGATTCAAGTCCTTTGTGTAAGTAACTCCGGGAATCTGGTAGTCATCCCATTCTAGGAAACAAGCCTCCATTGCTGGATGGAATCCGGGAAATACTTCGTTCTCACTTATCCCATTGATATATGGCGAGTGCGAGTGAGCACGAGATGAGTGACGAGGGTGTGATGAACTACCCATATGATTGGTTCGGTTCTTTGCCACCTGTTGAAAATTAAACAATAAACATGTAGGTATTCATTTAAAGTATGTTGGTAATTTTCCCTTCATAAGTCATCGTGCTAATATTATATGCTAGTTTAACTCCGCGATGTTAGTCATGGTTCTTGTATTTCAACAGAGTACTTTAAGTAACGCCGCGGGGCCTAAACTAGTCTGAAATAAAAGTAGTTGTTACTGCTAAAAAATAATTATGTTTAATGACATTGTTTTTTTTTTTTTTTTGATGTAACATACATTTAAGCTTTCATACGCATTTAGTGAAAAGCTGTTAATTTGAAATTACAAACAGACAAAATTTTATAATCTGTATAATAAAAAAATAAATGTTTTATTAAATAATAATACATATTTATTGAATTTTTATTATTGTATGTTACTGTCGTAGATAAAAGTAAGTTAGACGTAATTTGTAAATAAATGTCATAATTATAATTTCTTCAAAATATGCTTCATGGTTGAGATCTGTTTGAAATATTGTTGTTGTATGTAAAAACTATACAAAACACTTTTGTATAAATACCTACATACATGATGAACCCGCAACAGGTCAAACATATTATTATTCCAAAACTAACAATTTAAAATATGTTAACAACATTAATTTGTGTCAGATGGTACATCTTATGATGATGGTATTTTTCTCTATAGTATTTTTATTTAATTGCACTTGATGCTTGGTTAATAGTGGTTATTCTGTTTTTGTTTTGCTTAACTGCACTAAGGTTTCTCTAAATTTATCTTATTTTGTTAAATTTGTTTTCAAAATTCTATTCTTGACTTTTGTATGTATGTATTTACTAAATACATAGTATTTAGATAACGTCTATTTTTAATCTTGAGATATCTTACCCATTTCGAAAGTCGATTTGACAGGACAAAACTTACGTTTTAGTGATTTTGGTTCGGTTTAGAGATTTGTAGAACAACATAATTAGTACCATCAATGTCAATTTAAAATACTTGTTATGCTGTAATTAATTGATGTATTTCTGTACGACAGGTAGAAGGATTTATAGAAATCGAAAAATATACTTGCCTTGTCTAATACTTTCATGTGCCATTGTGCGAATTGTTCGTGTAGCGTATCACGTTCATGGGGCGCTAACGCCGGATTCAAGGCAGCTAGACGCCACAACACAACCACCTAAAATAGAAATTTGCTTTTAGTACTTTATCCTTACTAATATTACAAATCTAAAAGTAACTCTAAGTCTGTTCATCTGTCACGTCTGTTCATCTGTCAAGTCTGTTCATCTGTCACGTCTGTTCATCTGTCACATCTGTTCATCTGTCACGTCTGTTCATTTGTCATGTCTGTTCATCTGTCACGTCTGTTTTTGTCTATTGCGCTTTCACGTCATACTGAACTGACTTTAATGAAATTTGGTACCCAAATGTCTAGAGAGTAAGAAAGGACATAGGTTACTTTTTACCGCGATAACCGACATACGCCAGCGGAGCGTGGACGAATGCTATTTTACCTATTCAAGAGGATTACGATAGTCTGATGATGATGTTCCTAACCTTCATAAGAAAATATATAAATTTGACAATATCTATTTTGAAAAAAAACTCATCAAAACAGATAAATAATGGAATAAGAAATTGGTTTTGATTCAACTTAAATATAGCATAGCCCATACAGAATGAATTGTAATAATAAAAATAAGGTCACAATGAAATCATGGGTAGTTTTAATTTAATGACGTCTTGGTTGCATTGTCGGCGGCGGCAGTAGGCCAACTGTGATAAAAGCCGCTGATAAATCCTAGATAGGTTTGAGTAGGTTACGATAGTTATATAATTAAAAGTTTTGGAAAAGGACTTAATCTTTCTAAATGGTATCAAAAAATAAAAGTTATACCTCATCACAGAGCGATGAGCAAGCGTGTTGAGTAGCAGAGTTTCCGCCGCTACCTCCGTGTTTACCACCGCTGCCTCCGCCCCAAGCGACTAACGCCGCTTTCGTAGTATACCACCATATTATTATCTGTCATAATAACAAAGTAATTTTAATAATAGCCCAGATTACAAGTAAGAACAGAACTACTAAATTGTAAGAAAATACATATTGTAGAAAAATAAACACTTCTTTCTTGTTTGTTTTAAAATAAGATTTGTTTTTAGGTACTATATTTTAATTTGAATAGTGAAAAAAGGATAAGGAAATAATAAAATATTTTAATGAAGATATATTTCAGAAAAAATTACTTCACTAAGTTACTTATCGCAAACTCTTTCGGCCATCTTTATGGCCAGTATCTCTTTGTCTCAATTGTCTATTTTTTGTAAACATATTTTAAAAACATATTTTGTAAACACACTTTTTTATAATAAAACATAGAAGTGTAACATGTTTATTATACTGACCTGTTCACATGCCATAACCTCTTCTGTGATGATCTCTAAAAGTGGTATAGCATTTCTGTCGTTGCGTTTAAACATCTCTCTTACAATGGAGAGTAAATTCCACATGCCTTCTGGCTCTCTGCCTCTTAGAGGTCGAAGTAGTGATGACCATTCTGCAGCTGCGGGAGGCGCGCTCGTACTTAAATAGTTCACATCGCTGTAGAAAGTAAATTCATTGTGTTACTTACATAAATAATAATACCATTTCTTACTACTTTTAAAATGAAGGAGGTGACAACAAATGTATTTCATAGTCTCATAGTTTTTATAAATAGTCTTTTTTTAAGTTAAATTCCGTACGATTTCCTTATGCATTCTAATTAAATCATAAGTCACTGTAAATTGAATGATAAAGCAAGATGTCAGCAAGATTTTTTTAAACCTAAACCACAATATATTACAAAACTACAGAATAACAAAAATGTTATTTAAAAGGCTAAGTACCTTTTGTATACATTATTGAAGTGAATTATAAAATAGTTACAACAATATATTACCTAAACACGATAGGAGTAGGTACACAAAACTTGACCAAAATTTTATTGATATTGCTGTGCAATGTCTTCTCATCAAGAAACCATGAGGTGTACTCATAAGCGGATGCCCCGGCAGTGGGATCAGGGGCTCCGGCAGTCGTATTTATAGTGTTAGGCTGACTTGACAGTAACTCGTCAAGTATTCTTTGCGCCGTTGGCAATACTTGACGTGGCAACTCTGATATAAGGTATTGTGCGAACTTTTGTAGTTGGTCTCTTCCAAGTCTTTGTAAGGATTCTGACACAGGCGCTCGAAGGCATACTTGTGTAGGCTAGAAAAAGAAAATATTAATAAATAATGAGTCATAGCACATCTAAACTTGCGTTGATATTCTGTCGGAACAGTTAAATATTATCACTATATTAGTAGGCTACCTACTACACAAATCAATCCACCCATAATACTTCAGTATATTATAATAACCTTAAAACTAACTAAAACCTAAATCTTATAACTAAATCTTATATCTGGCAAGGTTGTCACGGATCGAAGAACTGGGAGTTCCCTGCTAGCTAGCCAAAGCTATCGACCCTGAACTCCAACATCAAATGGATGGTGGTTTCACTGCGATTGGAGAAGCTGAGTGTTCCTGGAATTCGTATACCCTTGTACTGCGATGGCATTACCCTGACATACAGGCCCTATGTTCCCAAAGTCTATCGCAGACAGGTTTCTGAAAGCCTGCACTCGCTAAGTCACCCTGGATCGAATGCACCTGACAAACTTAAAGCAGAACGATTAGTCTGGCCAGGAATACGTAAGAACTGCAGGGAGTAGGCGCGTGTGTGCTTAGCGTGAAGAAAGTTAAGTTTAACGGCCACGTCACTGCACCGATAGGTACGTTTACACTTCCTTGGATTTGTTTGATCCGTCGTTGAAACAAATCCATAAATATCGAATTGGACCTCTGCCAGTTTCGCAAGGTACTCAATAGCCGGAAACTACACCGATAGAAGATATCACCACAGAGAACGTATCCAAGGCACTGTTGTCTGTTTTGTCTGCCTAACAGTCATTACAACTGACCGTTCGGCAATTTGAGACGGCTTTATTCGAATGCTTGGCGAAAACCACCAGTTTCGAGCACAAGCGGACCACTGCATACCATCCAGCATGCATGCAAGCAGCAACTGAGATGACATTTTTTTTAAAATATTATCTATAGACTGAGTCAAACCGGCCTTCAAACTGTCTGACTAAACTGAAAGTGAACCTGTAACAGTTACTCAATAATTTTAACATAAAGGAACCGACTTCATAGAAAAATTATTCTGAGTATACAAAACGCGACAATTGTGCCTGATAATTGAGAAGTTCCCTCGATTTCCTTGGGATCCCATCATCAGATCCCGATATTGTGATGATGGGACCACCTGTAAGGTACGCCCATTCCAATGTAAAAATAATTTTTGAAATCGGTTCATAAACGACGAAATTATCGCTAAAAAAAAAATTGAGAATCTCCTCCTTTTTTTTAAGTCAGTTAAAAAGAGTATACCACACATTTGATTGGCGAGTAAAATTTCCAAACTTTTATCGCACTTGACCGTCTCTGGAGGGGCTGCCCCCCCCCCCCTTTCCCCACAGCACTTCTAGTAGTGTAGGCTACCTAATACACAAACTATCCACACATAATATTTCGCTTTCGCCCGCGGCTCCGCCCGCGTATATGTCGGTTATCGCGGTAAAATGTAGCCTATATCCTTTTTCAGACTCTAGACTATCTGTGTACCAAATTTCATCAAAATCAGTTTAGCAGTTTAGGCGTGAAAACGTAACAGACAGACAGAGTTACTTTAGCATTTATAATATTAGGAGAAAGGTAGAAAGTAGAATAATATTATAACCCTAAAACTAACTGAAATCTGAATGTTTAATTTGTTTTGTTCAAATGCTTTGTTAGTTGTATGTTTTATTTACATATTTTATTTAATAGAATAGAAATAGAATAGAAACTCTTTATTTGCACACTTTGTTACAGAGTTATAGTACATTAAATGACATATATATGTAGTGTACAAAGGGCGGCCTTATTGCCATAGGCAATTTCTTCCAGGCAACCTTAGGATGGATCAATATGTATCGGAGAGACGGTGGTAGTCGACTGTGCATTGAGTTCTGTAGTAAATAAAATATATATATATATATCCCTCATTATACAGACCTACATGCATACATACACACACAATACTTAAACATACATATATATATATATATATACATACACACACATACACATATATACATATACATACATACATACATACATACATAAATATAACTAGTTAATTAAATGAAATTCTAGAAACAAAACCATAAATTACATATCCTTGATCGTGATTACCTAAGTTATGATGCATAGTATTCGTGAACCATTTTTTTAAATTTAGTTAGTGTTTGCGCTTTCTTAATATTTGTCGGCAGTGCATTCCATAATCGTATTGCTTCAACAGTAAACGAATGATTATAAAATTTGGTGGAATGCAGAGGCATCTCCAGTCTCAGATTTTCGGATGACCGCAGACATTTTGCATGTGTGTCATTGAGGAACTTGAAACGTTCTTTGAGATAGAAAGGAGCTCTGGGATTAAACAATATGTTATAGAGAAGAGTTAGAATATGAGTATTCCGGCGAGAGCGAATTGGAAGCCACTTGAGCATTCGACGGAATTCAGAGACGTGATCATATTTTCGTAGGCCAAATACAAATCGTATACAGAGATTTTGAAGTCGCTCAAGCTTATCTAGTTGTGCTTCAGTGAGATCAAGATAGCTGACATCGGCATAGTCAAGAACTGGGAGAAGAAGTGCTTGTGCAAGTGCAGCCCTAGTTGCAGTCGGAAGAAAGTTTCGTAGTCTTCGGAGAGACCCGACAGAAGCAAATAACTTGCGACTAACTTCTTGCATTTGTGAACCCCAGGAAAGAGTACTATCGATGTAAATACCCAAGTTTTTGACGCTAATACTAATCTCAAGGTTAGTGCCATTGAACTGTATTTGCGGCAGCTGTGTCCAGTTAACCCTTGAGATCATTCCGGGACTGCCGATAATACATACCTGCGTTTTTACAGGATTAACCTTGAGGCCGTGGTTAAGACTCCAATCGCTAATGCGACGCAGGTCAGCATTAATTGTATTGAAAGCTTCCGGTAATAAGTTAAGCTTGGCTTGTGTATATATTTGTAGATCGTCTGCATAAAGATGGTAGTGAGAATTTAATTGAGTAGAGATAGAGTTTATAAAAACTGCGAAGAGTAACGGAGATAGAACGCCACCCTGTGGTACACCAGCAGAAATATCGCACCAGGAGGACATTGAGTCTTCGATGCAAATACGTTGCCGGCGACCAAACAGGTAACTATGAAACCAATCAATTGTCCTTGGAGATATGTTAAGAGACCGTAGTATGCCAAGCAGAATGTGAAAATCTACAGTATTAAAAGCGTTGCTGAAATCGAGTAAGGTAAGTACTGTGATCATTCCACTGTCCATGCCCAGTCTGATGCTATCTGTGATATGTACCAGCGCAGAAGCAGTGCTGTGACCAGGACGAAAGCCGGATTGGAAGGGATTCAATAATGAATTTTTGGAAAGGAATCTACTCAGCTGAGAATGGATAAGGCGCTCGAGCACTTTGGATAGGAAAGGTAAAATGGATATGGGCCGATAATCAGAAAACGAAGAGGGTTTGGATTTTTTAGGAAGAGGGATTAGTTGAGCATCTTTCCATGCAGTTGGAAAAACACCACTTGTGATGGAGTAATTCAGGATGTTGCATAGGATAATCAGGATTTCGTCAAGGATAGGGAGAATCATGTTTCGGCTGATACAATCACTACCGACTGCACTCGACGAGATCGCTAGGATGGTCTTCTTAACATCACAAACAGACAGTTGATCAAACATAAAAGATGGATAGTTGGGAGTTGGAGTAGAGGAAAGATTTCTTAAAGTATTGGCTTTAGTGTTATTACTAATGTCAGAAGAGGCAGAGAAATGTTTATTAAGTGAATCAATGTTAAAATTTTTAGGAATAGAGTTTTCACGAGACTTTCCAACTCCCAATGTTCTTAGAAATTTCCAGACTTTTGCTGGATCTCCGTTTTCTACGGAAGAGTGAATATGTTGGCGTTGTGCGTTTCTACACATCTTATTGCAGAGATTTCTTAGGTACACATATTTTTCCAGGTTAGCATCTGTTGGTCGACGCTTATATTTGCTTTTCGCTGAACACTTCTTGGCCATAATCTGTTTTATCTCCTCAGTGAGCCATGGGGCAGGTAAATGTTTGATTTTAATCGAACGCAGAGGCGCGTGCATATTGTACAGTTGTATTAATTTTTCATTGAATATTGCAACTTTTTCATTCACACACTGGGAATCTAATAAAGCAGACCAGTCAATGTTACGCGCGTCTTCTTTAAGTTTGGCAAGATTCATTCCACTAAAATTACGTTGCACAAGAATTCTCGGCTTTGCCTTGGGGGGACGGATAGCGTAAGAGAGAAATATCAAATCATGATAAGAAAATGCATCAGCAGGATACTGACCATGGCTGATGACATGTTTGGTAGAAGAGACAAGAATAAGGTCAAGAAGAGAGGGAGTACAGTTAGGAAAATGATGTGTAGCATCGAGTGATAAAAGTGATAGATTGTTACATTCCACCACTTTTGTTAGCGAAGAAGAGCGATAGTCTTTTTTTAAGAGGCAAGTATTGAAGTCACCCAATATTATTGTGTGGGCATAAGAAGGAGATAGTTTTTCAAGCAATTTTTCGAAAGAAGAAAAGTAATTAGTACGCAATGATGGAGAGTAATAAACGCCTAGTAGAATTTTTGCATGATTAATGTCTAATTCTAAAAAAAGGTGCTCACCCGCGTCCGGTGGTGGGGGTTGTGAGGATATACTTACTATGGTGAATGGAATATGTTGTCTAAGATATATACCAACACCACCCCCACCACCAATCGCGCGATCGTTCCTTATAAGATGGAAGCCTGGAAGACTATAAGATGTAGATGGTAAACAAGGTTTTAACCATGTTTCGGAGACTAAGATGGCGTGTAAGTTTTTACAGGTAAAAGTAGCCAGCATATCGGGGAAATGAGCTGGAATACTCTGGGCATTAATATGGACTACATTAAAATTCCGCGGAGCATCCGAAAACCGACACTGAAGATTTTCTTGAAGTGAGGGTACACTAACAAAACTAGTATTATGGCTGTTGGAAGAATAAAAACTGTCATCATCACTACATATCAAGTCAGACATAATAACGTATGAAAATAAATAAGATAATACAAATAGCAATATAAATAATTATATATATTATATATATATAAATAGGTTAATAAAATAACAATAAAAGTACTCAATAAAGTACCAAGAAATAAAAAAAATAAAAATAAAATAAAAATTTTAAAACAATACAAAATTATTCACTTTGATCCACCCGCCAGTCATGTGTTTGACATTTTATCACACAAATTAGCCACTATTAACTAAATCAAGCAAAATAAAGGAAGAAAATAACATGTTAAAACATTGACGACCTTGACGGTTAAAAATAAATTAATAATAATATAATAGTACTTTACATGCATCTGAGTGAACTTCTTGTGCAAAAACACAATGTTCCAAACTATTGTATTACTGTCGCAACAACGATTGACACTTGACAGTCTGGAACGCAATTTTGACAGATAATAAAAGTATTGTAAAAGTAAGGTAAATTAACAATAACAATATTAACAATAAATTAAGAGTATTTTTATGTTGTAGGAAAGTGATTTGATTAGTTATATATAGCACTATTGGTAGAGTGGAAATGTTTAAATTTCACCCAGACAATGCAACGCTATTCTGTAACACATAACAGAAACAAGTAATCAAACAAACATCAACATGTAAACAAACCATACATAGCACTTATTTTTTGGAACTGGCAGCTGCTCTTTTCTGTTTTGGAGCTTGGGTTTTGGTTGCAGTGGCCTTTTCCGTAACCACTGACCTTATCTGGTCGAGATCCGCGACAGAAGCTATACGGTGGCATGAACCGTCAGAACTTATAACAAAAACCGAACCTTCCTTGGTCCAACATTTCGTGATCCCGTATTCCTCGCGTGCTGCCATAAAGGCTAAGTGTCGCGACCGGGTCAGAAACTCCGAGAGGGTCACACCAGTGCCCTTGAGTTTAGTTTTGGACGCCCAGGCTCTGTCCCGCACTGCTACTGTTTTAAATTTTATTAGAATGGGTCTTGGTTTGTCACCAGAAGATTGTCGACCCATCCTATGACAGCGGCTAATGTCCTCAGATGTAAAAGAGCTCATTCCCAACTTACTTACTGCGATGTCCGTGACCAGCTGCAGTGTGTTGTCATCTTTTTTTTCTGCAACACCGTGTACCAGAAGAATTTTGCGGCGGCTGCGGGTCTCCATATTGTCCAACTCACTTACAATTGCATTCATCTGACTCTTGAAGGACCGCAGGGTATCAAGAATGAGAGCTTTAAATGAATTGAAGTCCTCTGCGAGACTAGTCAGACTAGCATTATTGGAGGTCTTCTTTGAGAGATCCGCTTCAAAGATCGCCATCCTCTTCTCAAAAAACTCCTGTAGTTCTTGCAAACTGCTCATTGTGAAACTGTGATTACCTTGTTATTTTGTGTTTTGCAATCTTAGTTATTTTAAGGATATAACACTGGACTAGCAGGTATTTATTTTAAAGATTTATTTTAATCATTAAAATTATATTAAAATATGGTTTTTCTATTTTTAATTAATAATTATAATTGGAGCTTTCAAAAAGTGTGTTATACTTTCAACTACCCAATTTAATAATTACTTAAAGTAATAAAAACTCATAACCAAAGTACTTACAAGGTGTATTCTATACAGGCAAACAGCAACTATATGTGAGCACCAATGTGCAGCTAATGAACATGTGCAGTTACATGATGATATCCTTTGTCTATCAAATGTCACTGCCACATTGAATTGCCCTCGAGAGAGAGTAGGTACAACCACTGTTGCTGATAAGTGGAAACCTAGAAGAGAACAGAAACACTATTAACCATAATATTCTTGAGTTTAAAAAATCTACTTTATAGGATTGGCAATTTATCAGTCTGCGAATACATGAATGACGAAAATGGGCCAAGTGCATGCACTTCTATACCTGGCCTGGCATGCTAGTTGTCATTTACACTCGACTCTTTGTTGGTGGAAACACATGTATGCAGTTTTGTATTGAGAGGTAAAAGGAGTAATTGATGGGTCCGTTCCGCTCGCGGTGGAAACCGGGCTTTACCGTTTGGACGGTATGTCGAGGACAGACGGACGGATATGACGAAGCTATAAGATTTTCGAGTCATGAACTACGGACCCTTAAAAACTGACAAGATTTTTTTCGTACCCTGACAATAATGGCCAATATACTATGATGATTGGTAGGTAGATAAAGTATGTATTAAAGTATTACAAACAATTGAATCTCACTTTATGTGAAATTGAGGTCTAAGATGTTCTATACCTATTACTGTTATAAAGCTGAAGAGTTTGTTTGACTTTTTGCACTCTGGTGACTCAAAACTCACCAGTTAGGTTCAACACCAGTTCAGGAGGTACTATACTGTTTTCGGAAACGGTGCATGTAAATAGAAGTCATTCATTTATTACGTAAGACGTATTTTATTTATTTATTCATTTATTCAAAGAGTTACATACAAGTTTGCTTATATTGAATAGTAGTTTTAAATTACCTCCAAACCATAAGTCGACCTTTCCCCCTGTTTAAAATTTATTAGGTAAGAATCTAAAGTCAAAAAGGAATATACATTTTGTTAGTTTTGATGTTTGTTATTAAAAAGTAACGAGTTTTATTATTCTTAGGAAAATTTACTATCATGTTGGATGGAATAATTTTAATCATTTGATTATAATTAATCACCTATGTTTTTTCAAGGGCTTTTGCGGAGAACACTGAATGAACGGAAGTTTTTTGTGAAGTTGCACTCCCTTTTTTTATGTAAATTATTTAGAGCATACAATACTAACTCAGTCTATAAGCGCATCTTGCACTGATGAACAGTAATAACTAAAATCAGTTCAAATGTTAACTTTGCGTATTTTTGTTTACTTACGTAAGAACTAATCATACACCCAAACATCTTGTAATTAAAAATAAGTAATGGTCAAACCTCTCCGCCCCCTAAATCGTCTTACGTAAAAAATGAATGGCTGTATAAATATGTATAAACAATTGTTTAACAGATTGAATAAGTAAGACAAAAAGTTTCTTGAAAAGCGCACAACAGAATTTCAACTCACTTTTTTTACTTGAAAAATAAATTTATTGAATGATGGAGAAAAGTTTCAAGTGGTTATTTTCATATAAATAATTACAAAAGTAATAAAAAGCAAAAACTATAACTTACCAATTTGTAACACATCTTTAACTGCCCTGTCCCTGAACAGATGTTCTCCTTTTTGAAATTCCTCAGGGGAGCCATTTGCAAGGCACGAGTACAACCTGATGTCATCTTCGTTGTCAGGAAAGCTCCAAAATGCAATTTGGAGCTGCAGCTGTTCAGGCACAGGGGGATAGACGTGTTCAACCAGTTCGAACGGTATATGAGACGCTACACACTTAGCTGCTAGTTCACTCAGTGTGCACACTGATTGATCTGAAAAGATAAATTAATGTAAAAATTGTTTTATGAAAATTTCTATCAGTTTATTATGAAATAGTATTAGAAAATGAACTTATTATGACCATTATAAATTAACTGCCTTGTTAGTGCAGTGATAGTGCATGCAACTGCTGTGCTGAGGACTCTGGTTCAATTCCTAAATCAGACTAAACATTTGTGTAATCTGCAAATATTTGTTTTAGAGTTTATGTATTTTCTATACATATTAACAAATTATGTACAGGAAATAACTAAACATAAGTATGTACAAGAAAAAACATGTTGGTATACTCTTGATCCATCTACCTTGCATAGTATAAGTTCTGCTTAGGTTAAGGCTAAATCATAGTCTCCAGATTATTATAATGTAATATTTTGACAGTGTAGATTTAAGTTTTTCTTTTTTAATTGTTTTTGGTAGAATCGATGAAAGGAAATAAACATACAATTTTAAAAAGGAGACGTGGCCGGGTTAGTAAAAAGTAATTTAATTAACTATCTAACAAATATTAGATACATTAATATAATTGTATATAACAGTTTTTTTATGTGAGTCACATTAATAATTTATCTGAAAGAATTACCACATGTACTACACTTTTAACTAGTATAAATAGAAAATCTACATTGTTTTACGAAACTATGGTGAAGACAAAGCGAAGGGTAATAGTTTTGGCAGTCTATGTATGTATGTATGTACACTGTAGTGCCTAAGCTACACAACCGAATGAATGAGGTGTCAATAGATTCGTTATAGTGGCTTGGGTGTATGGGTTATATATTTTTTGTACCTCAATGTTTTTACATAGTCAAGGTATAATTTTTATCCTCCCTGATATTTAGTTAGGATTCTGTCAACCTCACTCACTCGGTATAAAGCAATAAAATAAAATACAACATTGAAATTTGACACTGTCTTATAAATTTTTAGTTTGTTGTTATTCCATAATATAATATGTATGTAGTATACACATAAATCTTCCTCTTTAATCACTCTTTTTACTAATAAGAATCATAATTTAACCTGTAGTGCACTTTGGGTGATCTGAGCTTGCAAGAAAAAAAGTTCAGAGTTTATTTTATAGTATGTTATTATCTCATATAAAAGGAAAATATAGTTTAGAAGTATAAATTATTTTTTTTGCTGGTTAAAGCTCATGCATACATTGCTATAAATGGCAAAAAGAAATCACAAGATTGATTTATTGCACTCAATTTGTTTTAATAAGTTTAGGTGGTATCATATTATTTGGTTCTATTTTTGTAAATGAAAAACTTAAATTTATGACAGGGATCTATTTTTGTAAATGAAAAACTTAAATTTATGAAAGAAAATACTTTGTGTACTTGACACTGAAAGCTATCAATATTACATAACAAGACAATATTTTCAAACTACATTTCACATGGTATATTCAAAATATTTGAGTGAAAGTAGTGAAAGTTGACAAGAACTAAAGAACTTTCCATTCATGCATTATTGTATATAAATAAAAGTATAAATAATAACACTGCATGAACAGGAATTAGCACCCAGTGGTATTATTAACAATTTATACTTAGTTCACTCAAAGGTAAATGACTTCAAGCACCTGTTCTTTGTATCACATAACACAATGTACCCAGTATCTATAGACTATGACACCAAAACTTTCAATGAAAATATGAACTAAATATTATAATAACAACAAGTCATGACATAAAATCGACACAATTTCAATTGTATTTGTATGATTCGTCTGAAATATATCATCACTGTCATCATTTCGATAGTTCGAAACAAAGAATCAGCTGTACGTATAGTTACCTTGAATGGACTTTTTTGGAGAACGGCCACCGAATGAATTTTGAAGATTGGGACGCTTCCAGCCTCGCCAGTTATTACATAGACTTTCAGGTTCCGAACTCCAACTGCACAAGGAATCCTCTTCAAATCGTTCAGAGTCCTCAAAACTGAAATGATCAGCCTCCTCCCAATCGAGCAAGGGAGAGCCCACGTCGACAGGAGGAACTTGTCGACCCCCTTTCCCATTATTATTTGATGCCCCCGCCACTTTAATGAGTTTTATTAAAATAATAGCCCAAAAAATTGCTAGGACACTAGAAAATTACCACAAGGGGGTACCCACGGTCACTAAACCAACATAACTCTTTTCTTAACTGATCCAAAGAATTTACGTCACTTGAAATAGGCATTTAAATAATGGATATGATAAAATGAAATACATTACAGAATGTTTAACTTGCTAGTTTAAAATCAACGATGTAAATATCCCCATCAGCACAATAACAAATATGGCCGAAAAACGTCCCGTCTACTATATCTATGTAATCGTCTACATCTATAGTCTATAGTAACTCTATAGCTACCCATAGTACACTTAACCTGCCACTCACCCACTTCCATCTGTTCTATGGAAAGCATAGTTTTTATATATTTACATTTTCAAAATTTTTGTAAATACAGTATTTCTTCGACCAGATTTAAATGTTTTCTATTTTTTGACAAAAAAAATACAATCATATTTTTAAGAACAGAAAATGTTAATCACGTACTGTTCTCATTGTTTTTAAATTTGAAGAATCTGTTCTGTTTTGTAGGCCGACATACTAATCGATATGAAATTTTGTTCATTCTTAGATTACGACAGTAAATGTAACCAACGGTAGATGGCGTGAATTACTGTAAATTATAACTTAAATTACATTATTATTTTTATTCTCATGCATTCTAGAGAAGCAATAAATCATTAAAAATAATAAATGTTATAAATTAAAAACATGAAAATCATTGGGAAGGGTAGAAACTTAACCAACTGGATTATCGATCCGCATTGGGAAGGAGAAACAGCATTCATGTTAAGGGATGAAAATAGGTTTTCAGGATTTCAGCAACAAAAGGTTTATGAAAAAAAGTGAAAAGTAAAAGTTATACCCTTCTTCTCCTGAGCCCATATCCCATGTTTCATAGGATCGGCACTCCAAATCCTTTATGCCATTATGTCCTGCACAAAGACTTAGTACACCGTAATAGACAAATAGTCTAGACGGCAGTCTCGTCAACGCCGTAGAATCGAAACTGAAATGTTTGTTTGTGCGAGTTTACAGGCGTGTGTGAGTTTTAGTGTAGGGACTTTATCATCACCTGAATATCGATATCAGAAAACGTAAAACATAAGTTTCTTTCATATTATAAAGTAGTTGGACGATTTGTTATAGAATTGCAGATCTGCCTAAGTACAGTAGATTAAGCTTTCCTTGAATAATATATACAATTGTATTCATTCTCTCGTATCTAAGCAGTATTTCAGATAAAAGTGCGCTATTTACATTTGTTCTTCCTAACTACATGCTTTTTTTACTATCATTAAAAAAATTACTTTTCATTAAATCCTTCTGGAATATCTTATTTTCAAATCAAATATTATATAATAATATAATCGTAGGTACAAGGTACATTTAGTTTTAAAAGCCAGCCAGGCTAGTCACAATATATCAAATGCGAAGCAAGTAGTTCTCAGATTGAAAAAAGAAAAGAGAAAAAAAAAGAAAGAGAAAAACTCTCATAATATTTTTTTAACGCCTGATTTTATTTTTCAACTATATATGCAAAAATTTATTACTAAAAAGTACAAATAAACAGTACCAGAATTGGTATTTGTCGTGTCTTCGGATTTAACATTTAGACTAGGAATAGTCTATCGTGCATTGAAATAAGGTTGGCTAGGTGAATGTTCAGTTTTGGTTCTACAGCCAACCCTCCGAGAGGCGCCTGTACTTCTAAAAGAAATTTTCTTTCCTAAAGCTCGTACTTCTAAAGCGTTCACTTGCCTCCAGGTAGGTATGACTTGTAATAGGAAGAACATAAGACTCTTGAGTTGCGTTATTTTATTCTATTCTTCTTATTTAATTTATTCCTTGCATTCTTGCTTGCTAATTTTTAGGGTTCCGTTGCCAAATGGCAAAAACCGGAACCCTTATAGATTCGTCATGTCTGTCTGTCTGTCCGTCCGTATGTCACAGCCACTTTTCTCCGAAACTATAAGAGTTATACTATTGAAACTTAGTCAGTAGATGTATTCTGTGAACCGCATTAATATTTTTACACCAAAATAGAAAAAAAGCAATAAATTTTTGGGGGTCCCCATATTTAGAACTGAAACTCAAAAATTTTTTTTCATCAAAACCATAAGTGTTGTATAGGTCTTCAAAAATGATATTGAAGTTTCTAAAATAATTTTTTTCGAAACTGAATAGTTTGCGCGAGAGACACGTCCAAAGTGGTAAAATGTGTCCCCCCCCCTGTAACTTCTAAAATAAGAGAATGATAAAACTAAAAAAAATATATGATGTACATTACCATGCAAACTTCAAACGAAAATTGGTTTGAACGAGATCTAGTTAATAGTAATTTTTTTTAATACGTCGTGCATTCTAGAGCAGAACTTACTACACATAATAGGAAGAATGGAGGAAGTTAGAGGGGTGGGGGGGACATAGAAGAAGTAAATTATTTGTTGACCGAAGGTCTCGGACGTGGTTGGAACATAAGAAACGGAAGTGTGGTAGGAGGTAGGTATTAGGGTAGCAAAGGAGAATTAGAAAGAAAAAAGCAGCCAAGTGCGAGTCGGACTCACCCATGAAGGGTTCCGTGGCAGCAAGTAACTTCATATAAAAGTTTTTGTAGTTCGTTGTAACTTTGATCAATGTTTTAATAATAGTGTATTGATTGAATGAAAGGTAAATTGCGGTTTACAATTTATGACGTATTAAAAAAACTAACTAACACTTTCAACCCAATTTTCGGTGGAAGTTTGTATGGTAATGTACATCATAATTTTTGTTTAGTTTTATCAATCTCTCATTTTAGAAGTTACAAGGGGGGTGGGGGGGACACATTTTACCACTTTGGAAGTGTCTCTCGCGGAAACTATTCAGTTGAGAAAAAAATTATATATTAGAAACTTCAATATAATTTTTGGAGACCTATCCGTAAAAACCCCACACGAATGGGTTTGATGAAAAAAGTTTTTGAGTTTCAGTTCTAAGTATGGGGAACCCCCAAAATTATTGTTTTTTTTTCTATATTTGTTAAAAAATCTTAATGTGGTTCACAGTTTTTTTTTTTTTTTTGTATTGGACATCTGACACACAACATCATCTAGTCCCAAGCTAAGCAGAGCTTGTGTTATGGGTTACTACACAACTGATATAAATACATAAACATATTTTTTTTTTGTTAATACATAGGTACATATTATACATAGAAAACACCCAGACTCCGAAATAAATATTTATGAATCACACAAATAATATTTGGTCCGACCCGGGAATCGAACCCGAGACCTCTTGATCAGCAGCCGCATACGCTAACCACTAGACCAACGAGAATACATCTATTTTCCAAATTTAAACACTATAGTTCTTTTAGTTTCAGAAAAAAGTGGCTGTAACATATGGAAGGACAGACAGAAATGACGAATCTATAAGGGTTCGGGTCCGTTTTTTGCCATTTGGCTACGGAACCCTAAAAAAGAGTAGTTAGAGCTGACGAATTGGAAGCCACTTCAGCTGGGAACGTAAAGCAGACACATGGTCATACTTGCGAAGATTGAAAACGAATGGAATGCAGTTATTGAGAAGGCGGTCTAGTTTATTGAGGTCTGCATTCAGGTCAAAATAGCACACACCACCATAGTCGATCAATGGAATAATTAAGGATTGCATACGTGTAATCTTTTTTGATTTCGCCAGTCAAGTGTAGAGTCTATAAATAGCCCCAGGTTTTTTACCACTGCACACAACGGGATAGTCACGTTGCTGTTGCCAACTGGTGGAAGATTATCCAAACTGTTTAACATCTGTGTCCGCCCATGACAATCACTTGGCATTTGGTTGGATTTAGTGCCAACTCAAATCTCGTTGACCAGTTTTTAATGAAGCCGAGGTCTTTGTTGACTTTGTCTATTGCGTCTGAAATATCTTCAACTTTCGACTGGGTGTAAATTTGTAAATCGCAGCGTACAGGTGATAACGAACACTAAAGATGTTGGGTTACGAGATTAATGAATATTGAGAATATTAAGGAAGATAATATTCCGTCTTGAAGGACGCCAGTGAGAAGATTACACGAACTTGACGATAAATCAACAATGTGAACACACTGTTAAGAAAATGTGTGACAGTAGCGCATTTTCCTCAGGTAAACAGAAACAGACTTGGCGGATGCACCCTTGTGTTTCCAGATATCTGCAAACATGCAAGCCTGTTACCAAAGAAATTATGAGTAGTAAATGGAACATTTTGGTTGGGTTCATCTAAAACAGTCGATAAGATTTAAATATGTTGTCAAGAAACTTTTTTATTGAAGGTCAGGAATGCATAGTCCTGAAGTTATAATTTTCACTTTTGACGGAAACTGAATCTTTAAAATTCTGTGTTTCATCTTTTAAATTAAAGCTTCCAAACTGACACTACTCTGCCTGATGGTTTATACGCATGAGCAGAATCCAAGAGTGGTGGTCTCCATCCGAGAATGCAGGAAAATAGGTGCGCTGCTAGAAGTCCATTTCTTCACAACTTCAAAAGTTGAACAGAATCGGTAGCTACAGGACTATTGCTAAAGCAGACAGCAATTGATCCGGCAAATAGGCACTGAAGGGATCCATCACAAGGGTGAAAGCAGTCCTCCGCTCATTAGCCAATTTGGGTTTTATAAAGAAGACACAGGTGCTCGGGCGAGAAAAAACCATCTCATCTTGTTCAGTTTAACCAGTTTTCTCGAGGCCGCCTTCTTGACACTCTCAACGTACTCACGCAGATTGAGACTCCGAGAAAATTGCCTCTATGGCGGTCCTCCATCGCCTTTACCATGGAGAGTGTTTTGAAGAGCTCTTCCAACTGATCCCTCCTTCTCCCTTCCTTTACAGGACAACACGTGCTGGACTCAGAAGTCACCGCTTTAGAGTTCTTTCCTATGCCGAGCAGTCAAAGACTGGAACTCATTACCAGCACACGTGTTTCTTTCCCACTATGATCCCGGATCCTTTAAGCGGGGGCGTGAAAAAGCATCTCACTAAGCCGCCATACATTATTGTCTGCATTCGCAGCAAGTGTAGTAGCCCCCACTCTTGGATTCTGCTCATGCTTTCCATAAGGCAGGATAGAGTCACTTTGGATGGCTAAACATAAAAAAAAACAGTTTTCCCCTCCATCCACTTCAGTGGACATTCGTGAGGAGGCGAGGACTTCGTGTGCCGTAGGTGGTCTACACTGAGAGCTCAAACCTGAGATGGCACGATGATTAAAAATACAAACCACTTTTAGAATAAGCGGTTTTTAGGGTTCCGTAGCCAAATGGTAAAAAACGGAACACTTATAGATTCGTCAAGTCTGTCTGTCTGTCTGTCCGTCAGTATGTCACAGCCAATTATTTCCGAAACTATAAGAGCTATACTGTTGAAATTTGGTCAGTCCATGTATTCTTTGAACCGCATTAAGATTTTTACATAAAAATATAAAAAAAGCAATACATATTGGGGTCCCCATACTTGGAACTGAAACTCAAAAATGTTTTTTTCATCAAACTTATACGTGTATCTATGGATAGGTGTTCAAAAATAATTTGAGGTTTCTAATATAATTTTTTTCTAAACTGAATAGTTTGCGCGAGAGACACTTCCAAAGTGGAAAAATATGTGTCCCCCCCCCCTCTAACTTCTAAAATAAGAGAGTGATAAAATTAAAAAAAATATATGTTGTACATTACCATGCAAACTACCAACGAAAATTGGGTGCACGAGATCTAGCGAGTAGTTTTTTTTAATACGTCATAAATCGTAACACGCAATTTACCTTTCATCTGATCCCTCCTTCTCCCTTCCTTTACAGGACAACACGTGCTGGACTCAGAAGTCACCGCTTTAGAGTTCTTTCCTATGCCGAGCAGTCAAAGACTGGAACTCATTACCAGCACACGTGTTTCTTTCCCACTATGATCCCGGATCCTTTAAGCGGGGGCGTGAAAAAGCATCTCACTAAGCCGCCATACATTATTGTCTGCATTCGCAGCAAGTGTAGTAGCCCCCACTCTTGGATTCTGCTCATGCTTTCCATAAGGCAGGATAGAGTCACTTTGGATGGCTAAACATAAAAAAAAACAGTTTTCCCCTCCATCCACTTCAGTGGACATTCGTGAGGAGGCGAGGACTTCGTGTGCCGTAGGTGGTCTACACTGAGAGCTCAAACCTGAGATGGCACGATGATTAAAAATACAAACCACTTTTAGAATAAGCGGTTTTTAGGGTTCCGTAGCCAAATGGTAAAAAACGGAACACTTATAGATTCGTCAAGTCTGTCTGTCTGTCTGTCCGTCAGTATGTCACAGCCAATTATTTCCGAAACTATAAGAGCTATACTGTTGAAATTTGGTCAGTCCATGTATTCTTTGAACCGCATTAAGATTTTTACATAAAAATATAAAAAAAGCAATACATATTGGGGTCCCCATACTTGGAACTGAAACTCAAAAATGTTTTTTTCATCAAACTTATACGTGTATCTATGGATAGGTGTTCAAAAATAATTTGAGGTTTCTAATATAATTTTTTTCTAAACTGAATAGTTTGCGCGAGAGACACTTCCAAAGTGGAAAAATATGTGTCCCCCCCCCCTCTAACTTCTAAAATAAGAGAGTGATAAAATTAAAAAAAATATATGTTGTACATTACCATGCAAACTACCAACGAAAATTGGGTGCACGAGATCTAGCGAGTAGTTTTTTTTAATACGTCATAAATCGTAACACGCAATTTACCTTTCATCCCATCAATACACTAGTATAAAAACATCGATGAAAGTTAAGAAACTACAAGAACTTTTATATGATGTAACTTGCTAATACGGAACCCTTCATGGGCGAGTCCAACTCACACTTGGCCTCTTTTTTATTCATTCTGTTTCTTAGTAATAGGAACGAGAAACTCTTTGCTAGTGTTTATTTATAAATAATAAAGTGTATATTATTATATATATGTCAGTCTAGTCTGTATTGCAATAGCCTGACGGTGGTGATGATCATGATATCGTGATTTAGTCCTATGGTATGCATTAAAGAATGTTATAATAGGAACTCGATGTTTGAATTACATTGAAATATTATATATTTTTGGAATTATTATTTCTTATTTTTAAATGAGTTCAATTAATCGAATCCACATTAAATTGTTTGAGTGTGTGTAAATGTGAATAGAACTGAATTTCTATCACGTAAAACGCCAATAGCTTCTGTCTGACGGTCTGACATATCTGACAGAAGTGACAATTGACTGACAAAGAGAGAGTGACAGTCAACTGACAACTCAAGTTGAAAGATTGTTCTCGATTTTTTGAAAATACCTTTTTAATACTTTTAATCACAATGTCGTTAAAAAAAATTTACTGTGTAAAATTACAAGCTTAGATTTACTGAATTCCTAGCCACATGTTTATCAGACTGATCTGGATCGACAGTAGAGGTTATAAAAAATAAGTTGTGAAATTTAAAAGTCATTGTAAAATATAACAAAATGTTTTGTTGGGGTAATGCGACTTATCACGAACTGTGTATAGAAGGACCAGATACCCTTGATTTGGTAAGAGTTTGTTTAGAAATACACTGATAGTAGTTAAACCGAATATTTACTTTAAAAAGTATACTGTATACCAACGATACTAAAATGTCTTAACTTTAATAGGTAAATGTAAGTAGTCCAGAATATATAACTTGTTGGCTTATTTGATATGAAGAAAGTAAATAAGATGTTTCATATCACATTTGGTTGTGTTACTCAGCTACGTTAGGTGTTAAAACTATAAGCTGAGGCTCAAATACACTTAACTTTTTCTTTGTACAGGTAATAAGGCCTACACTTTCCAAATGGAAAGAGAGCAATCACATGAAAGCAATAGCTGCCGGAGAATTCCATACAATGTACCTGACTAGTAGTGGGACTCTATACTCATGTGGAAATAATGAAGTAGGTCAGCTAGGACGCCATACAGAAAAGACAGAAGGAAAATATCCAGGTATTATAATGTTTTAAATTGAAATTAACAACTCTCTAGCTATCTAGCACTTTCTTTTAATCCAATTAGTATGCATAGTGTAGTGTGTTACTACTTGTTTGTGTTAAAAATAATTGTTATAATGATAAAAATATCTCAGAATAATTTTCTCTAGCATATAATGTATCTTATTTAGATACTCTTCTATTTATATGCAGATTAATTATATGATGACATATTTAATAATATTAGCTAATAAAGAGTTCACCTATTTATTTAACTAAATATTAATACTGTATTTATCTCTTATTCTTATTCTTAACATTAAATACTTTAGAAATTTCATCATCAAGCTTATTGCGATTAAATTGTAAATTGCGATAAAAAAGTGAATTTTCAAATTTATTTCTTATTGAGACAAATATTGTTTGTGTGGTGATGATATGTAAACTTTACACATACCTTACATCAACCTATCTGGATAGTGTGGTATAGAAGACCAAAACCACCTTCCTAAGGAGATAAATAAATAAGTTTTTAAGACATCTTACACATAACACCATCTAGATGCCCAATTTAAGCAGAGCTTGCATTTTGGGTACTAAACAACTGATATGAATACATAAACATACTTTTTTTATGTAAATACATATCTTATATTAAACATAGAAAACACATACATGTATACAGCAGTGGAGATCTAAAGGCTGATATTAAAACCAAATGTTATTTATGTGAGAACATTAAATTTAACTTTAAAAATTATTAACCCAAATATGTGGGTACTCAAAAATAATAGATAACATGTGCATTAAGTTATGTATTTAAATTTTTTGAATACATCACATAATGCACATGAGGTGACTTGAGATTGAGGTTTTTTTTCTTGAGGTTGAGGTGACTTCCTATGCTGTAGTTTACTGACTGTTGGAAGTACATTAACTTGCAGTCTGGTACTAATGTCACTTTTTACAATAGCTCTTTAATTATTTTTGTTAGTAGAGTAAAACCTAAAAATAATGTTATAAACGCTTTGATATGTCTAACACATCTAGCTGCAAACTAAGCAGAGCTTAAATATGTGCTAATTTTTACTGTGATAATCTACATACACGAGGGTGGAGCCACTGGAGAAGGCTAGTACTATTGAATTCTTTTACTCTCAGAGTTAAAATATTGAATACCTTTTTCAGCCCCTGTTGAGACATTCAAAGACTGTACAATTGCAACGGTGGCATGTGGTATGCAGCATTCTGTAGCTCTGGATGAATGGGGCCAGCTCTTCAGTTGGGGATCTGACAGTTTGGGACAATTGGGCAGTAATCTAGGAATTCATGCTCAAGAGAAACCAAAATTTGTGAAAGGCCTTGCAACAAAAAATGTTATACAAGTGGCATGTGGAGCATATCACTCAATAGCTTTGACAAATAGTAAGTATTGTTGTATTTTGCCTGCATGCATTATTCAAATACTTTTCAGAAACTACTATTGCTACTGGTTCTTAGAATTTCAAAACATTGTACTCATGAACTTTTGTATAAGTTATGAGTACTAATAGGCTATACCTATAAATGTGACCTTGTTATTGTAATGTAATATTAGTAGCAATATGTAGGCTAAATATTTTTACCTACACTACCCTACTACCTTAACCATTAACTTTGTTTCCAATCCATTTTTAAAATTAAAGTCATACTTTTATTCTACTATTTAATGAATTTCATTGAATAGTGTTATTTTGTTTTTAATATTTAAGCCTACCAAAGTGTTTTTAGAGTCTCTAGAGCCAAATCCACGAGTAGTAGTAGTAACATAGTATAGTAACAATACAGCATGGTGACCCATTTTTTTTTAAAATGGGAATACATCACTGGGCTGGTCCAGTCATTTGAAGTTAATCCTCTGTAGGAGTGTAGTACTGCCCCATGGCCGTTTTTTTTTATTTTTAAGCCTACTAAGGCGATACACACACTCGCCACGCGCGTAAGCGCGGGGCAGCAGATCACGCGCGCGGCGACAGAGGAGCAGATCTGTCTCTTCGAGCAGATTTTACTTCGCCTCCGCGCTTGACGACTTTGTACCTGGCCCGTACCAAACTAAAGGTTACTTTCCATTTGGTCGTCGTCGTCTGTATTCTTTGCATTTCATATCCCAAATTGCTGGGCATTGTTCAATTTCGTATTTATATGTGTTTACTGCTGCGGCCCGCCCCGCCTACGTGCGCGGCGGCAGAATCTGCTAGTGGCACGCGCTCACGCGCCTAGGCGTTGGACCTGGCGTGTTTTCTATACTAATCGATGTACTTGCATACAATATTAAAATCTGCCACTCCGCGCTACGCGACGTAGCGCAGTGCAGTGTGTGAAGTGTGAATCGCCTAAAGTGACTACTCTGCCTGATGGAAAGCATGAGTAGAATCCAGGAGTAGGCCCATTGCTCTAATCAGTGTGGCTCTTCCAAAAGATTTTTTTTGGCTTCAATTTGACTATTTATTTGAGTATACTCATTAAGATTTTAGGGATCGTCAAAAAGCATCTAAACTTACTCGTAACAGAATACAATAGAATACATATTACTAGTAAATTATAATTGCAAATTAATAAGTGTCACAGTTAAAATTTAATGTGAGACACCCATTTCAGATACAAATAATAAATTTTATTATAATAAGTATGTTATTTTAAACACTAAATAGCTGACCCACGCAACTCGGTTTGCATCTTATATTGACCATAGCGTAAAACAGGTTATTGTGAGCTAATCTTAAAAGATAGACATGATGATACACATGCTATCATAGACTTTTTTTTATTATTTCGAAGAGGAACAATTCTCTCAAAGATATTTTCACGATTCTATATCCAAATAAGCTCACGTTTTCTATTGGTCAAAGCTAACTAGCAAGTTTGTCATCCTCTTTCTGTCAGTGAAAGCCTGGTCATTATCGGTCGAACCGTTCCAGAGATTACCCGGAACAAATACACAGACAGTCACAGACAAAAGTTTAAAAAATGCTTCTTCGGTGAAGTACCGTATATAAATTTATATGCAATTAGTAAAAACTGTTATTTTGATATTATATACAGAAACTTTAATTTTATTTATTTTCGTAGATTTACTTTTGCCAACTGCTCCACCCGTGTGTATAAAGTGTGAATGTCGGTTATCGCAGTAAAGAATATTCTATATCCTTCCACCACAATTAAATTATATCCATCCCAAGCTTGAAAACATTTTTTTTTATTACTTATTTCTGTGCTAAGTGCTTCAGTATACGGCGCCTCTGTTTTTCGGCTGGGGGTATTAACGTTCAACCTACATAATAAAATCCACATATGAACTCATTTACCAAACCATTACTTATTTTATACAGTAGTAACTTTGATTTTAGGTGGAGACTTGTATTCATGGGGAGCCAATAGCTTTGGCCAGTGTGGGTTGGGCACTCTGTCGAGCAAAGAAATGGTACCGCAAGCAATCACCTCGTTACTCGGAGTTCCTATTGCACTGATCGCATGCGGCAGTAACCACACCTTCGCCTTATCTAAGTAAGCTTTCTTATCAATTGTTTACTAATTTAAAGTACACTTTCGGGTGCAACTCCCGAGCATAACCTAGATCTTAATTGATAAATAGGTGAAGTAGTTATTTTTGTCACTACCAATATGAAAACATGCAAATGTTTTTGTGATTTGCAAATATTTGTTTCGGAGCTTTCTATGTATAATATGTATTATGTATTTACAAAAAAAAGTATGTTTATGTATTTATATCAGTTGTCTAGAACCCATAATACAAGCTCTGCTTAGTTTGGGACTAGATGGCGTTGTGTAAGATGTCCGAAATATCGGTCTAAAATGTGATACAAGATAGACGCAATGACGTTGCGATCAATTAAATAATATTGTAACCTTGAACGCAAGTGAATACAGTCGCCTATCACCAAGCTTAGAAAAATATTGACATATTAGGTATCTATTTACAACTTTAGAAATGACTGAAGGTTGTTTTTTTAATGTTAACTAGTACATACTTTTATTTTGGCCGCGTGATTTCGGTTAATGCCTTAGAAAGGCTGATAATGTAGCTTTCTATTAATGAGATATATTTTTAAAATCGGTATAGTAGTTTAGGCGTGAAAACCAAGCAAACAATTTCACATTTGCATTTATGAGTCAGGATTGTATTCTAATGTTATCAATATATTCAACAGTTCAATTTAATTTCATGGAAAATCAATTCATTTATCTAATGTTGTCTTTTACGTAAGCCAATGAACAGTATGAAACTATAATGAGGTATCATTATAATACGATAAATTGTTAATAGCTTTTAAAGTGGAGCATTGCAAATGCTAACCGCAAAGTATTTTTATTCTAAAATATTGCGGCAACATGACTTTGGATTGTAAACATTTTTTATTTGAAACGGTTTTTAATGTTCAATCATGCAAACACATTTTGTGTTGAATCAATTATCATCTCATTGTCAGTTTGATCGTGAATATGATTTAAATGATTTTCAAACGGTGAATGACCCATTTTATTTGTTCTGCTTTTATCTCTGCAAACTTATATCGATTGAATGGAGTTGAAGATGAATCTCTGAGACTTGTTTGTACTCTGATACTTCTAAAAGCCTAATTATCATCTACCTTCTCGTATGATCTGCACTGTCGATCTTTCGAAACTGTATGTAATTAATGTTTGAAATAAACATACTAACATACTGTGCAATAGAGCTTAAATAATACTTGAGTTAGTCGCTAATAAGATTTAAAGCTTAGACACTGTTTCGACGTGCTCTGCAGTGCCATTAGTGATTTCTTGATGGTTAACTTATCACTGTTAATTAAGTAATTGGAATAATCTTTTTTGTAAGTTGTTAATACTTTGGAATTGAGCTGAAAATTTATCGGTCTGCCGGTCTAGTTGTTAATGACCCTTATAGCAAAACCGAAGGTCGAGGATTTGATTCCCAACCAGAAATTTTCTGATAGGATAATTTTTGAATATACCCAGGGCAGGACATGGTTAAAATAAAATAATAAGTGCGATGTGCAGTGTCAGAGAAGGGGCCTACTTCAGCATACTTTCATATTGCTGCGATCTGAGGACCGCAGCGCTAGTATTCTGATAGCGTTCGCGCCCAGCTACCTCTATCCATTTAAATATGTATTTCTAAAATACATTGATATTTTTTTACAGGCATTGCCTTGCTAGTTTTGGGTCAGATAGCTGTGTATGAGAATTGTTAGGATATTATTATTTAAGTATGTTTATCAACAGTATCATAAAAATAGCACAGAGTCTGCCTAGTCTGGGATCAGATAATTATTGAACCTTTATCAATAAAATAGTATTTTTCAGTAATAAATACAACCAACACCTAATTTGTGTTATCATGAAGTTTTCAACATAACAATAGCTAGCTCTGTTTGCGGTTAGATAAAAATTAATTTCCCATATTATTATCAAACGATAAAAATAAACAAAATATGGCGTTGATTACTTTGTTATAACTTTCAATTATGTTATTAAAATCATTGGATTGGACAACAAAAAAAACAGGAAGCATTAGGAATACAGTGCGACGTACTGACACCCTGACGATATCATAAACCCGGCAATCGATAATTTGCTTATAATTAACAAAACAGTAACTAAAAATATTAGAATTAAGTACGAAATGAGGGCCGTTGCCCGCCAGGCATGATCACCTCGCCTTGTCGGAGGATCTTCCCTTAATCATCTGAGAGGCCATAAACTTAAACGTTGTACCAGATTTTCGAACAACAATCCTTATAAATACTTTTTGAGTAATCTGTAGTCAGAGCTTAGAAACGGCTTCTAGATGATGTTACTCTCCTGCCCAAGATGTGAACCAATTTAGGATTAAACACATGCTTAAATTCAAGAAGAATAACTGATTGGAACCTATCAAGATGTAGACCTTTATCAGTTGTTTCAACTGGCTGCCTGCCTATATAATATTAATAATAAAAAAGTTAAATAAATAATTATTTATTATCTTTTAATTAATTTATTATCTAGAAAGACGAAACGAAAATAACTAGCTTGCTTTCTATGAGAGAGAGAGAGAGAGAGAGAGGACCGACAGAGAAACACGCGCACGCCGCACGGCTTACAACTATAGTAAAAAGTGTCGTTACAACTTCTGGTCTTATTATGTGTCGTTACAACTTTTGGTCTAATTTTTTCCGTCTAGCCCCTTTTCACAACGCGCCATAAGGATCTTCGTTCCAATAATATCATAATCATGTTATAAATAATCAAGATTGAAGTAAAGGTATAACAGTAAAATGTTTGTGTACTTTCAGATCTGGTGCTGTATTTGGATGGGGTAAGAATTCACACGGCCAACTGGGACTACCAGATAGAGAAAATAAGTGTTTTCCGTCACATTTGAAAACATTAAGAAATGTTAAGGTACAGTCCGCATGATCTGTAAGTTGATCACTTGTTAATAGGAAATGTATCAACATTTTGTGTGTTTTTTATCATATTTTGTAGTCTAGTCTAGAAGGCACTGCATCATCATCATCAGCCATCAGTCCACTGCTTGGGTAGGCCTCTCCAAGGCCTCTCCAATTGCAGGCCACTTAGTTCATTTCTCAGCTACATGCATTCATTGACATAATTATTTTAGCTCATTTTATTTTTATTTATATACACTCATTTGCAAAAAAAAACGGGCGGTTTCGATTTTCTTCCTGGCTGAAGAAAATAAAATACCAAAAAGGTTTTAATCATTTGAACATGTTACTGGCCGGTTATAAAAGTGCCATAATGTTTATAAGAGTACCTTCCAAATTCAAATTTTTGACTGAGCCTGGTTTTCAAAGAAAACAACTTTGTGGCGCGAATTCCCTATAGTTAATATCGACTCTAATTAACTTTTTGTAAATTTTTATTAAATTATCTGATGTCCTTGACATTTAAAAGTATTGTTATTGTTGTTTAGCAATCTTGAAAATGGTAGATAAAGTGATAAAAGAGAGCAAAATTATTGCGCTGCTTGAAGAAGGTTCCAGCCAATGCTTCGTGGCTCAGAGGCTAAATGTGAGTCGGTCGACAGTTCAAAGGACCTGGCAGCGCTATCAAGAGACCGGTTCCGTCAAGAGAAGGCCTGGTTCTGGCAGAAAGACATGTACCGAACCATGGGATGATCGTTTTCTAGTTAGTCAAGCGTTGAGAAATCGCAAATCTTCTTATGTGGACCTCAAGAACAGACTCGAAGCAGTAAGAAATGTGCAAATTAGTCTATGGACAGTCAGGAGGAGGATTTTCGCTGCTAATATACACAGTCATCGCCCGGCGCTCGGCCCTAAATTACTCCGTGGACATCGAGTTGAAAGGCTTAGCTTCGCTCGAAATTGCGTGTCATGGACTCATGAAGACTGGGATAGAGTATTGTTCTCCGATGAAGCCAGGATATCTCTGCATGGTGAAGACCGACGTCGGCGAGTGCTACGTAGACGAGGAGAACGCTTTGCAGAGGCATGTTTTGAAGAAATCACACCTTATGGAGGAACACCTGTTATGTTTTGGGCAGGAATAAATTCTATGGATCGTACGGTGTTAGTCTTCATCGTAAACGGTACACTGACTGGACACCGATACATCACGGAAGTTCTAATTCCTTATGCACAACCCGCTTTAACCGCTCTTGGCGAAAACTCAATTTTTATGGACGATAACGCTCGCGCCCACCAGTCTGGCCATGTGGAAGCGTATATGCTAGAAGTCGGAATTCGTCGTTTGAACTGGCTAGCTACAAGTCCGGATCTCAATCCCATAGAGCATGTCTGGGACGTTCTGAAGCGACGAGTGAGATCTGTGCAGCCGGCTCCGCAGACCATCAGAGAGCTAAAGAATGTGATTACCGCGGAGTGGGAACGTATTCACCAAGAAACCATTAAAGATATACTCGCTAGCATGCCCAGACGAATGCAAGCCGTGATTTCAGCAAGAGGGGGTCACACTCAATACTAAACTTTTATCTGCTTTTAATGTATTCAATAAAAACAAAGAAATTAACGCGTTTCATTTTTATTTAGCGAGCAGGTACAATAATAGTGTTTTGAGTATAAACATTATTTTTCAATAATTCAATCAAAATGTTATGATAAAACTGATGAAAACTATTCCTTCCCAATTAATTTAAAAAATTCTGAGGATAACAATACCTAAAATTGTCAAACAAACAAATAGTAACTATAAAATAGTTCTTTGCTTAAGTGCCCGTTTTTTTTTGCAAAAGAGTTTATTATATATATTATCCTAAGCTTCAAATCTTGGCTAACATAGTATCTCTATATAATGACATCTAAATTAGTGAATATCCGATTATTTTTGAAGCTTATTTATGCTTATTTATATTATTTTAATATTTGAAAAGACAACAACCGCATTAGATATTTCTATCATACTGTGTCGCGGAGGACTTTACAAACATACTTGAAACGAACACAAAGAACACCCGGGCTCGGGAATAACAATTTATTGATCAAACAAATTTTTTTGTCCCATGTGGAATTTGAACCCTTTATGCTCAGCAGTAGAAAGTGGTGTGGCGATTGGTTAAACCACTAGGGCAACAGTGCAGTAGTTACTTGAATTAGCGTATGGCGTAATGGCGTAGCTAACGCCATTGTTTTGTATCAAGATTAGTTTTTTTCTAAGCAGAGCTTGTATTATGAGTACTAAACAACTGATATAAATACATAAACATACTTTTTTATGTAAATACATACATATTATGCATAGAGAACACCCAGACTCCGAAACAAATATTTGTGGATCACACCAATATTTAGTTCGACCCGGGAATCGAACCCGAGACCTCTTGATCAGCAACCGTATACGCTAACCACTAGACCAACAAGGCAGTCATTTTTATTTTCATGATCTTGAAGTTGGACATCTGTTGATGAGACCAAACAAAAGACACTAAAGAGTACCTTCTATCCGTTGTATGTTATATACTACTGTATATAACATATAACATACTGTTTTGATTGTAATGTTATTTGTAGGTGTGCCATATATCGTGCGGTGAGGACTTCACCGTATTTCTGACGTTAGATGGCGGTGTGTTTACTTGCGGGACTGGTGAATATGGACAGACTGGCCATGGCACCACAAAAGATGAACTGGTTCCTAGGAAGGTAGGCAAATGTAGATGTATAGAATAAACTGTGAATTTCTATTTTACCTACCGTCGGGGAGTGTTGTCTTAGACCGGTCGGTGTTACCGCCATAAACTGTGTAAAAACCGTAAGAAGCGCGACTGCGTCTTGGGTGATTGCTTGTGTGCCTCAGTCATGGGATACGGCAGGAGGAACTCCAAAAGCCGCTGATTCGTTCCTGGAGCTCCTCCCGATTGCCGAGTCAGTACGAGTCCCATATATGCCCTTCGTTTCCCTCATGGCGAATATGGTGCGAAAAGCATTCCCCGCGTAAAAAAAGTTTTTAAGTACAATGATTGCTTTCTCTTGTTTGCAATAGAGAAAAAAAACTATCTTCATTTGCACTATTATAAAACTGTACTGTATTTTTGAATGAAACTTGTTGATTAACATTCTAATAATAAAAACTGGAACTCGCTACCAACGCACAGTAGTACAAGCAAATAGAATCCATCAGTAAAATCCAAGATCCGTCATCTTGGATTCTACTCATGGTTTCCATATGGCTGAGTAGAGTAATTATGGCAGCTATAAAAATAAAAATTAATAGAAAAAAAAGAAGTATGTATACATCTCAATCACAATTGTGTGTGATGCAATTACATAAAATTTTAACGTAAAAAAAATTCATAATAGATTGTTTGTTTACAATAGATAATGGAGTTAATGGGCAGTACCGTCACACAAATCGCTTGCGGCCGTCGACATTTACTATGTCGGGTCGGGGAACGTATCCTCGCGTGTGGGTACGGCGCGCGCGGACAACTCGGGTGCCCGCATATGGCGTTCTCACTTGTGCCCACGCCCGTACCATTCACGCCCAATGATGATTCGCCGGTGAGTCACGCCTTTATACCTGCTTATATTGTGCTACATACATTACATTTAAGATACATTAAAAGAAGGTATGGTATCCGATACACGTTGATGACTTAGGTGACACAAGACACGTCATCTCAACTAAGGCTTACAAACTTTATATTTTTGGGAAAAAATTATCACTTTTTGGGATTTTTTTAAGTTAATTACAGTATATTTTTTATTATTAGTAAGTGATAAATTTTTATAGAGGAGACTAGCTGTGCCCGCGGCTCCGCTCGCTTCCTAGGGGTATGAAAAACAGATGTTGTCCGATTCTCAGACTTACCCAATATGCGTACAAAATTTCATGAGAATCGGTCAAGCGGTTTCGGAGGAGTTTAACTACAAACACCGCGACACGAGAATTTTGTATATAAGATGACGTGCCTTGTGCCACCTACGTCATCACAGTGTCTCGAAGTGCCATACATTGTTTTAATGTATTATGCATTACATCATATAGTATAATTGTCATGGAGTAAAATGACAGTTAACAGTGATTAATCATAAAGGGTAGTAAAAAGAAATCTATTATTTTTCTAATAGATGGCTTTAGTTATCTGTATCTCGCGTTGTATGAGTCCGATCGGGTTCCATTGAATCGCGTTAAAAATATGAGATTTTGTACTAAAACACTTGTCTGACAATTTTGTAATTAGTTGAATAGATTTCAGCCTTAAATTTCTTGCAAATTAATTCTTTTTACTACAACTAAGCTTGGTTTGTACGAAAGTTAGGATTGTTATTTATTCAAGCATTGTTACCAATAGAAAGTTTGGAGATGATACACAAAGACATTGTGTTTTGGTTATTAAACAGTAAATTGAAAATAAGAATAATAGTTTTGGCAATTTATGTATATTTGAATTCGTTATAATGACCCGGGTGATATACAGACTATATAAATTTTATCAGAAAGTTTTACGTAATCAGGTTGATGTATGTACATGATGATGGTAAGTATTTATCCTGGAAACCGATTGATTAATCACAGTTGACTGTGCCTTAATACCGTCACTAAAATTTGATAACATGTCTATTGAAAGCATTCTTGTAAGACTAATACCCAATAAGCTGCATATATTTTGGTTTGTCTACTCATACCGAGCTTTGTTGGCTAAAGTTATCCTATCTATATGTTTTCTTTAGAAATCACATTTCAAGTGACGTCAGAAAATAACATTTGATAAGCAATACTAATCAGAGAGTTTCGTCTGAGTACTAAGATTTTTTTTTCAATTTTCGTCGTCTCATTTTACTAAATAATTCTGTAAAGAGGATATATACTGAAATATGAATGAAATTAAAAGTTCAAAAAAGTATTTATCCAATTCAAAGATTTCCCTGCAATATAATGTACATAGCTACTGATTGCTTTTAGCAAAAAGGCCGCCCTTTGTACTTATTTGTATGGTATGCAAATAAAGAGTTTTCTAATTATCTATTCAGTATGGTCAATAACATGCGATTTTCTTTTCGATTCAGACTGAGAAAGAAGGTCACGCTAAGGTAAATATGACAACTTGATATGTGGTTACGTCATACCTAGACAGTTGTATATTACCTTTTATGGCACTGTATTTTGCTTCGTAGACGTTTGTTGTGTATTGTTACTACATTATATCTATTTACATTTCTCATTTACCCCGTCCCAAGTAAAAAGCGCATTCAAAACACACAGTATTCTGGTATTTAAATTCATATATTTATGCATAAGAACAGAAAATAAAAATACATTTATTCTTAGTTATTTTACTTGCAATAGTGTTTATTATAATAAAATACTGGTGTGTTTTGAAACCTTATTTATTTTGGCTCGAACATTTATGTTAAGTTTTTTAATTTTTTTAGCATCCTGTATATTTAATTTGAATAATTCTTCTATAGCCTAAGAAGAAACCGAAGGTGGAGAGTTCAACGACGTTCGGTCGCTCTAGTGTCGGGGGAAGTTCCAAAATAAATGTTGAGTCATCTGCATTTTTGAAAATATTTTAATATAACTTATATACATGTATAATAACATCAATTATGTATATAATATTATGAAAACAAAAATTATTTTTGTCTTGTATATAATTTTATTCATTTATAATTTAAAATTAATATTGTAGTCTTTGTGGGTTTCATAGATGTCGTAGTTTTCTTTTTAGCGATCTGATTATAGTATTGTATGTTAATGTAATGTTAAAAATATGAAAATTGTATTAGTATAGTTACACCTTAGCAATATATTAATTGTTCGGTAGTTTAAGTTTACTCAGCGAGCGTTAAATGTAAAGAAGTGCTTAAAGCCAGTTCTACAAAGTCTTTTTTTGCATGATTGATTTTTGTTTTTGAGCTACTGTTAGTATCACTAATTAAAATGAGCATAAATATTTTGCCTTTACTTCAAGAAATTAGTTCAGTTTTTTGATAATATTTGCATAGCTAACAATTACTCCAAAGTGAAACGAAGAAGAAATATCTCTTGGTTAAATTGAATTATAAATAATTGATGACCATAAATATTATCCAGTATAATGCCCTATCTTCTTGTGTCGATATCTGATGGTTATCTCAAGAATGATACAACATAACTATGACTAATGAGTGACGTCAATCGAATCTAGATAGGACCTGAGTAACATTTCAAATTAAAGTTTTTTTTTGCTCAAGCATGACTTGCAACTGTTTCACATCACTGCATAAGTATTTCACTAAATTATCTTTCAAATATAACTTTAAATTTAGAAACACTTACATTATCAACGCTCGCTGTGCAGACTATGTATATTTAAGGCTATCTTCATCCCCAAATTCTGTATAATATGTTTCTTTTACCGACAGTTCTCACCTGACGTTTTCAAAGGCCCTATTAAGGTGTTCGCGGGTGGTGATCACAGTTTCTTAGTAACATCAGAAAAGTCCAGTCCAACTGATTTCCGTCAACCAGATGGTAGTAAACAGATTGTTACGGTGTCCATACCGAAGTTGGGCACTTGTGAAGTGTTTAAGGACAATGATGTAGTAAATCAGGTCAGTATTTAATTTACAAGTCAATGTACAACTTCTTGTTCTTCCTCCTAGCCTTAATCCCAATATTATTTGGGGTCGCCTAATAGTTCAACCGGTTTTACCTGAATATCAGTTTTTGAATGGAGCGACTATCATCGGACCTCCGCAACCCTAAGGGAGAATTTAATTCGAAGGTTGAACTAGTTGTCAGTAAATTTGAGGGCACTGACTTTCCAATAACGATTGCCATAGATGTTCATGACAACCGGGACCGACAGCGTTACGTGCTCTCCATGGCACGGGCGTGAATCACCGACAGACTTCCAAACTCCGGGTTGCTATTAGAAATTTCCTAAGAAAAACCGTTGTAAAATTATTTATTTTTACCCTTTGGGTTATTAATTATTATTATTTATTTTTACAAGTAAAATTTACAACAGGAATATAATATAATACATTTCAAAATTCAAAAAAATACAATTCAAGTAAAAGGCGAGAGCCAATAACAAGGTTCCACAAACATCCTAAAGGATGCATTTACAAAGTAAAAATTGTCTCACAAAAATTTTATGTACATGATTTTCTGGCTATTCGTGAAATATTTTACACAATATTGTTTTCAGTTTTGAAAGAATAAGAGAATAACAAACTTTTTGAAACTATAATTGTTTTTAGGCTTTCGCTACTTTTACACATACTCATGTTTTTTACTGTATACGTATAGTTTTTGAAACTATGTTTATAATTTCAAGTAAAAAGAAATTCATTAATTTTCCAATTAATGTCTTTAGTTATATGTATCTCGCGTTGTCCGAAGTCCGATCGGGTTCCACTGAATGTTATGAAATGCGTTAGAAAGATGAGATTTCGTAGTAAAAAACCTGTCTGACAGTTTGGTGATTAGTACACTCAGTTTTAGTTATGAGATTCATTTAGATCGCGATACAGAAGTAACTGTTACTTCGTAGTACGATGTGTTTTCAGTAGATGGCGCTGTAGGATGTTTTTTGTTGCTGGTATGCTGTAATGGTTATTCTAGTCGAAAATCCATTTGACAGTCATTCTAGATGGCTATATAGCTATGTACTAATTGCTATAACGACAAACTTTTCTATCCTTTCATTGTTTTACAGGATCTACTAGCCTACCTCGAGACAGCATTTGGCTCTTTGTCATGTGTGAACGGTTCATTCCTAACATCCAATAACGCGCATTTTGGCTGCGGTACTAAAGTGCCTGGTGTTGATCTAAAGAAAGCTGAACAGGCTTTTACAATAATTAGCAGATTCGAAAACTCCACTATAAAAGAACTTGTAAGTTTGTTCACATTATCCATGTAAACATATGCACACCATAGTGTTGAGAATTGACTCATTTTTTGAATATTTTTAAATTGTTAGGTAGTGTTAATGATACTAATAACATGAATAAGTTAATTATGCACCATCTTTCAATCAAGATGAGATGTCTTACGAACGTAGGTCCTTACTCCATGCAGTTTGACAAACAAACGAGCTGCGTTCTGTGATGCGTGAATTCTTATAGGTATAAAGTAGTAGGAGGTGAGTCCAATCACCCCGGGATGTACCCCAGTTGTGGGGTATGGCAGGGGGGACACCAGAAGCAACTGTTGCGATCCTGGTGTTCCTCTCGACTGCCCGATAGATAGGCCGCCGCGGGGTTTAGTGGGAAGACCGGTTGCCCGGTCCCACACACACCCTTCGTTGTCCCCAAGAAGGGTGTGGTGCGAAAAGCATTCCCCGCATAAAAAAAAGGTATAGAATAGTAAATTTGGTTGAAATCTAATAATATAAAATCATTTCTTAAGAATTATCATCAGCTTGTTGCAGTGTACTGCTTGACGTAGGTCTCTTGCTTTGAACTCACTTTGATCTTACACCTGATTCGATAGAATTTATAATATGTCCTAACCGGGCATTCAATCGATATCTCAGCATAGTAGTCACATACTTTTACTATAGCGCCACAGAGGCAGTTACTCATAATAATGTTGCTAGGCACATCTCCATGATAATAATATCCTTGATTCTGTTTCAGATTTTCACTAACCTAACAGAGAATATAATAAAGAAGATGAAAGTGTCTCCCCCGGATGCAGAAGCACTGAGAATGTTCCTTGTCTTGCCGTTGTATCACGAAATGCGAAACCCTAGGCGTCATGTTGAATTACAGGTACACTTTACCCTCTAAATAAAATAAGAAAAAGACAAATGGTTTTTTGTTTAATCTGCATACTCGTTAGCTTAAGTAAATCATAAGAAGTTTTTTTATAGTTGACTGTATAAAATAAGGTCGGTTTTCTTAACGGCTTTTAATTAAAGGGTGTAGATTAAATGTTTTCAAGGCAAAATATTTGTATTGTTTATGTTCGAATACATCTCCATTCCAATAGCATTTCCGCAGCCATTTCTCTATTTTTCTTTCTCTTCTTCTCTCTCTTTTGCTTTCACTTGCACAGACTAAATAATGTTTTGTTTTAAGGGGCCCTTCGCAGAAGCTTTCAACAACTTGACGTCACAAGCGCAGCGATTAGTAAATTTATGGTATGAAGCGGAATCTGCAGAATACTTCGAAATGCTCGTTGATATATTTAAGAGCGTTATTGTTTATGAACTAAGACAACCCACGGTGATTGCGAATAAGGTATTTGAAAACAATCAGTCATTTTATATAATACATACATTTTTTTATTCCTCTTTTATGTAGACATGAAATGTCACATATTCTTTTCTTATATATTTCTATTTTTGTATTTAGCGTTGTGTCTTGTACTTTTTTTATTATCTATCCTTATAGTTCTATCTCCATTGCAGTGATTTTTTCAGTGTTTTTTATTTCTTTTAGAGGATTTACTTCAGTCATAGCATAATACAAATTCTTAATGCTCTATCGACATTGAACAAAATCAATTTTACAAATCCAAAGAAACCAAAAATACCTGCCGAATGTTTCTACATAGAAGATTTGTGTAATCATGTTGACATTGCAACCGATTATATCAACTGGCTTTCAGATCATGCTGTGAGTATAAAACTTTGATAAAAAGACATATTTCAATAAGAACATTTCCGTGTATACGTGGTATGTAACCGAAGCGCGCCCCTTAATGTATACGCAAGTGGAGTACGCCTATTATGAAGAAACGGGTAAACTGTGAAATGTGAGAATGTGTTTGTAAATGGTAATTTCATACAATATTCAATATTGTTTTACTGTTTCTAGATTCTAACATGTATTCAACTCAATCATAGAATAAAATGTGTGGGTATTCCTGTATCAAAACTTTAATAAGATTATTATCTTTTTTTTCAGTCTAACCACCCACACATGTGTAATTACGCGTTTCTATTCGACGTCCAATGCAAATCATTATTACTAAGGATAGATCAACAGTTGCAAATGCAGATTGCAATCAGTCGTGCTGCCACTCAAATGTTCACTAGACTGTTCACGGATCCTAATTATGAGTACCAGAGAGACCAATTTCTGAACTTAACTGTGTCTAGAGAACATATCGTGAGAGATACAGTAACGCAAATCAGTAATCATGAGACATCTCAACTCAAGAAACCCCTGCGAGTAAGTCATTAGATATTATTTTGCCTTCATATGATCGTTAAATCGGGAGGGGCGGGGGGCTTTGGTTCCGCGTAATAGTATTTCATATATGTCTGCTTTCTAGGTAGAATTTATCGGTGAAGAAGCCGAAGATGCAGGAGGTGTTAAAAAGGAATTCTTTATGTTGTTGTTGAAAGAAATATTCGATCCAGTTTATGGTATGTTCCAACAGTCTGAAGATTCCAACATGATCTGGTTCTCTAATAACCCATTTGAAGATGAAATCATGTATTATTTGATTGGTAAGTGTGAAATATGAAAGCTTTCAGTAGCCTTTCACCTTTGTTAAGATATCTGTTATCGTTACCAGCCTATTGTAGTCTACTGCTGGAAATAGGTTTTTCTCATTAAACGCCACTCTGATGGATTTTGAGTTTCTCGCATCCAGCAACCCAGTGCAATTCGTCACTGCACCTGATCTGTGGACTTCTTACACTATGTTTAAAGAGACCCGGTCTTCACTCCAGAACGTTTCTACCACAGCGGTTATCAGTTTTGCGTCTAATATGACCAGCCCACTACTAATTTAGCTTGCTAATCCGGTGGGCTATGTCGATGATTTTAGTTTTTGTCGGAGCACATAATTCCTGATACTATACATCAGAGAAATACCGAGCATAGCACTTTCCATAGCACACTTCCTTAACCTTTGTAAAATACATTGAGCATTATAACTTATTAAATCTTCATTTTGAATAAGAATAAGGTTTTTTTGGATGAATTAGAATCGATATTGCGTACGAGGAGGCAAACAGTCTGATAGAAGCAAAGGGTGTATGTAAGCATCGGGCAATGACTCAGTGACAACCACTGCCTACTCGAGAGTAGAATTAAATTGATTTGTATGCGTCGTAAATTACACTTGCACTTCATACATTTCTGCTAAATACCTACATAAATGGCGAAAACAATACTTAATGCCGTCAATTGGAAATAAGTCTTTGGTTTTGGAGATTATGTTAAGATAATATATTAATTGGTAGTAGCCGACCCAAAAAATCTGGAGTATAGTAAAGGCAAAGTAAATTTATAGAAGTAATTGCTAGAAATATAGTAGTAGATCTATGTAATTAAATATAAATTGCGTTCAATCCTTCTTCCAGGAGCCATTTACGGTTTAGCTATATACAATTCGATCATCATCTATGTTCCTTTTCCATTGGTACTGTACAAGAAACTTTTAGAAGAGGCTGTAATGTTAGACGATCTGTCTGACATCTATCCAACGCTCGCAAACAGCTTAAAAAGTTTACTCGACTATCCGGACGAAGATGTTGAAGAGGTAAGTGCTTTCTATATAATCGTCTCTTAATCTGTTACGATTATAGCATACCCAAAAGCAAGCTCTACACCCCTGTCTTATTGAAAGTCTCAATGAAAGTCCACAATTTTTAAGGTTACGTTCATGACTCGGAACATTTATAGATTCGTCATGTCCGTTCGTCCGTCCATTCTCAACCTACCGCCCAAACAGTTGGTGCTAAAAACATGAAACTTTGCATGCGTATGTGTTGTAATTACGTCGACAAAGTGCTACAGTAAAATTATGAAAAATTATTTGGGGTACCTCCCCCTACACGTAAAGTCAGTATGATTTTTTTCTCGCGTCTATCCCATCATGTGGGGTATTATGAGATAAGTCTTTTAGAAACTGTGCAAGGTTGCCAAAAACCATTTTTCGATTTAGGTATCCGTTTAGTTATTATTAATTATTTATAAATGGAGAGTTCACTATCCATTTCTGGCTCCAGATCCAGGTTCATTCGAACTATAAATGCAAAGTTTCATTCATCTTTCAAGAATGACTGACACTCTTGTTTTATTAAAAGTTTTTTAATTTTAAACAACTTACGATTGCTTTCCTCGTTCTTAAAGTCAGTATAACCTGTCTCATTATGCGACCCCATACTATCTTCCTCAGGTATTCAGTTTATGTTTTGCGGTAAATACAGAAGTCTTCGGCGAAATCCAAGTGCATCCTTTGAAGGAAAATGGCGAGAACATTTCCGTAACTCATGAAAATAAAGAGGAATATGTTGAGTTATACGTTAATTTCCTGATTAATAAATCTGTTGAGAACCAGTTTAAAGCTTTCAATCAAGGCTTTCAGAAGGTAAGATTTTTTTAAAATTGAAGTAGTAGTGTCAACCTATCGCTGTCCACTGCTGAACGAAGGTCTCCCCCAAGGAACGCCAACCATCCCGGTGTCGGGCAGTCCGCATCCATTGTATATAGTTTTAAAAGTGATTCTGATTTAATTAATTAAGAACTCTGCCGGTCTGCCTGGAAGTTTACCATTTCTATATCCATATAATTAAAATTTAAATTTTTGTAATCAAAATGGAAAAGCACATAATGAACATCTCACTAGTCGCTACGGTGTGTGTCAACATGCTGTATTGTTGACCCCTACTCCTGGGTTCTATTAATGGAAAGCATAATAATTTGGTAGGCTTAACTGTATTTAAAAAAAAAGCAAGTTACTCGGTATGTCTGTTAGGTTTTCACGGCTAAATCGCTACACCGATTTCAATCATATTTGGCATGGAGATACTTTGATTCATGAGGAAAGACTCTCTTTACCGCGATAGCTGATAAACAAGCATTCGCAGCCACGGGCAAAAGTTGTTTATATATTTTTTATTCGACTATGGTCAAGACAAAATGCTTGTATGTTACGCCGTAGCGTCTAAGTTACTGACCGGATTGTAATAATGGCCGGAGTGACATATAGGCTATATAAATGTCATCAAACTTTTTACGTGGTCGGGTTATAGTTTGATAAACTTTCCCTTGATGAAACTACTTAAAATTTTCTATCATCTACCATCTAAAGATTTTTTTTTTTTGTTATTCTTACTTAATCGAATGAATGTCAAGTTTAGTAGTTTTGTTATTATCTATACAAATAAATAAAATTGGAGTGTCTGTTTGTAAATCAAATAACCAGATTTTTATTAAATGTATATCAAAGTATTTATGATAACAAAGTATTTATGATATCTAAGTATTTATGATATCAAAGTATTTATGATATCAAAGTATTTATGATATCAAAGTATTTATGATATCAACGTATTTATGATATCAAAGTATTTATGATATCAACGTATTTATGATATCAAAGTATTTATGATATCAACGTATTTATGATATCAAAGTATTTATGATATCAACGTATTTATGATATCAAAGTATTTATGATATCAAAGTATTTTTTTATTTGTTTGTCTGTTTGTTCTGTGTAATCTCTGGAACGGGACTTCTGGCAGATGGTTGATGACATAAGGCTATTTTTTTTAGACTAGCTTCACTCCACGGCGTTACTCGAGATTGACAACAATAACCTCTGCTAGTATTTATATATTTGTGTATAGTTTAGTCTTTCAATGTATTCGCAGGTGTGTGGCGGCAGGATTATTAAATTGTTTAGGTCACACGAACTAATGTCGGTTGTCATGGGCAATGAGGATTATGATTGGGAGGTGCTGGAAAGCAATTGTGAATACAAAAATGGTTATACTGCTACCGATGTACAGATTAGGTAAATATCTATAATATTAAACTGAATTTGATTTATAAAGTGTTCGTGCATTACCATCATTATCATAAATAATAGAAAACGTGCCACAGCTGGGCGCGAGTGTCTCCTCAGGCAAAGGTTAAGGCCATGCGTCTCGACCCTGGCCTAGTACGGGTTAGGAATCTGCAAGATAACGTTGTGTTATTTTTCCATTGAATGTTTTTAAGCCGCCCGAAGGTCTCTAACTAAGCTTCAAAACTGTCCTAGGACAACAACTGGGATCGACAGCTTAACGATTATTATTACAAATTGATATAAATGATCTAATTTTATTCCTTATTCTAAAGAATTATAATATATATTCTTAAGTAGGTATACGTTGTAAAAATATAAAAAATATAAACAAACTTAATATTTTATATATTACACATAATTTGCAGATGGTTTTGGGAGACATTCCACGAGCTGTCCTTGGAAGATAAGAAGAAGTTCCTGCTGTTCTTGACTGGTACAGATCGAGTACCTATACGAGGAATGAGAGATATCAAAGTAAGTACATATGTCTCTGTATACGATTTAAGCTGATTGAAGGATAGGTAAATATTTCGGACATGTAACACACAACGCCATCTATACTTGGGCCATTACAAACGTCCGAAGTGAGTCATAAATCATTTTTATCAGACCTCTCGCTCACACGTATAGGCATATCGGATCTCGCGCTCACACAACACTAGAAGTGTATATCGGCATATCGGATCTCTCGCTCACACAAGACTAGAAGTGTGAGCGAGAGATCCGAAATGCCTATACGTGTGAGCGAGAGGTCTGATAAAAATGATTTATGACTCAGTTCGCACGTTTGTAATAGCTCAAGTATATAGCTTCAAACTACGTAGGGCTTGTACTATGAAAGCTACATTGACTGATAGAATCATACATACATTTTGTACATAGCAAACACCCAGACCCCGAAACAAATAGCTGTAGATCATACAAACATTTGGTCCGACTCAGGATTTAAAGAGACTGATACCTCAAGTACAGCAGTCGCATACATTACCACTGAGCCATCGAGGCAGTCGAATCGGAATTCGGTTATCTGAAGTACTCTGTCCCTGTCAGTCACGTATGTTTGTAGGCAATGCAGGACTAACTTTTGGCCAAGACTTTGCTCCAGTTAGTGTAGATAAATAAATGAAATTGGAGTGTCTGTACGTAATATCAAATTAACAGTTTTTTACTAAATGTATTTCAAAGTATATACGGTAATTACATTAAGAAGGCAATTTTTAGTTTTTTTGTCTGTGTATCTTCTTGTTCTGGCTATTCTCAGGAACGGCCTGACTGATTTTAACGGAACTTCCACTAGCATAAAGCTGATGACGTAAGGAGTAATTTAGGCTAATTTTAATTAGACTTGAACGAATGTGCCAGCTAGACCGGGGCAGTACTACCCTCACGCAGAAGATCTTCCTAATAATGACAGTATTCTTGTTGTCGTATTTCGTTGTCGAAGAATGATGCAGAATTATCTGACCATGCCGCCATGGTATGGGTCACCGTGCTACATTGCCTACCCTCACAATGAGGATAGTGTAGTGTGTAGTACTCCTGGATTCTACTCATGCTTTCCATCAGGTGGAGTAGAGTCACTTCGGTAGGCTTAAATATATAAAAAAAGACTAGCCTCGCTACGCGTTGCTACTCGCAATTTACCTACAACAATGACCACAATGATATATTAGAGCAACTAAATGGTCATACTTTTGATGGACTATTGAATGTAAATTGAATGGACTGATGTACAATAAAAATTATTATATTCTATTCTAAGGACTCAAGTTTTCTGATTTTCTATAACTTAATTATTTATTTCCCATTTATCCTCACATATTAGTAAGAAATGCAAAATAAATGTGTATTCTGTTACAGATAAGAATTCAAGCGGTCGCCGACGACAGGTACTTCCCCGTGGCACACACTTGTTTCAACCTCTTAGATCTTCCACGTTACAAAACTAAGGAGCGACTTAAGTATCACCTAATGCAGGCAATCCAACAAACACAGGGTTTCTCTCTTGTCTGACATTTGATTTTAAGCGTATTGAAAATTCACCAAAAGTTGATACAATGGCCACTTAACAAAATCAAACGGGTGGTTGTTCCGTGTGCCTAGGGACCTGCACTACCAGAATAGAGCTTCGAAAACTAAAGTTAAAGCAATAATTTAATGGAAACAAATCGTCCAGTATGTAAGCATTTATTTATTAAGCAGGCGTTTTGAATTTGAATCCCTAAAATGAAAACGTTTTGTGTTTGTTTTTTTTTATAATTTTGACTAATTTGATTTTGATTAATGTGTTGTCTGTCCGCTAATTATTTATAGTTTGAAAAAGTATAACTAACATTGATTGAAAGTACTCGCGAAGTGTGAACTTTTTTAGCGAAGAAAATTAGCATTATGACTGCTAGAATAATATTTGTTTTTAATGTATATTTAGAGCTCAATTATAAGAAGATAGTATTGTACTAACTGAATCTGATTTAGAAAAAACATACTTAAATCATGTATGGATCATCTTATCGAGTAAATCTTCATATAATTCTGTTTTAATGAGCCTTATATGAATAAATTTAATAGCCAAATATTGAAGGATATTTTGAGCATTTGTTGTGCCTTTCCACAGATATTGATATTGTTATACATTGTTGCACAGTAAGTTATATAATTTAATGCAGAATAAATATTAACAGTGTGTTTACACATTTGATAGTTTCACTTGTCTGTCTGTGTTTAGGGGAATTGTAATGTAGAGAAGGCCTTATACACATACATATATACATAGTTTTGTTACACAGCGGGACTTTTTCGCGATAAGTTCATGCAATGTTCATAACCTTTCGATTGTCGAGATCCCTATAAATTAATTTCTGAAAGCAAAAGAAATATTATGTGCTCTCTCACAGCGATGACTTACCACATGTTCTTTTGAAATAACTTCGGTATACTAAGGTAGAATATTGTTTATGGACTTCAAGAAATTGAGTAAATAAATAAATTATATTTGTGTAAACAGCCTTATGTAATAGCTTTTTAATAGTCTAATTCTATTTAAAAAAATATTCTAGGCTATTTTTCTTCTCTGTTAGTGCCTTTCCGTAAATGTACATAGCGTTAAACGTCATTCTAGGTCTTGAGCATGTTAAATAAGGCAAATATTTACAATAGGACTGAGTTATGCAAAATACAGCCTTCATCGCTTAGCGACAAGGGTGTTTTTCCATTTAACTTATCCGTATACCTTGAAGAATATATATACGTATGACCTTAACCCCCTCCTGAGAGTAGACGCAAGCCCAGCAGTGGGTCGTTATGGGTTGATGATGATAGCTTCAAGTGGCGACATGACTGTCTTCTGCATAACTCGATCCAATTACTTTATAAAGCGAAATAATGATATGTATTCATTCAATGGGTGTCGTAAGAGGCGACTAAAGGAACAAAATAAGCAACTAACTTCACTGCCAAGAGAAGGAAAACTTGAAACAAACCCTTTACCAACCCGTCTGGCCCGCGTGGTATAGTAGGCCAAAACCTCCTTTCTAAGGAGAGGCCTATGTCCAGCAGTGGACTGTTAAAGGCTGTTGATGATGATTGATGATGATGTGACGTCATTGCATGCACCCTTTTCATGACCATCACTTGTCAGTTCCAAATCTAATGATAATAAGTGGATTTGTTAATTAGTTATAAATGGTGAAGTAATATACAGTTATACTTTATTATATTACTTTATATTTTACGATTGCCTTTAAATTTTTACTGTTTGCTTCAATGTTATGAAAATACATGTACCCATTTTTCTTATATTTGAAGCAGATTGACCGAACAACATAAGGCGCATTCAAGTTTTTGATATTTTTTTAAAGCTATTTTTTTATCTAATTCATCCGCTATTATTTAATCAATAAAAATAAGTCATGTTGTAAAATAACATGACTGAATTATAAATAATTTTATAATAATTCTGAATTTTGTCTTTTAACCTGTCATTCCTTTTATAATTTACATTACATTATAATAACATAAATTGATTAATCAAAGTAAGTAGTTTATGTTCATTGAAGCACGAGTTACTTTCGTCGAAAATAGGACTATATTGTTGATATTTTCTTATCTGTGCTCTGAAAGCATAAGGTTGTCAGAATGGAAAATATTTAATGTTATACAAATATTCTGATAGTTTTTGGATAGCTTAATATAAGTAAGTGCTTTTGTTACACCAGGTTTCCTAAAAAGCGAGTGAGTTTATTTCACATAAATTCGATCGTCAAGGATTGATCGTTGCAACGGTTAATATGATTTGCACACAGATGCAAGTTCGTGTGAACTAAAGAGATTCAATTTCATATTTACGGGTTTTATGGTTTCGAAGTTTGTTATGTGGTTTTCAATATGACTCACTATTGCTTATACTTTTACCGTTTATTCGCAGAGACTGAGATCGTGTATGTAACAATTTTATAACGGTATTGTTAGGTTTTTATTTTTTATTCATGCCCTTAAATCTAGCACTATAATTATTGGCAATAACCTAGCTTTTGGTTGTTAGTTTTCTATTAATTTCATACATATTTTAGTATTATAACTTGACAATCTACATACTATGTGATCTAACGTTGCATTTTATATTTATAAGTAAGAAATCTAGCCTAAATGGAGCACGTGACAAATTGTTTATACACATTGCCCAAATTAATAAACAATCTAGGCTTACTCAGACTTAATAATTAGAAAGCTGTTGTATATAAAAACTTATATCTTTAGATATCAAGTTAGATTGGTTAATAATTTTTGCATGTCTAAGCTCAGTAGACGTAGCCAGAAACATGTAAATAATATGGCTACTTCTGTGATATTAAATACTGTACTCGACGAAAATACAAGGGCTTGTTATAAATTGTTACTGTTTTGTCATAATATTGTACATTTTGTACATAATATGTAGCTTGGCTAGATCGCTGTTATTGTTTTGAAGCCTTTACGAAAGTGCACCTTAGCCTAGGTACTCGGCATGGTTTGTACACGATGTATGTAATGTATGATAATATAATATTTTCATACATAATCGCTTTTTCATTTCTCAACCGATTGACTTTAATAAGACCCTAATCGATGCCAATACGAGTCGGCACATATTGCATGATTTTAACTTTCTCTAGTATAAAAGCGGAAGCACACCACACCTCGGTACATTTTGTTTCCTTCTTAGATTTTTCTATTGAATACCGATTATACCATTCCGGTTTCCTTACTACGATAAGTACTTAGCGAAAGAAATGACAAGTAATTTTGATGAATACGAATCGACTACTGTCATTTATTTATCTTCATACACTTTGACAGGGTACAAAAACACATAGAATATTTTTCACTCAATAAAAAAGAATTTTTACCCAGGAACAGGAAAATTTACGAAGTGGCTATTTCATGTTCAATTTATCATACTAAAATACCATAGTTAAGAAATCGAAGTATTGTAAGTTAAATTGACGGTCTATTAATTACTAGTTCTTATCTAGAGACATATACTGGCACATAATTATAAAAGTTTTTACATCTTTCAAAATGCATCGTCAATAATCATCAGTACTTAGGTAGATCCCTCCTTTAATTGTCCTCTGCTGGATATCTAATAGGCAACAGCAAAGAGGTTAAACTATGCAAGACAACATCAATGCAAAGAGAAGGAAAACTTGAAACCAACCCGTCTGGTCAACGTGGTATAGTAGGCCAATACCTCCTTTTCAAGGAAAGGCCTATGTCCAGCAGTGGACTGTTAAAGGCTGTTGACGATGATGACGGAGGTTATGGCTCCGCATGCCACAACATGGAGACATGGTAGTAAAGCCACGTTGATTTCTGTGTGAATGCACGACCGGGATGGTTTTAATTTCTCACAGTAGGCCACAATAAAATGACTGTTAACAACATAGGTGAGGCAAGTATCTCATTAGGTCGCAAAGCGTGGGTCATCATACTGCTGTGTCGCGATTCGCAATGAGTGGTGACCACTCACACAACTACTCTTGAATTCTCCTCATCCTACAAAGCAGTCACTTGTAGACCTATAAATAAATAAAAAATCGTATGCTTTAATATAACCCTAGATGTTTAGTACTATAAGTATTAAGATAATTTATTGTGGAAGTTACCTTAACTTGCCACTTTACCCAACTTATATTCTTCCGTTCGTAAAACGGGTACGGACAACATGGGTATTTTTATTTGTCTGCTGGTAACGCTAATTAATCTTTCATAATCGATAACAGGTTTATACATAGAGCAACACGGTAAGGAGTAGACATACGCTAGGGTTGCCATCCCCAAATTAAAAAAACTAGGATTTGAAGTTGGAAAAACCAGAAAAATTCACTTTAAAAACAGGACGCAATATTTAAATTAATATGAATATAGGTGAAATTAAACTTAAGTAATTCATCATCTTCCTAGCCTTTATGCCCAAGTTTAGGTGGGCTACTAGTTAAACCGGTTTTACCTGAATTTTGGTTTTTCCACGGCACGGCACGACAGCGCGATAACTTGCGACGCCGAGCCGTGAGGTCGTAAAGTAACAATAAGATTTTAAAAGTGGAGCACGAATTATTTTAAATTTAAAAACCCAAGACGCTCCTTAAAAACTATTCAGGACATCCCGGGAAACAAGGACGGTTGGCAACTCTAACATACGCAGACATTTCCCTCTGTCGAAGCATACGCACAAATGGCCGTATGTATTACACTGTTATGAAACCGAATGTGTTTAGGTATGTGTTTAAAATTTTGTTTAAATTGCTGTGTGAGTTCGTACCGACAGACGATTATTTTAGTGTGCGAGTCTAAAATGTGTGTTATGGTTTCCCTTGTAACAAAATACAGTCTGTTTTGTAAAGAAAAAGACTCTATGGTCCTTCTTATGCGCCGGCCTGTGTTGCTCTACCTCCTTGACAAATAATACTCTTATTTCTAAATGCTACTTACATTTGCATTTAATCCCTACTATATCCCTACTTCCCTACTAATATTATAAATGCGAAAGTAACTCTGTCTGTCTGTCTGTTACGTTTTCACGACTAAACCGCTGAATCGATTTTATTGAATTTTGGTATAGAGATAGATGGAACCTTGGGAAAGGACATAGGATACTTTTTACCACGATAACCGAAATACACGCGGGCTGAGCCGCTTGCAAAAGCTAGTAATATTATAAATGCGAAAGTAACTCTGTCTGTCTGTTACGCTTTCAAGCCTAAACCACTGAACCGATTTCGACGAAATTTGGTATGAAGATAGAACTGAACTTGGGAAAGGACATAGGCTACTTTTTAACGCGATAGCCGACGTACACGCGGGCGGAGCCGCGGGCGAAAGCTAGTATAAAATAACGAACAAATAAATCATGACACCAGACTCTTGAAAGGAAAATAATTAATTTCCCTAAATTTTACTCTAGTATTTTTCTAACAGATATCTATGTAAATAAAAGTCTCATAAGTTGTTTTTAAATTTTATTTAATTTAAAATATAATTAAATAATGAAATACCAAATAGATAGCACCATTTAACATTTTATATACAAAATATTCGTATAATCTCTGCATGACTAGGTACGATAAGCATAGCCAATATTTGTTAATGCTACATTTTGGGGGAAGCATCCAACTCACGAAATAGATCCAATTTCATAAACATTTTGGTTTTTTAAACATTTAAAATAACAAACAATTTATTTGTTATCGATCAATGTTTATGATCTTGGCATTTGAGCATTATTTACACTTTCATTTATAAGCAAAGTCGATTAAGTTCGCAATGTATAAAGCCGCACATTACATCGAAAACAATGAGTATCATAGTTTTTTTTATATGAATTTGAACATGACTGTGTTATTTTTTTTATATAAATTTTCTTACACTCTAAATAATGGTTAAAAATAAATTATATTTATAAGTACCGATTCCAATCCGATCCGTACATGCTTCAAGACTTTAATACCTAAAGTCTATACAAGTACCCTCTGCGAAGTGTTTTAACTACACTTCCTTTTAATTAATTAAACTGATGTATATTTTGATGAGATGATGTTTTTGTTGACGTTCCGAACGTTTTGCCCCCAAATAATTTCGGTACAGACAGCGACACTCTTACATTGGGAACGTCAATAAAAAGAAACCGAATGTTATACATTCGTGATTAAAATTTTGAAAGGATGACGTCACGAAACGTACATTTCAGTGATGAGCTATTAGTAACATTAAGATGAATAAATTTAGTATGAAGATCGGCCTGAGTTATCGTCGTAGTGTTGTGTGCCGGGAGGCGCGCGGTATCCTACGTTGTTGTGATTCAAGGCGTTTTGCGCGAAGAAGGAAGAGTAGTCCTTGGCTACCTGTAATTAGAGTGCAAAGTCGCATGTATTATGTCCTTATATACATTTAGTACGACTAGAAGTTGACCTATTTTCAGATAGATCTTAAGGGAAAGAATAGAGATGAGTTTTTACAGATGAGTCAAGAGAAGTTCTGCGTGCAAATGGTTTGATGATATCATTTTATAATAGCAAGTACAGTTTACCAACCTCCATAGCTTTCACCTTCTTATATAGATTACATTTAAAGTATAAGTACATGTCTATTTTTAACACTAATCTACAAGAGCTACTTGGCTTAGCAAAAGTAACAAATAAATGTTAAATACAGTACATACCTAATTGTTTAAATTATCGTTTCTTATGTGCTATTGAATTGTACAAAAGTTTTAATCTTTCAAATCAAAGGAAGTATTGCAGGTAGAAATATAGGTGACATACCACAAACGCCTTTTTTTTTTTTTTTTTTTTTTTTTTTTACGTGTGGAAATCCCCGCGGACCGTCACCCCGTCGGGGGTTACGGCGGGGTGGTGTGTCGGACTCGAACCGACTAAAACCACACGGTGTGACCCTCTCTGCGCCTTTGTATTGGAAGGAGTCCAGGGAGGGGATTTCCTTCTGGACTCCAACCGGCGCCTGCCCGCACTGTTGCGGGCACCATCTCGAACTTTCGACTCTCTAATTGGGCAACGTCCGGTCACACGCGGACGCCGCCCCCTCGCGGTTGGCCTCTACTGCGGACGGACGGGAAACCCGTCCCGCCCATCCGCGGCCACTCTCAGGGCGGCATGAGACGCAGGTATGCGCGCCTCCGCCGCCCGGGGCGCCGGCGGCGGATCGGGTCCGATTGGATGGAATCCTCCCGGGCCTTCTCCGCCACCTCCTTCTGCAAGATTACGTCCTCGCAGAAGGTTGCGACCGCGGTAAAACAACTGTCGCTGCCGGCCATCGATCTTATGACGGCCGGCAGCGAGAGATCCCCTCCGATGACTGCAGTGAGGACCTGGCGCTGCGCCGCCCAAGCGGGGCAGACCGCCAGCGTGTGCTGGGCCGTGTCCTCACTGCAGTCGCAGTGGTGGCAGGCGGGACTCGGTTCCCTCCTAGCGACCGAGTGCAGGTACTTTCCGAAGCAACCGTGCCCGGAAAGTACCTGCGTCAGCCGGAAGGAAAGGGTCCCGTGCTGCCGCCCTGCCCACTCCGCGATGACCGGCTGAAGAGCCTCCACGGCGGCGAAGCCAGCGCGTGGGGTCTCCAGCCGGAACGACCATCTCTGCATGGTGGCTCGGCGAGCGGCTTCGCGCCACTCGCGTACGTCCTCGGGCGGAGGGCGAAAGCCGCTCTCCGCCCGGAAGTCAGCCACTCGCCGATAAACTTCGGCGAGCACTTCCGCCTCCAAATCCCACGGGGGTGTTCCGGCCAAGGCGCACGCCGCCTCGGTAGATACGGTGCGGTATCCGCGTATGGCTCTGACCGCCAATACCCTCTGGGGGCGCCAGAGGCGCGCCCTATTCTGGGCGGACAGAGCCGCCGCCCACACCGGTGCACCATAAAGTGCCATCGACCGGACAACCCCCGTGTACAGCTGCCTAGTGGGGACACTGGCCCCGCCCAAATTGGGCAGAAGTCGCCCTAGGGCGGAGGCAGTGCCCACCAGCTTAGGACCAAGCTGTCGGAAGTGCTCGTCGAAGAGCCACCTACCGTCGAGGACCAGACCCAGGTACCTCATCTGGGCCCGGACCGGTACGAGGACCGAGTTGACCTCGATCGAGGCGCCGGCGGGCGGACCGCGACGGGGCCCATGAAATAATAGGGCCTCCGTCTTGTCCAGGGCCACCCGCAGACCCAGCGCCTCGATGCGCCCGACCACCCGGGAGACTCCCGTGGTGGCCAGGCGCGCCGCCTCCTCAAAGTTTGCCCCCCGGGCCGTGACCAGGGTGTCGTCTGCGTAACAGATCACACCCAGCCCGGGGGGGAGACGCCCTCGTAGGGCCCAGTCGTATCCCATGTTCCACAGGAGTGGTCCTAGGACAGACCCCTGTGGAACACCGCACGACATGGCCCTGCGTCTCAAGGCGCCACCTCGGTCCTCGTACTCGACGGTACGCTCCTCTAAGTAGTCTGCCACCAGCCGCCTCAGGTACCCTGGCACTCCGTGGTACTGGAGTGCGGCCCTGATGCAGCCGAATGGCAGACTATTGAAGGCGTTGGCGATGTCCAATGACACCGCCAACAGCACTCCGCCGTCTCTCACCGCCTCTTCGGTCACGGCCCTCAGGCGCAGGATCGCGTCGACCGTCGAACGCCCTTCTCGGAAGCCGAATTGGGCGTCCGACAGGTCGGGCCCCACCTCGCAGAGGTGCCGGACGATGCGGACAGAGAGAACCCTCTCAAACAACTTGCCCGCCTCGTCCAGCAACACGATGGGCCTGTAGGCCGCGACCGAATCGGCAGGCCGTCCATGCTTCTGTATCAGGACCAGCTTCCCGCACTTCCAACGCTCAGGGAAGCGTCCGGACGCCAGACTAGCGTCCAACACTCCCCTGAGGTGGTCCGACATGTAGTCGAGGGCACGGGCCATCACTCGGGCTGGAACCCCGTCCGGCCCGGGGGCGGTGTTCTTGGACCGGATCCGTAGAACAGCCGCCCCTACCTCCGATTCCCTGACAGGCGGAACATCACCCACGCTGCCCCGACGACGACCACGACGGGCCATCGATGGGGGTGTGTGTTCCGCCTGCTGCGGGAATAGGCCCTCGACCACTTCCTGCAGGAAGCTGGGCTGGAGAGTCTCCGTAAGGGGGGGGCCCTGTGTGTGGAGCTTTTGACGCACCGCACGGTAAGGGCGACCCCAGGGGTCACGCTCGAGACTCTCCAGCATCTCCTCTCTAGACGCGTCTTTGGCGCGGCAGATTGCCAGCCTCAGAGTTTCCCGAGCTGCTCGGTACTCCTCGTGAAGCCGGTCCACCTCCTCACCGTCCCCGCGGTGACGTCGCCGACTCCGGGTGTAGGACCTCCGGGCACGTACGCAAGCCGCACGGAGGTCCGCCAACTCCTGGGACCACCAGTAGACCTCCTTCCGAGGAGGCCGACGGCCACGAACGCGGGGCATGGCCGCATCGCAGATGAGCGTTAACGCATCGGCGAAGCGACCAGCCCCCACGTCGACCTCCTCGGTCGGGGCCTGCGGAGACAGCCAAGAGCAAACAATGGCCGCCTCCTCTAGTAGGTCCCTATCCAGCTTGGCGACAGCCCACCGCGGAAAACGGGAGGGACGCCGCGCCGCGTGACCCCTACTGGCGTCCTGGGACCGGGAGAGCTCGAATCGGATATAAAGGTGATCCGAGAGCGTCTCGACCTCATCCAGGACACTCCAGTTCCTTACTCGTGCGGCGACTGCAGGGGTAGCGAACGAAAGGTCCACTATCGACCCCCCCTGTTGTCGCACGCACGTGTTGGTGGCGCCTCTGTTTAGCAAACAGAGGCCCACCGACGCCGCCCACTCCACGACGGCTTCGCCCCTGGCGTCCGTCGCCGGGGAACCCCACGCAATGGACTTTGCATTGAAGTCCCCCAGCACGAGGACGTGCCCAGACCCCAATCGCCGTATCGAGGTCTCCAGGTTGTTGAGGAAGACCTCGAAGTCGCTCAGACTCCGGTTGGGGGAGAAATATACACCATAAATGGTGATTCCCCCCCATTCGACGGCAACATATCCAGTACCCTTGTCTTTTAGCGACAAGGGCGGGGAATGAGCCGCCGTGGAGCTGACGACTGCCACGGAGCCGTCCCAGTCACCCATCCAATTTGGACGGGGAGGGACGAAATAGGGCTCCGCGACTACGGCAACACCTACAGACCACTGCGCCATGGTTTGCAGGAGGAGATCCTGCGCCGCGGCACAGTGGTTGAGGTTCGTCTGGACCAGGAGGTTGGAGACTTGATCCATTACTGGATCGTCTCTACAACCCCCTCCATGGGCGACGACGTCGTCGCCTGATTGACGTCGGAGGCAGCCCGGGTCGCCAGGCTAGCCTCCGGCGTCTGCCGAGAGGCGCGGGGAGGCTTACAGCCCCCCTGCCCCATCTGGTGGTTGGCGGGCTTATTGCCCGCCGCACACATCGGGCAGTGAGGGGCGGCAGAACAGTCTGCCGCCTTGTGCCCGGGTCGACCGCAGCGGAAGCAAAGTTCGCTGCAGTCGAAGCAGCTCTCGCACTTGGTGCGAGTGTGTCCCGCGACGAGGCACTTGTAGCACCTCATCGGCCTCGCGGCCAGAACCGTGATTCTGGCATTCACGAAGCCGACGAGCATGCTCCCGGCGTCGGCCAAGACTTTGGCCGCCGCCACGGGACAGCTGACCCACACCGAGCCGAGGCCTCCCGCGCCTGGCCGGACGGTGCCGACTCGGATACCACAAACGCCTACTCTAAGTCATGCAATTTGAACTCTATTGATATCAGTTGACTAAACTCGTGTTGGTACAGCGCTAAGCTAGATTAGCTAGATAGAAATGAGATGTCATCGTGTACGTACTTAATTAGTTTTGTTATGAAAATATGAAGTTATGATTGTGTAGGTATACAACTCGAATTCTTCATACTAAAACAATGAGAATGACATCATTTGTTGCACTAAGTTCCAGGATTGTGGCACGGACAACTGCTCTGTCTTTGTTTATTGTCTTTGCAGTAAACTCCCTGAAATGTCAGCAGTAGATTTCCAACTTTCCGAAATTTACAACAAATCTTACTAATAGTGTCTTTAATAGTGATGCTGGTAATAACAAATTAAATGAATTTAATTTGCCAAAGGCCAAACGAGCTATTATAATGAATAATTAAAATACTCGCAGAACTAATTATGAATAAATAAAAATAACCATTGGTCTTGGCAAACACAAGATTTTGTCATAACAAAGGCTACTGAAAAGTTCTGTTTAAAATGAAAATTTATCAAATACAATAGACATACTTAGAGATGATGCTCTCCAACAGTAGGAACTGTTGCAGGTGTTTAATGCACGTACTGCAAACTACACCTCTTAACGATGATTTATTTACTAAAAAAAACATTCTGCTTGTAAAGCCAATTCACTAGTGTATCAACATTTCAAAGTAACAAAATGACTTTCAATTCCGAGATTTTAATATCTAACAAATTGCTGTGAAATATTAGTTATCTGCCATTAAAACATTAGATAAATGTTGCTGATATTTATATGGATATATAGTATACATATATATATATATTGTCTCTATTCAAGACTTGTGAAATCGAAATCTGGTAGATAAGTTCAAAATACTTATCAACAAGTGGGGAAACTGGCGTTTAGAGTTGTATACCAACATGGCAATAGAGTTGCAAAGCCTACTACGCAAGCTAGATGTCGCTCGCGACTAAATCTAGGTTCCCAAGTCAACCATGTACCCAGATCTGTTAATGGAAAGTTTGTCCAAACATAATATAGTGAGACTATGACCCAAACTGCCACTTACAAGTTCGGTATTAAAGTCCGGCTACGTACGGACTGAGGAGAACGATGCTTACGCCTCATGCATGCCAATTAATTCGGCAAGCGTATATTGGCGCAGCTAAAACAGACAACGATTTGTTCAAAATTTCATTTGGACTTAAGTATATCGTCTTTTAAGTCAGAAAGCAATTGTATTATAAAAAAAAACTATTTTATACAAATTTATCTATCAGCTTTAAGACATAAGTTTAAATTTTATCAACTACTTTTTAAATTTTAGCTTTTGATATTTGTCCATTACCTTTGTTCATTGATCATTTATTCTATAGAAAATTGATTCGTTTATTCACAAAGACATAATACCAAAACAAAAACAAATTTTTAATAATCGAATACGCATTTTTCAGAATACTTATGGTACATTTCTTTTGCTTGCACTTCAGAATTAAATATTGTACCAAATGATGTGTGGTGTCACCATTCTGTATTGTTCACGCTTGCAATGTAGATAGTGAACACCACTATTTGATTGTTTGTTTGTTTGTAATTCCACTCATGTTTTCCATCAGGCAGAGTAGAGTCATTTTGGAAGCAAAGACATGGAAGAGGGTCTATGACAAAACTAATTAGAAAATAACAATTTGCGGCTACAAAATGGTACTATTATTAATATATTTTACATTTTCGATCTCCATTTTCTATATTTCTATTGATAATTACAATGGACAATAAAAAACTGATATTTTTTTAGAAAAGATAAGGTTTAACAAACGACGAGATAAATATTTGCAGAGACAAAATTCAGTTTTTTCAAAATGTAAACCAAATGGTGAGTAGAACAAAAAAACTGTATTTATGTACAACATGCTCAGTATTATAATATTTAGTTTTATTTTATATGCACTTAGAGATTGGTCACACTATTATTTACCTGTTCTTATATCCTTTACTGATTGGATTCTAAATTAAAGGAAGAATCATTTATAGGTGCGAATGTATAGGTTACCTTCCGAGGTCTGCAAGCCGGTCCTCTCGCTAGCTGCCTTCTGGCTTCATTTTCAGCGGCAACGGCTTCCTTAACCGACTGCGGTGGCCACTTCTGGTCTCCACGCATGTTGACGCCCCCTTCGGAATCACACGAATCTGGGTTTTAATGTTATAAAAAACTGCATCTTTCAAATCAATATTTCCTTTTATACATCTATACTTATAAATAAAAATAATCCCTATTTCCTTTAGTGACGGCATCACGCGTGAACTAACTAGAAAAATTTCGTTAATTCTTTTAATAAAGGATAAATGAACTTTATCAAGAAAGCTATAAAACACCACTCTAAGACTAATGGGAGCCCAGTACCAAGTAAAAATGTTGCAAAACACGGAAAATTTGTTACTTTAGAGAGGCGCTTATGATATGTAAGTAGTTGCGCGAGTTAGTCGTTTAATTTGTTTTCGGTTTTCTATAGAATAAGCATTTTCTGATTGTTCGAAAGTGCGTAGATACTACGATATTTTGTACTAAATCTATACAAAAGCATTCTTGGCTTCTATAGGGTCTCATGTCCTCCCCATAAAAGTGTAGTAACAAATATTTTTATGAGTCGTAAAGAAACAGTAACATTTTGTAACGGCTAAAAAATAGTATTATGAAATAGTTTTTGGCATGGATGTTCTTTTCTAACTTAATATTCAACAGTTTTCAATAATATTTGATAAATACAATTTGGTAACGAGATACATGTATTGATCTTGATTGATATATTTAATCCACTTTACTGACTCGCCTGGCTTTGATTAGTTTATCAAGTTAGTCGCTACTTTTACAAATTAAATGCAGTGTATAACCGTAATTGTTGTAATCTTATGTCCATAAAGAATATGAACCATATGGGGGTTATAAAGTATTTAAGTGTTGCAGTGGAGTCTCTAAAGCGACAAAGAGGTATAAAAAAGCAATTGTGTACACAATATACGTTGAACTCAAGATATTATGTTTGCGAAGGAGCCTTCAAAGTGTTGCTTTATGCTCTTTGATATTGCCAAGACTCGTATAAAATATTGACTGTGTCTCACTCTAAAATGTAATTTTTAATCTACGGTTTTCACCGTTTTACTGCTACATATTGTTACTTCATGTGTACCATTAATGACAATCAAGGAAATAAACTACCATCTATAAACATTAGTCTTTGCAAATTCTGTACCATAGCCAAGATATGTGTATGTTTGACACCTTTTGTGGTTCTTTCACCTTTAGTCACTTAGAATATAAAAAAAAAATGTTTACAAATGTTATGTAATGATTTATCATGATTTACAAAGTTTAAAATATTTAACGAGTAATGAATTAAGCAAGTATAGATAAACTAAGAAGTTGTCATTATAAGTACCTACGTTTAAATGTTCTTGTTAGAGGCATGTACCTAAGCATTTTGAAATTCGGCAGAGCTATTATTTGTCTTGTTAACACATTTAAATTATTTTAATATCTAAGACCTGTTTTAAATATAGAAGACGTCTCTAAATCGTCGATAGAAGAAAGAATTATACGCAACACATACCTTTATACGATGCTGTAGCGGGTTGACTAGCAAAAATTGGGGGCGGTTTTTGGTGGACAGGCTGCTGCTGACGAAGAGTGATAGTTGTTGGTGGTGGTTCGTACTTTTGTTGGGGGGGCTGGTACGCCGGCTCAGAGAGAGATGGCGAGTACTGCGGCTGGGGCGAGTATGGCTGCGGCGACAACTGCGACGGATACTTGGGCTGCGATCCTTGTGTCTATATACCATAGTCTTATTAATATCTTCAGAATTATGATGACGGTATTGTTGTTTAGATACATTTGATACATCACGTGTTCTAGTCGTGTATATAAAAGTGTGTTAAAGAAAGACAAGGTGACGTTGCCGCTTTACAATCCTGACAAATGTGTTCTCGCTGCCAAAGATCGTCTCTAGATATTATTATTATCTATCATCTTTTTTTACATACAACAATTCAAATCTATTAGTAATGTTTGAAAGTTTTACGAACTAGTTCGAAATAATAATTTGTAAAATAAATAAAAGTACAGATCTTAACATTATTATACCAGAAGATAGGCAATTGTAAATATTTTTTTATAATTCAGCGTCTTGCAGTAGGTACGTATTTATAGATAATGCAAATGTACTTGTTTTTTAAATATTCAGTTCGCCTCTTTCTAAACTTAATTACTAGATACTTGCCCATTCTTAAAATAATTTTATGCAAAGTGGCAACGTATGAAGTAGGTTCACCATGTATAATTATAGGTTTCATAGTAGACAAAGCCATAGCTTTCGTTATACTTCAGCTATTTGCGCACATTCATTCATAAGCGGCACAGATACATTAGTAATTTGAAAATCATGCAATCAGTTACAGTACTATGGATAGAACTACTCGGATATTTTGACGTTCCTTCTGCGATGATACCTGAGGGGAAAGAGGGGCTGGTACGGGGGCCCAGCGACTTTGATGCGGGCGGTAAGGCTGCGCGATTCCTGGCGACGGCGGACCTTGACGGTAGGGGGAAGCGGGTGCGGAGATACCAGGACCAACAGGAATAAGCTTACTCAGACCAGTGGCTTCTTGCCTTTTGCCCTCACAGTACGAAGGTTCCGACTGAGGGGCTTGATACTGTTGTTGGGGAGAGAGAGGAGATTGGTATTGTTGTTGTTGGTACTGAGGCTCCTGTTGGTATTGAGGTTGGTTATGGTAGTGAGGTTGGGGAGGAGCTTGGTACTGTTGTTGTTGGGGAGGAGCTTGGTACTGTTGTTGTTGTTGGGGAGACTGGTATTGTTGCTGCGGTGCAGGGGATTGCGTCGCGTTGTTGTAGAACGCAGGAGTCTGTTGCTGTAGGCATTTATAACGGCATATAATACATATAATAATTGTAATAGCTTCGGATAGCATGCAATTATTGGTCCGTCACCACCCAAAGCTTTGCTATGTGCAGCTGTGATGTCATTTGCATCTAAATTAATCCCTTATGTACATAAGTCTCAGTTTTATTTAAATTATAATAAATTGGATAAATTACCTGTGGAGTTTGATGATATCCGTTCGTTTCTGGTACCGGTGGCCAAACTACTTTCTTCTGACCTGCAACAATGCAATTCACTCGTGAAATATTGACGTGTATATATATAGAATTGGCACAGATTATGTATTATACGCTGTATTTTCAGAGATAAGTTTAATGTGTCGATCGGGTATTCTGGCTTTTTTGCATACCTACTATGAAATCACGAAATTCTGTGATATTATAGCAAGATTTGAAGACAATTCATTGTACATACGTATTTATTTATTGGATGATCAGTTTTATTGTTAACGTTTTGTAATTAGTGTTGTCTTAATATAGTATAACCTTTATTCATTCTTTTATAAATACTTTTTTAAAGTAAAACTGTAAACATACACTAACTTTAAATGTTACTCTTTTTCTTGTGTCAAAAAAATACTTTTATTTATTTTTACAGCTTTAATTTTTATAGATTTAAATACTTAGTTGGTTCTTGTTTCCCTATGCTATTATTATTTTTAATTTAAGCTAAGCTACATATATAATATTGGATCTATTTAATAAGTTTTGTACAAAATTAAATGAATAAAAGTAGCTTGGTTCAAGAAATCAAGTTTTTAAAGTTTATTAAAAAAATATATATGCGTTTACATTATCAACGTCAGACATTTCGCTAGATTTTCTTTCACACACCTACTATAGAATTTCGTTAGACATTCGTCTAAAAATATGCTTCTTGGAATAGGTGCAATCAGGGCATGCGATCTCCATTTTCGCGTGCTGTAGATTTCAAAACCACGAATATTCTGCGTTCAACACTTCGTGGTATACAATTATTATACACGACAGATCTCCATTCAAATTAGTACGACTCACCAAGCTGTTGGATGAACGCCAGAATATAGAAAAAAAAGGATTTTCAAGACTTTATAATATACAAATTCGTGGCTATTATTCAATACGAGCACGGATGTTAAAAAAGTGTTATAGGTTTTATGAGGCTTCTTTATGTGTACATTAACCTTGAAGTTCGTGTATGACACATTTATTGACCTGATATGTTTCAGGTGATATAATATTCAGCAAAAATATTATTCAATTTGTTTCTAACTTGTAATATTTACGTCAGTCGCCAGATATTAATATACGAAAGCTACTAGAACAACACCAAAATAATTGTAGAGCTGTAAACGGAGAGTAGAGGAATATTTTTTTAATTTTTAAATTACATAATTTTAGATCACATATTTGTAACGTAAGATGGACAACGATTTCACCCTTCAACCCAAAATGAGTCAGTTATACAAAAAAAAAACAGTTCGCATAGTATATTATGCTACGTTGTAACAGAGACTGCAAGAGAAATCAAATCAACTATTAATAAGGTAACTACGAAAACAACTAACAAGGTAGTAAAGATTCTTTGAAGCTTTTAAAATTGAAGTTTAGTAAAACCTGACTAGAGTTACTATTAGTGATTTGATGTTTCTTAGGTAGTTTTTTTACAAATTTATTCATTAAGTTCAAAATCGCATCAAAGTAGATATAGCATTTCTGTTAACAAGAGTTGTTGTTCTAGAGTTTACATTGTTTGAAAGTTGCCGCCGCAACGTGCTGTTGGCGATTAAGTTTAAATTTACTTTGCATTAGGAAAACCTTCCAAACAAGAACTAGACTGAGCTAAAACTTAGCTTGAATGAAGTTTGAACCGAAATAATAAAAAGCTTGCAAATAATATATATCATATACAACACTTAATATTTTTTTATAGTGATTGTATTGAATTGAATATTAACATTAATTATGGTATATAAAAATAAAAAGTACAGGTACTTCCGCAAGATAAGAGCTGTTTAAGTGTAAAAAATTGACTATAACATAAATGAGACACAATTCTTAAAAGCTGTGGAGCTTCATATATTTACCAAATGCCTCACTGTTGAGAACGAACCTTCTTACAATACAAGAGGGTCCTATCATAAACAAAGTTGTGGACAAGGCTCAGGTGGTGTTATAAATTGATGCATTGAAAATATTATAATTATAATAATAAGCTAATTAGCACATAGGTAAACTCGACAGCTAAGAACAAACCTATATTTTAAATCAAATCACTAAAATGCCACACACAGATAATTAACAATGAACGCATAAGACACTCACGATTAAAGTGATTAACTAGATTGAACGTGAGATGCGACTACCGTCGGCCCGACTGTGAGGACTGCGTTTGACTTCTTGGCTCGAAAGCAGGTATACAGTACCACAAATATCTACGGTATATTATATTTTGAGACTAAACATTTTTAGGATGCTCATTCGCTATTTCACTCCCTCTGCCGATACCGAAAAATGAACTCATCGGACACACCTACTTACGACCTAGACTTCAAACTTTGAACACCTCCATTCGTCTATTAATAATTTATGACCGGTGGAATGGGTGCATAAAACCAATTTTCATTAGTACGTGCCGCCTACAATGAGCTCGTAAATCGCAACGAAATACCAAGTCAGGACATTTACTTTACCTGAAGCAAAACTCACATATCTGAGCGAATGATCTAAAGGTTTAATATCATGAATAATTATAATTTGCCTGAAATATGTTCATCTCTGCGGTCTATCTAAATGAGAGTAATTTATGATGTGTAGGTTAGTACCTACTTACTGAATTGGAAGTTTGATGTTTACATTAGTATAAAAAAAAAACTATTTGTAGATTACATCACAATAACGAAATTAAGATGTTAATAAGATGTTACGAATATATATACAAATCAGTCTTTGTAACATAAGGGAAAAGTTAGTAAAAGTTAAATGCATTTAATTACAATGTAGGTAATTATAGCAGTAATTTAATCCATCTGGAATTATGGAGCATGGTCACAATTACCTCATGCATTGGGCCATGAGATGGACATAAACTACAAGCGGTCTATATAACAGATCGTCGCCTATGGCTACAGACAGGTTATTGATTTGTTGAACACGATTTCTTGAAGAATTGAAGATGGATTTTTGTGGACAGTATATTCGATTATTAATAAAAACACTTTCACGTTTTTTACCGATTCCCCATGAGATTCACTGTCTAGTTAAGTTTACCTACATACGAGTATGCTAACATTACAAAGAGTTTGTGAATTTGTGAGGTTGTAAGTTTGTGATGTTGTATTATTTACCCGAAAAATTATGACAAATACGAGACCACTCTCGTATTAATCGTAATAATTTTTATCGGCACCCAAGACCTAGTCTTCTTATATACAAACATATATTTCTGATAATTTCTTACCTATGAGGACACACGAGTCTTTGAACTTTTGTATCATTATTTCAATGTCAATTGCAACTGTCGCAAACATTTTGCTCATGAATCAGCGGATCACATTTAAAAATATTCTTAGCATTGCACACCTGGAGAAAACGTATATGAACTAAACATATTAATGTCGTTTGCTACTTTTCAGGACCAGCGGTAATAATAGAGACTGATTCATGAGTCCGGAGAGCTCTACACCGGTGGAAATAGTTTCAAGTGACGTCAAACAAAACCATCTATCTAGAGTCAAGGCCAGGATTTTCTAAATAAACATGAAAAAACAACCGCATTCTCCACAGATTTAATGTTCTGGAGCTGCCAGGTCTTAAAGTATCCAAGGTGCAATTAAATTAAATACTGTTATATTTTACCTATTCCAAGAACCACTAATATTCTTTTGTATTTTTGTTACATTGTAACTGCACAGGCGACGGAGTGGTTTAGGTGGTCACTTCGCAACCCTTTGATGTATAGATGTTGATGGTCCGATCCGATGGGAACTCCTTATGTGATTTACAAATTCTTTCTTACTTTTTCTTTCCAAAAATTAGACTCTTGGATTAGGTATAAACATCCTGTGTCGCTGGGAACTTTACAAATATACATGATTCTGACACAAAGAACGTCCAGACTCAGAACAAGAATTTGTAAATCATACAAAGTGTTGTCCCATGGACTCAGTAACTCAAATCAAATCAAACCATGTTTATTTCAAATAAACCATACAACGGCACTTTTGAAACGTCAAGTAGTCAGTCAGTAGTCAGTCATGAAGCTAATTGTCTGTTCCAATTCGTAGATCCTATGGAGAAGAACAGACAAGAAACTCCATGAACAGTCTTTTCCAACATTGTTTTTACAATTTTTGGTTACATTGTTTAAGGTATTTTATTACTTTGTCTATAATATTAAAAAATGCCAAAGAAAAAACTTAAGTACGGTGTTAACTTAAAAATTTTACGTTTAGTAATTTAAAACGTTTATCAAACATGAGATTTTTTTTTATATTGAAGCAAACCAAAGTGACTCTACTCTGCCTACCATAGAAAGCATGAGTAAGGGTCACCGTCCTCATTGTGAGGGAAGGCAATGCAGCATGGTGAACCCTACCAAGGCGGCCTGGTCAGATAATTCTACATCATTCTCCCGACATCCGGAGGCCATGAGATTGATGCAGAATAATTGGGTGATATTTGATGATACAATTGTGCTTTTTTGAAAATCACTGACCAAAATTTTATTTTGACTTTCATCAAAAACACACAATGAGCCACTGCTGAGCTCGGGTCTCCTCTCAGGTTAGGGTTAAGGCCATACGTTCCCACGTACGTTGTGGCTACGTAATCTTGCCGTTGGATGTTTTGAAGCCGACCGCAGGCCTCCAACTAAACTTCACGACTGTTATGTTAACAACCGGGACTCACTGCTTAACGTGATCTCCGAATCACGCTCATAACATATAATGCCACAAACGGTCATCCATCTAGGTACTGACCATGCCGTCGTTGCTTACCCTCGGTGATTGTTTTCAGTCACCTAAGACGACTGTTTCTTATTGCCGCTTTTATTTATCAGAATCCAGATATAAACACTTCAACGTACACCTTTTCAGAGACATTTTTTTGAATTTAAAACAATTGAACAAAAAAATCAAAAAGCACCATACCCACAAACTTTGTTTGAACCATCTTGTGCGTTCTTCCTTCAACGAGGACTGTATATTACTAAGTATCACGACGTATAAAAAGTACAGGCACATTTCAAACACTTTCCGTTTCTTGCCAAATACCTTCTACTAATGAATGTAACTGTCATCAGGCAGTGTTTTTGTCAATAAAATGACAGAGCAAAGCGACAAACGAAAACAGATGATAGGACGTTCCACCCTGGCTACATAAATATAGCTCATTCATCATAAGATTTGTGACTCATTTTGTTTGTCAAGTTTCATGTGTCGTCTAGTTACTGATAGGGTTTCCTATGAAATTCTGTAGACTGTAAGATTAGTATGTCAACAGTCTTCAGGCCTGCAGATGTAACTATAGTATTCAATTAATCGTTTGTAAACGTACATTTGACAACTACGTGAAGTTTAAGAATTAGTTCGTATATGGTTGAACGCGCTATCTGAGGAAATTCTGCGAAGTTGATATTGTTGTACACGGTAGCTGCTGGTAGTAGAAAAGGTTCCTATTCTGATTTTCTTAATTAATTATAAGTTATCTAATCTCTAGTGTGTTGAAGTGGTTGTATGATACATATATACATTTGTGTACAGTGGATTGATTGATTGCTTGATTCATCAACGGACATATGTATTTCTTGTTACTAACAAAGGTTAATAGACAACCAAGTGTGAGCTTTAGGATCACCTGGTAAAAAGATTAGACTGAATACGTGCGTAGCAGGCATACTTAGGCTCTTTTAAACATTTAAATGTTATAAACAAGTTCAGTTCTGATAAGTTCCTGAAAAGAGTTCTAAGATGTTTACAAGTATGGCATATATACATGACGAGGCACATTAAAAGCTTCTACTCTACCAGGCTGAGCTGGTACCTTTAGTAGCCTTCATAAACTCAGAATATATATTTCCTGTGTTGTTCAACTGGCCATCCCAGCTTCTCGCTGAACGCATTCTCGACTTCTGAGGTGGCCAGCAGCGATCAAACCGGTGATCCATGTAAACCATGTTGTCCATTATCGCCTTCACTTGTGTTTCATCTAACTCTGATAAAGCAGGGTTAAAGTATTAGTAAGCGGTACACAGACACTGTTCGTGGAACTGTGTGGGAATAACATTGGTAATTTGTAGTGGAATAGCATCAGGTGTTGTTCAGAAGATAATAAATAAAATAAAGTTAGATGCCAGAAAGTTTAAAGCAAATTCAACTGGTGATTTAGTACATATAATTATTTTTATCTTGCACTCATTTTATCGTAAAAGTTTATTTAACAGACATGCGAACCGGATTGATAGATATTTGTGAACAGATTTGTTCCTTAGGAAGCCAGGCTAGAATAATTTTATAACCTTTAATTTGTATGATTTACCTTTAATTTACCTTATATCAACTAGGTTGCATTCACTGTGATTATATATTAGTAATTAATTATATATTATGGAATGCGAAGGTTTCATAATTATATTTATGTAATGTACAATGTTTGACATTGTTAAATATTTGTACATTGTATGTACTTCAAAAAATTATTTTATATTTACATTAAATTAAATAATATACTGTACATCGATTGTTAGTCTGCGTACTTATATATTTGAATGATTAAGTTATATGTATATTAAATAAGAAATTTACACAAGATACAAATTATACATTACACTATTATATTATATATTACACTTTCATTATATCGTTCGTTCAAATAACTCAAAATGTCCGATAAACTATGTGTGAATGTACCTAAATACTATGTACAAAGTACTTACCACTGAAACAAAAACTAATATAGCGTATTTCGTTTATATTCTGCTTAATATATTGTTTTTATGTACATGCAGGATATGAAATTCAAATCAGGACATGAACTTCGGACGCTTTATGAAAGAGTTTTTAGGCATTTAATAACTCATTTATTTCAGTTTTTTTACTCAGTTGGCTTTTTTCGTAATGAGGCCCTCTATTTTTTTTTTTTGGTTTATAAAATTCTACTTCTAAAAGTCTACTTACTGGGATAACCCCTGCGGTTGCGTTCTTCTTCCTCAAGCATACGCAGAACGGCCGAATTGGCCAGATTAGCCGGTTTGTCCGTGCTAGGGTTGCTGAAGTCAATTCTGAAACAAACAAAGAATCATTTGTATATTACAATAGTTCAACATATAGATTTGCAAACCCCAACAATAATAAAAATCTACTATACTTGTTTCAATGTTGAATTCATTAATTCACTTCAACAATAACCATGAATAGTCCATAGCTGTATTTAGGCGTCTCTTTAGAATGGAGATTTAAGTCTATTCTACCACGGTTTCCAACTTACGATTTCTGTCAAGTTTTATTTTATTCTTGGCAGTGTTCTTACCCTGCATAGTTTGCTGCTTTAGTGGGCTCTTAAGTCAAATCTAAGATCGGCAATACCCCCTTATTGATTTTTACACTCGAAAATAAGCCACAAATGATGAAACAAAACATGCCCGTTACCTCGGGTCAGGTGCGATAGAAAGGGAACGTTCTGCACGGAATAAGAATGTAGTAAGCGCCGAATGAATTTTATTGTAATTACTAGTAAATTGTACATTATTTTTTTCAAACACTAATAGAGTCCCATGGTACTATATTTTTATACAATGTATTAAAATATTGACTCAGAAATATACATATTTATGATAATAAATTGATTTTAGTGGAAAATTAGACGTACCTAACTTTGTGATTATTTTCAATCGGTAAAATATTACAATTTTATGTTTTCACTCAGACCAACCCCTTTCAAATATAATGTAAAAAATAGATCAATTGTGGCTTATTTTCGAGTGTAAAAATCAAATCTAAGATCGGCAATTTATCTTTATACCCCCTCTTAATAGACAGGAATGGAATATAAGGGGTGTTAATACTCTATATTCTTAATCCCTCACCACACGTACATTATGCGAGTATATGTGTACATTTCTCATGGACCTCGGGCTCCAAAGTGAAAGCTATAGAAGAAACCGGGATGAACGTTAAGATAATGATAGTGATATAATATATATGTATATTTCATTGGTATTTCTATTAAGATACATAATGCATAGGCACATATTTGTAGACGGTCTCAGCTTGCGATTCATATAAATATTAGCTACAATTAACAAATATTTAAAGTTTATTTCGAAACATAAGTGAACTGTATGTTTATGTAAATTTTGCAGTTATGTCATATATAGGTAACTAGGTATGTGTTTTGTATTAGAAAATACAAGGTCGAACGTCCTCACATTAGCTGAGTGCGGGTTGGGGACTGACAAGCCAAACGTTGTGGCTATGTAATCTTACCGTTGAATATTTTTAGCCGCCCAAACTAAGCTTAACGACTGCTATCCTATGATAACAACCGAGACCGACTACTTAACATAACCTCTGAATCACGGAGACGCACATGGTGTCGTGCAAGTAACGGTCACCCATCTATGTACTGACCGTGTCGTCGTTGCTTACCCTCTGTGGTGGTTTCTAATCACCTAGGACAGCAGGGCTTTTTAAACGTAAACCGTGGTAATGAGTCCGCAGCATAACCTTGTCTTTTATTCCAATGTAAATAAATGAGAGATAAAATATTATATAGAATTGAGAGATGTGATTCTGTTTTGAAATGTTCCATATAACTCATGAAAGAAACACACCAAATTGGAGGCCAAAATATTATTTTAATTTTTGATTGCAAATATTTGTGCCCCTTCATAATACTCTTAGAGATCATTTCTTTTACCAAAATTAAATTGAATGATACAATATTTTTCTTTTCTTCAGAAAATAATTCCTATTAAATGTTGAGGCATTGAATGTACAGAAAAATACTAAGAACTGTTTACGAAAAGTACGATAGGTACTTGAGTTGGGATTTGAAGGCTCAAAACATAAAAACTGATAGTAACTGAAATAGGCTTATTACGAAAAACATCAGAAGTGCGTTTAAAGAGACAAAAATATTTATTGTAGTAAAGAATATATTGATACAAAGATTATTATAACTAACTGGACTTACAAAAAATATTGCAATAAATCTGCGAAAATTACTCAAACGTATATTTAACTATTACATGAAATTCTCGCGTTACGGTGTTTCTCTGTATGAACTCTAAAACTATTAGTAAAAACGGTTTTCAATGTATGTTTTGCTTTATGTTATGCTTAACAATAAATAGAATACATAACATCACGAACACGAACAATAAGAGCTGAGCATGTTAGAAAAAGAGCGGCTTATGAATTTAACTTGGGCATCTAAAATATCGTCGGTTCGGAAATTTTTGATGTTATTTAAAACACACTCCAACTTAAAAAACGTTTACTCCGTTTATCAGTTTTGCCTTATCATTATTAAAGGTTATTCCCATAATGCCATAAGGCGCATAAAAGTTTTCAAATTCATTAAATAGTTTAACTGAATTAAACTCACTTACTCATACTAGAAGTACAAATGGTACTTCCCTCCTTACCTGTTACTCGTGGTAAATAAATTTCAAGAATGTGTTTTAACAAGTTCAACCAAGTGCCGACAATTGAGAGTATAAATTCTATTATATGTTTTTGCATATTAAGACTTCGATTGAAATCTAAAGTAAGCCTTATGACATGAATATTTGTTTTAGCTGATACGACTCGAAGTTGCATTTAACTAAGACTTTTATTTATAGACCATTATTAGAACAACTGGATCTTATTTTATTATTTATTTATTCTTTATTGTACACACACAATTTCTTATTTATGCTACGTGGAGATTAAAGGGCGAGCTTAACCCAAACTTGAGTTTTCCAGCAGCGAACCTTAGTTAAATCAACAAAATTAAATATAGTTATTTTAACATCATTATTATTGCCAAAACACAGTCTTTATAAAACTGTACTAATGTACAGAAACGAAAATCAATGTCATTTACTACTTTCACACACTTTCAAACTAAATCAATTATCATTTTCATTCGGAAAGTCATGTAAAAACATAAACTTTGTTCTATAAACATAGGAAACTACGTGGGAACCTTGCACAAGAACTCGTGACAAAAAGCGTTAACACAATTGTGTTCGCAAGTTTAGTCGATAAATCTGTTTAACCGCAGGTAAACCGCCGAAACATACGTTTGGTAGAATAAGGTGAGCTTTAGAAATTCCTATTAATACAGACACTACCTAAATTAGTTATGGTAAATTTCCAGTATCTTAAGTAACGTCCAGTATTTTAAACGCGTTACACTACTACTTCTCAATTACGATTGGACTAATTATTGCTATAAACTCAACTAGCTTTCGCCCGCGATCCGCCCTCATTTATGTCGGTTATCGTGGTAAAAAGTAGCTTAGGTATGTCTTTTCTCAGGCTCTAGACAATCTGTGTACTAAATTTCACTTCGTTTCAATAGTTTTGGCGTGAAATCGACACAGACATTCAGAATATTATTACTTCGTGTTTTTATAAAGGTGTATGAAAAATACAATTACTGATTTTTGAAATTTGAAACCCTTTTTTTCATTAACCTATTTCAAAAGTAAAGAGTTCAGCATTTGTCTATGTTTTAATAGCATAGAAAAAAAAATTTCTTCCACAATTCGCACTAGCCTTTCAGTAGGGATTTATCCAATTTTTCTATCGCTAAAAACATTATTTAGAATGTCACAAATATCGTCAAAAAGTTAGCCAAATCTGTTTAACTAGCTTTTATTTTTATATTTATTTCTTTATGAATGTACATTATTTCCACGGCATTTGAGCATCACTCTAATTTAAATTGCACACTAAGTATTATAACGTATATAAATGATTGAATATAAAATTGTTACTCGGGGTAAATGAACTAACTAAGCAACTAGAATTTTTTTATTACACAGGATACACTCGAAACGACGCAACGTTGAAATTTAAAAGGAACATTGCCTGTTAATTTAATAATCTTATAGATATGATCACGTTGCCCTGTATACTCAAGATAAATGATGTTTACAAATTTTGATGAAAAGATAGTCTATTGAATTATCCAAAAGTACTTTAATGTCAAGTTGCTGATCTTAATCTTTTTTTTTTATTGTTTTTTCATTGTCCCGGGTTACAATTGTCGTATCACGGGGTTGCTCACAATGAAAAACTATCTAACCGATTTTCATGATTTATTTAAAGGGTTGTGCTTACACTCGCAGAATTGGATAGTTAACATCGCAATAAGACCAATCGGAGTCGACCACAATTGAAAAGAGACGGAGGCGAAGTTGCGGAGATAAGCTGGTATAAGTATAGCCTTACATTATAGATAATAAAATTTAAAGTAGGTACATACAACATTAAGGTAACAAAAATAGCAATTTTTAATCAGTTGCTGGCTGGTTGAGCGAGTACAAAAAAGCACTAGGTATTTCAATTTTTGAATTTGACATCTATACTCATATTTAATAAAAAAGAGAGAATACTACATAATACTAAAGCCGGTTCCAAAAATAACGGGTCAGTCACATAAACCAATAACGGGTCAGTCACATAAACCCGAATATCTCCCGAACTACGTATGCCATCCTAATGAAACGAAGACTGTTCAATGCTGTTTTTCATCACTTTCTTCATTTAATACTTTGTATTGCCTCCACGTGATGAAGCCTCCAGTGATGAAAAACAGCAAAAAAACAATCATAAAAAAAATGTAATCTTAAGAAAAATATGACTACTTTAGTTTTTTTTTAATTTAAGATTAATATTGTGGGTGTAACTAAGTTTTATTTTATTTTTTATCTGTATAATTAAATTCTCAATTGAACAGTCTTCGTTTCATTAGGATGGCATACGTAGTTCGGGAGATATTCGGGTTTATGTGACTGACCCGTTATTTTTGGAACCGAGTGTAGTTGACCCAGTGAACTTCGTACCGCCCAACTTTAAAATTTCAGAACTTGATCGCAGCGCCACCTACCGGGTCCAATTGCGAATCTAAACCATTCCCAGATCCCGTTGAACACACACAAAAAATTTCATCAAAATCGGTCCAGTCATTTGAGAGTTCAGTGACATACACACTCACAGAAGAATTATATATATAAAGATGATGAGTCACCGATTTCAAAACTTCTCTCGGTCTTAGATAGTCTATATATCGAGGAAGACTACAAGCTAGATATCATTACGCTACAACCAATAGGAGGATAGTATCAATGAAAAATGTTTTAAAAACGGGGGAAAATTAAATAAGTTGATGCCACGGATACTATGAGACGCAGTTGAGAATATGATTGATATGAACTATAGGTCAGTTTGTTGTTAATATATTTTAAATATCAACAACTTAATATTACAAGACAATTGTTATTAATTAAAAAAATAAAAACTCTTTATTGGTTATCGAAAGCTTGAAATAAACTTTCTCTAAACTTCGTTACCGCTGTACAAAGTTCGAATTCGTGACTGAAATTAATATTAGCAAGGTTTCTCTTTTCTTTCAAAGTTTTAAGCCATGTATTTTTACTTTAGTAATACAGGAACTCTCGGCTATTACTTAGAGTTTAACTAATATGTTCAGGTCGCTTTGTAGCACCTACGACTTATACAAAATTAATCACGATTTTTTACTTAATTAAATAAGACTGGTAATCGATCATTACACAATGCAAGAAAAATATTATAAAACTCCAATCAAATCTTCTTTACTCCTAAGGGTATTGTAGAGTAAAAATCCCTTACAAAGTACTTAACTTGTTTACAAGTTGTAAGAAATATACAGTAGTACAGTACCTAGAAGGGTGACCGTTTGTGGCATGACATCTTTTGAGCGTTCTCGTGTTTCGGAGGTCACGTTAAGCAGCAGGAGGTCGTGAAGCATGGTTGAAGGCCTTCAGGCGGCTTAAAATAATCCAACGGCAACACTACGATGCGACAACATGTCTTAGCTCCAACCCGCACTCGGTCAGCGTGGAGTCGTATGGCCTTAATCCTCTCCTGAGACGAGTCATGAGCTCAGCAGTGGGACGTATGGGGTGTTGATGAATTAATATATGTTTTGCAACATACATGTTTTATAATACATGACCGTTTTATTCCAGCCATGTCTGCATGCTTGCATTTCCGTGAAAGTATACTTTGGAAGAGGTCATCATCATCATCAGCCTATCGCAGTCCACTGCTGGACGTAGGCCTCTCCAATTGCACGTCACTTAGTTCGATCTTCGGCTACTCGCATTGGAAGAGGTATCTGATAAATTTTCAGAATGCCTTAAACACCTACTCTAAAATGTCTACCAGTTCTCTTACCAATCGTGTACATCTTTCATTTTGCTTGCGTTTCAATTGATATTAATTTTTCTTTCTAATGTAACTCTGATTTCAATGCTTGATTGTTTCAAAGAGATAAATGAACTAGTACCATTAGACATTTGGTAACTTACAATTAATCAAAAGCTGGAGAGTTTCTTTGCTTAGTTAAATACCCAAATTAGAATTAACCACTGGTTTGAATGGAAAACATATATGTATAACATAATTTTACGATCAATGGAGACGAGCTTTAAGATAGCAAAATTGGGGGAAAATTTCTTTTGTGATATTCACAACGTTTCACGTGTTAGTTAGTATAGAATATTACAAAATAGCTTTACAATAAAACACATGAGTGTAATAAGTAAGGACTATCTTTTTCTTAGCCGGGATTTGAACCCGAGACCTCTTTATTAGCAGTCGCATACGCTATCCAATAGTCCATTGAGGTAAGTAAGGACTAATAGGTATTATAAATGCAAAAGTAACTCTGTCTGTCTGTCTGTCGCCTTTTTATGACAGAACCGATCGGCTACTTTTTACGACGATAATCAAAATACTCATGGGTGGAGCCGCGGGTGAAAACTAGTGATATATATATAAGCAAGTATTGTATAAAATTGAACAATGCCACATTATTCTAATGTTTGTAAATTTTCTGAATACATTCTTCAATGCCCTCAGTTTGCTCTGTTTGGCAAACCATTATGTTCATTACAGTATTTACGATTTAATTTTTTTATTGTTCACAACAACTCCAAGCACAAAACAACACACCCTTTGTTACTGCGTACTATTTGTCTGTATGTAAGTTTATGTTTTAGTATTCTATAAATAGGGTTCTTATATTATACTCTGTTTACATCTGAACAGTTTTTACATTACAGGTGACTCAGTACCCCCAATTCGGCTGCTGAGTCTGACTAGGTGCTGGCCGTAACAACTTTTGAAAAAAAAATAAGAAAGAAAAAGCTGAATCTGTCTAGTTCCAATTTAAAAAAAAATGATATTTAAATTAATCATTTGAAAACGGAAATCACATGGAAATTCCTCAAATCCAACATTCAGACACGAATTAGTACATCTATATTATATGATGCCCGCGGCTCCACTCGCGTCCTAGGGGTATGTAAAATAAATGTTGGCCGATTCTTAGACCTACGGTCCAGCCGTTTCGGAGGAGTATGGTAACTAAAATTGTGACACGAGAATTTTATATATAAGATATTCTAAGGTAGAAGATATTAATACAAGAAGAATTAAATAGTTACGATTCGTAGTTTTAGAATTTAGCTCATTTTACTTAACTTATTAAGTACGAGTTTATACACCAAATGATATTACAATTGTAAGATATTCGTATAAGTCTGAACTATATTTTCAATAGTCATAAAGTAATGAACATATTATTACAGTCAACACCACTGATATATTATCTCTCTCACAGCTAGATGTAGTTTTACGCATTAAATAGATCATCATTAACCTGTCAAAGAACCACTTTCCATGTAACAAAAGTCACTCGTAAAAGCTCTCTTTTGCTGTGTATCTCGTAATTCAACTTGATCCGGAGTTGACGTATAGCTGGATGCATAGTAATAAAATCGCATGGGTCTCACTAATGCGATGTAGATACACTAGATATATCATACGTAGCTTCGTACTATATACCTACTTATTTCTTGACTCTACTTGTTAGTTAGTTACTAGTGATTTAAGACAATAATCGTTGTCACATAGTAATATATTTAATGTCTCAATTTAAAAGTAAATTGCCAATTTTATAGCGTACAATTTTAAGTCACATTTGACCATGCTTACAATACAGAGCTGCCATATAAAGAAATCAAGTTTACATTCACCTCAGTGCGCCCTTATTGGTAACGTGATCAGATGTCAATGTCAGGCGTACGTAATATATCGGACCGGTGGACAAATATATACAACCTGTTTAAGAAATGATTCTTCAATTTAAATTAATGGTAAGTTATGATTTCTAGTCTACCGATTAAATATCAAGTACAGAACATAGATAATGATAGTGAGATTGCTTTTCGGTGAGGTCGCTTTAATATTAATAGGACGTGACGTAGATGTAACGAGAAGGTTCGTGTATTTTATTGTATTCAGCTTGACAGTTTGAGGTTTTTTTTGTCTATGCGTTATTTTTTTTTTCGGAATTCAGAGGACGGTCCCTATTTAATTTCATCTACATTTTTATCATTAAATTCATTACGATGACGAATTAAAGACTAGAAGACTTTAGTGATGATCCGAACTACCTTTACGCGTCTTTGTTTAACATGATCAAATCGGAATTTAATAACATATTCACAACTAAGACTTTTTATAAAAATATAAAAATTAGCTTTTGTGATTGGGCAACTACTGGCATACAAATAAGTAGAGCTAAGTTGTATGAATTGTATGGCATGAAACAATATAATTTTGACCATAAGTTTGTTCAATATGTTAAAAATTATTCCAAAGTATTTAAAAAGACTTGCGCTGCTGCCAAGTCTTTATATTTAAGTAAAAATATTAAACAAGCAGAGAATAAAATTAAAGCCACTTGGAACATGATTAATGCTGAATCTGGGCGGGTCAAGCCACGTGAACATAATTTTGAATTAATTGTTGGTGATATAACTGTAACTGACAATTTAGACCTGGCGCAAACATTTAATAATTTCTTTGCTGATATACCTAAAAATGCAACCAGCTCCCTAAGATCATGTCCGGTTGATGCTCAATCACTTATGAGAGGCAGTGTGAAAGAGTGTACTGTACCATTCAGTTTTAATTTTATAAACCCCACTGACATAATAAAAATATTTAAGTCAATTAATTGCAAAAAGACAGCAGATTTATGGGGTATTTCTGTTAAATTAATTAATAGCATTATTATTAAGATAGCACCACATTTAGCAACAATATTTAATCGATGTGTTGATACCGGTGTGTTTCCTGATTTGATGAAACACAGTAAAGTAATTCCTTTGTTTAAAGCCGGTTCAAAAAGCGACCCTAGTAATTTTAGACCTATTTCTATTTTACCAGCTATTAGTAAAATCTTTGAAAAAGCCATACTAATGCAATTAGAAACACATTTTAATTCTAATAATCTACTGCATAGTGAACAATATGGATTCACAAAGGGTCGCTCAACAGTAGACGCAGGCTCTAAACTACTTAAACATATATATAGTGCCTGGGAAAACTCGCAGGACGCCATTGGTGTTTTCTGCGATCTATCAAAAGCATTTGATTGTGTGATGCATAGTACACTTCTGCTGAAACTTAGGCATTATGGCATAACAGGTACAGCGCTTAATCTTGTTGCTTCTTATCTTAGTGAGCGAATACAGTATGTTGATATTAATGGAATAAGGTCCTCCGGATCACCAGTGAGTATGGGCGTGCCACAAGGCTCAATTCTGGGTCCTTTTTTATTTTTGGTGTATATAAACGATTTGCCATTTTTTACTAGTAAATTATGCGATATTGTTCTATTTGCTGATGACACTTCTCTTATATTCAAAACCAATCGCAAAAACGATTACTCTGACGAAGTAAATAGGTCCCTCGCATTAGTCCTTGACTGGTTTACATCAAATAACTTGCTTTTGAATTCTAAAAAAACCAAATGTATTAAGTTTAGTTTGCCAAATGTAAGGAATATCAGTACAAATCTAGTTTTAAACAATGAAGTTATTAATTTTGTTGATTCAACGGTTTTTTTGGGAATTACTTTAGATAGTAAGTTACAGTGGGGCGCCCAAATATCGTGTCTCGCAGGGAAACTCAGTTCTGCAGCGTATGCTGTCAGCAAAGTCAGACAGCTTACGGATGTGGAAACAGCAAGGCTAGTATATTTCGGTTATTTCCACAGCGTCATGTCGTATGGCATTCTGCTATGGGGCAAGGCAGCTGATATTCAAACAATTTTCATTCTCCAAAAACGTGCAGTGCGTGCGATTTACAAACTAGGTGCACGAGTTTCCCTTAGAGAAAAGTTTAAAGAGATAGGCATTATGACAGTTGCATCACAATATATATTTGCAAACATTATGTTTATAAAACAAAATATGCATTTATATCACAGGAATAGTGACGTTCACTCGGTGAACACGAGACATAAGCATAAATTAGTAGGTCAATATCATAGGCTACATAAGACGCATAATTCATTTATGGGTCTTTCCGTGCGATTTTTTAATAGGTTACCAGCTAGTGTTATGAGTCTATCAGTGGAAAAGTTTAAAAATGTAGTCAAAACTTATCTTATACGTAAAGGTTATTATACAGTTGACGAATTTTTAAATGATAAAGAAAAATGGATTTGACTACTTGCTCCTTATTATTTTATTCTACTCATGTGAATGTTGTTATCACATTGTTTAAGAACATGATTTTACTTTTGTAAGTAAAGATTCTACGTGACTAATAAAGGCCATTCTTCTCTTTCTTTTGATCTTATAATTAATATTTTATATTTAATCTTTCGTTACCAGTAATTTGGCCAATATTTGAGCACATATAGTTTTTACCTTTGTTGTAAGTAGATGCTCCTACTATGTTGTACCCACTGAGGCTGTTGTTTTTTTTTTAAATTAGCATAAGTTCTAATTTTTAATCACTATAATTTGCATCAGTCCTCTAACATGGTGTATAGTATATTAGTGGCAGCACCTTACCCCCATATCAGGTTTATAAACATTAAAACTGTAAACATTGGCGATTTGAAAGGAGTGGCCGCGAGTTTTTATTGCCATGTTCTTTTCTCCGGCTCTACCTATTGTTTGCGAACATGGCATAAATGTACATGTAGAATCTTGACCTGTCACAAGAGATGTATTGCATCCTAAGTGAATAAAGAATTTTGAATTTGAATTTGAATTTATTGAAGACGTTGAAATACTTGACATTGCCAGAAATAGCTGACATTATTCGGCTGGTTGCCATCTCATCAAAAGAAGAAGAAGAAAATTTATATGACCAAGGCCGCCTTGAGATCTCTCTCAATGATATCGGTTTAGTAATTTAGATGTTACGGTAGAACATCTAAAGAAACATAATGTGTCACATAGACACATGTGTCTCGGGGGACTTTACAAACATACATGAAATGGACACAAAGAACACCCAGGGGAAATTTGGGTTAAGTATGTTTATTCTAGTTGAAAAACAGATTAAGAGTTACATAGGCTTTAAATAAGATTCTTCATAGAAAAAAACATGTTTGAATTTTGTACATAAAATTTATTTTGATAGACAATCTAATTTAAGACAGCTTTATTTCGAAGTTCTTGAGCTTTCTTAAAGGTTAAGCCTAAATCGAACCTCAAACCTCAAACCTTAAAAAAATCTCAATATCCTTTAACTTTCGTGAGCTTTAATAAATAACGATATTCAGAGATTTTCCTTCTATATTAAGGATAACATTGTACAATATAATTATTATATTTTACCCAACATTATATTTTATATTAATCCTTAATTAGTTCATCTAATTAGCTGTTGTTCTTCTAATTAGTTCTGACGACGTCAATTAGTGAAACGGTTTTTCTTGTTATATGTATATTTTTTGAAGATGTTTTTTCGTTTTTGCATCGACTTTTAGTAAAGCGCAAGTATTGTTTTATTTTATAAGTTAGGTATACACCTATAAACTAATTATTTAGTTTAATTTATGGTTGACACCATTATTATATAAAATATGCTTAGAAATTGATTTTTTGATAATTTTGTAATAGCCTATTAATCCTACTAATATTATAAACGTGAAAGTTTGTGAGTATGTAAGTAAGTATGTGTGTATGTATGTGTGTATGTATGTTTGTTACTCTTTCACGCCAAAACTATTGAACTGATTTGGATTAAACTTAACAGTAATATAGCTTATATATCAGAATAACACATAGGCTACTTTTTACTGCAATAATCGAGATACACGGGCTAAAGCTTCGTGATTATAAAAATACATAAATCGTAAATGTCAAAATGTATCACTGTTTATCTCCTGTCAAAACTTCACAGGTTGCTATGCATAACACACTTGTATCGCAACCATATTAGTAGTGTGTAAATAGCTAATTTAAAAATCTAGATAATCACATAAGTAGGCTACTTTTTATCCCGAAAATACGTGGGTAACACCGCGGGGCGCAGCTAGTTACTAATATTATAAAAGCGAAAGTTTGCGAGTATGCATGCATGTATGTTTGTTGCTCTTTCACGCAAAAACTACTGAACGGGTTTGGATGAAAATTTACAGTAATATAGTTTATATATCGATTAACACAGCGTAGGAAGGCCTCCCGCAAGGTGGACGGATGACCTGGATCGCAGGGACTCGTTGGATACAGGCCGCTACCGACCGGTCGAAATGGAAATCAATAGGGGAGGCCTACGTTCAGCAGTGGACTTCTTACGGCTGATATGATGATGATGATGATGATGATCGATTAACACATAGCTACTTTTTACTGCAATAATCGAGATACACGCGGGTGGAGCCGCGGGCGAAAGCTAATATAAAAATATTTTTCAAAAGATCGTAGGAACACCATACCACATACGTACGTCGCAGTTATTTTTTTTAACGTATGTGAAATTAAAAAACATATTATTTGTAGCTTAACAGTTTGGATGGTACAATCTAACCCACCAGACCATAAGAGATCTTTAGACAGGGTAAGGTACACAGATGGACATACTCTTTTTCTTCCTCTAACTCGCTCTCCACAAAAATAATAATAACTTCAAATATCACACATACGATGATGTAATTTCAAACTCGGTGGAGTTTGTGTTATGGCAATTATTTGTCCTGACTGGGAATCAAACCCCATCCATCTGGTTTATCTGTCATGACACAGCAATAAGGGTCGAAGTTATAATTTTATTATTTCTTACCCGTTTGTTTGGATGATAGTCGCCATGTTTACGCGCACAAAATACACTACTTCTTCTTACTAGCCTTTATTACCAATATTATTCGGGGGCTTACTATTTCAACCGGTTTTACAAAATACACTATGACTATGAAATGATATCGTGTCGAGGAATTAATGCACCTGCGTATTTATGTCACTGATGAGTCGCTTTACAATTATACTTAAGCCAAATCCTGAGTCGTCGGTGAGTCCTCAAAGTTATTTTTATATTTATTTCACAATGACGATTATATTTAAATACAACTACAAGATTTAGCAAAACGCGTAAAATGTATAATAAGTATGTAAAAAAAAAGTAAGATTTAAACAAACACAATTATTTACTTCTCAAAAACCACGTGAAATGTCAATAAATTTTACATAAACAAGTTGACATTTAAACCGAAATATGAAATTCGCGCCAATTTAATGTGAATTATGAAATAAGAATTCGCGGTTCGCGCATGCGCGGTTACGGTCGCTTAGCTACTGCGGCGGCGCGTGCTCCTCCTTCCTCATTTGCTTGTATAACAACATTTTTTGTTGATTTTCACAAGCGCATACTGAAGATGAATTATCTGTTATTATTTTAACGGTGACACGCACGAATTACTTTATTGATCAATCAATGTTTGGTTCTGATTAAAATACTATTTTTTGTTCTCTACTATGCGTAAAAAGTATTGGTAAGAATTTCAACCATACTAAAAGGAAACCTAGATATCATTATTAGGGTTGTTAATGACATATTGTATTTACAACTTAACTTGAGTTACAAAATATTAATTTATGTCTTTGATGTGCCTATCTACCTTAAATTTAGTCCTTAGGTATATAGGGTCAAAGGTTAACATATATTTTTAAAATTTATGGTCACAATAAAATAATGTACATATTTTGGTTTTAAAAACTTAATAAAAATTCCATCGTATGTCAGTTACAATCGAGAAGACAAAAACTCAACATTCCAATGTACGTATATACTACATAGTATATGTATACTATGTAAAATTACATATTATAATAAGTACATACTTATTATAATATGTAATTTTACATAGTGTTAATATTAGACATAATTGCACTACTATAATTATAATATTTCGCGTACCCACAACATCAGAAACCTAATGGTGTTATGCCAGATAAACATTTCAGCCACACCAAATACACAAAGTGCTTCTATCTTTACTTCCAAATGCAAAACAGATGCACGAACACTTACCAAACGCACTTCCTACAGTTCGAATTTCACGAATTGGAAGTGCATACATACAAAATGTAAGACCACATTTCGTAAGAATGCCATGAATAAAATTTCCAAATACTATCGAATAAATTTGTTGTAATTATTTTCGTTTGTTCCATACTATTTTTTATAATACAGTACCATATACACATAGGCTTTATGTGTATTGGATTGAGAATGTGAATTATGATAATTGACACAAGCAGCAATGAGCTATTAACATCGAACTCGTAACATATACAAAATGACATTAGAGCTTAAGATGTAGAACATCGGCAAATTGGGCCCGGCATTTCTGACAAGCTGAGTTTAAATGTTAATTATGATTACACTTATTTACGTTATTGTCTGCAGAAAAGTGAACTATTTGTCGTTTTTCATACATTTGGCAGGTGTGGCCGCGCACTTTATCGGACACTAAGACTGCCAAAGATGTATTGCGGATGTATTTTAGCAATACTTTGATGATCCACATGCATGATGCAGAATGCGTACAATGTTGGCGCGCTGCGTTAATGTCAGTGCCCCTTCTATAAAAGCGCGCTCCATAATTGATCGGTCAACAGCATTCATGTCGGTGCAACATTGTGTCTGAACGCATTTTCATCGGTAAAACTAGGATAGTTTAAAAATAATCTAATAGTTATTCCAATCGCCAATTGTATTTTGGTCGAAATAATGATAAAGAAATAGAACGCAAACGTATTTGACCAGTTCATGTTTCCCATTCTATTGGTCTCTTTAAAGTACTGCAGTTTTCCCGTGTCTCTAGATTCGTTTGGTTTGCTGCTTTTCTTCACCACAACATGTATTATCCTTAGCTCAGTTTACGGTTCACTTTATCTATTCTAGATACTAACTACTACTCCATGTGAAAATCGGATAACTAAAAGATGTCATACCTCATAATAATTACCAAGATTATCCCGATTTACAAACCATTTAGACTCCGTTTTCATATGACCACTTACCGATTCAAAAACTTTTTTTTTAAATAAACTAGTATTGTAGATTCTTCTTCTTCTTCTTCGTTCTGATAAACGCGATATAGTATTGTAATGTTTCATTTCATAAAATTCATAAGTCCTCACAAACTTTTGCGTTTATAATGTAATAACAATAATGTAATATTTTACTAGGAAAAGTAGGACAGGAGAATAGAATTTTATATGTGCCCTACCTATGTACTATTATTAATGTGAAATTAGTTTCAAAAACGTAATGTGTGGAGATTTATTTTGCAAAGAATAGTTTTGATATGCATAAGTCAAACTCTTAGTCGTATGTAATATAAGATTAAATGAAGACTGCGCTATAGTTTTGAAGCAGAAGTTGCAGTGATGTTTACTTTGGAGAATTTCTCCTTTGGCAGTGAAACTGTACCCCTGTGGGAAGTTTGATATTGTATGGATATCATATGAATTAAATAATCTATAAAATTATTCATTCTTTTCCCACTAATGTAAGCCGTATTGACTATGTTTTTGTAGTTTTTCTTGATGGCTGTGTGATATAATTCTAGCCTATTTCGACAACGGCGGCCATTCTCAACAGAGACAGGCGATTACGCAGGAGATGTTAGGTATTGTATACGAGTTTGTGCCCACATACAGGTGCAGTTTCTATATCCTCATTCTTACAATTTGATGGGACATATCATGTTACATGGAATCTCTTTCAAAAATGGATACATAGTTGTAATAGCAATAAAAAAATACTATAATGCGACATGATGATGTGTCCTATTACCTCCTTTTGAAGGAAACGTTTATGTGGTGACCACATATCGCGTGAGAGAAAACATTCAAAACACTGAACCACGGAATAACTAATCGTGAATCGTGATATAGATATTCTCTCGCCGATTAGCATATACACAAACGCCCAACATCAACCGTTAGGCCGTGGCCCACCAAGCACGATAACCTCGCCTGGTTGGAGGATCCTCCCCTTGTGATGGAAGGGCACAAAACCCGTTCCTGCACACATATATTTATCATTGAATCTTTAAAAACAGTTAATGTGATGTGATATGTTTCAAAATTTAAATCACGTCATATCTTGATTCAACTAATCCATTGCAACATTACTAGGTAATAATTCTTAATTAATTTAAAGTGTAGTTATAATAGAAAGGAAAGTGTCGTGACAACTTAGCAAGGATGCCACATTATATATTTAGTTTCTCGCATGAAGGTAAATTTAGTTAGGCAACTGTTAATCCTAATTACTCCTATATTGGAAGCATAAGGAGTTATTCCCGAGAAATCAGGATTATGTTTTGTTATATTTAGGTGACAAAGAAAAAAGCCTTTAGATTAGCTCCTCTTTTGAAAGCGAATAATGTTATTGAACTCGTGTTCGTCTTTTATACACCAATAATTCGTTAATTTTCTGTGAATCAAATAAAATCTATGCATTTATCTCATGAATGTCGTAATACACAACTACATATAGTAGAAAATATAACCAACACTGTAAATACAATGAAAACTTGAAAAAAACCATATACCAAAATTCCCCGCCAGCGTGATACCATAAGAAGAGACCTGGGTATGTCTATTTGAAGGCTGATGATGATGAGATAAAATTACTATATAATATAGAATTTACTATCATAAGATACGTAAAAATTAAGTATAAGTATTAAAGAGAGTGGACTCAAATCATATAATATCAACCTAGGTGGACAGTTATAATCTGTGTAGTTTAGTTGCAATAATTATCAAAATATATTCTTGTCTCGTAGCACTGGTTTATATTGACTTGTTTATATAAATTATCTCTTAGCCTATGATCGTTCATACATAAATCAGACATAAAACGGATCTGAAGACGTGTATTAAATGTTTAAGTCGTAAAGACAGCACGCGAGTACATTACATTTATTTACCTTATTTGATTCACCGCCACTTGTACCACCTAGTTTAAGCTACCACTTTATGTTTCTATTCTGGTGTACAATAAAGAGATATATTATTATTATTTATTTTATCTCTTTCTCTGCAAATTATGCATTTTTATTTCCTTGCTTATTTGCATTTACGGTTTCAAATTAATGAAGTATTGTAGTTTAAATAATATGAAATGAGAGTTTATTAATTTATACTGTAAGTAACACTGCTGTTAGCCTCAGGGCCTGATTTAAAGTTGTAGAGGCCTCGGGGCAACAAAGGAGTGGAGGCCCCTTGGTCCCAAACTATATTCCAAATAAACTGAAAAAAAATTTCAATCTAGTTTTTCAATTAATAATTTATTGTGAAAGCAAGGATAGACTATTTTATTTTTTAACGAAATTATAAATATAATTGGAAACAAGAATTACCTTAAAATAAATTTTAGCGTTAACGAACGGAACTTTCCGAGGTGAGAGAATGTAATCATGTTTGTACAAAGAACTGTAGGTAAAGGTACAACGTGAAAACAAGTTGTAAGTTTACTAGTTAGATTTTGAAAAAAAAATCGGAAGTGTCTATTGTGGGAACCTCTCTTTTGTGGAGGCCCGGGGCTGTTGCCCTAGTTGCCCTCCCCTAAATCAGGCCCTGGTTAGCCTTATCGTAAGAAGTTAGTCAGGATTAACAATAATAATAAAAAAACACTTTAGAAATGTACGTTAATTAAATAACGCACAGAGGTTAACAATTACAACCATATCAGCTTTAACGATTATGATGAGCGCCTAAAACAGTAGTAGGTATATCATATTTGTTTCGTCACAAATACTGTCAATTTTTATATTTCCTCAAGTACAAAACAATAATTTATTAGAAATCAAAAGCGGTGTTCTATCTCTTTCTGATAATAAAGCCTCTTATGGGAACGATTGACGTAATTGTGACTTCATTGAATTGGAATAAGTCCATAAAATATCAGGGACGCCACAGTTATAAATAGCTTGCATTATAATGTAAGAATATATTTCAGTTCTTTTGAGTATAAAAAATTGACGCTTAAAAACAGGAGGAAATGTGGTATGAAACGCGGTGAGAGTTTGTGCAATGTCTGAGTATTTGGTCGACAATGTAACATTCTGTACTCGGTACAAGCTGTCGTCCAAAGCCACAAGTGTCATCTATTAAGTATTCTATTCCTGTTGAAATAGTTTATGCTACCTCGAATTGGATTATCTTCCTTGGAAAATGTTAACATACATTTCAATTATTAAAAAAAAAGCGGAACCGAATTTGGATATTTGTTACAAATTAGAATTTTAGTATTGGAAAGCATTGATTTCTTAATTATTTTATTTTCAAATGTAAAGTCAAAATTTTTAGCAATCTAGGATGATGAAATTCTTATTTTTTTTTAATAAAACGTAGTGTTTTAAGATTTCTTAAAGAGTAACAGATTTTACCCGTCAGTCAACGACTGTAATGTTTACTTACATTGTGGTGTGTTTATGTGAGCATAAGTGGATCAAAGTACTCGTATGTATATACGATATGGGAGAGTAAATAGGTTGATGATGCAATGAAATTCATAGAATTATTTGATACGAGTATACCTGAACAAATGGCTTGGTATTTACCATGATAATCATGGTAGAAGAATCGTAAACAAAACACAAATGTAAAAAAAGGTTTGTTGCTGTGTAAAAGCTATTAGTTAATATAATGTATTATTACTACTATTACATAAATAAATAACTATAGCGTATTAGATTTCTGACAAAGTATTTTAGTTAAGATTTTAAGGTAATGCAATGTTTAAAAATAAACTTTAAAGAACTTGCTTTCTAGATTAAATTTTAATAAAATCTAATTTAAAATTAGTTTGTTTGGTATCTAATAATTTATATTGCAAAATCAACCAACCTGTTAAATTATAATGGTAGTATATGAACTGAATCATATTTTATATGTTGATAAAATATGTGGACTGTATTATATGACACTTTCACTATTCTTAAGTGTTAATTTCGAGACTCTTGTAAGCTTGCAATTCTGAGACAGAAAGATACTCGTATATATCAATTGAGTATCAACTGCTATCTGCGGTTTCGATCACAAACACTCGTCTATGTGGAAATCTTATGTATACATTTTCTTAGCACTAACAATGGCATAATCCTGTGATAGCGGAGGGTTGTTAAAGTTTCTTTTGTACTGAAAACGAATGCGTTCAGTATTACCACAAACCAATTCGACTTTAATACAACAGAATTCTTTCTTCCTAGAAATTACTTCAGAGTATATAGTGAATACTCATGTGATTTTGTAGTAGTATTAACAAAATAAAAAATAACTGATAGTACCTGAATGAACTTTAAATCGTATAACTTCTTGATTAAGGACATATTTCGAATGGTGTATCCATTTTGAACATTAAATTCATACAATTAAATCAAAAAGACGTACCTATATGAACACCTTTGTTTTGCCAAAAATTGATAAAGCTATCGTTATAAATATTACGTAACTTAAGTATCTTTTCAATACAACGCATCGTAGAAATATTAATTATACATCTACTCAAAGTTTTGCCAAAGTAGCCATTAGATGAGAGGATTAATTGTATGAATATTGTAGGCACGTCTTGGATATTATGCATTATTCGTGTCCGTACTCTGTGAGGGAGAATTAAATGTAAATTAAGCTAAGTTTTCCACCGAAAACTTTGAAACGCTATCAATTATGTACTGTTTATCAATTATACCGTGTGGTTTTAAAGGTTTTGGTATAATTCATACCAGAATACATTTATTTAGTTTTTTACGATAGTTTTTTTATTTAATTTCTGTCTTTTTTGGTTTGCTAGTTATAGCTTGTTAATTCAAAAAGAGTTACTGAATTTTCATTTCATTAATTTTTGATGATTGCCTTTCTTCATTTTTTTTTAATGATTTTTGATGATTTGATTCTAAGAGAGATGAAACAATCCTAATTGAATTCGACATATATTATAAGTATTGAAATTTCTCGGGTAAGTGAAGTGTAGCACTTTTTTAAGGATTACCTTTTTCTTAGATAAACTTATTCTTTTGTTTTATTAAGATATAAGATACTTATTGTACGTGTGCTTATTGTCTGCTTATACTTTTGATTATTTTCTTTACAAATACAGAACTGACCTTTGTAGTATTTTAAATTAATATTTCTATTTAAAAACATTGGCATTGACAGTGAAATCTTCCTGTTTTCCTCTATATTTGACTAAAAGGCAAATTTTTTGGCATATTTCATGAATAATTAAGAGTACAAAGAATTTAACGATGCTTTCATTGTATAATCTTTCATCAGGTAATTATTTATTTGTTATCATGAAATGAGCTTATTTCACGGGGTAAGGTAAAGAGTTAGTTTTTTTTTTTGTATTTAAGTGTTCAACGGAGTAGTTTTGTTATTTCCTTTATTTTTCAAGTCAATCACATCCTAGCACACTTATAGATGAAAATGTCACTGTCCGGAATTCGCACATAAGGTACATCTTATCAAGGAAAATAGACACTTTGTCTAGAAAAAGGGTCATACTGAATGGACACTTCACAATCAACTTCGTTTAGTTTTGTTCATTTACAATAACGAAACCTTTAGTGTAAGTGTACATTTCATTATTTATTGTTTCTTACTTCTCACAAATTGAAACTAGATTCTTATGAAGATTTATTATATTCATTAAAAATATTGATAGTTGTATTACATTTAAATTAGAAATAATATGTAACATAGACTTGAAGGAATTACTGCCAGCGGTTGGATGCGGATTTCCTAACACCGGTACGGTTGACGTTCTTTTGAGGGACTTTCCTTCAGCAGCGGACAGCAGTAGGTTAAACTAGAACTAGAGCTACTCGTATATAACATTGGTTAGAAATAAATAAACAAACAACTACGAGTAAGTACGCTACCTTATTCCACTACTCATATTACTTGTAATAGATTTCCACTTTGAAGTAAACTGAATAGGAGTAAGAGGTACTGAATTTGACCATTAAGTAAGAGTGTGTGGCCGAATGGGTTTCATGTCACTCCAACACAAAGGGAGTATCCACCGACCAGGTCCGGGACCGCTGATCAGGTTTGGTGGGCCACGGCTCAATGGTGGATGTTGGGGTGTTGTATATATGCTAATCGGAGCGAGAATTTCTCTACTGCGATTCAGTACTAGTAGTTACTCCGTATACTTCGTGGTTCGGTGTTTCTTCGGTGATGGCGCTGTTGTATGTTTTCACTAGCACTATATGTAGAATTCGCCAAAGGTGTTTGAAAGAAACAGTTGAATTTATTTTCGACTCGTGTTATACTCAGAATGCAAGTATTATGTATTCCGACGCTTGATATGTACTCCTTCGAACGGGGTCAATGCACATCAGATCACGAATCTCGGGCTAGAATTCTCACGATACACAACATGTATCTATATACCATATTGACTCGTGTGTGATTCACTGTCTGTTTATTGGCACGTCTATTATTTTGTCTTCTTTACTGTACTCGTATCAAGTATGTAGTGTCGATTTATTTATAGTTGAACGCGGTTATTTTTAAGAGAGTGCAGCCAATCCGCATTCCGATCGAACTAGCTATTCTAGTGATTGATGATGTGATGGCATCTAGAATACACTTGTAAACTACTTCTGAGAGTAAAAATGTGTCACATAAGTCTAGACCTATAAACTATAATCTATTGTAAATAGGTTTGACAATTTATATGACAAATTTTTGATTGATGCTGGCCTTATTAAAAAGGTAAGCCATGTAGACAATTCCATAATATCTAATATATAGGTAGATTTGTCGTGTCACATTGTTCCTCACGATGCACCCTGAATGTATATATGACTGATTCATCAACTTTGCTCATAACTTACTTCGAATGTATATTACTGATTTATGGGTTTATATAACTGTGTTATGCGTGACTATAATAGTTAACATTAAGCTTAGATCAACAGGAGCCGAGCATGATTGTAAAGAAACGCAGATTAAGTTGCAGGGGGTCAGTTAGTACGACTATAAATACGTACTTATATTTTCTCATGTCATAATACGCATAAAACTATGGATGGATGCTATCACTACAAGCATTTCTATTGCCAGCAAAAGGATCGTAGAGTAATAGAGTTAAACTAAATTATGAAAACGTTTCAAGCGGGTAAACAATAGGAGGTATTTGTATCCATCTAATCTTGTAATTCATTGACTAATTTATAGACGATTGTAGAAATAATACGCCATCTCATTGGCACAAGTTCAATGGAACACCAGTCTAGAAGTAATAATTACGTGTTTATATGTCTTCGTAACATTTCCGAGTGTAAATCAACCGCTCTAATTAAAGTACAATGTGAGATCACTGTTTAATTATATTATAGTCTGATTGTTCGTGAGCAATTGCGCATAATTGCAATGCATTGAATTATTATTATATTGGCAGTGTGAGTCGCCGTACTCCTTGCATTCGCATTGAGTGTGATGGCCCCTAATTTTGGATTCGACTTACGCTTTCCACCGGGCAGAGTATAGTCAACTTGACAGACGATTAATAATAAAACAAGAACTACCGAGAGTTTTACAGTAAAGGTTTTATTTAATTAGTAATGTAAAGAAGAAAATAGAAAAGGGGTCATTTGAATCTTTTTATTTTTAAATTTAAAGTTTAACCCAGCTATGAACATACGACTTAGGATATCAGAAAACATATAGAGATTTAATAAGTAATGAATTTTAATCAATGATTGTTTTGACAAATTGAAAGGGACAAACCTTTGCTAAACTATACTGTTCAATACAGACCTTACAGAGAAATAAAAAAAATTCCAAGTGTGTGTCAGGCCACGTATAGAATAGGGTTCCGTAGTCATCCATAATGATATTTAAGAATATTGTCTGGACTTTAAAAGAGACTGTGATCCCTGAGTTTGTTTCGTCCTTTCTTTTCAGGGCTAGTCCAGTTAGGAAACGCCGAACTCATCTGCTCAAAAAAAAATTTAACTTTAAAAGTGTTCATGTAACCTGATTGCAGAATAAATGATTTCATTTCATTTCATAGGAAGTTTTTAAATTGTGTCCAAAACATAACTTATATATTTACTTATTATTTATTAATTTTTGTACGAAGTTTACCCAAGTGCGTGTATTTTACAAGTTAGGCCCCTAAACTTCCTGAAATAAAAAGTTATCATAACCGCTATTTCCTTGAAAGTTCAGTATAATGGACTACTATCATGATTTTTTTCAGATTTTTTGAGCTCGTTGTTTGGCTCCTAGAGGTGGAGGGGAACGCATGAAAGCTGAATAACTAGCAAATGAATATCTAAATCGAAAAATGGATATCCAAACAAAAAAACATCCCCACTTCACGTGTACGAGGAGGAAGAGAAAACAGACTTTGAATAAACATGTTATCTCCTCGTATGATAAAAGGGAATTCAATAAAAAGTATAAAACTCGCTGAGCATAATGTAGTCGGCATGCTATTTTAGGAAGAATAATTATCCAAAAACTTCATCATTATTTCGTTAAATGATACTTTTGACACTAATTGGTCTTTCATTTGTTTCAAGTTTATATTTAAAAGTACCAAACGTTTTTAATTGAGAAACGACGCCAGATCGTGTCTTATTAATGTTTTTTTTACACAATACTTAGCTGCTAAAATAACTTCTCTCCCTGATCAAAAAGATGAGCAGCATCCAAGAGTTAATATTTACGAAATAAAAACATTACTTGAACAAAGGAGATATTTTTCTTTTTCTATCGAAAATAAGGTAGCTGCCCTTTTAATACAATTATTTTACTCTACTCAGCTTGAAACGTTACCTATTTACTTGATCGATACCGGTATTTTTTAAGATGAATACTCAGGCATATTTCCCCGGGTCATTAACACCGACTTATTTCCCACCGGAATCTGTAAAAAATATGTTTTGGAAGACCTCAATTACTTATAAAGCTTTTATTTTGTATATGTTAATATAAACTTGCCCACAAAATTTCGAGAATCAGCCATTAACTTAGATGAAGGGACGGCGAGCGATGATCATTTTCTTGTTAGCATTTTTGGCATCCTTAGCAGCCTTTTTGCTTAGATTAGAGGATAATTATTGTGCAAATTGCCTAATATAATTATGCATTTTAATTAATAGTCTAGTCAGCGTTTATTTTCTATTTAACGAAAATTCAAGGGTGTTTTAAACAGTAGCTTATTGTATTGCTCTATTTTAAAAATAATTGCTATTTATAGCGAAAAAATAGATCTAACCGTGTTTATGTTTGTATATGCTAAAATAAGTTATAGGATAAACACTTTAATAAAATGATCTATGAATTACATATGCCTTCTAAAAAGTAGGCCTTTAGACTGTATTTTATTGAAAGAAAACATTAATAATCTCAATAGTCATGGTAAAAAAACACAATTTTTCTCTGCGTAGCGATAAAAATAAACCTTTTCTTGATCTAAACCCAGTCATTAATAATGTCATTACATGCACTTCACATCACACTAAATTGCTTATATTTAATATAAAGATGTGTAGCGAAGAGCTATCACAAGTTATTATATATAGAACTACTTATTAGTGTAATAAGGAAGATCATGTAACTAAATATCAGTTTTCTTAAAGAATCATTCGTAATAATCCTAATTAGATAGCACATTGGTGAAATAAACATCGAAAATATCGTATATCGAATGAGTAGATTCATTCGATATACGAGTTCTTTTCTTAATTCATGCCTATACGTATATAATTCCAAAGGTAGAAGTATTAAAATATCGACAACATATTTTCTAAATGAATATTCAGTATTTCTTTAAAAAAAACTTTTGTTGTTCAGAAGAATTAAGCATTTAGCCTTATTTTATTTACCAGTATAACATGATGATGTTGGAACAAAAGTTCGTTTAAAATTGAATCGGTAGCTGTGACGAGCAGCGACGGCGGGGTGGGGCAGAGGGGCTACAAAGCGCAACAGCGCTCAATGGGAATTCAGTACCATGTCGACAATTATACAATGAAATCTAAGTTCTCACTAATCAACTAGAAGACATGTAGTGTGAGCTGATCGCCGGATCATGAGCTTGAAGTATTAAAAAAATCTCATTAATTTAATACAGTCATAAACATGAAACAGTATTTAAAGTCAAGTTCTTTACATAAATTGTAGTATGTTATGGTTAAAGTTTAAAATGTAATCAAATAGGCTCTGATTGTATTTCTTTTCAATAACGAAGAAAAAAATTGTATTTAGGGCAAAGGACAAAAATAGTAATTCATCTTATTAATTTTTGTTATGAATGCTTTTCAGCGAAACCGTTTTGTCGTTTCGTGTTTCTTGAAACGAAATATCATTCTGCCCGGATTCTTTTACTTATTATCGGCACCTTTGTATTACTTTAAATGAATATTTTGTCGTACAGAAAATCCTCGTCGGATACAGAATTTATTCGTAGTCTGTACAGATACAGATCCGATAGAGATCGATAGAAGTCGAGGTAAACATTGGGATTGCTCTATGATTCACATTCACTTGTACGATTATTTCTTGCACTACTCATTCAGCAGTAGACAAAATACTTAAAAGTGTTTACAGAATTTTTACCGTGTTTCAGGCAATTTAGAAAACTATATTAGAAACTTAGAATTAAGTATTTTGGCAAAAAAGCTTTTGCTATAGATTACTATTTGATTGTTTTATAGAGCAACATGATAGGGAGTCGATCCTCTCTGTCAAAGTATAAGCTTCAATGAGCTTAATATGCATTACACTGTCATGACGCAGAATGGCTGTGCGAAATTTCGAATTTTTAAATAGGTAACAATATAAATGTAACAATATAGGTAATTTTTTTTTAAATGAGTCTGAAATGTGGACATATGTATGAAGACTTCCCCCCGGAAAAAATGACAGACTCTTTTATATCAGAAAAAGGCGCTTTGGTTTCTAACCTACGATTCGCGGGCTTGTGTTGCCTTATGGGTTTTCCATTAAATTGAGGACTGTAGAATACTTTATTTTCTGTCCATAAAATTTTCATTTTTTGTAGACGATTACCATGATATGAACAAAGAATTTTAAAAATAGTGTCACCCATCGTTACGGTATAAAGATGTGAATGTAAAATAAAATATGTGGGTAGTTACCCGACAGTGCCATTGCCGAGGTTCTGCATGTGCTTGCCGAGCGTCTCCTTGATGTTCTGTTGGGAGTACAGCCCGATTGGCGAGTTGAACTGCTTGTGTACTATCTTAGGACCGGTGGCCATATTTCTATCGTTCGTTCAGCGCTGGAATAGAGAAAAAATATACTTCTATTAGGAATTACATTATCATTGCCTTATCCACTTTAAGGTTCTTTATTTGTACAAATGTTATGTATTTTATAGCTCTTGGTATACTTAATGATCTTTCATGCAAGTGGAAACGGTAGGCATGCATTATATAAATGCAAATGATTTTTTTTGAAGCGGTACTCTCTAAAAATTGCAAAAGGTTTAAGAAGTTAACATATGCATTTTGAAGTTAAAATTATTTAAATGAAACAAAAAACAACGTTGGTATATATTTTTCCAGCAAAGTATATCAGAAATTAGAATGACAAATTTTATCCTCCTCATGAGGTAATTTTATTACATCGTCGGATTCGCGCCCGAGGGTGTCGGCGGGCACCTCGACTTATTGCGTTTTTATTAGCGCACCCACCGAAAACGACGGCCACCATATTTCTTACAGAATAATGTATTTACAACAAGTTTCTCAGAAATATTAGTTGTCAATGTAATTCCATTCAAATTAGACACAGAATGTAATATTGCTCTGTGCAATAAAATATTGAAATATTATTCAGATAAATTATGCAATAAATACGCCTAAAGCATGTTTTGTGCATGCCTGTGCATCGAATGTAAGTTTCGATAGGCTTAGGGAATTTCTGACTGTTTTAATATTTTTTTAGATTTTAAAATTAGGTGATAAGAGTTATTTCTCTATCACCAAGTAGATGTAGGCAGATAGGTTGTAGATCATCATCATCATCAACAGCCTATAACAGTCCACTGCTGGACATAGGCCTCTCCTTTGAGAGGAAGTTTTGGCCTACTATACCACGCTGGCCAGACGGGTTGGTAAAGGGTTTGTTTCAAGTTTTCCTTCTCTTGGCAGGATGTTAGCTGCTTATTTTGTTCCTTTAGTCGCCTCTTACGACACCCATGGAATGAATAGGGGTGGTGACACTTTGTATTCTTAATCCGTCATATGTTAATTTTAGAATGCTTTAGAATGGACGATTTTGAATGAAATCAGATAGAAGATTGATTACTATAAAAGATATTATGAAAAAGTTCAACTGTAACATATCTAATAGATACGTAGTAAAACTTGTATATTTTTAAAATTGAATTATAATTGTGGTTAGTATTGAGATAAATAATCGTTTGATTTATCTAACATTTCTAGTAGTATTTAGAGGTCTAAGTCAACATTGCGTTAACTTATTATTACACGTTCCAAATGATTTTGTTAATCTCTTTTGATACTTTGCCTCTTTCTCGTTTACCGTTATGGCATAGTAAATTGTTTAAATTCTAGCTGTAATATATTTTTACCAAAATGTGTTTTTTCGTACATTTGTGTTAATAAACAGGAGTTATCCTGTCTAGATTGAAGTGGTCTTATCTGCCCGCTACACATGTTTCGATAAATCGTTTCAAGTTAAGATCGCACATTTGAAAAAGTACTAATTCGGCAATCGCACACATAAATAGAATGCCCTTAATGCCTCCACACAGCTCAGATGTCGACAACTATCAACGATATCTCATACACACTTTCGATATGTCTGTAAAGATCGGTCAGAATAAATACCTTAGAACGATTTGTCGTAACGTTTGTAGTGGGCATCAGCAAAGATGCAAGTGATTTGCAACGACTGCTTTCTAGAATCGCTAATGCATCTTATCTTTTGTATTATTAGCAAAGTTGTATTTTTTTTGTAGTGTAAAACGTCCACAGGTCACATGGAGTGATGATTAGTGCAAGATTGCTGATAGGAGCTGAATGCGTTAAGTCGAGGATGGAACTAAGTGGCGTAAAAACCACCCTGTCCATGAGATGCCTCATTTTCTCCTAACGAAATCACAACATTTAATTTTAAGTTTGATAGGCCAAGAACCGGATGAAGGTCTTATGGAACCACATGAATGATAAACACACTATATCGTTTCTAACAACAATAAATTTATAATATACAAATATGTGTTTTTTTTTAAATTTGTATCGGCTCTCATTAGCTTCTTAATTATTTCTAAGTTTTAGAGGTCTTCAATTCAGGAAAAATACCTATTAGATTAACTTATACTTTTCTCATGAATTTAAAGGTGTTTCAAGTGTACATATTACAGTGAAATGGCTGAAATAAACATATCATCGTCGAGTCGTATTTGTGTTCGCGGTAATTGCGAAATGGACGCGGAAGACGTCTATAGCACTCTGTTCTTGAAATAGCGTTCTGCTGTTACCACATCGCACATAACTATTAGAATGTAAATAAGTATTCTTTCGAATATTGCAAATACGTTGCTTACCTTATTAGTGGGACAGTAAGTGTTACAAGAAGGAAAAATCTATGTTAGAATTTACAGTTAGTGTCTCCAATAAGAATTGTTAAAATATGCAGTAGAAGTCTTAAATTCACGAATCATACGACACGGTTCAGCAGTCATTGCTTTTAACGATTTGTTTGTCTACAATACTACTTGTAACATTTATTTACATGCTTACTTATCTATACGGAACAATTTTGACACTAAAACTAAAGTCTTAAACTAATATATGTCGACCTTACACCTTGCGCTTATTTTAATTTTGATGCTACAGAATACACAATACTTTGTGTGTTGTTTTTTTTGTAAACCTTATCACCTGGTGGTATGATGAATTTAACATATAAAACACTACGCTATTCCTTCATTGATGAATATTTTTGTAAATATAATAATGTAGCAATATATTTATACAGCTGTCAGATTTCCCCTGTTCATTTAAATACCCTATTGTTTTGGCTACCAAGGCCATTTCATATGATAACAAATATTATATATGAGAGAACAATGACTTCTATCCTGACGGTTAAAGGACATCTTGACTTTAAAAGATTTGTAGTACGCTGAAAATCACATTATTTCCTTGTGAATATTTTTTTAAATACTGCTTGCATATTTGTAGAGAGGTAGACTCAGTGCAGTTTCATACTCTTTTCCCTGCTTATCTACCGAAAATCGTGGTTTTGTTAGTAGCTATTGGTAATCTTTAGGGTTTTCGTTTTCATTACGTAATCAAAATGATGCAGGTTGAATTTCGAGTCAATGACCCTCACTCCTTGAGTTTAACTGCCTCAGTGCCGCAGGGGAAGCGTATGCGACTGCTGAGTTTGTTTGTGTGATCTGCAAATATTTGTTTCGGAGTCTGTTTTATATGTATAAAATAAATGTGTTTTACAAAAAAAAGTATGTTTAAAAGTAAATTTATATCAGTTGTCTAGTACCCATAATAGAAGCTCTGCTTAGTTTAAGATTGGATGAAGTTGTGTGTAAGGTATCTTAAATATTTATTCTTATTATTTAGATCTTAGACGTCGCCTAAATATTAACAAATAACAGTAACCTTGATCACTCACACAAAGAGCACTAGAAACTTTTGATAGAAATCGGAAATAAAGATCAAAGCACAAGAAATATAACGCGTTACTATTTAACTAACACATTCGTACAGAGAGAGCAAAGACCAATGACCACTAAAGGAGAAACCCGAAATCCATACAAACTTGGGCCTGGCGTTACAGTGCTAGAATTTGGTCATAAATTACAATACGCTTTCACGATTTCACGAGCCTAATTTTCAGGTCTCCCAGCAATGGCCAAATTGGTAAAATCTCACAATGTTTACATTTTAGGTTATGTTTATTATTTGAGTTATTTTAATGAAAAAATTATCCAAGTGTGTGTCAGGCCACACATAAAATAGGGTTATGTACTCACCCATAATTAAATCGTGCCCAATAGATAATTAATAATAAAAATAAATAATAAATATTTTGGACATTTTACACACAACGCCATCTAGTCCCCAAACTAGACAACTGATATAAATACATAAACATACTTTTTTTTTGTAAATACATACATATTATACATTGTTGTATTTGCTTATTATTTCTTTATTTTTGTACGAAGTTTTCTAAGTCAGCTTATTTCACAAGTTAGTCCTATTATACTAAAACAAAGAAGTATTATTTATTTGGTCCTGGTCTTAGTACTCCATAACATTAGTAATATTGCTTATATAGCCTGTTGAAAATGTATTAATTAAATTAATTAAAAAAACAACCCATTTCGTTACTACTGCTAGGCTCGGGTCTCCTTTCAGGAGAAGGTTAAGGCCATACATCCCTACTCTGGCCGAATATGGTTTAGGGACTGGCAAGACAAGCCTCCAGCTAAGCTTCACTACTGTTATCTTGTGATAACAACCGGGATCGACCTCCAAATAATGGAAACGCTCATGGTATACTAACAGTCACCCATCCAAGCAGTGACCGCTCTGTCGTTGCTTTCCCTCGATTATTGTTTCTAATCACCTAAGGGCTAGGAGTAATGGGCTAAGAGTGCGTCAGACTGCAGTTTCCGTTTAATATTCGGTGATATTTCACTCATAATTATAAGAAGTTTTAAATTATGAAATTTCAAATTTCTAATGAATTTTTAATTAGCAAGAAAAAAAGTTTAAATGTAAATATGACTGCTTCGGTGGCGCAGTAGTACTGTATGCGACTGCTGTGCTTGAGGTCTCGGGTTCAAATCCTGGGTCGGATACCAGATGTTTGTATGATCTACTGATTTCGGAGTTTGGGTGTATTCAATGTATAATATGTATATATTGACAAAAACAGGTATACAAGTATTCTATCGAGCAATCCAGCTTTCATAGTCCAAGCTCCGCTTAGTTTGAAGCTAGATAGCGTTGTGTGTTACATGTACTTACACTCCTAAAGTTAACAATATCGGTAAAATTTATACAGCTAAAATGTAAGCTGTATAAATTAATGCAGATGGAACCTGGGCTATTACTACAAATCTATTGACACCTCGGAACGGATAGAACCTCGAATCGGATGGGGAATACAATCATACGTAGACTGCCACAAATATGTGTGTACCCTTTCTTGTGACTAGTCGGGTAATTACTGCTAATTTAAAGTAGAGGAATAAACATAATCGATAAACTTATTCTCCTTAATAAATGGTTGTTTGTATGTATGTATGAAATTTTAATAACTCACTATGCGTCAGATTCGTAGGTTACATTGTTTGGTATTAGGAAAGTTTTTTGACAGTTTTTTTTTTATATGTAGCCTACCAAAGTGACTCTACCCCGCCTGATGGAAAGCATATCCTATGTAATTGATGAAATATTTTTACCCACTGTGCAAACAACAAGAATCATGCTCGTCAATATCAACAGCAGATTAGTTGATTGAACGAAAGTCATAATGTGAGAGAAAATAACTCTAACGACGACATTACTTAAAAATTTGTTTCCATACTTCAAATGAAATGCCTGTATTATTTTGGTTAGTATTATAAAATATTATACACTTACACGTGTGTGAATTATAAATAGCTAGATTCTTCACTCATACATTTGCAGGTTTTTTGTGTGCTTTGTGTGCATCAGTAATCAATCTTGATTAAGGAATTATTTAGAATTTATGCATAAGGATTAATATACTGATTAAAGAATAATCAATAGCCTTTTTAGCAGTCTACTGTTGGACATAGGCACTTTAAACATATACGTACGAATATATGATTGAATGTTGTTATAGTATATATAGAATATTTCAATGCTACCCCTGTTGACTGTTTTGAGCTTTTATGTGGGGAATGAATGATGAGTACCATAAATACATGCGTAAATTATTTTAAACATTAATAATAATTTTCAGAGCACTCCACTAAACTTGTTGAATTCTTCATTTTCTTAATAATTAATAACTTTACGCTTTCACGACTTTTACACTTACTCATGTTAAATAGGTCCTCTTTTACAACTTATAACGTGAATATTAATAAAAATTGTGTACTAAAAAAAAATTAAATACAGCTTTTGAAACTTCATAATAGTATGTCTTTAGTCAAAATACGAAGTAAAAATTCCTTAGGAATGACAATAACGTTCTACAGTACATATTTCAAATATTGCACAACTGTTGTACAGAAAAACTACAGAGCATACTTCAACTACACGTCTTAAGACTTTGTCACTTTATGACTAGACAGTTGATATTTCATGCACTGAAAGTAAAGTAGAATAACAACCTATCAAACCTTTATGGTGTATAAAATGCAAGGCCGATATGTGTAATGGTCTCGTAAAAGAAACATTATGCAGTAAGGAGCATTTCTTTATTGCCAACATATTATGCACATTTGATGCAATGGCTAATTGATAGACAGAGGCATCTATCAGTGAACCACTGGGCAATGCTATCTGCATTAGCAGGACGTATACCGGTTACAGTAAACTTTACACAAACAAAATTTTAGGAATGCACATTGAATTTATCACATTTTGACTTTTGAATATCCTACGTTTCTTGGGTGCACTGCAAACAATGTATCCGCCATGTAAATTATTTGAGAATTTGTGTAGGTGTAGGAAAAAAAGTGTGTTATCTTTATGCTCCAAGATGCGATATTTAATGTAGACGGCGAGGTGTAGTCTATTTTTGTTCTGGACTCCTGCGCCACACACGTAATAAATATTTGCGCACTTATTTTAGGAATTATTCTAACAGAGAGCTTTAAGCCGAAAACTTGTAACAATGTTTTAAACCTATCACAAATTAAATCGAATGTTGTAGGCCACTATAATGTGGATCACCATGCTGCATTATCTGGATTCCTAATGGTGACCACTATTCTTGGGTTCTACTCATGCTTTCCATAAGGAAAAGTAGATACATATTCGTAGGTTTGAATACATAAAATCTAAAGCACAGAAAAAGTGTTCGCCAGATGTCCCTAATATGATAACTAGTTTATATTTGCATCCTTCATAAAATTGAGGAAATAGATACATTTCCAGATTCTATGAACCTTAAACCTTACTTTAATACAGTCACTAATTTTAATAAACTATTGAAGTATAAGTCTCTATAGCTCAATCAATTAATATCCATTACTAATGTCTGAAATCATTGTTTTTGAAACAATTTGTTAATTAATATCTTACTAAACACATATACAAATGTCCCTTATTATTTACATCACTAACATTGACACAACTATTTTACTAGACGCTTCAGTATATTTCAACATATCGTTGCTATTCTATTATATTTAGGAGCACATAAATTTATTGGCCTTGACAAATGAGACAGTAAACATTGAATTTAAGATGCTGAGAGGTCACACAGATGTTTTTAGCTTCGACGAGGCTAACAATACCGTCATCGAAGCTCAAAATAATCCAGTTGGTTGATGAAGACAAACTATATATACACAGTAACGATATCAGAATAAGACAGGACATAGAATTTTTAAATCGTGCAATACGTTTTCAAAACCGAACGTATTATAAACGAAACAATAAATATATTTTCATAGATGAATGTTCAATATGTATGTATATAAACCACGGCTGCCCCGCGGGAATATTTGCACAACACTCCGCTTTATGCAAAGCAGCCGCTTGAACGGAACGCGTTATTTCAGTCACATGAAGTCACGGCAAATTATTTTTGTAACTGAATACCTTGTTCATGAAGTTAGTCATGGATGTCGAGGTCGACAGGTTATTAGTCGACGAAAAAAAGTACACATAGATTCCTAAGCTTTTATTAGTGCTAATGTTATATGAAGCGTGATAAGCGTTTCTTTTTAGTTTTTGTACCTTGTGCGGCGTTCAGATTCGTGCGAGCGGCGTCGATGCCTGTCTCTAACTGAGTGCGAGCGCCGCCCGCCCACAGCAGCACACGAGTTGTTCCGATGGACGCCTTCACCTGTAATGTTTCAGTAATCACATTTATATTGCTCGATTATCATATCGAATTATAACACATTGCCAATAGTTCAATGAATCACTGCCGATCATTTCCTATGATTCAAGCTGCAGTCAAAACTACACATGGATTTGTAGGAGTATAAATAATTAATCACTGAACATACATTTGGCTACAGTTTCCAGCACGTCATATTAGCAAAGTATTTATATTAAGAATGAATCTATTAAGTTCATTGATTAAAAAGAGTTGAACTCTTCACATGATTATTGTCTCACCAGATATAAAAAAGACCTTGAACTTTAACTTCACTTTTAAACTGTAAAATGTTAAACAACAAGACGATCACTGATAGAGGCGGCTTCCAGCCTGCGAATGAACGGCTTTCCATCGTTTACTCGGGAATTTTATCTAGTTTACATCAACTATTTTTAGCTAGCCTTATATTAAAGTTGACAAGCAAATTATAATCTTTCTCTTTTACTTCTCGATTTTCTCGAAGTGGTAATTACTCGTATATGTAGGTATAGGCTATTGAACTCGTGTTTACAAAAATACCGATTTCAATTCATTATGTACGTCGTTTAATTTATTTTGATACTTCTCTTGATTTTTTGGTACATAACAATTATATTGCGATATGAACTGTTCCTCATGTTCAGGAACCATTGTTTGAACCATTTGTTTCAATGGTTCAAAATTAAAACCATTGAAACGGTTTCGATTTATTAATATGACAATCGGTATTATAAAATACTTTGGCTGATTAATTTTAATTCTCTCCTGTATTGAGCTTTTATTTTTATGATATACTAGATTTTGGTTATCGCGTCTAACAGTTTATGTCCTTTCTCAAGAATCGAAGTATACACATGCCAAATTTTATTAAAATTGGTGTTTCAGCTTAGCATAACAGACAGACAGACAGAGATACTTTTGAATTTATAATATTGTTATATTTAGAGTTTCGTGAATTGTAATTTTTCATTATTGATGGTACTGTTTACTTTTATAGAATTGTTCTGGAACTTATCTATATCTTTATCATATTTCAAAAAAAATCTCAATACTGTTTAACTTTAAGCTATAATACTGTTGACGTTCAAAATTCATTGGAAAAAGGAAAAAGATATAATGACATTGGGCAAGAGATATGCTAATATGCACTTCAATTTATATCCGCTGAGACTATCTCACCTGTCAGTACTAGATTATTTAGAAGGTTTTAGGTGTATTTAGCCAACGATACAACCATAACGTCCCACTGCTGGGCTCTCAGAAGAGGGTTAAGACCAACTAGTATTTAGTATTGCACTGTATATTAGCAACATTTTCTGGTTCATCTTTAATTTACGAAAACGTAACATACGTTTTGATAAAATTGAGTTTGATTTCAGAAAGGACTATTTGCGTCATTGTGCTACTTACACAAGAGTGCATTAGAACGAGACTTTGACTTTCTCCATGAGAATGACATTTTGGAATCTACTCGATTCGACTAGAGTTGGACCTAGTGGTTTAAGCGGTTGCCACTCCGATTTCTGCTGTTGAGGGTTCAAATCACACATGGGACAACACCTTGTATGATCCACAAATTGCTCTTTTGAAGATTCAGAACAGCTATTTGTGGACACAAAGAAGATCCAGATGGATGTTCTTTGTGTCCATTTCATGTATGTTGGCAAACTTACGCGCGACAGGAGTTGTATTCCTAACGCAGGAGTTTCCTTTGTTAAAAAAAGAGTCATTAATGACTTTAGTAACGTTTCGAAAGTACCTGAAAAGGCATACTTGAAGTAAAAGCTTTATGATTTTGCGATCAAAAACTAGAGTCTTGTGAAATCGACCTTTGAAATAGCTGCTGTACTATTCCCAGCCTCTTGCCCAAAATGCAAGTGTTTCGCATCTCATCTCTTAACTACAATCACTTACTCCTTTAATCTCTTGTTCTAATATTTTGTTTTAACTACGTAACTTAGTGTTGAGATGACTTCATTTTATGTTTTTGTCTACTATATAAAAATAAGTCGGGTTTTCCTTCCTGACGCTATAACTCCAGAACGCACAAACCGATTTCCACGGTTTTGCATTCGTTGGAAAGGTCTCGGGCTCCGTGAGGTTTATAGCAAAGAAAATTCAGGAAAATTTCAACAGAAAAGCGGGATAATCTTTTTTTACATACAGCGCCATCTCTGATACATAGCATGTATTACAAACCAATATTTTAAGTAGATGGCGCCGGTGCGTGATACATTGTTTGACAGCTACTCATTGTTCTCTGCTCAGTTAATTTCATGTGACAAACCGGTATTGTGTTCACTGTGAAATTGTGAAAAAAAAGTTAAAAAAATTTGGAAACCATCAAATCAATCACGTGTTTTGTGCAAATTTTTATTCAATTTCAACAGCAGGCATTTGTCTTTAAAGTGGTAAGTTGAACTGTGTAAATTATATGGATCGTGCATTTGAGGTTAAATTCACCACTCTTTCCATAGTCCAAAATGCCTAGAGGACGACGTGCGAACATCGGCCGCCGCACAAGACATGCAAGCCAGCAACAAGTGTATTCACAGAACTTAAGCGAAGAAAGACAAAATATAATAAAAGAAAATGCCCGATTGAGACAACGCGTGAGCACACGAAGATCATTGGCATCATACAATCGCTTGGCATTCCAATATGATCCAACTGCGAACTACAGTGATGATGAAAATTTAGATATTGGACCAATGACGACTATATGCCGATATTACAATGCGTTAAAGTTCAAAAGAGAAACGGCTGGATTGTGCTGCGCAAGTGGAAAAGTCAAACTGGATCCATTATTTACACCACCACAGCCACTGAAACCATTGTTCGATGGAAGTGATCCCGATTCCAGCCATTTTCTTCAACACATCCTTGAATACAATAACTGCTTTCGCATGACTTCCTTTGGAGCTAATATCATTCGAGAAGGCGGCTTCATGCCTAAACAAATTTAATGAAAATGTTTCTGTCCGTATCACCAATATAGATTTTAGTCAGGATGATCCGAACTACCTTTACGCGTCTTTGTTTAACATGATCAAATCGGAATTTAATAACATATTCACAACTAAGACTTTTTATAAAAATATAAAAATTAGCTTTTGTGATTGGGCAACTAATGGCATACAAATAAGTAGAGCTAAGTTGTATGAATTGTATGGCATGAAACAATATAATTTTGACCATAAGTTTGTTCAATATGTTAAAAATTATTCCAAAGTATTTAAAAAGACTTGCGCTGCTGCCAAGTCTTTATATTTAAGTAAAAATATTAAACAAGCAGAGAATAAAATTAAAGCCACTTGGAACATGATTAATGCTGAATCTGGGCGGGTCAAGCCCCGTGAACATGATTTTGAATTAATTATTGGTGATATAACTGTAACTGACAATTTAGACCTGGCGCAAACATTTAATAATTTCTTTGCTGATATACCTAAAAATGCAACCAACTCCCTAAGATCATGTCCGGTTGATGCTCAATCACTTATGAGAGGCAGTGTGAAAGAGTGTACTGTACCATTCAGTTTTAATTTTATAAACCCCACTGACATAATAAAAATATTTAAGTCAATTAATTGCAAAAAGACAGCAGATTTATGGGGTATTTCTGTTAAATTAATTAATGGCATTATTATTAAGATAGCACCACATTTAGCAACAATATTTAATCGATGTGTTGATACCGGTGTGTTTCCTGATTTGATGAAACACAGTAAAGTAATTCCTTTGTTTAAAGCCGGTTCAAAAAGCGACCCTAGTAATTTTAGACCTATTTCTATTTTACCAGCTATTAGTAAAATCTTTGAAAAAGCCATACTAATGCAATTAGAAACACATTTTAATTCTAATAATCTACTGCATAGTGAACAATATGGATTCACAAAGGGTCGCTCAACAGTAGACGCAGGCTCTAAACTACTTAAACATATATATAGTGCCTGGGAAAACTCGCAGGACGCCATTGGTGTTTTCTGCGATCTCTCAAAAGCATTTGATTGTGTGATGCATAGTACACTTCTGCTGAAACTTAGGCATTATGGCATAACAGGTACAGCGCTTAATCTTGTTGCTTCTTATCTTAGTGAGCGAATACAGTATGTTGATATTAATGGAATAAGGTCCTCCGGATCACCAGTGAGTATGGGCGTGCCACAAGGCTCAATTCTGGGTCCTTTTTTATTTTTGGTGTATATAAACGATTTGCCATTTTTTACTAGTAAGTTATGCGATATTGTTCTATTTGCTGATGACACTTCTCTTATATTCAAAACCAATCGCAAAAACGATTACTCTGACGAAGTAAATAGGTCCCTCGCATTAGTCCTTGACTGGTTTACATCAAATAACTTGCTTTTGAATTCTAAAAAAACCAAATGTATTAAGTTTAGTTTGCCAAATGTAAGGAATATCAGTACAAATCTAGTTTTAAACAATGAAGTTATTAATTTTGTTGATTCAACGGTTTTTTTGGGAATTACTTTAGATAGTAAGTTACAGTGGGGCGCCCAAATATCGTGTCTCGCAGGGAAACTCAGTTCTGCAGCGTATGCTGTCAGCAAAGTCAGACAGCTTACGGATGTGGAAACAGCAAGGCTAGTATATTTCGGTTATTTCCACAGCGTCATGTCATATGGCATTCTGCTATGGGGCAAGGCAGCTGATATTCAAACAATTTTCATTCTCCAAAAACGTGCAGTGCGTGCGATTTACAAACTAGGTGCACGAGTTTCCCTTAGAGAAAAGTTTAAAGAGATAGGCATTATGACAGTTGCATCACAATATATATTTGCAAACATTATGTTTATAAAACAAAATATGCATTTATATCACAGGAATAGTGACGTTCACTCGGTGAACACGAGACATAAGCATAAATTAGTAGGTCAATATCATAGGCTACATAAAAGGCATAATTCATTTATGGGTCTTTCCGTGCGATTTTTTAATAGGTTACCAGCTAGTGTTATGAGTCTATCAGTGGAAAAGTTTAAAAATGTAGTCAAAACTTATCTTATAAGTAAAGGTTATTATACAGTTGACGAATTTTTAAATGATAAAGAAAAATGGATTTGACTACTTACTCCTTATCATTTTATTCTACTCATGTGAATGTTGTTATCACATTGTTTAAGAACATGATTTTACTTTTGTAAGTAAAGATTCTACGTGACTAATAAAGGCCATTCTTCTCTTTCTTTTGATCTTATAATTAATATTTTATATTTAATCTTTCGTTACCAGTAATTTGGCCAATATTTGAGCACATATAGTTTTTACCTTTGTTGTAAGTAGATGCTCCTACTATGTTGTACCCACTGAGGCTGTTGTTTTTTTTTTTAAATTAGCATAAGTTCTAATTTTTAATCACTATAATTTGCATCAGTCCTCTAACATGGTGTATATTATATTAGTGGCAGCACCTTACCCCCATATCAGGTTTATAAACATTAAAACTATGTAAACATTGGCGATTTGAAAGGAGTGGCCGCGAGTTTTTATTGCCATGTTCTTTTCTCCGGCTCTACCTATTGTTTGCGAACATGGCATAAATGTACATGTAGAATCTTGACCTGTCACAAGAGATGTATTGCATCCTAAGTGAATAAAGAATTTTGAATTTGAATTTGAATTTGACTTGCAAGGTAAAGATGCAACACACATAACCAATCACTCACACCAACACAATGAATTGCAACACATAACAACTACATATACACCACACACTACACTATCACACGATCAGAAGTTACACCGTATTCTTCAACAAATGATTGTTTGCAATTACAGATACAAGGACAAATATATCATTTGCATGGTTCAATGGTGCCAACACCAGATGAACCGCATCAATTTCTGCAAGTATATTTCATTTCGTCGATGGTGGATCAGCTGAATGTGCGGTGCAATATACAGGGAACGCAACAGTTAAAAAGACGAATTATTGAATATTTACAAGCATTTTTTCACGCTAATAATGCTGTGGTTAATATGTTCAAAACAGCATTGGAACGAATGCTATCGCATACGCTCAAATTTGTCATAAGAGCGGATTGTACCCCAACAGGTGAACATGTGCGAAGATTCAATGCACCCACCGTTAATGATGTTGCTGCAATTATTGTTGGCGATCCAACTAAATCGCGAGACATTGTCGTTCAGCGAAGAAGCAATATCATGCATCGTGTAAACGAGACATATCGTTTGTACGATGCGTTACAATATCCAATCATTTATTGGCAAGGGCAAGACGGATACGACTCTTGGAACGGTCGATGTGGCTAAATCATTTTTATATCAAACTAAACGGTCACTTCATGAAATAATAAACTTGATAAATAGATTTCATATTTTAGAGTATAATTCAATTTAGATACATTTACATTATGGAAAAGAATATTATATTTAATTACAAAGACATGTTTAAACTTCAAGAACTCTGAATCAATAAATATTACATCACAATTTTCCAGTTTAAAATAAAATACTTCTTAAGAAAAATAATTCAAACTATAAATCAAAACTACCAGTAACATAATCCAAAAAGGTTACTTATCTGAGATTACTCCAATCAACAACGACATCACGTTGAAGATGGTCGATCCAATTACAGGTACAATATTCACACACTAATTATTGCTATTAATGGTTTCCATTAACAATTAATTTAATTTTGCATTTTCAGGCGTATCAATGAATAAAAATCTAAGCGCAATGAATTACTATGGCCACTATGGGTATCGCATGATGATTCGTACACATGAGGAGAATGTCATTCTGAAGTGCCGTCGGCTATTCCAGCAATTCGCTGTCGACATGTATGTCAAAGTCGAGACCGAACGTTTAGCGTTCATCCGGTTCAATCAGGCAAAGCTACGATCTGAGGACTATATACACTTGCGCGATGCTATTCATTCAGATGGTGATGTTCAGAATATTGGATGTCTGTCGATTCTCCCATCATCTTATATCGGAAGCCCACGCCACATGCACGAATACGCTCATGCTCGCTACATGCGAAATTATGGAACTCCGGATTTATTTATTACGTTCACATGCAATCCGAAGTGGACGGAAATTGAACGTGAGTTGGAACCGGGTCAAAAACCGCAAAATCGCCATGACATAATCGCCAGAGTATTTTAGCAAAAACTCAAGGTTATGATGGATGTGCTTACTAAGTATCGAGTTTTTGGTGACACACGTTGTTATATATTTACTCGGTGGAATGGCAGAAGCGTGGACTACCGCATGCTCATATCCTAATTTGGTTGCTGTACAAATTACATTCAAATGAAGTGGATGACATCATATCAGCTGAAATTCCTGATCCAGTCACTGATCCCCATCTACACGACATTGTGACGACACAGATGGTGCATGGACCATTATCGCCTTGCATGGCTGATGGAAAGTGCACAAAAAGATATCCGCGACCGTTAGTTGCTGAAACAGTCACAGGGAACGATGGATATCCAGTTTATCGTCGGCGTTCAAAAGAAGATAATGGTCGAACTATCAAAGTTAAAGTTAAAAATCAAGAGATTGAGATCGGAAATGAACTCATTGTACCATATTGCCCGCTGCTATCACGAATTTTTGAAACACATGCAAACGTTGAGAGTTGTCATTCGGTCAAATCAATCAAATATTTGTGCAAGTACGTCACAAAAGGCAGCGACATGGCTGTGTTTGGTATTGCGTCGGAAGATGCGAATGACAAAATCAGCAACTTCCAAATGGGCAGATACGTCAGTACTAATGAAGCATTGTGGCGATTATTGTCATTTCAAATTCATGAAAGATATCCCACAGTTGTACATTTAGCAGTGCATTTGGAAAATGGCCAAAGAGTTTACTTCACTGAGGCTAATGCGGCACAACGAGCTGAGAGACCACCATCGACAACATTGACTAGCTTCTTTGCAATGTGTGAAGCAGATCCAATCGCAGCGACGCTGATGTACGTTGAAATGCCAAAGTATTACACTTGGAATCAATCAACAAAGAAATTCCAACGTCGCAAACAAGGAACCCCAGTTCCAGATTGGCCACAGGTAATTTCCACTGATGCACTAGGTCGCATGTATACTGTTCATCCTAGAAATAATGAATATTTTTATTTGCGACTGCTGTTGGTAAATGTATGTACGTGGACCAAAATCATTTGCGCATTTGGAAACTGTGAATGGCCATCAATGCCAAACATATCGAGAAGCATGTCAACTACTGGGTTTGCTGGAGAACGATTCTCATTGGGATTTAACACTTGCGGATTCAGTTGTTTCATCAAATGTGTACCAAATACGAACGCTGTTCGCAATTATCATCACCACATGTTTTCCTTCACAACCAATTCAGTTATGGAACAAATACAAAGACGACATATGTGAAGATATCTTGCATCGCTTGCGCATTCAAACGAATAATCCTGACATCCAAATAACCGATGAAATCTACAATGAAGGATTGATTCTGATTGAGGATCAATGCTTGACTATTGCAAACAAGCTACTGATTGAAGTAGGAATGATTGCGCCAAATCGATCGATGCACGATGCATTCAAGCAAGAATTAAATCGAGAGCTGCAGTACAATGTTGATACATTGGAGGAATTCGTTCGAAATAATGTGCCGTTGCTGAATAAACAGCAAAAACACGTATTTCATCAACAACCCATAACGTCCCACTGCTGGGCTCAGGTCTCCTCTCAAGAGAGGGTTAAGGCCATACGTCCCCACGCTGGCCGAGTGCGGGTTGGGGACTGGCAAGACACGTTGTGGCTACGTAAATCTTGCTGTTGGATGTTTTTAAAAACACGTATACGAAACATTAATGCAAGCGGTGGACAATAATACTGGTGGTCTATTCTTCCTGGACGCACGTGGAGGAACAGGGAAGCGCACGGCGGTTCCGGGTGGCGGGTGCGGGGGGGCGCGCCTCGGGCTTCAAAGGGGGTGAAATAGGGGATGACTTTTTTATGGGAATCTTTTAAGGGCAGGACGACGTCTGCCGGGACAGCTAGTTTGTTATATAACAATGTTTGTAGAATGACAACTTGGCTAGGAGCAGGGATGAACGTGGTTTTGATAGTACTATCTTGCTTTAGACAGGTAGGTAGACTGTTCATTTAAGAAGTACAGGCCTTATTTTGTGTGAGAAAAATAATGAAAACTGAAAGGTAAAACAGAATTAGAAAGTTAAACAATTTGTTGCAGTATTAATTCAACTCTTCCTATTTTTAAATGGATTCATACTTTGGCTAGTCTAATCATCATCATCATTCGAGCGTTATTTCCGGTTGCGTCTGGGGACGCCCAGGGTCGCTTTCCTACTGTTCTTCCTCCACTTCGTCATCCTGCGTTGTAAGCCAATTGGCACGCATATCATCCCTTACAACGTCAAGCCAGCACTTCTTGGGTCTACCCCTTTTGCCGGGGCCTGGTGGAGGTGGCATGGCCAAACATTTATTCCCCAGCTAGCTGGGTGGTTGCCGCAACACGTGTCCAAACCAGCGAAGGCGAAACTCTTGCAACTTGTCCGCAATGTCACGGACACGAAGACTACCGCGGATGCGAGAGTTCCTCACACGGTCAATCCGCGTGACTCCACACATCCACCGCAACATGTTCACTTCCGTGACATGCAGCTCCTTTGGCTGGTCTAGAAAAATACAAAAAAAAAGAAATAAATTTGTCTCTTCTTCAGAAAGGAAAATTGTAAATTAGCATGTAGCATTACTTTTACAATCAGCTATAATACCATGTCAAAAGCAACTTAATAACGTGGCTTTGCATTATTAATTGAAAATTTATCAAATGAGATCCTCCAAACCAATGTATTAGAATGTCTGACTTAAATAGCTTTGTCAAAGAGTGAGTTATTAATTATTTTCAAACCTACTTCAAATGTAATGGGATGTTGAATGCGGTTACCGAAAATTATGCCTTTTACAAATATAATTATTTGTTTCAGGAACACATACTGCGAAAAGTTATGTTTTTATTCTTAGCAGATACATCTTTTAATAGTAATAGATAATAATGGCACAGTATGATGATCACATTAAAAGCCACGTTTTTCATAAAACGAAAATTAAAAATTGATTGCTTAAGGAAAAATTGACACATCACGGAAATTCATTTCAAAAAATAATATAATACAAATAGTGTCAGTTATAAAGCAATATTATCAGCAAGATTGCTTCTCAAGCGAAACATTTTTAACCGACATATAAAAGGAAAGTTCTCAATTTGATTGTGATGAACTTATAAAAAATCTTTTCAAATTTGAATTTAAAAACTGTTTTATTTCAAAAGTAGTCTTATCTAGTCTAGTAAGTCTTACTAATATTATAAATTCAAAAATAAGTCTGTCTGTTGCGCTTTCATGGTTAAACCGCTGCACTGCTTTCAATGAAAATTGGCATGAACATTATTTAATTATTGAGGAAGTACTATTCTTTACCGCGAAAACACTTACATACACTTGGAGGAGCCGCGAGTAAAAAATAGCAATATAAAATCTAGTACTAACTGATTATCCTGTTCACCTCCGTTTGTTTTTTCCGACACAAAAATGCGTATAAGCTATTATCTCATTTCATACCTCAATGAAAGTCATCCTATTATTAGTATGTTACAAATACACGGGACAGGTGTACTGTCATTATAGAAGCGTGAGTTGGGCACAATCTGAACCAAGGTCTTGTATGATGCACCTGACACCTGAGGTATAAATCAACACGACGATTATGTTGCAATCTATTCAAATAAACAAAATTGAAGTATCTGTTTGTAATTCAAATTCAAATAAACAGTTTTATCAGAAATTTATATCATCATATATCACATATCAGCGTGCTATGGAGGGTCTATGCTCGAGATCGTGTCAGGAACGAGGTGATAGGTACGACAGAGAACCAAAGTCTTCGACATAACCCACAGGATTTGTAAGCTGAAGTGGCAATGCGGTGGCCATATATGCCGTAGAACCAATAACCACTGAGGTAAACGGGTTCTTGAGTGGAGACCACGGTCTCGGCAAACGTAGTGTAAGACGTTAACAGGCCAGGTGGAGTGATGATTTGTGCAAGACGGCTGGCAGGAGCTGGATGCGAGAAGCCGAGGATCGAACCAAGTGGTGTGCAATTGGAGAGGCCTATGTCCAGTAGTGGACTGCGATAGGCTGATGATGATGATTATATGATTGATTGTCCTTTAAGCGGGCGTGAAAACTCTTTTCACTATGCCGCCGTAGTATAGGTACTCTTATACTCATGCTTTCCATCAGGCAGAGTAGTCATATTGACAACTAATCCTAAAAAAAGTGGCCAAGAGGGAGTCGGACTCGCCCATGAAGGGTTCCGTAACAGCAAGTAACATCATATAATAGTTCTTGTAGTTCGTTATAACTTTGATCGATGTTTTAATAATAGTCTTATTGATTGAATAAAAGGTAAATTGCGGTTTACGAGTTATGACACATTAAAAAAAACTACTTACTAGATCTTATTCAATCCAATTTTCGTTAGAAGTTTGCATGGTTATGTGCATCATATATTTTTTAGTTTTATCACTCTCTTATTTTAGAACTTATAGGGGACACACACACACATTTTACCACTTTGGAAATGTTTCTCGCGCAAACTATTCAGTTTAGAAAAACATGATTTTAGAAACCACAAAATCATTTTGGAAGACCTATCCATAGATACCCCATACATGTACCATGGGTTCGATTAGTTCCAAGTATGGGGAGCCCCCAAAATTTATGTCTTTTTTCTATTTTTGTGTGCAAATATTAATGCGGTTCACAGAATACAAGTTTTAACTGATAGTTCTTATAGTTTCGGAAAGTGGCTGTGATATACGGACGGACGGACAGACAGACATGACGAATCCATAAGGGTTCCGTTTTTTGCCATTTGGCTACGGTATATATATCAAAATCAATTTTAAAAAATCTTTCTGTCGGCCTGTTTTATTCGGCTAAATTCAGAAATGGTTAGAATGATTTTAACGGGGCGCCTGCATAGCTGATATTACAATTAGTAACGTAAACTACTTTTAATTTGGACATATAGGGTTACGCAAAAACAAACTTAAAATCAATGAAATAGTACACAAAATCCCATTCAAAAGCAACAAAAAATATAGAAAGTTAGATAGTGTTTTTTACTGAACTTCTTACTATTAAGTCTTAGTACTCTCTTTTAGGTGTTTAGGATCTAAACGGGAATATTGGTAAACAATTGTTGTTATTTTGATACCAAATAAAATGAAACTAATCTATTGATGCTGAGGGCGATACATTTTTTCGATCTTACTATATTCTCATTTCCTACGTAACTAACCCCTCGGATTACACGTGTCAAATGTCAGAACATCTTGGGGTCATAGGGCATGAACCGGAAAAAGCACTTACTATGAAAAATATTCACACAAACAAGTCATAGGTCAACGTGTTCAAGTAAAATATACTCCTATATTAGTTGTGTAACAAATACTCTATGCATGCATTTTGAAGTAATTTAAAGTTTAAACTTATCGCAAATAGCATTATAATTCATAAGTATATGTTGTATAATTTGACTTGAATTAATTAATACTTTGAAGTAGCATAAAATATAGTTGGAATAATATATTATGTTCTGATATACATATGTACATATATTGGCTGAGCGGTTATTGTTGTAAACCGTGAACACTACGGAGCAATGCTCGTTGAATCCTAGCCTTAGTAATATCATCTACTATCTGCGAGTGAAAGTCCGGTTAAAATCTATTTATCATATCTATCTATTAATTAAATACAGCTGTTTCAGAGATTAGCTGTAGCAATCAGACACACAGACAGATAAAAAAAAATTGCTTTGTCGCTGTATCGTTTACACTTTTATATGAATTAATGAAACTGTTAATTGTAAATTACAAACAGACACTTCAATTTTATTTATATAGATATTAAGATTAAACCTACATTTGATGAAAAGTATATTAAATCTCACTGAAATACAGCTAAGAAAATGACCTTTAAACATTTTGATTCACATAAATTTATTATTTTAAGTCATGTAAGATACACAATAATTGTTCATGTAATGTATTTGGAGTAAAACTCTTTCCTTGTTAGAAAAAAAATAACACAGAGGAAGTAATTTCAAGACAATCTACTTTGGATCATGTTAAAAATTTTTTTTTTCAGCACAGCGTGCCCGAAAGAAATGTAATTTAAATTAGCTAAGTATAACAATGTACCTAATAAGGTACGCCGACATATCATTCAATTTTCTGAATTCTATATTTTCTGAATTTTATAACATTAATATAGACAGTTTTTGTTGTACAGCGGGACTTACTCGCGATAAAATTATTTAAAAGTTAAGATACCTTCTCCCGTTCTCTCTAAGTCCCACTGCACAACAATAACTATCTGTCAAAGTCGCAAAAGTCTAAGAACAATTAGTATAGATTACAATATTTTCTGTATTTTGAACAAACTCAAAATAGAAGTTATTATGAAGCAATTAGTTTTTATCACAAGGATAAATCAAATAAATATTAGGGCGCTCTTGTTGCTAAGAAATTTTAAGTCTAGTTTAAAATTCCTTAGCAACAAAAGCGCAAGGTTAGTTAGAAAAGAAATTCGTAAGGTAGTAGAGCCACGCTGATTTCAGAAAGAATGGGTCGGCTCGACTGGGGCAGTACTACCCTCACACAGAAGACCATCCTAATAATGACAGCATTCTTACTGTCGTATTTCGTTGGTGAGTGTGAGACCGGAGGCCCAATCGTTTTGCATCATTCTCCCTGTCATTGCATGTCGGAAAAATGATACAAAATTATCTAACCAGGTATGGTATGGATCACCATGCTACATTGCCTACCCTCACAATGAGCATGGTGGCCATTGGCAGAATAGGAGTAGTCACTTTGGTAGGCTAAATTATAAAAAGAAAAGAAATCTCTGACAGTGATCATCTGAATCGACATGGTATGAAAGGTTATTATAATTACCTAATATACACCGTGATACGAGGTATTTATAGCTGTTTGTGTTCATACACTACTGAAATGGCTCGACCAATTTTATTGCAATGTTTGTTGTCTATTTGATAAGAATGAGAATTGGTCATAAAGTATATATGTCCCGTCCAACCTTCTTACAACTTATGGTAGAACAATGATTGCTTTGAGGGGTCAGCTAGTAACTATTAAAAATTAAGGTAGAAGAGGAAAAGGGAACAGTATCTAGTATTTTTACTTATAAGTCACAGTTTAAGTAGTGTTTCATGCACATACCTGTGATGTACCACACAATAATGCAGCATCTGTCATTGTAAGACGTTCCTTTTGACTAGCATTCAGCGTGCCACTATGTGGATTGCAATCTCAAATAGCGATTCCTTTAAAAATGTTCACTTTAATCATGTGAACGATATGCGACATTGCCAAAGCAAATACGAAAACATGTTGGATATTTAAACTTAATGCACTTTAAAAGCATCGTTTCTACGTTTTATTAAAAGTGATTTTAAAAATTAAATGATTTTAACAATCAGAAACGTGCTTAATTCTTCAGGTTTGCTGTAGCTGCAATATAAATAAATGTATAATGCTGGGCCTTAAAAATTCACAATTCTTAAAAATGTTATTAATAATTGCGCAGTTTGTTTTCGAACTTTTTTGCGAAATAGGTTTACTAAATAGAAAAATTTGAAAGTATCGTTTCTATACTTATCGAAAATATGTACAATGTTTTTTTTTCCTTATTAAACCATATAGGTTCATAAGTTTTCAAGTTTGTTCATACACAACTAGAGGAACATAAATAGTGGGTTGTGCTAGAGAAACTTGCGTATAATAAAAAAAATATAATTTCTATCTTACATTAATTTTTCTTCAAAAATATATGAAATTAACATCAAATAAGGCAAATCTGTAAAACTATCAGAGAGTGAGAGCAAGAGTTTGAGTATTTATATATTTCAGCTTTTTTTTGTTTTATTTATTACACTGCTAAAACTTACGGCTCTTACACTGCTAAAACGTAATTACAAGTTTAAGATTCTTAAAAAACCATCTCGACACTTACAGACAGGCACAGCTAGAACCAGCTAGAATCACGATAATAATTAAGAAGAAAAATTAAAGGATAGAAAATCAAATAGAGCATAAACTTACATTCAAGTATGTAACAGTTCTCTTGATTCGAGGCACGGATGTAAAGTTAATATTTTTTGTCCTATTGCTACTATAACTTAAAAATCTAACAACGAATAGTATATTCGTTGTTTAATATATATAATTTGCGATGGTTTAATATATAATTTTATTTAACGAAATTGTTTTAAAAATCGTTGTGTTGCTATTAAACGGTCTGGGTAGTACCGACGCAGCAATGGCTTAAGTGGAAAACTAATACTAATAAATAAGTAAACATTAGACAAGAGTAAAATCATGTTTACTTCGCTTTTTTCTTACCTCCCTTTTGACTTGTTTCATATTTTCATAAGATCTGAAACTTTCATAATTAGAATTTAAAATTTCAATTAAGATTCCTGAATCATACGCTTTGACTACAAAAATCTTTTCTCATTTATTGTTTCCTTTACGATCCTTCCATCCTTCCTCACTGAAAATAACACTTATAAAGATGAAATAGGTAGGTATATTTTAATTCAATGGAAGTGTGTATAAGTATATATTGAGCCAGATTCCCAATTTACGATTGGAAATCGGAAGAATTTTAATTCGCATCTAGCAGAGAATAAGAAACTTAATCAAACGAATAACATAATTACTCCTCTCAAATACAAGTCTCTAACTAAATTATAAGCAAATCGAACCTTGCGAAGGAAAACAGTGTCTCTGACATATTGACAAGTGTACTTCGTTCAAGATATCTGTAGCGAGCCATCCTGCTGCGATTCGTTGCAAACTCACTTGAGACAATCCAATACCTCTACTTGCAGACGTTAAAAGTATTGCGTAACGGAGCTTTTGTTGTCTGCGTAAAGGATTTTATATTTTGCTTGTGTATGGTGTTTCTGATTTTGTAAATTAACAGTATATGTACTGTGTAACAGATCAATTTTGCTCTAGAGAGATTTTAGGAGTTTTTTGTCAAAAAAAAGCCGTGTCAAAATTTTTAATATTCTTTCTCTCTTATTAAATTAGGAATTGCAATAAACATGTACTCAAACTTTTTTAAATACTATATTTTTGACAGCGTTTTTGACGCAGTGGTAGCATATGCGACAGCTGTTTTTGAGGTCTTGGGTTCAATTTTCAGTTCGGAATTGTGGAGGAACGGGTATCGTGTTCCACCAACACAAAGGGAGGATCCTCCGACCAGGCGAGGTAATCATGCCTGGTGGGCCACTGCCCAACATTTGATGTTGGGATGTTGTATATAATGTAAATCGGCACTAGAATTTCTCTATCACGATTCAGGATTAGTAGTCACTCCGTATAGCTCATTCCGTGTTTTCTTCGTGGTTCAGTGTTTCTTCGTTCTGTTATAGTTTCCCGATGTTAAAGAAAGTCATTAACAATCAATAATAATCGATTACTTAAACTTAATAAGAAATGTCATGTCATCATCTTAGAGCGGCACTGCCTCCCCGCTTCCGCGTTGAGCCAGTCTCGCCCCGATCTTAGAGCCGGTACCATCTCCTCATCCATCGCGTGTCTGCCAGTTTTGTATTTGTATGAAGGTCAACCAATAAACCATTTCATTTGTGTAACCAAAAGTGTTTTTTTAAAACCTCGTTTACGTGGCCTCGCGTAACATTGGTGGCAGCGGTGGGATTTTAAAAATCCTCGGATCGCCTCAATTCAGTTAAAATTGTGATTGTGACAGTGAAAGTGCTATCTCTGTATCCTGTCGCTGTGCCGCTGTATCCTGCTGGTCTCATTAGACCCTCACGTGCCGTATTGCTGTAACGGGGTGTACCCCGAATATCTATCACTCACCTTGGGTGATCTCGCCGGGCTACGAAATGATTCGTGTTGCCGTCGCAGTCGCAGTGTTCCTGTAAGTAAATCCAGTATACTTCGAAACCATACGTGTGGTGAAAATAGTGCCAGTGATCTAAACTACAAAGTGTCATCGCATAGTTCTAAATTAATTCAAGGTTCAAAGTGCTAATTTTAGTAATATTCAGTTAATCATTTGTTCAAAAATATTATTCTATCACTCATCTCCGAGAATAGTGCAACATCCGTTCTTATCGCAACTCCGTACCTCACGCGTTATCTTTTGTTTTGACTAACTTGCCATGCCTAAAGACGAGCCCAGTATCATGTCTAAGGACACAAAAGAAATCGACATGAACTTTATAAGCAAATTTATTAATAAATTCGACGGGAACCGCGAAAAACTTAATGCATTTTTAAATAATTGCAGAAATGCAATAAGTCTTGGGTCACCATCTCAACAAGATGTAATATTAAAATATATTCTGAGCCAACTTGAAGGCCGTGCCGAAAGTGCGTGCTCCATTAAGGAATTTGAAAACTGGCCACAGTTAGAGGAATTTCTCAAAAACCAATTCGGCGAGAAAAAACATTACGCTGCACTACTCTCGGATCTCCAGGATTGTTGCCAAACTAATAGTGAGACAGTCAACCAGTTCGCACTACGCGTAGAGACATGCCTAGCTAAACTATTAACTGAAATAAATATTTCGATACCCACAAGAAAAAAAGGTGAACTGACTGGCCGTGTCGCTGCAATGCAAGACTTAGCATTGCATACATTTATCAGTGGCTTAGACTCTCGATTATCGACTATAGTCAGATGCCGTGACCCTGAAACCTTAAACGAAGCTATTGGCTTCGCCGTGTCCGAAGAAAAAATATTACAGACCACCTCTAAGCGTAACCCATCAGCAACCAATACTAATTCACCTAATCAAGGCCGTTGGTCGCAACGTCGATTCCAACAGAACCGAAACTCTACACAACTAGGTGTTTCAAACGAGTCTAATAATCAAAGACCATCTACTTCAGGTCCCCCAGTATGCCGTTATTGTAAAAACGTGGGCCATACTATTGAGGAATGTAGGAAACGGGAGTTCAATAACAATCGCTTTAGAGATCGAAATAATCAAAGACCATTACCAAGGCGCTACCAAAATAATCAAGCTCAAGTTCACGCGGTAAATAGCAACGAAGACAATGACTACACGGAAGATGCTCAAGGTAAACCAAGTTATGGTTTAAACGAGTAAAGGGCTCACGGTGGTGTCTCGTGAGACCCAAGCATCAAATTCCAAAACACTTCTATATCAAGGACACCAATACTACATCCGCTATATCCTCTGTATCCCCTAACGATAGGGACTCGCGAATAAATCACACCGCTGTATCCTCTGTATCCCCTAACGATAGGGACTCGCGAATAAATCGCACCGCTGTATCCTCTGTATCCCCTAACGATAGGGACTCGCGAATAAATCGCACCGCTGTATCCTCTGTATCCCCTAACGATAGGGACTCGCGAATAAATCGCACCGCTGTATCCTCTGTATCCCCTAACGATAGGGACTCGCGAATAAATCGCACCGCTGTATCCTCTGTATCCCCTAACGATAGGGACTCGCGAATAAATCGCACCACTGTATCCTCTGTATCCCCTAACGATAGGGACTCGCGAATAAATCGCACCGCTGTATCCTCTGTATCCACTACTCCCGCTGATTGTCAAATAAATCATCCTGTACATGCCAAATCCACCTTAAACTCAATCGCTCCTCGTCCAGTTCCTGAAACAAAAATTTATGAAATTAATATTAATCCATCTAATAGACTCTTACCTCATATCCATGTCCATACCCCAGTATCAAACACTACCATATCTCTTCTTGTAGATTCTGGCGCAACTGTGAGCCTTCTGAAAAATTCTTCTATACAAATACCAGTTGATATAACACCAGACACAATCTTTTTGAAAGGTATTGACCCCATTAATCAAGCCTCACCAACAATAGGCCATTTCCCGCTTAAAATAAAAATAGATGATAAAAATAGTATCACGCATAGATTCCATATAATACCTCGAATACACTTACCTTATGATGGTGTAATTGGCACTGATATGCTAATCGCTTTTGGCTGCACTATTGACTATACTCGTGAAACCTTAAAAATAGGTAAATACGAAATAAAATTACATTTCAATGCGCCTACTTACGTAATTCCTCCCAGAACCGAAACTGTCGTAGAATGCTCCGTCACCAACCCTGAGGTTAAAGAAGGACTCGTACTAGATCAATGTTATCACGAAGATTTACTGATCGCCAATTGCTTAGTCACAGTCAAAGAAAACAAAAGAATTAACTTATCAATAATCAATACTTCTGAAACTCCTATAACCCTTAAGTCAAACTTGGATATCACACTCATTCCCTTAAGTTCTTTAGTCAAACCCTCTGTTCCAGTAAATGCTCATACAGTTTGTCATTTCGAGAGCACCGACTCTTACCTTCGAACACAAGAAGTATTAAACCTTCTCAGAATCTCCCACCTCAATACTGAAGAAGCAAATGCTCTTCATGATGTCTGCTCTGAATACTCAGATATATTCTTCATCCCTGGCGACAAACTTTCCCACACAAATGCACTTAAACACAACATAACAACGAGTGTTCAAAACCCAATAAATGTAAAGTCTTACCGGTTCCCAGAGATACACAAACAAGAAGTCAACAAACAAATAGATCAAATGCTTGATCAAGGAATCATAAAACACTCAGAGTCTCCTTGGTCTTCACCAATATGGGTTGTCCCAAAAAAAATTGATGCATCAGGACAACAAAAATGGCGTATAGTTATCGATTATCGAAAACTAAATGACATCACTATTGGAGATAGCTACCCTATACCGCAGATATCCGAAATACTAGATCAACTGGGTCAGAGTAAATATTTCTCAACCCTCGACCTTGCATCGGGGTTCCACCAAATTTTGATTAATGAAGAGGACGCTCCTAAAACAGCGTTTAGTGTACCTCGAGGACATTACCAATTTACAAGAATGCCATTTGGCTTGAAAAATGCACCCGCTACTTTCCAACGGTTAATGAATACCGCTCTTACAGGTCTCCAAGGCATACGGTGTTTTGTGTACTTAGATGACATAGTCATATATTCTCACGACCTAAATTCTCATATTGAAAATCTTTCGCTAATATTCCAAAGGCTTCGAAACTACAATCTAAAACTCCAACCTGACAAGTGCGAATTTCTCCGACGTGAAGTCGCATATCTTGGCCATCAAATAACTAAAGATGGTGTAAAACCTAATCCCGAAAAGATAGAAGCCGTGACCAAATTTCCTACTCCTAAATCCCCAAAGGACATTAAGTCCTTCCTTGGACTCGTATCGTACTATCGCCGTTTCATCCCTAATTTCTCGAAAATTGCCAAACCTCTGACTCAACTTTTAAAGAAAGATGTCCCCTTCCTATGGGAAAACCAACAAAAAGTCGCCTTTGATGAACTCAAGCACAAACTTACCTCCGCTCCTGTCCTCATTTATCCGGATTTTTCTGCCCCTTTTATCTTAACGTGTGACGCTTCTAATTATGCCATCGGTGCCGTACTCAGTCAAGGTCCAGTTGGTAAAGATAGGCCAATAGCCTATGCCTCTCGGACCCTCAACAAGGCCGAATCTAATTATAATACCACCGAAAAAGAACTCCTCGCTATTTTGTTCGGCTGCAAAACCTTTCGCCCCTATCTCTATGGACGAAAATTCCTGATCATTACTGATCATAGACCATTGAAGTGGTTATTCAATCATAAAGACCCCAGTAGCAAACTACAAAGATGGCGCTTGAAACTAATGGAATATGAATATGAAATCGGTTACCAGAAGGGAAAACTTAATGCCGCTGCAGACGCCTTATCCCGATATCCTATAAATCCAATTCAACCAGATTGTGATCCCATTCCATCCACTTCTAACCAAAATTCAGATGATCATCCCACACCTCGATTCAGCCCCCTCACTCTTGAGGATCTTGATATCCAAATACCTCCTGATTTCCTAGACCTTGACGATAAACTACCATCCGTAGACCTCTTAGAGAACGACGATTCACCACCGGAAATCGATGATCCTATAGCACCTACCACATCTAACAAATCCCCGAGTCCTACAACAAATCCTTCTCGTGACAATAACTATAGCAAATGCCTGAAAACAATGAGCAACAAAGACTTTAATAGCAACGCTAAAATCATAGAACACAACGAAAGCATCTTGAAAACTAACTGCAAAATCATGGTAATACCTACCTCCATCGATCTCGATGACTCCAACCCTCACGTAGAAGAAATCCTGAGCAACCTTGAAGACTCAAAGGAACTCCTCGATAGGGAAAGAACTCTCTACTCTTTTATCTCATTTAATCACAGAGGAAAGACAATATATTTCCTATTCACCAAAGTATATCACTTTCATAATAGCTCTTATGAGGACATTTATAAAAGTATACTAAACCTTCAATCCGATATACTACGTAATCCAACTGATTCCAACCTGAATTTAGCCATTACTGACTTCCAAAATCCTTTCGACAAACATATCTGGGCAAAAATATACAACATGTTCTGCTATATCTTTAACAATACTCAAGTGTCAGTTCATATTTATCACAATACAATAATTTTTCCTACACCCTCGGAGATATCAAGAATACTTCGCGAAAACCATAACATTCCTATTGCCGGACATTTAGGATCTACGCGAATGTTTAATCGAATAAAAGAAAGGTATTTCTGGAAAAATATGCGGACAGATATCGAAACATATGTAAGAAATTGCTCCCAATGCCAAAGCAACAAAGCTCTAAGACAAATAAATAAATCCCCAATGCAAATAACTACCACATCCACAAAGCCTTTTGAACGACTCAGCCTCGACCTTGTAGGTCCTCTTCCAGAAGCTGGACTTACTAAGCTCAAGTTCATTGTTACACTACAGGACGACCTCACCAAATATTCCCTCGCTTACCCTATTGCTAATGCAACTGCAGAAGAAACATGTGAGTGTCTAGTACACTTTATTTCTGTTTTCGGCATCCCGAAGTCTATTTTAACCGATCAAGGCACAAACTTCACCGCAGATTTATTTAAAAGAACTTGCGATTTCCTAAAAATTAAACAAATCTGGTCTTCCCCATACCATCCTCAAACTCAAGGTGCACTTGAACGCAGTCACTCCACACTTAAGGAATACCTTAAATCTTATGTCAATGAAAATCATTCTGATTGGCACAAATATGTTTATACTGCTATGTTGGCGTATAACACCTCTACTCATTCCACTACCAACTTCACGCCGTATGAGCTTCTCTTCGGCCAGAAGGCTTTTATCCCGGACTCCATCTACGAATTACAATCAGACTTTACTTATCCAGAATATCTCAAATCCCTGCACCATCGTCTAAAACTTTCACGCGAAAAAGCTATCGAAAACATACAAAGATCTAAAGAAAGATCCAAACAGTATTATGACGCCCGCTCACGACCTGTTCAATATAAAGTAGGAGATTACGTATATCTCAAAAACCATGTACGTTTGCGCAAAGCCCTTTCGCCAATCTGGAAAGGACCATATAAGGTTGTAAAGGTCAATGGTAAAAACACCTTAACCTTACTCATAAATAGGCGTCATGTGACGCATCACTATGACGAGGTCAAACTAGCCCCTAGATCTAAAACATAGTCTTAGTTATAGGTATATACTCAATACTAATTTTAATTATATCTTATTACAGTAATTCTGCGCTGGGTCAGGAGTTCACGCCCTTGACGAACAGTCCTGGCATCTACTTCGACCCCTTAGGTTCTTTAAGTTTAATAGATAATCACCTTAGTATAGTTATTCCTTATGATGTGTCCTATATTAACCCGCATATCTTAAACCTCCGTCTTATCCTCGATAAATGCAAACAAATATGTGACAATGGTAAAGTCTTTGATTATTTAGAATGTAGAAATCTCTTTGAACCATTGAATACTCGTTATAATGATATAGCCCATGACAATGAAGCTATTTTTCACCTTACGTCTCGCCAGTCGAGAAGATCTGCACTTCTAGGATTCGTAGGCACTGTATCAAAGAAAATATTTGGCACAATGGATGAGGACGACGCCATCCGATACGACAATGCCATTAGAGAGGTAGAAACAGACCAAAAGAAACTAGCCCTTCTGATGAAAGAAAATATATTAGTTACGGCTACTTCACTTAGATCTTTCAATGAAACTCTACATATGATAAAACTAAATGAAAAACATCTGAAAAAAGCAATGGATGAATTGTCCCTAGATATTCTAAATCTGACTTACGTTTCAAAAGAATTAGGTATCAGGTCTCGTATGTTGGAATTAATCTCTATGATAGAAAACAGTCTCCTAGCCTTATCCTTCAAAGTTGAAGATATAATTAACTCGATTATGTTCAGCAAATCTAATGTCCTGTATCCCACTATCCTAACACCTAAAGAACTTTATACCGAATTGGTCGATAACTACAGATTCTTACCAGCATCTAAACAACTTCCAGTTCCCTTAAACCTTGATAACATGCATACTATTTTAAATGTATCAGAAGTATCTAGTTACTTCAATAAAGAAAAAGTAGTCTTCACAGTAAAAATCCCTCTCATTAACCCTATACACTTAAATGTATATCATAACTTACCTTCGCTGGTTCCCCATGATAAAAATAATCCAAAGTCATATTCAACCATCATTCCATCCTCCAAATATATTGGTATCAGTAGAGATAAGTCAATGTACTGTAAGCTAGATAATCTAGATCATTGTAAAATAATCAATAATGATCATTACCTTTGTGAAACATCAATATTATACTCCTCTTCTGCGACGCCTTCCTGTGAGACAGAAATCATCACAAAAGTACTTACCTCAATCCCTTCGATTTGTGAAACCAAATTTATTCATGGTCATGTTAGCATCTGGCAGCCACTACGCAATAGTAGATGGCTATATGTAATGTCAGAAAAAAACAAAATAAGCATAGAATGTAATAACTCTCAATCTACTGAAATAGAATTTAGTGGAAATGGTGTATTGTACTTACCTTCTGAATGTATTGCCTATTGCAAGGACACTCGTTTAATCCCGCATGGAAATCGTAAAATTCAACTGAAAACTATTGTTTCTAATTTTAATATTTTAAATGATTCATGTTGTAACCTTGTAGCATATAATAACATTGTATCAACCTTACCTGTTGTTAATCTTAAGAATGTTAACTTAGATTCCTTAGCCTATGATAATCCTGAAATCTTGAAAAGTCTTAACAATATAATTAAAAGACCACATATTGTTTTATATCAAAAATATTATTCAAGTATTACAATTGTAACTATTATTTCTATTATGTGCTTTATTATCTATAAGGTGTATAAAACTGGCATACACAAGAAAATATTAAAACTTAAGGAAAATAAGACCCCTGTAAATAATGACCCTGAGTTAGATGACACTGAACTCTCAACCGTTAACACAGGACCCTCTCTTCGAATCGGTTGACTCATATATCACTAACTTAAACATAAACTTCACCTTGAAGGGTGTAGTTTACTTTAAATCGGGGGGCTGTTATAGTTTCCCGATGTTAAAGAAAGTCATTAACAATCAATAATAATCGATTACTTAAACTTAATAAGAAATGTCATGTCATCATCTTAGAGCGGCACTGCCTCCCCGCTTCCGCGTTGAGCCAGTCTCGCCCCGATCTTAGAGCCGGTACCATCTCCTCATCCATCGCGTGTCTGCCAGTTTTGTATTTGTATGAAGGTCAACCAATAAACCATTTCATTTGTGTAACCAAAAGTGTTTTTTTAAAACCTCGTTTACGTGGCCTCGCGTAACAGTTCGATGGCGCTGTTGTATGTTTACGTCGCGTTGTAAGTGGAAGTCGCCACAGAATAAATACTTACGCGATCTACAAATATTTGTTTCACAGTTTGGGTATAATATTTATGTACTGAATTAAATGTATATAAAGATTCTATCACTCAATTTAGCAGTTATAAGTCTGCTTAGTTTAAATTTAGATGGTGTTGTGTTAGATGTAAATATTAAAAATTGGTGTGGTTAGGCTTTTTTAGGTCTTAGCATACCTTTTTTATTTTTTATACAATGCTCTTAAATTCAACTCTTTAATATCAATTAAAAGGAACATTTCTAATCAAATATGTTTGACAATATTTAGTTGAAACGATGTTTTAAGGAGGTATCTTCACATAATAAAAATCTTTTTCAGTTTCTATCACGTATATAACCGTATTAAGTCAACCGAGTACCAGCAAATTTACAGATTGTCGGATGAGATAGTGGGAGTCGATAAATTAATCAGGCGTGTGGTATGCGTGGGGGACAAGTTTCGAGTCGATTCTGTTGTGATAAACGGAGTTGCAATTAACTAGAAATTTATTTACACCCTCTGTTAGAAGGATTTTGCATGTCTGTATTTGTTTATTACCAATACTCAAACATTATCTAATTATTGAGTGATGTATAACATGTCAATATAACATAGCTGTCAGTAATCATTTGTCATAGTTATGGAGAAGTTGATAAACTATTCAGTAAATTATATAGTTTGTTGGTTTTGATGGGTAGAAGTGTTACAAACCAATATAAAATAGTGTATACTTTTCATCTCAAAGGCCAACAATTCACTTGTTTTCCTTTTATTAAATTTGTACTTATAGGCGGCAGAAGTCTATTAATCCGTTGGGTCGTCTGCCTGTATGATAACCTTATGGGTCCGTTAAAGTCTATAGATTCATAGTGAATTATTTTTTATTTATTTCATTAATGGTGGATTTAATGCCTATTAAATAAATAAGTAAAAAGCGTAACAATCGTGCCTCTAATAATAAATGAAAAAGATTAAAAACGTATAACCCGAGTACTTAAACTTTTAAGCCTATGTCACCCCAGCCATTATTGCGAATCTAATAACATACAATTCCTTCAAATCAAAAATTTTTGTTTTGGAGTTTGGATGTTGTCCATGTATAATATGTATGTATTTACAAAATAGTTTAAATGTTTTTATATCAGTTGCCTAGTACCTATAGTACAAGCTCTGCTTAGTTTAATACTAGATGATGTGTGTCAGATGTCCGAAAAAAAATATATTTAAACAAACATACGTATCTTAGAGTGTTAAACTTATTACTCCTCCTAATGGCATAACTTAGCAAAAGCTATTGTCATTATAATGAAAATTGGGAGATGTGGATTTCTTTTAATAATAATCATATTCTTTTCAGCAACTTAAAGTTGTTACTGCTTTGTGGATAAAACAACTCCAAGCCTTGCGGAACAACAAATACCACGCGGAAACGTGTTTAAAGATTTAAATTTTTAAAGTTAGTTACCGTACTTCTCATTTTATAGGTATATGTCAGTTACTTTATAATGGAACGCAATGCAATTCCATTTTGCATCTACTACTTCTACAATAATGCCCTCTACACACGTTTTGCAAAATTTAAAACGAAAGCATTTAGATTGAATGAAGACATGTTCATGAAAGAAGGGTAATAAAACTCTACACGGCATCTGTTAGCACTTGTTCTGTTAGATTTTATTTTTAATTTCTAACCTAATTTAAAAAATTAAAACATGCCAAAATTGCTTGTATAAAGTATTAACTAGTAATTATTTTTGCGTTCTACTTTCAGTTCATCCACTCCTTCAATAAGAGAACGGAAAGAGATATAGAGAGCTACCGCTTTTTGTACACGTGTTTTTGTAAGTTATGTAGGTGTAGGGTACACACGTTGCAAATAAGCCTATAACACATGAGCCTATAAGCGTAGTGATAGATTGATCTTGAGCACTTTTGACTGACAAGTTTGATGGTCTTGTTTGTCTAGTGGTTATCGTATGCGGCTTCTGATCAAGAGGTCTCGGGTTCGATTCCCAGGTCAGACCAAATATTTGTTTGAATCACAAATATTGGTTTCGGAGTCTGGGTGTTTTCTATGTATAATATGTCTGTATTTACAAAAAAAAAGTATGTTGTTTAGTACCCATAATACGAGCACTGCTTGATTTGGAACTAGTTGGTGTTGTTGTGTGTAAGATGTCCTAATGTCCGAAACGACAGTAAAAAAGTGCTTTGTTTCTTTTGGATCATTTTATTTATGTGTGTATTTATTGAAACCAATGATCCCTTTTGGCTGTCGAACTTTGACCTTTTTAAATGTTTTGATTCATTTCATTGACCTATCAGTATACAGAAAATTTTCTTTACTCATTAATGAGGTATAAAAGCAAAAAGATTCTAAAAATAGAAGTTAATAGGTCATACAATTCAGTGAGCTGAAAAAAAGTGAGAAAAGCAGTTCTAAATTTGAGAGTAGTTTAAGAATTAAAAAATTAAATATCTTAGAAAAACTTTTGATTATGAATAAATTCCCGCAGTATTTTGTACTTGTACGATCCTATTGTATATTGTGCTATCCGACCTACATATTGCCACGTTTTACATTGCATTTATCCTGAATAAACAGAGAAATGATTCCCTCGTTTTTTTTACACGTAGCTCTCACATTTCTCGCATAAACAAACTACAACATATTTGGTTTCCTGCTGACTTTTGTATGAAAGAAATGAAAATGTTCTGTTAATCAGCTTAGCTACCTTTATAACAGCAACCGCGAGTAACAGCGTAGAGAGCCATTAAAAAAAGGTAACTTAAGTAATTCCTTATATGTCACATTAGCAATCTTCAGAGTCCCTACAAAATTGAAAGACCATTCGTTTCAGACATTAGCCGGAACAAACACACAAATATGTTCATATTTGTTTTTTTTTTTTTATATATTTAGCCTACCAAAGTGACTCTACCCTGCCTGATGGAAAGCATGAGCAGAATCCAAGAGTGGGGGAAACCATACATCATTGCCGCACATGCAGACAGTAAAGTATGGCGGCCCTCACTATGGCGGCTTAGTAAGATGCTTTTTCACGCCCCGCTTAAAGGACCCGGGATCATAGTGGGGAGGAAACACGTGAACTGGTAGCGAGTTCCAGCTTTTGACTGCTCGGCATAAGAAGGAAGAGCCGAACCGCTTCGTTCTAGTGCGTATTTCCTCTACCCTGAAGCGGTGACTTCCAAGTCCAGCACGTGTTGTCCTGTAAAGGAAGGGAGAAGGTGGGACCAGTTGGAAGAGCTCTTCAGAACACTCACCATGGTAAAGGCGATAGAGGATCGCCATAGAAGCGATGTCTCTTCGCAACTGCAGAGGCTCCAGGAATTCGGTAGTTTCGGGATTGTTAATAATGCGGATTGCTCGCCGCTGCAACCGGTCGAGAGCGTCTAGTAAATATTGCGCGGATCCATCGCAGAGGTGAGAGCAGTACTCCACGCAGGAACGAACCTGGGTCTTGTAGAGAAGACACAGATGTCCCGGCGAGAAAAACCGTCTCACCTTAAGCACACTAAGCTTTCGCGAGGCCGCCTTGGTGACGCTCTCTATGTATTCCCGTCGGTTGAGATCCCGGCAAATATCCATACCCAGGATACCGAGCTTGTCCTGCATTGGCAGTTGAGTGTTCTGGAAGGTGGGGAGGGGAAGAAACGGAGATTTTTTTGTAGTCAGCGCGCACACCTGTGGTTTCTTGGCGTTGAACTCGACCAAATTCTCATCACCCCATTGAGAAATATGGCTCAGAACCAGGTTATTAGGTTTTACCAGATATTGTACTTTGTGTGATTTACAACTAGTTGTTCTGAGTTTTCTTTGTGCCCATTTTATATATGTTTGTGAGACCCTTCACGACGCAGGATACATATTCCTAATGTGGGAGTTGTCAAATATAAAAAATAAAACTTTAACAGATAGAAAATCCTTTAGCAGAAATGGGCAGGCTCGACCGGGCTGAACTACCTTCACATAGAAGACTAACCTAAAATTATAGCATTCGTGATGTCTTTCGTCAATGAGTGCTCACTGAGCTGTCACGGTGTGGTTCACCATGCTGCATTGTATGTACCAACAGTAAAGATGGTGGATACTTTCCATTCCAGGCAGAGTAGAATCACTTTAGTAGGTATAAAAACTTTCATATATGCATTCAGTGACAATCTACCTTTACATTTATATAGATTAAAGATATAGATGTTGATCAAAAAGATCATCTTATTATAAAATTAGAACCTGGGTGACCGAGCTTAGGTCTGTTAAGTAATACTATTTATTGTTGAACAACGTCATCATTCTCTCAAATTGGCTGTAGTGTTACTGTCTTAAAGTACCAACCACCAACTAAGTGTTACTGAGAAAACGATATAGATGTGGCAATTATTCTAAGAGAAATTATGAATGGGAAAGACAAGCGCATGAAAACTCGGAAACTTGCGTTTTTCCAAAAGTCTAATCTAGATCGTATTTTTTCAAAATCTTAAATTTCACCGAAATCCTTAGAGCCATTTAAAAATAATAGATTCGTATCGCAGCGCACGAGAGCACCGGTCTTATGATAATGATATGACAAGTAGAACAAAATTATAGAATATATTGAAATAATTCGTTTGTTTGTACGTGCGTGACAAAGCAATAAAAACAGGTAGGTAACACCGCGGGACTCAGCTAGTAAATAAATAAAAAAAAAACGATTTTTTTATTCTCTATACCTCACAATAATATAGTATCTATGCCAATCAACGTACTTGGTTTAAATACTTTTAAATTTTCATTCTATTTCTTTAGTTAATTCATCTCAAAATGATAGTTTGCAAACTTTTTCGTTAAAACACTAGCATTTAAAATATGTTCATGATTAATTAGAGCACGAATGATGTGTTTTTATTTCTTCTAATGAAAGATAACTATTACCAAATGACTATCACCTTGCGTTAACAACTTTCGATAAGGAAATACCTATGAAAAATATCAGACATGAGGTGTAACGCGCCAATGGAACCATCCAATCTGAATATACGGCGTTATATTAAATAGGTTATTGTATAAAATTGACAGTAAGTGCCTCTTCATCGTAACAACATTGGCACGATGGTGTTTTCTTTTCTCAGCGTTTTTATTTTTTGTATGGATTAATTGAGTACCAAAATATACTAGTACATATTTTTAGAGAAGTACTTCAAACGCACTTTACGAAAAACATTAATATTTAAAAAAAAACACAATTATAAATTTCTTCAAGTTCTTAGCTTAATAATTATGGAGCTTCGATTACTTAACAACCCTTATTGAATTCGGGGTATCGCAGAGAAGGTAGAAAACTATTAGAAAATAGCAAAATTTCGGGATCAGGTTCTTGATATAAAGGTTGCGACTCACTCAAGTCTTTGGGGCCCTTTAAACACGTTTGCTGCATATCTCTGCTCATCAGATCAGTACAAGTTATTCGGATACTGCCTGCACATATTTGATACTAGCACTCGCAAGAGTCGATATTCTTGTTTTAAAACTTTTTTTACGGATTCTCGAATATTAGTCGAATTTTGTGATTAATAACTTATTTTGAAGTTGATTATTTTAGGAAATTATATTAATTTTGGAGGAACAACAAAAAACGAGTTATGATAGTGATTAAATAGTCAATTTCCTTGTCGACTGAAAAGTACATTCAAATTCAAAAAGTTCATATAATACTCATATGAGTATTGTACATTACACACGCGATTACTCTACAGTTAATTAATAAACTCAAACTCTGTGATTATTCATTCCTTTTCAGTGCATTCCACTGGTCAAAAACGGTTTTTAGTCTATAATTAGCTTACAACAGTCATACAACGTAATTATACTGTAGAAACTGTTAAAAACTTATAATATGACTTTATTTTTAGAATTTATAAACTGGCATTGTTAACGTGAGTTTATGAGTATTGTTATTTGATCGGAATTTCTTTGGTTCGAGTTAGATTCTTCTATAATTTACTAACATATTAAAGTCGAAAGTTATGACATGAAAATTCTTGCTTAAAGACATAAGCTATTATAAAAGTAAAAAGCTGGTATATAACAGTCATGAAGAAATCATCATAGTAGTCCATTACGTTTTTGAAGGTTCGTGTACTAAGTTGTATCAAAAGATTGCATTAAATAAGGTCTAAGTCTAAGGCAGAGAGAAGCTATTAAAGAAACCAAACTTAGCGTACTTATCTATATAGAAAAATAAAATTGATGTTTCTATATGTAACATCAAATTAACAATTTTGACTTCATGCATATGAAAGTATATACGGTACTTAAACCAAAAAAGCAGTTTATAATTTTTTTGTATGTCTGTCTTTCTGTGTTTGTTCCGGCTAACCTCTGGAACGGCAGATCCGATTTTAACTGGACTCTCATCGGCGAAAAGCTGATGACCTTAAGAGTAACTGAGGCAATTTCATTTAAACCGCGTTTCCCGCGGTTTACAACAATGACAGCGGGAAACACCGCGGGGCTCAGCTAGTTATAAATAATTATAAGGCTAGCAAAACCAGACATGTAACTTGTTGTACCAACCTTATAAATCTTGTTATTAGTTCAGTTTACTCATGACACAATTAAAATTCAAAAAGATTTAATTACTTCTAGAAATTTAGTTGTGTCCTGTTTTAGATCTTTTATTATGAACTAGTGATCGCTTTTTAGTCTAACTTTGATCATAAGTTTAATGCTACATAACTTTTTAATATTTTTATGTAAAGGCTGATTTAACTTGAAATTTATTTTTCATGTCATGTCAGGTTAAAATATTATATAATGGAAGCTTTTTTTTTCCGAATAATCCATAGCTACCTACAGGGCTACCATAGTTAAGGTTTATTCCGAAAACAAAAGTATACCATGGCTACAGACCCCAGTAGGCTTTTATAAATTAATTAAATACTTAACTTTGCGCTACTAGTGCTCTCATATGCAAACCTCTTTTATAAAATACTTGAATTATCTTGACTACCATTTTATGAGTTAGGAAACGGATGTTTCATTGTCTCCGTAGACAGTTTTTGTGACAGGTCAGATACAATCCTTGTGCTTAGGATTATGCTTCGGAAGAAAATACATTTTTACTTTCTCCTTGTGAGAAAGTACCCTTACTTTGACATAAGAGAAAAAATAATATAATACCTAAGCATTGGAATAGAAAAGAGTGTATGGTTTAAATAAAACAACATTATCCGTTGGCAATATTTTTATATTTCAACTGATCAATTGCACTATAATATCTATACAAAACTAAACATAGTTTCACTACACTTAGTTTAAATAATGTATTTTATGTCATTATTGAACTACGACCATTTAAATAGTGATGATAAAATTGGGATACATTCAAAAACACTTGAAAGTACAGTAAGCGCAGAAGTTTTACATTTGCCCAGCTCTAGAAATGTATAACTCTTCGCTGAAGGTGAGACAAAACTATGAGGAAATATAATAACTAAAACGAGACAGTCTTACTTAGTATTGACTAGAATATCATACATCTTTGACGTCACCAGATTATAAAGGAAAATAAAGACAAGAATTTAATAACAACATTCAATAGGTATACTATCTGATTATTATGTACATATAGCTTACAATTTATTCCAATAACATCTATAAATTGATTGTATTTGAATATGACTCTTATGTAAATGGGTTAAAGTTTTTAATAGAAGTTTTTACGGAGCGGAGAGATTATGCATAGGTATATTGTTGGATGCAGAAGTTTTGCTTATTCCTGTTGTCTATCATCTTCAACGGAGCCGTTGGCTTTCACTTCCTTGGGCAGGGTCGACTGTAAACAATATCTAATGTTAATTTGCTATCCGAAAAAGAAAGACCTAGATTAGGTTTACTCATTCAAATACTTTAACGCAAGTTGTATTTGAAGTTGAAATTTGCGGTTATTGAAAAGAGTATTTAAAATCCGAAGAAATGAGGTCTGTTTCAAAAAGTCTTAATATATAAAGTAAAGGGTACTTACTTCGTAGGGCAGTAAGAACATGTTGTTGTCTGACCGACGGCCAAACCGAAGGCGCATCGAGGGAGCACGTACAGCACGGTCTTGTTCCTGTTGTACAAACAATAATAATCTTTAACAAAATAGAAATAGGGTTCGAAACCTAATACTTTAATGTCAACTGTTTACATAGAAGGTCCGTTGGAGAAATATATCATGAAGGAACGTAAGTGTTCCGTCGGTTAGGTATCTTAATTAAATTTCTCTAGAATATATTATATTTTAGACTTTCTGTTCCTACAATAAAACACATCTGACGAACATTGTAAGAAAATTGGTTGGGATTGATGAGTATATCAAGTACCCATGAATGTTCTACGTCATATCTAACATATTTTACCTCTAAAATGTATACTGTATAACAGATTTATAAAAAAGGTCGCGCATAAAGCAGGTCAATTGGCGTATAAGACCTCGTAGTGGCTTGTTAGAGGGAATAACTTCATTATATAGGTTTATTCGGCATCAAAGGTTTTACGAGGTTCGAATCAATAGGATCTAAGCCTAAAGGAAAGCCTCTTAGTCTACATTTGGGTTTTTATTAAGTAGGTAGTATAAATTTGAGTTTTTGCTTATATCTTACATTTGAAATCAGTGACATGTTAAAAAAAACATTTTGAATACGCACTGAATGTTCTTCCAATATACAAAAACTATATTTGTACAAATAAATAGAGATGAAGTGAAACTTGATACTGTAGCTAGTATGACGATTTATAGATATGTAATGTTTATTGTAATATATTATGTTTATTATATAAAGCTTAAATGTTGTCAAGTAAAATTTTAAAGGGTTTTGACATGTATTTTTTTTATTAAGCCCACCAAAATGACGCTACTTTGCCTGACGGAAACCATGTGAAGAATCCAAGAGTAAGGATGACCATCTTCATTATAAGTGAAGACAATCCAGCATGATGACCCACACCATGGCGGCTTAGTGAGATGTTGCATCATTGGGCCTGGGGTCTCACATTCACCAACGAAATACGAGAGCTCGAATGTACACACTTAATAATTTGCATGTACTTATATTATATGTTTAATATTAACGCTAGGTTAAGTCACTGTAACTAACACTATATGGATTCAAGTCCAAAATAAAGATTTTAAATGCTGTCATTTTAGGTTGATCTTCTGTGTGAGGATAGTACCCCGATCGAACCGGCCCGTTCGTACTGAAATAAGCGTGACTCTTCTACCTTAAAAAGCTTCATTCAGTTTAAAAACGATTACTAAGCACATTTATTATTGATGGAATGAAGACAAAAACATCAAAATAGGTTTTTTTCTAAGATTTATAAATATGTAACGAATCGCATTATTTTTATATTGAACGGAAATATTCCATTAATATTGTATAATATGTATGTGTTGTTTACCTCTTGGGGAAAGATGTGGGGAACTGCGCGTTCATCGGAGCGGCGGCCGAAGCGTAGGCGGACGGGGGTGCGTACGTCGCGCAGGGACAGCAGCTCATCCATCTCGTCAAGCTGCAACAAGTCGAATACAATTCAATTTTTAGGCATGAAGAAACGGCTTCACTGAACACCTTCTAACTGATAGAACAGTAGAAAATGTGTGTTGCTGTTTACAGGATTCACACAATCCTGTAAACGTAAAATACTTTTTTTCTTTTTTACACAAAGACAACTATTGTAAAGCAGTATTTAAAGCTTTGAATTATTTCTAAGCAGTCCATAGACTCGATCTAAATTACGTTTGCTAAATTTGATGAAAGTGGTAAGCAACAGATGTATGCAAATAGCCTAAGACTGGGATAATTGGTGCTCATTGAGGAAGACATCCGTTTAATAGATGCAGTTAGGTTGATTTGATATGTTTTTAACTTTAACTGGTTGATTATTAACGACAGTGCGTAGTAATATACATACGAAAGTGGTCTTTAAGGTGTTATTAAAAAAGCAATAATAATTGCTTTGTACATACAATATACACTTTCTTAATAATAAAGGCCACAACTATTAGCTGTGATATCGCACATATATCGAATGATTCTAATGGAACAAGGGGTAAGACGGGACTTCATAAAATTAGGGATGAAAGGGTGCTGAAAGTTAATAAAATCGAGTTATGTTCTATACATACATACATATGTGTTGGTTGAATTGACTTGTACCAACTTCTAAGAGTAACCTCCGATGCTTTAAAACACAAAATTAATTTTCAGTCACGTTTTGGAAGGCTTACGTTATTTATAAGGTTTCACGATAATTAGTTGTAGATGTATCGAGCGTTTTAAGCAAAGTAAATGCGTTTTAATATCAGTTTTCATAGACATGTTTGGCATGCAGTTAGAAATTTAATACAAGTTGTGCCTACTAAACATATGTCTGGTTAGTTCATTAAATTAAAATTATTCAAAAATAATAAAATTGACACAGTATAGGGATGAAGTGAATCTTTTAAATAGTTTTGTGAAGGGAAGTTTGTATAAAAAAAGGAAATTTCGGTTCCTTCATTTTTTCCAAGTCTTGTTGAATTTAAAAATATTCGAACTCTTAATATAAATAAACTTGTATGTGCGTGTGTGTATGTGCGTCCGTGTACGAGGGTATTAATAAGTAAATAAATATTTCGGACACGTTACACACAACGTCAGCTAGTCCCAAACTAAGCAGAGCTTGTATTATGGGTACAACACAATTGTTACAAATAAATAAACAAATTTATTTTTTGAAAATACACATATATGTATTATATATATATAGACAATACCTAAATTCCAAAAATTTTTTTGCGTATCACACAAACATTTAGTCCAACCCGGGAATCGAACACGATTCTAGCACAGCAGTCGCATACGGTCCCACTGCGCCACCACATATTGTAAATGTGACTGCCACTAATTTACTATTTTTAACCGACTTAAAAAAAAGGAGGAGGTTCTTAATTCGTCGGAATCGTTTTTCTATGTATGTTCAGCGATAATTTCGTCGTTTTTTAACCGATTTCAAAACTTCTTTTTGCATTGGAATGGGCTTAGCTTACAGGTGGTCCCATCGTCACCATATCAAGATCTGATGATGGGATCCCAAGGAAATCGAGGGAACTCCTTAAATATCATAGGCACAATGGTCGCGATTTGGGTACTCGGAATAGTTTTTCATTGAAGTCGGTTCCTTTTTGTTAAAATTATTGCATAATTTTTGTTTCTTTTATAATAATTTACTTTCTTTTTTTACAAAGGCTATTTGTACCAACATTTGAACTTAAAATTTCACTTTTGAAATGTCTATATTGCAATATTTGAAAAAGAAAAGCAATAAAATAATTAATTATAATTTCTGTTTATTTAAAATTACCAAGGTGTATTCCTACTTATTTGTCATGTCCAAGGTACATGACAAATAAGTAAATGTGTGTTTCAGTTATGTGTTGTATTCAACATACTCGTATAGGTCAAATAATAAGAAAAATATTATTTTATCAAGTGAGCGGAAACCTAGAAATAAACTAAAATACAGTACATTATACAGAGCGCGGTATCTAATACATATAAAATAATGTGGAACAAGTCAGATACGAATAATCGAATTACCTTACGCACTCAGTGGCTTAGGAAATTAAGATAATATTTTCCAACATAAAACCTTCCACTGTTTTGGAATATGTAAAGGACATAACAATTAAGATTCTTTCAAATGATAACATTGAACCTTAATAAGCTCCTAAAACGGTCACAAAAGCTCAGCATTTCTTTGAGAATTAAATCAAATTGATTGTATTGCGATAGCGGAGGTTTATTTATAAAAATTAAAGAGATGGATATTATCACGTTTACTACTCACTGGACTACCTCAATTGTGAATTGTGTTAAATAAAAACTTATAAAAAACCTCAAAATGGAATATAATCCGTAGAACAGTTTCTTAGTACAAGTTCTTGGCCTGAATTAGTGTCAGCATTGGCAAAAGCTTTCTTACAACAACCAATCAAATTCTATGTTATTTATTTTAGGTCTCATTTATCTCTTTTAATCAACACTGTGTTTACTAAGAGCATATACAATTGAGTTTTAACTAAAAAGCATAGGTAAAGGAACGGTATTCCTGCATGCATTACCCACGCACTCAAGAACCACTCAGAGTTGTGTGGACAGGAAACTCTTGCGGTCAAGTGGATCCGACTATAACTTCAATATGTAACAGATTGTTTTATTGTAAATATTTTTGTTAAATGTGATTCTGTGTACAAATGTTAGCTATATGATTTTCTTTACGCGTTTTTTTTTTATGAAACATACAGTAGTTCTTCTATAAATAATATAATATATGGATAATATATTCTAACGAATTTCTTTTTATCTTTGCAGAAACCAATCTGAGACAGCGGTTTGACGTGTTGTAGAGGTGGACAAATGTGAAGAGTATACCAAATCCCTTTAGGAATTTGCGACGTAAACTATAATGACCCGTGGGAGTCTCTCGACGACAAAAAACTATAAAGTACTTTTAAACATTGTGAATTGGAACTGAAAGTCGTTAGTAACTGACAGAAACAAAAAAAAGATTTGTAACTTAATCAAACACAAATTATAGCAAATACGTCACAAGTTATGGTTTTAAAAGCTTTGCATTGACATTGACTACTCATTTCTCATCTAAGGTAATATCTAAAATGTTCGAACTACGACGCATACATGTGTGTTTCTGTTTTTAATAAAAATAATCAATGATCTACATACACTACAATAAGAACGGTAGTAACAGCGAGTGTTATGAGTTCCAGTCACAAAATTATTATTATTCTCATAAACATCTGATGGCTTCTACAGATTAATTCCATTTTTATATTTCCACGAATACTCGTATAGCATACACATTATAGCATAAACACGACTTATATACTTACATACCGATAGCTTATTCAAACTATATGCATTTGATTTCATACTATTTTCTTTATTGATAATGCATAGGTATTCAAACAAAATGCAATGGGTTCAAATAGAAAGAGTAGTGTCCTTGTCCTTCTGTGTCTGTTTCTGCTTTATTTTCAATATGATTCTTTGTGCATACTTGAGGTCTTGAAGTCCGCCATTATTTTAGACAGTCGACTTCGACAGAACCAATGATATTTTAATCATTGGACAGAACACAATTCTTCCGCACCTAAGCCTAAGTTATGATGATTGTCGTTACTTGATGTTTTTCCTTATCTATTTATTTATATTGGAAATTGTAAATTACTAAAATTTGACTTTAACTGATTACTTTTAAGTAAAATCCACTTTTTTTGTTTGTGTCTGTATACTCATGAACTACCAAATATAAACCTATACAGGAAAAAAAACTACTTACGGGAGCCTGAGGAGGCATGTCAGGATCAGAACGACGTCCAAAACGAAGGCGGCGAGATGGTGATCTTACAGATTTGCGAGCAAGTGCGTGGCCGCCAAGAGCATCGTGTTGGGCCAGCAGAGCGTAGAGTCCTCCTAACGCGTCCCACCCGCTTCGGCTGTCAGACACAGCTGATGATGCTGTACAAAAAAAAAATAACTGAGAATCCTCAAACGTCAATATCTCTACTTATTTTGTAAATGCGAATGTGAGAGTTAATCAGACGTTTTGAAAAAAGAATGGCAGGATAGTCGCAATTAAAAGTTAGTTACAAATCAACGTTACTTGATTAGATATTTGTAATTAATTTGTACTTGTGGGGTCCCAAATCGAACTTCGTTTGATTATATGAAAACGTCAACTTTCTTATTAATCAAGTAATATAAGTTACGTAACTAGTTTTATTGGATAAGCGTTTTGGGACAATACAAAAGTTTCACACATGAGCAATATACAGAAGTGATTGTTTAACTTGTTTAAAGCATTATCGGAAGTATGTCGAACACATAAAGTTTATGCGACATGAACGAGAAACTGTTTATGTAGGTACGTGACTTTCCTTATTCATTACATATTATTCGTGTCCCTCGATTTGTTGAAGTTATTACCTATATTCGGTTCTAATTGCTTTTTATACGACCATTTTCTATTCTATTTACTAAGTACTTTATATTCTTAAAGACAAAAACTACCTTCGCAGTTACTTAATATTTTATCGAAAAATAGGCAATAAAGTTTCCATTTTCTAAGGGTTCCGGTAAACATGGAAGCAATGTATTATAAAATTAGGCCCTCTATAAGACTCAGGGACCAAGGGTCGGTGCGCACTGAGGCGTGGAGAGTGTCCCCGACATCGATGTGACATTTACACTGACGCGTCTTCATTATAACGTGATCTGTGCCTATCCGAGTAAATAAATTGATAAACCTTCACTGTGGTCTTACAAAACGTCGAGGTATAGTATGATAGTTTGTAAATATTTAATAATGGTACGGTATACCTGTATCATATATAGGCATACATATGTAAATGTTTAAGTAAACTATCACTTTCTTGTATTGTTGTTATTTAAATGAGCGAAAATATAATTGTACTTACCAATATTATAAAGCCAAAGTAACATTAAAACTGTTTTTTTTACATATGGTACCCCCTCGAGCCATCATCCCACAGGGGCTTGCGGCGGGGCGGTTTGATTACAGAGAAAAACCATCGGTAATATAAATAAGCCTCCAATTAGGCTAATAAAGTAAGTAGTAAGTTAAACCAGATTAGTTACACATAAAACTTGGGCAGGCAAACACTCATCGACCCTCGGAGCATTTAAACGGCGCTTTTACTTAATCCAGGGATGTGAATCAGATCTCTATATGTTTCTGACTTTCCATATGTTTGGGTATTTTATAAATAGTTATACTCATGTATGAGCTCTATCTACTATATCTACTAACATAATAATATATTCTGAGCACAACAAGTTTACATGTACACATAATATTGTAACGTTAGCATAAGTAGTAAAAACTGGTGGACAGTGAATATTTATATTATGTTATCGTTGACAACCAAACAATCGCTACACACTACGATTTAGCTCAGTCACCCTAGACAAGTTGCAAACATTTGTCGTTCTGCAATCGCTGACGCTGTTTCTATTCTCGTGTTTGATTGGCTAATGTCACTCAGTCACGTGATCAAAACAAAATATTAGCCAATCAAACAAGAAAATAAAGTTAATAATAATAATAAAAAGTGACAGTTCAACGCAGGAAAACATTATTAATATTCTATATTTAACCAATACTAGAATCAGATAATCATCAGCAAAAAGTTTAATACGTGTTAAACCTTTAGCCACGTTTAAATTAATTGTTTAAAACAAAATTCGTTGTTTACTTTTAAACTCCTTGACATACTTTATAGTTGTCTGACAATTGTAAATCGTTTACAACTTGTCATTAAGTACCCACAGGAAATTAAGCTTCAAAATTTAGAATTTGCTGTTAAAGTTTACACCAAACAAAAACAAACTAAATATTTGTTCCAATTTATTAACTGTTTTACTTGTACTTCAAGGATATCTAAATATAGAAGCAGTTTAATCTATCCGTCATGATATACGGAGCCTGAACTGAAACGTGAACTGAAATGTGAACACTTACGCTACAGAAAATGTGCAATAATATGTTCAATCAATGCTAGCCTAGCATCCTTCTGGAGTTTTTATGTTCAACTTATTGCAGCTTTTCAATTTTGTTTACTGATTAACAATATTTTGGGCTCAATTTTCTAAATTATTTCTCGATGTTCAGTTTCACTATGAATCCGATACTAGAGATATCAATATTTTATATGCTGTACGTCAGTATTCTATTAAAATATATTGTATTGTCTTTATTTTTGAAAGCATGGATTATGTACCAAATATGTACCAAAGGATTATAAATTCATGAGAGCTAAGAGCTAAATCTAGAACAAAATATTCCAAAGTCGAAGTTAGCAAAAAATTTAATAATCTCGTGTATGTCACACCACTACATATAACATTAAAACATAAAAAAGGAGAGTATTATAGAAATTTATAACATACTCCAAGTTATCTCAAACAAGTCAGGAACGACAGAGCTTTAAACCTGATTGACATTAGTTAGAAGTTTAAAGTTAGTTCTCTCTAACATCCGTAACAACGTAATTAAACGTAAGCTTACAACAATAAAAGTTTGATCTATTAATGTAGTCCTTTTAATAACTATTTAATTATCTGTATTCTCTATACATTCCTTTTGCAATACTCTGGGGATGTGTTTTTATTTCGAATTTAGGGAATAGGTTATCAATGAGGAAGTATACCATCTAAAAATAAAAATTGCCTTAGATTAAGGCAACAAACTTAACAACAAAATAGGGTACAAATGCAATTGTATTTAGAACTTATTTTTTTGAATTGGTGAAAACTAGAGCCGTCAGCAAACTACACAGTAAGGTATGTTATTTATTACTTAGTATCTGGTCAATGAAAGATGGTTAGCCAAACTTTTTTCCAGACACAAAATTCGTTTAAAGCCGCTTTGTACCAAGAATACTTAGATTAAAGATATTACGTTTTAACGATAGCGATGAGATTGTTTTTCAACTGAAAAGAAACTCTTCCATCTGAGTGACATAAAATTTTACAAGATTATAACGACAATTACATGCACAACGTGTTGCCTATCAAAATTCATTAAGTTTAACGGTTTAAGCTCAAGATGAAAATAATGTTCGCTCGTAAGAAAGACAATCTTACTTTATAAGTTGGTAATTACAGAAAAGCTTTAATGGATATTTTAAAACGTCCGCCTCATTATTTTTAAAGTGTCGACGGGATAAGTGATTTTGTTGAGTTATTCTACTTCTTGTGTTAGTGTAATATTGAACGGTTTACCTTGTTATTAGTAGTTTTATAAGTATTCGAATAATATAGAGTAATTTATATATAATATTTGATTTTTTGTTGAATATGTTATCAAAACTGCACAATAGTATTGGTTTAAATGACAGCTAGTCAGACTGCTCTTAAATATCTCATATTTTAGATACAGTGTAAAATTTCGTGAAAATTTCTTACCAATGAAGTACTTAGTACATACATATATATCATATACTATTCTCAAATACAAAAACAGATATCCGTGTGTTGATGGAATATGAATACAGAGTGTCACACATGTATTCATCAAAATGATGACGTTAGAACGACTAAGGGAGCAAGCTGTGCAGCAATTTCATTAGTTAATGCCACGTCACGTCAGTCACGTGATCAAAACAAAACGTTAGCCAATGAAACAAGAGAATAGAGAATTAGAATATATAATAGAATAGAACATGAAAAAAGTTTTCAAAATGTCTAGGGGGCATGATTACTAAGAGAAAGAAAATTTGAATCAAACCCTATACCAAACCGTCAGGTCAAAACCTACCCAGCAGTACACAAAGACTGTTGACGTGATGATGTGAAAAGTACAAAAGCTTAATAATCATACGCATTCAAATCATACTAAGTAATGCATTGTCAGATAATATATAAATAGTTTAACTTGGTAAATAGCGCAAACTCAATTTAGAATTTAATGACAGTACTCAAATTATAATTTTGAACATTGCTCTAATTATTCTGTCAGTGATAAAAATTATTTTCCGTCTGTTACTTGAAATTGACATTTATTTAATTCATATTTATTATTTGCCCGTTAAATTTAGTCACGTATTTTATTACAAAACAATCTATATTTCGGTTTTAATCCCCTTTTGATGAATTTTTTTGTAAGAGGTATTAGTTAGCAATCAATCAATACCTGCTGATATTTCTAATTTCTGTATGACCACGTGTGTATAAATGTTGGACACGTATTTAAACGATTTTCTACATTTTTTTTAACGGGTCTAGGTACATACATACAAATTAATGAAATTGAAGTGTCTTGTCTGTAATTTCACTTTTCTCTAAATGGATATGAAACTATATAATTGCAATAGTTACATTGAAAAATCAATTTTCAATATTTTGTCTGTCTGTCTGTCCATCCGTCTGTCTGAATGTTAGAACCGATTATTACGAGACACACCGGCAGATAGCTGAAGACATAAGTAGTAACTTAGACTTTTTTTTAGACTAGCTTCATTCCGTGACTTTGTACCGCAGGGTTAGTTAATCATTTAATAAATGCTCTTGTCATGGATGACTTCATGTCACATGGATTAAAGCAATAAACTATCAAATGGTTTCTGCGTCAAATTACATTCAAGGAGTTAAATGTTTTCCTTGTTGAGGTTGTTAATCGTATTTTAAACATAATAGGATTACAATTATGCAAATCTCTCAGATACTCCTGAGATTGTTTGATTAATTTTGTAAGTTGAATTGGACTTTGGAGAGTTATTTGTGGAAATAAAATTACTTATAAAAAGTATGATTTTATATACTGAAGCGATTAAAAACTCAGTGAGTTAAAACAGGTTTATTCGTATTATATAACATGTGCTGTCTTTAGTAAACTTATAACGTGAAATCGATTATAATAGTAATACTAAATGCTTCATGAACTTATAGCTACAATAAACACTGTTTCTTTTTCCGCTGGTTTGAGGCGCCATGTTAGAATTAAATTTATTAATGCCATTTCTAGTTCGACGAACATTGAAATATCATTTTAAATTCTAACTTTTTTAGTACACATTCTCTTCCCTTCATATTTAGGTATAAAACAGAAAAGATATATATAATAGCATTTGTAAGATTACTTCACTTGATTAAACGCTCTTGTACAAAAAACTTGCCAAATTCTAATGTTTATTTCAAACAAAGCAATTATGCATTTTACTTTGCTAACACACTTAATTAAATTTAAAAAGGTTAATGTGAGCATATTTGTATTTATTGTGATGTAATAAAGAAAGTATCTACGTTAAACTTCCATAATGTTAAAAGGATATGTATTCGTTCGTTCAAAACTAGCAATGTCCTTGACACGATTAAATTAATAGTCTCTTTTTTCAGAAACCAGCCATGGCCTGAATGCAAATAACTTCTAATTCAAATCACTATTAAACAGTTTCAGGTAAAATTATTGGTGATTTAAAATCTAATTAAAATACTAATTGTATTATCCTTTTTGATAACATAATCTTAAAAAACAAAACTCCTAACTTCACGGTTGGTAATTACGAGGACATTAATAAACATGATTTTCGCAGCTTGCGAACGTCGATACAGAATATTAACGACTCTTTGAAGATTATAACTTACTTTAAAGTACATAGAGGCGGGTATTAGAACAGATACTCAAAATCAGTGAACGAGGGAAGATAGTTACGTTTCTACATCACGGCGAAAATTAATGAATCCTTTGATGTTAACGAATAGGTGTCACAAATGTCTGTTTTACGCTGACGGGATGTACCCGATGGCTTTTTAAATATATGTTTCCCTTAGCCAAGATGCAAGGATTTCGCGTCGAATCTGTTTCTACGATCGCTAGCACCTTTTTTCGCTTCTGTCATTGGCAAATATTTTGTTGCAACCACATGACTTAGCATTAGGATGATGTGGTTTCACTACAATTCCCTAGTTTTATAATTACGATAACTTGGTATGGTGGCTGATTACAATTGTCTGTTACAGAAATTTAACTATTAGTTCATGAGGAAGTGTTTTTTTTTTTCTCTCAACAGTTACGCAATGACTTAAAATACTTCGTCATTGCAGTTGGTAGTTCGACACTTTAGTATAATATTTATTATTTGAATGAACTCAAATGGATTTAAGAACTCGTTAATGCATGCATTCCTCAATTTTCCACTTAAGTATTAACTTTTGTTCTTATTAAATTAATAGAACAAATTAATTCAGTCATAGCTCATTAAACATTTAAATGAAAGTAATGAGATAGGTACTCACAGTCATATGGCGAGGCAAGAGCCTGGGCATTAGTGACAGATAAAGAGCAGATCGCCGCGAAACCGCAGAGCGCTAAAGCAAATACTCCGCTAGGAGACATGTCTGTAACAATAGAAAAACAATAAATTAGAAAACAATGTACACGCATATTAGCATTATATTTTATTAAAATATCTATCTATTTATATAGAATTTCTATGTACGTGAAAAATTCAAGAAACAGACACCTTCACACAAGTAATTTGGTTGGTTAAATGAACTTGGCGCTAATATATAAATTTTATTTAACTTACGTATAATTAAGTAAATGCAAGAAACGCTCATAACTAAGTGGTCTTAGGTAATTGGAAACAATCACTGAGGGTAAGCAACGACGGTGCGGTCAGTACCTAGATGGGTGACCGTTTATGGCATCACATGACCATAAACGGTCATGTTTATGGTCATGTGACCAGGTAGTAGAGCCACGCTGATTTCAGCACGAATGGGCCGGCTCGACCCGGCCAGTACTACCCTCACACAGAAGACCATCCTAATAATGACAGCATTCTTGCTGTCGTGTTTCGTTGGTGAGTGTGAGACCGGAGGCCCAATCATTCTGCATCATTCTCCCGCCCTTCGAAGGCCGGGAGAATGATGCAGAATAATCTAACCAGGCTGCCATGGTAGGGGTCACCATGCTACATTGCCTACCCTCACAATAAGCATGGTGACTTCTACTCCTGGATTCTACTTATGCTTTCCATCAGGCAGAGTAGAGTCACTTTGGCAGGCTTAAATATATATAAAAAAAAAAAAAAAATGTTATGAGCGTTTCCGTGATTCGGAAATCATGTTAAGCATTCGGTCCCGGTTATTACCAATAAATAGCAGTCGTGAAGCTTAGTAGTCTCCTGAGAGGAGACCTGAAGCCAGCAGTGAGACGTTATGGGTGCTACGATATGATTGAAGTAAAAGCAAGATCAGTAGTGGGATATCAAGAATACTAGGAAAATTTTCTGTCTCTATCAGGCCGTCTAACTAGCACAGCAGTTGTGGTGCTGTTTATGCAGACATATTCAAACCGTAGGTGTTTTGGTTGCTTAGATTCGTTAATTAAAATGAACTGTTACAGCACGAGTATACACGTAAAATCACCTGCGAGACGTTCGCTGTTTAATTAATTCTCGAAGTATAATAACATAGACTCCATTCTGAGTAAAGCTTTCTCTAAACTTTGTTATATAAATACGTACTTAGCCACTGAAACCATTAATTATGTAGCGTGCATTAATTACGACGTAAATGTGACAAGAAAAGGGATGGCACCCAGGCCAAACAGTATTTCACCACCATCGCGACAATTATACAGAGAATAAGGGCTTTTTATGAAAATAAAATCTTGAACTAACAGTTTTTGTTTTGAAATGTTTTTATTCATATGAGTTCTTATGGGCTGAAAATATAAAAGACTACAGTACGAAACAGGACAGCGGTGTAGGATTTCCAGATGCATTAAATTGAAACTTATTGTACCTTCTCTTTATGTTTTGTGTTTGAAACTTAACATAAACTTAGTCCAAAATATTTTTGTTAATAAGAGGTCGTGTTCAGCGTGGACTCCGAAAAGTGTTTCATTGATGATTAGTGATTATTAAGTAGGATATTCGGGCTTTTTAGAAATACATCACCATGAATAAACTTTAAACAGATATGAAACTAAACTGCAAGTCCAAACAGAGGCTCCATCAAACATCTATCGCAGACAACGTACAGCCGAGATTACTGGTCGCAGAAAGCTGAAATTTGGCATGTGTTCTTTAAGGAGCGTAGGCGGACATTAAGAGAGAATTTTGGAAAATTCCAGTCCAAATGGGATGAAAAGGGCAATCAAATGCCTATGTGTTATCACATCAGAATAACACGTATGCGAAGCTAAAGCTAGTTATATATAATTCTCGTGTCACGTTGTTGCCCAATATGAACTCCGAAACTAATAGGACGATTTTCAAGTCTTATTATGAAATGTTTGTTTTGCTGCCACATTTAAGACAGGGTCTTTAGGGTACGCGTCCATTGGCCCTGCGCCCGGCGCAGCACGGCACGCAACGGATTTTATTTTGCTTTGTATGATTTCACATAGTGCTGCGTCCACTATCCGCGCCGCCCGCACCGAACGCCGGCATTTATGAGCAAGGCAAATCCGTTCAATCCGTTGCGTGCCGTGCGTGCGGTTCGTCCGGCGCAGGGCAATGGACGCGTACCTTTAACATTTAACATCACGCTTAGACTTATAGGAGTCGAGCATGATTGAAAAGAGACATAGACAAAGTTGCGTCAGTCAGTCGGTTTTTTCGCCTAGTAGACTATCGATTTGATAACCGAAAAAAACATTAGTGAGTGAGTAGATTTCAACTAGTTTACCACTTGAGAGCGTAATAAATACTCCTTAATTTAAAAGCGTGGACAAACTTCAGCGCAATCTTTATCTACTGTGACAGTTAAAGCTGCTTCTCGTTTACTGTTGAATAAAATACCGATTAAAATGAAGATTTAATTATCATTGCACAGTTTTTTGTTAGTACTCATTAAGATAAGGTAAAAATGGTAACTAGTCTTATAGCACTTATTCATTAGTTCTAGTTTCACACAGGAGATAACAAGCAAGGCAAATTGACGCCACTCGTTTTATTAACGATTTTTACTCTTTTATTTTATTTTACGAAGTACTGTCAATCAAATCAACCTAATTAAAGGATGTAACGTGACGACATCGTCTATAGTCCTAAGAATTAGATCTAATTTTTAAACAATGTGATGATAAAGGAGGTAGCAATTATATATTTTATTCATGAATGTATTCATCTTTATATATATAATTCTTCTGTGAGTGTGTATGTCACTGAACTTCTCTCAAACGATTGGACCGATTTTGATGAAATTTTTTGTGTGTGTTCGAGGGGATCTGGAAATGGTTTAGATTCGCAATTGGACCCGGTAGGTGGCGCTGCGATCAAGTTCTGGAATTTTAAAGTTGGGCGGTACGAAGTTCGCTGGGTCAACTAGTATTTATATGTAATGATAACAGTTGACATCATAAATATAAAATTCTCGTGTCACAATGTTCGTTCCCATACTCCTCCGAAACGGCTGGACCGATTTGGATGAAATTTTGTATGCATATCGGGTAGGTCTGAGAATCGGTCAACATCTATTTTTCAAACCCCTATGACGCGAGTGGAGCCGCGGGCAAAGGCTAGTAATTGAAAAAAAAAACACTTATATTCGCTAGTCATTATATATGGCAAACATATCTTAAACTATATTTAATATTTTCTTGCTTCTATGCTTTAATTTTGTATCTACATGTGTGTTTCAACGAATAAATCTTATCTTGTCTTATATTATTACTAAGTTTTGCCTGTGCGATAATCGACACGTGTGGGCGGGGCTACGTGTATGTCGATTAACACGGTAAACAGTATCCTTAGTCAAGATTCAAAGTATGTCGATACCACATTTCATTGACATCAGTGCAGCAGTTGGTCAAAGTGAAGCGTAACATACAGTTGACTGACTGCACGGTTGGCCTAGTGGCTTAAGCGGTCGCCACGCCGCTTCCTACTGCGCCAAGTGTCGTGGGTTCAAATCCCACGTAGGACAACACTTTGTGTGATTCACAATTTGTTGTTCTGAGTCTGGGTGTTCTTTGTGTCCGTTTCATGTATGTTTGTAAAGTCCCCCGCGACACAGGAATTTATATTCCTAATGCGGGAGTTGTCTATATAAAAAAAAAAAAAAAAAAAAAAAAAGAAAAAAAAAGAAAGTTGACAGAGTTAGATTAGAATTTATTACATTAGTATGAATTATATTTTCATTTCAATCATTTAACACTGTATTGTAATATGTGAATCGAAGTAATATGAAAGCTTTGTGTACTTATGTCAATCTCCCATAACCTATTTTCCCCCAATATCGAATTATTACTGACATTAATTCTATTAATATTGTTTTGAAATATGAAAAAATTAATAAAAAAAAACCCATTCAAACCCGTTCGTATCCGTTAATTCTAAATAAACATATTGTGTAATAGTTTCTACTTTGTAATAGTTTCTATTAAAACAGAAATGTTAATACCAAATAGAAATGTATGTCTTATTACAATTGATATTAGTTTTATTTAATACTATAATTGATACACTTGATGTTATTATTACAAAGTAATTTGTTAAAACCTAAGTTCTGAATAGACAAATGGAGGTCTATTTATCAGGTCATATTTAAGTTGACTATTAAGTGGCAACGCTATATATGGTTCTATTGCCAAAGACTATACTACTATAGTCACTAATTTCGCGAAGGCTACGCTGCAATTTAAATTTTACAAAAGAGTATCTATGCGTGAGTGTGTCAAATACATGTTAGTGTGTGTGACGTTTTATTTTTTGATTTATTGTGCTTTTAAGTACAAGAATTAAATCTTTTGACAGTTTATCTGTCAAATACATGACATTGGCGAAATTGTGGTTACACTTTAGAACCATTAATCAAAATTTGAATTGAATTATTTTTATGCATAATAAAAAAAAATAGCTTAAATTCCTGCACTCCTCCTGCACAAAAACTATTAGTGTGCAAAATTTACGTAAAAAGGGGTACAAAGTTTTTGCTTCACATCATCAACAACCCATAACGTCGCACTGCTGGGCTCAGGTCTCCTCTCAAGAGAGGGTACATATTAATATATAAATAACATCTTCTCTTGGAAATGGCAACCAGCCGAACATCAGCTATTTCTGCCAATGTCAAGTTGTTAGTCTTCAATTAAGAAGTCTTCGAGTCTTCGTCGTAATGAATTAAGTAAAAAAAAAACAAAAATCGTTTTTTGTTTTTTTTGAGAGATCGTTCTCCCCAATAAATAACATGTATAACAACGCAAATAAACATCAAACCTATGTCATATAAATGACATTAGTGTTATAAATAGACAAACGGAGTTGTATTTGTCAAGCGCTTTTTTCGCTGGAGGGGACATTCGTTTGTCTGAATAATGTGTATACCATGTAAAACAACGCAAATAACATCAAGCATATGTCATATTAATAGTAGCATTAACCTTTTTTAGCTTACGAGAAAAAATTGCCTCAATTTTTTATGCTCTTTGATATGTGATATCTAAAGGTTTGCTCGTTTGTCAATGAAAGATAAATGTCTTAGTTAATGAAACGGTTTTTCTAGAAAAAAAAATAATTCAAAAATAAAAATACTCTAAATTGGACTGTGTTAATTTTTAAGTCTACGTTGTTTATGTATCACGCCTTCTAAAAGTACCTCATTCACAAACGTTCTGGTTCTGTTCTCAAAACCTGCATCAGTAATGTATAAACGAAATCATAATTATGAATATTTAGATATCGCTTAACGTCCAGCGAATTGAAAAAAAAAACAAAAACAAAACGTGATTATCTTCTGATCTTTCTTTTTTCCTATTTAGATGGAATCATCATGCCACTAGGATTGACGTTTACAAAATATCCTGAGCGCGTATAAGCACAGGAATATATGACCTGTCAGTCAATAACGCTGACGCCACGGATATAGATATATGGCTCTCAAGCCGACGTTATAGCTCAGCGTAAACGTTCAACAAGTAGGGTAATGTTGGCCGCGGACGAATGTTGGCGCGCCACCCGTGACGTCATCAATCACGCTTATCACTACATGTGTGACACGCCGATGTCACATCATACCCCACATACACGCCGTTTACACGCAAATCCTGCTAGGCCATATTTCGTGAAAATTTAGTGTGACGTAGCATTAGCGCTACGTATCTTTCTACGCGCGAGGCCTAATTGCTACATTAATCGATATTTTTCTTTATAGTCGACAAATCTACTGCTCGCCGGATTAGAATTAGTTCTTAGGTCACTGTCCCCACTTTTCTCATGGTGTTCTTGACCTACATTTATGTATAGAATACAGCTGTACGGTTATGTATTTAGATTTGATCAATGTGAATTAATATTTAGAACAAGAATTTGTTTTGCCTTTTTAACGTCATAAGTTACTTTAAGGTAAGTGATTATGATAACTCTGAAATAACAAGATCTTTAAATTGTGTACTCAAGTTTTTAATTGACTGAAAGTATGAAGATTTAAGCATCATTATAAAGTTTTGCTGTTTACCAATTATCAAAAGATTCTCTGAGTTTTTAATAAGTCATGTATATTATTAGAATATGAAATTCTTTATATGCGAAAAGCTATGACAAAAATATTGTTTTGGACATGTAACACACAACGCCATCTAGCTTCAAACTAAACACAGCTTGTACTATGAAAATTGGATTGCCTGATAAATTACTTTATACTTTTTTTGTAAATAGATTCATACAATATATACAAAAAAAACATATAAAACTCCAAAACTCTGAACCTGGATTTGAACCCGATATCTCAAGCACTGCAGTCGCATACTCTCCCACTGCGCCACAGAGGATGTCAAATTATTAGATACAAATATTATACAAAGGCATAAGGAATTTAAAGGTTGTTATTGAAGGTAGTATCGACAATCTTAGAATAACCAATTGAAATCAATAAAATGATTGAAGTTACATGCTAGTCGTATTTTTTAAATCCTTATTTTTTTTTAAATAACATTAATGTTTTGCTCGTAACCCGTAAGCGCTCAGGATAAGTTGATATGAACTACGTTGACCTGCGCTCGTTTGTCTGCAGGTATCCGTCTCATTTCTAACCATTCATATCACGTTACTGATTGTTTCTAATGATAGTAGATTAATAGTTTCAATGCATTTCTAAAGTTCTTATTTTATGATTTAAACATGATCAATAAGAGTTCCTCGTATAAAAGAGATATATGTCAGTTCGAATTTAATTTCTTTCTTCAGTTTCATGTATTAGTTACTGTATATGTATTGGCTTTGTATTGACATTTATTTTATTATGGTAAGGGTAGGTTAGGAAGACCAAAGTCTTTCACATATAATGAAGTTTAAAAATAATAAGAAGACATCTTCGGGACAGGTTGAAACGTATTCTTAAGTTCATATTGAATAATGACAATTAAATAATAAGCGCTCTATAGAAAAAGAGTTGTAACCAATTAGATTCATACCCAAGTGTATTGAAATGCAATTTCCAAATGCCAACCAACTTTTAATTGATGGTAAGGCAATTAGCGTTTGACTGCAACCACGATGTACCAACTTGTTGAGTAGTTTAAAAGCAATTACATTATGAAGAAACATCCATACCGTCCGTGTTCGTGAATATAACTCAACCTCTTCTAAAATAATAAGTCGTGTTTCATAATATTCAATATTGGACGACGCTAAAAGCATATTTGCCAATAAGTTTAAAAAAGATTGTAGGATAACGATTATGCTGGATCATCGTTTAAACATTAATCTCGTTTATTGAGTTCAGTGGGAGGTAAGCCTTGCTGATAAAGAGCTGTTAGCAAGACTTCCGCTCGTTGTGATTTTTTACGTTTTATGTGAAAAAATATTTGTTTATCCTTGTTTATAGAAAATGTAGTTTTAAATCTGCACTAGATCAAAATGAATTTAATATTAGCTTTTGCACGCGGCTCCGTCTGTCTTTCGATTATTATTCAGAGAGACATCTCTGCCTGTCTATTTATTGAACCTATTTGGATTGATGAATTTCAGTTTAGAAATCTGTCGACAGTTATACTCTTAAATTTATAACTTACTAGCTGATGCTCGCAGCTTCGCTCGCGTCCAAGGGGTATGAAAAATAGATAGTAGTCGATTCTCAGACTTACTGAAAATTAATAAAAAATTTCATAAGAATCGGTCAAGCCGTTTCGGAGGAGTATGGAAACGAACATTGTGACACGAGAATTTTATATATTAGATTATTAATATAAATAGACAAAGCAGTATTCATTCTTTGGTAAATAAGGCAATGGTATGTGCGAGATGTGTGGAGTATAGCAACTCGGAGTTTAGATTGAGTTTGTAATAATTCACTAAATATACTACGTACAATACCGAGTTGCTAACCATCGAAATTGAAAAAAATACTTCTTTATACTAATGAAATGCCAAAGCCGTATCTGTAGTTATAAAACCGACCGCAGATATTTAATTACGTGTTCCTAATCATTGAATCTATTCTCAACATTTTGATTTTGGTTCAACTGGTAGAATTCAATGGTTAACTAACTAACGTTTATTAGTGGATACAGGATTCGCTAATTATTCTGTCCGATTTTGGCTTTACCAACACAGATTTACGGTGAACCTTTACCGCTTTCAATTATTTATAAGCCGTGTAGAAAGGCAATAATTAACCGGTGATCACAGAACCACACGTTTAAAATAATTGACCGATAAATGTGTGGTGAATACTGATGTAAACCAGAAAACTAATTTGTCAAAAACTGATGAGCATTAAAAAAAAGTAGAGAGGAGAACTAAGGCGTACGTACATAAATATGTGATACTGCATGTGCTTACACTCACTAAGATAGTTTGGGTTTCAAATCAAACGTATGTATATTCGGGTTTTGTTAATGATTTCCATAATGTAACTCCATCTTATCTATGATGCATTGAAGTTATATTCTACTTTCTGGGATATTAAGTGAACGATAACATCCTAAATAATTTCGTAAATGCGAAAGTAATTTTTTCTGTCTGTCTATCCGTCTTTCACAGCAAAACTCAAAATTTAATACATAGATGGATAGTCTGGAACTCGAGAAAGGACACAGGCTACTTTTTACCGCAATAACGTTTTCAATTTTGCACCTTATCCCTAGAAAAATAAATTCACATCATTGTTCGGTTTTGATATACAAAAAGAAGCCTGGACTAGGCTGGCATAAGTACTTTGGGATCCGTTCATGATAAGCCATCCCATAAGGTGAACGTCTCCAATACGTGACAGCTTCTTTCATAATAGATCTAATGGTTAACCCTAAATTCTGAATAATATTCTTTATTACATGTTACGTCCGCTCATAAATCAGACGTATACCCTCACATCTTTTGTACGTCACGTCACCGGTGTTAAAGTATTTTTATTTCTGAACCAATAACGTAATGATCGCGTTTCATAACTCAGGTATCATACAAGCGTGTTATCTAACAAGCTTTCTTCGCCCGCATCTATGTCACTTCATTAAAACTGGTGCAGTGGTTTTTGATTTTATCGCGAACAGACAGACAAACGCGGCGGACATTATTTTATAACATGTAGTGATGCTTTATGATACTTTAGTCAGTTCAGCAGTGAAGTATGAAAACAGTTTATGATGAGCATGACTTAAGAACTAATCTTTCTAGATATAAATCTTCTGGACGTGTGTATGTATGTATATTGGTTCCTTCTAAAGGTGGTGTGTGTGTTCACCGTGGATCCGAGAATGGTTTAGATTCGCATTTGGACCGATCAAGTTCTGGAAAAGTGTCTGTTTCCACTAAACGTATATACATATATACGGTATTAGCATCAAAAAGTTTTTTTTTATTTTTTTTTGTCATTATGTCTGTACATCTGTGTCCATATGTTTGACTTGACTAATCTCTAGAATGATTGGGTTAATGTTAAAGGCACATTCACTGGTATAAGGACAATACAAGGTGTAACTTAGACCACTTTTTAGACAGACTGTCCCACGGCGTTACGTACGGTGAAATAACTACATGTAGTATATATGTAGGAGAATATCCTGCTACAGTATATCTTTATATATATAATTCTTCTGTGAGTGTGTATGTCACTGAACTTCTCTAAAACGACTGGACCGATTTTGATGAAATTTTTTGTGTGTGTTCAAGGGGATCTGGGAATGGTTTAGATTCGCAATTAGACCCGGTAGGTGGCGCTGCGATCAAGTTATGGAATTTTAAAGTTGGGCGGTACGAAGTTCGCTGGGTCAACTAGTATGTATATATATAACTATTTGACAATTAGAAGTTATTACTATTCTAATTGGCTATTCTTAACAGGTGCTCGTAAATTTTACAAGATCATTGGTAAATCTCCGAATCAGTTGTGACAAAAGTAATGGTATTTTTATTACTAAAGTAATATTTCATTATAGTAATTTAAATGGCTTTAATTATAGTAATATAAATGAAAATGAAAGACTATTACAGAGTCATAAATCTGATGAAGTAAACCCAAAGTGATTACATTATCTTTGCAAGGTTTTATAATAGCTCAATTGGAACTAGCTTTTGCCCGCGGTTCCGCCCGCGTGTATGTCAGTTATCGCGGTAAAAATTAGCCTATGTCCTTTCCCAAGGTTCCATCTATCTTTATACTATTTATCAAAATTTATCAAAATCGGTTCAGTGGTTTAGGCGTGAAAGCCTAACAGACAGACAGAGTTACTTTCGCATTTATAATATTAATAGGGATTAGATATGAACCAACCAGATAAAAACAGTATGTTCTAAATAATAAAACTTGATAATTAGCTTAATACTTTCGGGATTCATAATCTAAATGTTAAGAGTCTAAAGTCCTGTTGGTCTGGCGGTTGGCGTATGCAGCTGCCGATGAAGAGGTCCTGGGTTTTAGGATCTGCAAATATTTGTTTCAGAGTTTTGGTGTTTATAATGTATAATTGTATTTATTCGGAAAATAAACTATATTTGTATATGTACAGTTTATATCAGATGTCTAGTACCCATAGTACAAGCTTTAATGAGATTAATAACTAGATGGCGTTGTGTGTCACATTTCCTAAAATTTTATTATTATTTTTGAAATATTAATTGTATTAGAAACACACACACACACATTGTTTTTTTCTTAACATTCCACATCAATATCTTTTTAACGTAGTATTTTTAGGCCAACAAATTTAATTAAATATCCATCGGAAGTAACTTATTGCTCGAGCAACAATCTGAGGGTCCTTGAAACACAATAGAATATTAATAATTTCAGTCGTTTTTAGGGTTCCGTAGCCAAATGGCAAAAAACGGAACCCTTATAGATTCGTCATGTCTGTCTGTCTGTCTGTCCGTCTGTCCGTCCGTATGTCACAGCCATTTTTTTCAGAAACCATAAGAGCTATACTGTTGAAACTTGGTGTAATCTGTGAACCGCGTTAAGATTTTCACATAAGAATAGAAAAAAAAATACATTTTAGGGGTCCCCATACTTGGAACTGAAACTCAAAAAAACTTTTTTCATCCAACCCATACGTGTCTATGGATAGGTGTTCAAAAATGATATTTAGGTTTCTAATGACATTTTTTTCTAAACTGAATAGTTTGCGCGAGAGACACTTCCAAAGTGGAAAAAAGTGTGCCCCCCCCCCCACTGTAACTTCTAAAATAAGAGAGTGATAAAAGTTAAAAAAATATATGTTGTACATTACCATACAAACTACCAACGAAAATTGGTTTGAACGAGATCTAGTAAGTAGTTTTTTTTCTAATAGGTCATAAATCGTAAACCGCAATTTACCTTTCATTCAATCAATACACTAAATTATAAAAACATCAAGAACTTTTATATGATGTTACTTGCTGATACGGAACCCTTCATGGGCGAGTCCGACTCGCACTTGGCCACTTTTTTGTGCAATAGATTTCTACTTAACTAAGGTAAGGTAAACTCGCGGTCATAACGTGTAAATCATGTGATAGACCGAATTGAAGCAAAATGCAGTGAGCTACTACTTAACTGTAGATACTAAAAAGAAAATTAAATATATTTGGTAGTTTGAAGAATATTCATGAACAAAAAAGAACAACACAAGATTTGAATATCCACTCTTATTAAGCCATTCGCTAAACAAGCATCGACCTTTGAGCTTCGAAATTTAACTGTCTGCAAGATTCATTTCAAGTTTTAAAAGAAAAAGAAACCAGTAGATAGATAAGATAGTTCGTTTCGTTCGTTTTAGTTTAAAATAAAATTTATTCGTAAAACTTTGGGTCTCACGGGAATTCTAGTTAAGACACATTCTAAAAATATTTTTCTTTTATTTTTTTTATTATTTATTGTACACATGAAAGACAAATACTTAGGTTACAAGTAAAAGTCATGTACAATTGGTCATTCCACATAGCACTTACTCATTGCACTATTGCTTATGGTTACATTTAAATGTTATGAAATGAGGAATAATAACATTTTAAAACCGTGATACTGTAAAGCTCGTTTAAGTATTAATTCAAACATAAGTATTTTACTATTGTATAAATCAGTGATCATACTTTTATTAGATAATAATAATAAATTTTGAAATGCACAATAGCGCTATTTAAGAAACTAATCACAGATGAAACTAAAGAAGCACCTAAACCTCTTCGTTATCCGTAATCTTAAAAAAGTTTTCATACGTTATGTAAAAACATTCGGTAAGGAATATAGGGTAGAATTATTTATACGTCCTATCGCGCTCACTACGTCTTTAGGGAAATGCATAGCGAATCTCTGAGTTTACTCAGTCTCCGTACCAAAGAATTTGCGTAATTCAATGTGGTAAATGGTATGAGCGCTTCAATGGCAGCTCATACAGATACGCTAGAATTTTTATTATATTTACATTTTTTGGAATACTTATTTTATTGGAATCTCTTTCTGATATATATTATTAGTATCTTTAAATGAAGTATTCTGGAAACGATTGTTGTAAATGATAATAGGCTTACTCTTAATTATCTGTAAGTAAAAATCAATTGAATCAATAACGACCCATAACGTCCTACTACTGGGCACGGGTCTCCTCTCAGCAGAGGGTTAATGCCATACGTCCTCACGCTGGCCGTGTACGGATTGGGGACTGGCAAGACACTTAGTGGCTACATAATCCTACCGTTGCATGTTTTAAGTCGACTGAAGGCTAAGCTTCACGACTGTTATCTTGTAATAATAACCGGGACCGACTGCTTAACGTGACCTCCGAATCACGGAAACGCTCATAACATATCACGCCACAAACGGTCACACATCTGGTCTGATCACATCTGGTCTGATCACGTCTGGTCAGGTCTGACCGCGCCGTCTTTGCTTACTCCCGGTTATTGTTCCTAATCACCTAAGGCCAATTGGCTATGATTTCTACTTATAACCAAAATCAGTTGAATGGTAACATGAAATACTGCCCGCTATAATAAAATTTGCAGACAGACATAAACTCTACCAAAATATAATGCTATTTTTAACATCTGTTGCTAAATAAGTAGGGTCAATAGTCAATAACATCAGTGCCTCTCTTCTCCTATACAAAGTTCGTCCTTTAAAGGGGCGTCCTAAGACTGGCAGAGGGAAGAAGAAAAAACGATTAGAAATAATGTGTAGTTTCGTTCACGTTAATATCAATTCTGAAAATAACTCTACACGAAAACCTATATACTATTTGAAATAATATATTTATTTCTACACTAGAAATCCATTCAAATCCGTTTAGCCAGTCTAGCGTGAATGGAAACCAAACATCCATCATCTCAAATCTTTACATCTATATAATTTAAATAAAATTGGAGTGTCTGTATGTAACTTTAAATGGAAAGTTTTTTACTGAATGCATATCAAAGTAACATCTAAAAAGCAATTTTAAAATTTTTGATATGTCTATTTGTCTCAGCTAATCTCTGGAATGGTTCGATCGGTTTTGACTGGCCTTTCACTGGCAGAAAGTCGATCACGAAAGTCGAAAGGAGTGACTAAGGCAAAATTTTTATTCTAATTTCGCTCCTAGGTATGACTCGCAATTTACAACAATGACCGCGGGTAACACCGCGGGACTCAGCTAGTTAAAAATAAGACTATTCGTTCGGAGATCTAACAGTATTGTCGTTACTGCTCTACAACAACAAGTTGAGTCAACCACCGACCGTGTAGGACGAATATGAATATTGGTTGACCCGACCAAGGACACGAACCGCAGGTCAGCTCCGACCGTGTAGAACACTACCATAGAGCATACCGATCCATAAGAAATAAAATCCAAGCGGGTCTAAATAAATATAATCTTGTGCAATGTACTCTTTTTATATAAAGGAGATGTATTTGTAAGAGTTGATATGTGTACATATCTGACATAGTAACAGCACGACATAATTATCGCGATAATTATGTGTAACTTTCATACATTCTCTATGCACGCGACCACATCTGTCATTGTCAATAACGATATAGTACAAGGTATAATTATGTGACGTTGTTGGCCCCAGCTACTTAAGCAATGAACGACGGCGATATTTTTAGTAGAATCATTGAAAAAGCTATAGCAAAAGACACAATCAAATTTTTCCAAAAGGGATCATCTTGCAAATCGTGTGTGTTGCAAACTCAAACGTGTGTTACATTTGTCGAGAACTGAGTATTTACGTGTAAGAATAAAAGTACTAACACAGTCATTATACAAGAGTTTTGTAATATCTTTTTATATATTTTATATAATAAAATAATTTCACTGCAGCAAAATATGCAAAATAATACATTATGTTACTAAATGCTCCCTCCACTGCTACCCGTCATTTATTAGATATGTTTGTCCCACAATAAAAAATAACAGTACCTTACATATACAATCATACATAGCACAAAAATAATTAAAAAATCTATGCACAAGTACTTTTGATACGATTTAACTATAATAAGCCCTCGCTTCAAAACTAAGTAAATGTTTAATGATGAAAAGAGGATGGTTATTTTTTATCAAATGTTCGAAAAATAAGAGAAACAAAATCATCAATGTTGTTGTACAAATTCCTAATAACTTTTATGAAAACAATTTCAGTTAATAAATTTAATTTAAGATTAGTTTTATTTCAAACTATATTTTATTTATAACTTTCTCCAGTTAACCTTCGGGTGGTGTAGAAATCTTATAAGGTCGATGCACAGAGGTTAAATTCATTCAGATACATATTCTTTGTGTTTACGTTAAGCATATTTGATTGAGTATTTTACAAGGAAAGAGCCCTTAAAATTTTCAAATACAGTACAACATAATTGGGAAAACATTTTAATGTACTTTTTCACCCATATGTATAGTACGTTAACTTTTTAAGTGATCTATTTTAAGCTTTTGAGGGATAAAATGACGATGAAGAAACCTATCGGACACTGCTTATGATGAAAGAGATTATCTAATTAATAGACATATTAAAACCTATCCCAAACCTCGGAGCTAGACCCTATTTTCTACATATTTACCTCTATTCTGGGGTCACAGGGGTGGCAAGGGCAATTTAAAAATAGACTCCTGTCCATACCATAACTAAATGTATATCGGCAAACTATACTCCATCATTTAGAAATTTGAAAACCGTTAATCTAATTCTTTTAATACATAATAATTAGTTTTTTTTGATGAAATAGGGGAAAACGCAGCACACCTTATAAAAAATACCCAAAACTCTAAAATTAAGATCGCACAAATATTATATTCAACCTGGGAATCGAACCAGAGACTTCTACATAGTATAAGACAGTTGCACGAGAGGCAGTGGACATGCAATTCAAGAGTATCAGTCATGTGGCCCTTTTTTTAATACCCTCCTGCAATTATCAAGGTGATAGTTTGTTATATACCGATCCGACCTGAACTAGTCTGAGCTAGTACACTTTGAATATCGTGAGATTTCTCGAAACTACAACATATATTTCTTTTATAACTATCGACTGCCTTGTTGGTCTAGTGGTTAGCGTATGCGGTTACCGATCAAGAGGTCTCGGGTTCGATTCCCGGGTCAGACCAAATATTTGTGTGAACCACAAATATTTGTTTCGAAGTCTGGGTGTTTTTCTATGTATAATATGTATCTATTTACAAAAAAAAAAGTATGTTTATGTATTTATATCAGTTGTTTAGTACCCATAATACAAGCTCTGCTTACTTTGGGACTAGATGATGTCCGAAATATTTATTTATTTAACTTATAGCGGTAGCATATGGAAAATAGAAGTATTAAAATATAAACATATCGTACTTTATGTAAATGCGACTGAATACGTAAAAGGCACTCAGAACGAGACACGCGGATGAACCATTATAAATGTTAATTATAAGTACCTTTTCAGAAACATTTAAAAATAAGTTACTACGAAGCGTTATGCTCATACTTTAGCTTCCAATCGAATGTAAATAATGTTAATTATAAAAAAGCCAATTATTTCTAGGAATATCAATTATTGATTCAGCAAACATCTTGCCGAACAGAGCTTAACCAAACAAACCCGATCACATTATATTCACGTTAATAACGAACGTTACGTGTTTGAACTAATACATAGCCGTCTTTGATCATTGAAGCGTTTAATTTGAGCTTGACGGGCCACAGGTGTGCACTAGCCTAGCACTATGTATCCTCGCCTTTACATGTACTAAAATTTCGAAAATATATTATTTGTTTTGAAGGTTTTCCCTTATTTATTTATTATACTTTAAAATGTTAAGAACAGTGTGCCAGGTTGCAACAGTTGTTAATATAGAAACCTCAACAATTGTCACTCGATGAGAATTGTACGTGCCATTCAAATATACAACAATCATTTGTGTGATATGCAGATATTTGCTCTCAGTCTGAATGTACTCTGTGTCAGTTAATTGTATGCTTGTAGAGTCTCTCTCGATAAAGTGACGCGGCTTCAATGTGGGGATGTCATTTATTTGTTGATACTTAAAAGAAGAGAACATTGAGAGAAAATGTGATAATGAATGTGAAGTTTGTTAAGGAATAAAATTGTTGTTTCGCTGTAACAATTGCGAAGTATTCAGATATTAATATTAGCAGTAACTTGTATAATTATAGATTAATGAGTATAAATATTGTAAACGGGCTCACAGGAAGTTAGTTAACAAGAAAACAATTTTCCCTTAATGATTTTCAAGTGCCTGTAGATTCAAAGATATGAAACAAACGAATCTGTTCGATATTCACATTCAAAGCTTTACATTCTGATTAAAATACTTGAAAACACCTGCGTATAATCATTTATCTTTCCAGGACACTTCGTCGAGTATCGAACGATAAACTTTGTCGTTATTCCAATCTAGATACAAACTTGTAACCAGTTTAGAATTATTCGATAATACCATCATCAGCACATTAAACTTTTTTCATTTTGTCGTCTAATTGCATTGAATCTAGAATATTAATTAACTTTTAAAATTTGCTGTTTCTTTACATTAATAATTACGCTATTTCAAAGCACATGGTTTGATTATTAATTGATTCTAAAACATTAGTTTTTCCAATGATCCGAAAAAGGTGCACACACTGAAGATAAATTAAGTAATTAGTTTCAAAGTGTATTAATTTAACATTAAACTCAGCCGTTGTTCATCGAAGTAGCCACCATATCAAAGGTATAATTAGTACAGAGATCCCTCTTGCAGATAATAATTAGATGGGGTTCATTTTTATGCATTATTGTCAAACATGGATAGTTGCAGATTACCTCCTCCTTCTTCTATACTATTTAAATAAAATGTTCTATTAAAATAAACATTCAACAACGACCAATTCAAAAATTAATAATGGATAAAACAATATAGTTTAAAAACATTAAATACAACAGTGGGTTACAAATAAACATACATACTGGTAAAACTAATAAAAGTGCGTTAAATAAAATGTTGACTGTTAATTTCTCAATAACTTCTGACACAGAAATTAAAGCACATTGTGAGTAGGGTAGAGGTATTACTTTTAGTCTTATGACATACAAATATATATTTACATAGTAGAAGTGAATGAGAATTTTAATATACTTTCAACTACTGCTAACAGTTGCCTATTATATTGTCAAATATGTGTGTACGTTTAATATGTAGAGGAGAGAGTTTTCGTGAAATGAAATAAGCGTTAATAAACTTCTAAGACCTAACCTATAATTTAAATACATAGTAATATTGCAGTTAAGAATAGCCTGAAATAATGAAGATCTTAATAGTTTCAGTAATAAAATTATATACGTTTTGAAATAAATTTCTTTCTGAAATTAATCTTGGTTGGCATTTGGTTATAATTAAATAAATAAATAAATATTTGGACAACTTACACACAACATCATCTAGTCCCAAAGTAAGCAGAGCTTGTGTTATGGGTACTAAACAACTGATATAAATACATAAACATACTTTTTTTTTGTAAATACATACATATTATACATAGAAAAACACCCAGACTCGGAAACAAATGTTTGTGGATCACACAAATATTTGGTCTGACCCGGGAATCGAACCCGAGACCTCTTGATCAGCAGCCGCATACGCTAACCACTAGACCAACAAGGCAGTCTAATTATCCTACATGTGTCATGGTATTTTTTGGTAAATATATGAAACAATTACTTTAAATACTACTCTATTCCTAGCTTTAAACATGTCAAGATGATATCAAAATGGTTTTCGAACGCCTTCATAAGGCAACTTTACTTTTCTTTGGCGATATATTTTTTAAGCCTACCAAAGTGACTCTACTGTGCCTGATGGAAAGCATGAGTATAATCCAGGAGTAGGGGTCACCATCCTCATTGTGTGGGTAGGCAATGGTGACCCATACCATGGCGGCCTGGTCAGATGTTTCGGTATCATTCTTCCGGCCTCCGGAGGCAGAAGGAGAATGATGCAGAATAAATTTCTCTGATCTCATACTCACCAAAAAAATCCGAAAGCAAGAATACTGTCATTATTTGAATTTTTAGCGTTCTGTCTTTCTCATATTTTCTTCCATTAAAATCTACCCATAATAAAATGTATCATGTGACAATAATAATTCAAAGGTATTGCAATGCTAATGCAACGATATTTTTAACAAGATACCGCAGATACATATAAAGATGAATATATTAACTTAATTAACCTCTGTGGACGTGTCAAGGCGTGAAACCTAACAAGTCTGATTGTCAGCCATTGTGCACAGATAAAAGCGGCGACTCAAATCTTCGCATTGAACGACGCACCGATAACTTTAATTGGTTCCCTGTTGGCTCTGGCCCCTAACAATTAGGCAGCTACGTAAATCCGAGCAGATTTCTCTACCTATACTCAATGTGCCAATTAATACTAACTTTCAAAAGTTAAACTTTAAAGATCATTATGAGATATATTTCACGTTATTAGTAGGTTTCTATACATATATTGAAGACGTTTAAAATTTATTGGGTTTAAAAAGTAATTATGAGTTATTAGTTTTGAGCATAGTTTTAGAAAGATGTTTTAATAAAATCCCATTAACAATTTACGAACTTCATTGTACGTTGATGGTACGAATTCTTCTTCCTAGTCTTATACCCAATATTATTTTGGGGTCAGCTACTACTTCCACCGGTTTTACCTGAATATCAGGTTTTCCACGAAGTGACTGGCATCTGATCTCCGCAAACCTTTTTTTTTCCGTGTGGAAATCCCCGGATGCCACCGACTCGACTCGAACCGACTAAAACCGCACGCCATCTCAGGTACTATAAGCCGAGGACCTCCGCAACCCTAAAGCAGAACTGAAATTCGAAGGACGTGATACTTCGAATTTGAAAAATAATAAGTTCATTCATTTTTCGGTAATAATATTGCCCTCTCTTGAAACTAATTTAGTGGTTAGACTACTAATATCGAATATTATGTCCCACTCTTTGCATCAAAACACAAATATTATTATGACTTATATAGACATTTCCTGCTTGGAATTCGCCATTTCCCATTTGAGGCACGTCGTAAGAAAATTGCCTATTATCTTCACTAGACGATAAAATCCTCATATTAGTTTTTAGTTCATATTTTGTTTTTATAGTAAATGAAACCTCATTCAAAATAATCAATCTGTAATTTTTAATTTTCTTGTATTAGGTATTGTGTTTTTAATGGAAGTTTAATAGTTGGCTAGCCTACCTTACAAAAGTGTTTCTGCTATGTTACATCGCTAAAGCAATTTTTGCGCCAGTTCTTACTTAAACTACCAGATTTATTTATAATGCTTTAGCTGTGCCTCCAGGTTTTTGACCGCATCAAACTAGTCCAGTCATCGCTGCGAAAATGCACTTGAATGTTTTTTTTTTGCCCCCGTAATAATTTTGCCACAACCCTTAGATATTCATCTAAATTATATGTATAGTGTAAAAGAGTGATTTATAATAATGTGCATTACTATATCCACCAAATTAGTGAAAATTGCATGAAAGTACTCGTATGTAGTTCTGGAGTTTATCGCAAATAGATAGACAGACAGACAAGGCGTAGAACTTTGTTTTATACTATGTGATGACAATACTTAAGATGCTAGGATTCCGGATGGGACTGAACATTACATTACATTGATATTTAAGAACGATTAGTTCATTTAAAAAAAAACCTCTAAATAAATCAAATCTGGTTTACTCCCATTCAAACCGCGTTAGTGGATCAGAGTTGATTCGTACAGTACGTTTACTTATAGTGTGGATTAAAAAAGGCCCATTTTGATCTGAGTAATGATCATTGCGAAGTACGTGCATCTACTTCGGATCCAATGTCGAGTCCATAACCCAATCATATCCTCTTCATGAGCGCGTGCAGTTTCCGGGCGTAAATCGAAAAACTCTTCATAGCGAGCCTATCTCGATCATCAGTGCAAACATTATACTATTTTTGTGATGATGTAATCTTTTACTATTTTTGTGACAGAACAAATAACGTCACTGTAATGAGTCAAGATAAGATTAAAAAAACAACTTCTCATACGTTTGAGTCCGTAACAACAATTTATGGCTTGAAAATTTGGCAAGTATAAATGATGTTACTTTTACAAAATTTTTGTTAATTTGCAGCAGTATGTACATAGTTATGTATTTATATATACGTGTCTTACCTTTAACAACTAATTAAAAAAATATTATACAACAAAATTGTTCCATTTTCATTTGATTTTTACTAGAACACACTAAAACTACGTAAATTAAAAAAATAGTGTCACTAAAAGTGGGTACTACTGGCGTTAAAATTTAAAAAGTTGTTGATAACGTTTCCAATTTCGAATTTCCTTAAAAAAACCGTTGTGTTATTAAATCTAAAAACTTATATTTGTAGAGAAAAACGTTAAGGAAAAACTGCATTATGATGATTGCTCAAAGGCACAGACAAGACACTTAAATCTTGGTCGAGATTAATGCACAAGTCTGTAAGAGATCAAGTATTCTAGATCTATTCTATCATTTATAGCAATATAAAGATGAAAATAAATATTTTCGATTTTAAATGTTTAAATTTATCATATCTGTACGCTGATCGGCAGACAAGTAAATTATAATTACTTAATTAATTAACGTAATTAATTACCTCCGTGCTTGTTTAAGGTAGACAAATGTTATATCATAACATTTAAATATTTGATGACTATGACTCGAATATTTAAAATCAATCTTCCTAGAAAACTGAACAGCAATGAATAGAAAAAGTAGATATAAAGAAAGAAGGTAGTTAGAACTAGGACGCTTTTAGGGTTCCGAAGTTTATGACTTCGAACCCTTATAGATTCGTCATGTCCGTCTGTCCGTCCGTCCGTCTATCCGTCCGTCCGTCCTCGACTTACCGTCTAAACGGTAAGAGCTAGAAAGATGAAACTTGGCATGAATATGTATTGTAATTACGTCGACAAAGTGCTATAATAAAATTATATAATTAAAAATATTTTTATTTAGGGTAACTCCCCTACACGTAAAGTGGGGATGTTTTTTTTTCTCGCGGCTAACCCATCATGTGGGGTATCATTAGATAGGTCTTTTAAAACAATAAAGTGTTTCTAAGACGATTTTTTGATTAAGGCATCCGTTTGCGAGAAATTCTACTTTAAAGGGAACTACTTTTATGTAAAAACAGGGCGTCCCCCCCCCCCCTCTAAAAGCTAAACGTGATAGTGGTCCATATAATAAAGTTTAAAGAAAAACAATAACGGATTAAATAACTTTTTTAGTTCAGGAGTTATAGAGGCTTAACTTTTACAATGCGCTTACTTGAAAAACGTCATTCAAAAACGCATTAATACGTAAACATAACAATTATCTATTGGATACGATTTCTAATCCATGTACCATTATGAATGACCGAGGAACCCTTTCCTGTGCGTGGCCTGACACGCACTTGACCGATTTTTATTAGAATTTATTTAACCGTACCAATACACGTGTCGCTATTTACAGTAGCTATAAATATATGTTGTATAAGATATGTTGTGTTTACTGTGAGTAGGTACTGTTTTATATTACTGATCGAGTGAAATTAACCCGAACCCTTCATTCGTTCCTACTTGGATCTTTAATCAATGATCATAATGAGTTTCCACGTTATTGTTTTATCTAGACATATACCAAATTGAAAAGAGTTAGATTGCTTACTTATTGTTATGTAAGAAATAATTATAACATTATTTATCGAAGTATCTTCTAGTTGTGAAAGTTTAAATCTAGATCGTTTCTTCTAATGAAACTAATGGATGTTTAGAGGTTCTACAAATATAATATAACAGCGTCTGCTATCTCACGATCTTTTAAAAAAAATTGCAGAAAAATAATTAAAATGCTTTCTTAGTTTCAATGAATTGCGATTTTCTAAATCAGATTAATGAAAATAAATATCTTGTTTAAAGTTTTATTGGTAGTATTACCACAGAATACATAATGATACAATCCCACTTTATCGTGGCAATAAGTGATATTTAAAACGAACTCAGCCGTTAATGACAGCGCAAAATACAAAATGATAAACGATAACGTTTATGTTAACATCGTCGATGTAACTCGCGTTAAAGCCTAAAGTGTTTCAAGAAGCCGCAATTCTGAGTGAGCTGAGCTTGGATTAAATTTTCGTAACAGGGTTACTGAAACGAGCCAGGCGTTGATGTATGAGTGCAAAAATATAGACAGGCGTTGTTGGGAGACCGCAAGTACAAAGTTGAACTTCAACATCTTAATAATTCGAATTTATACTTTACTACAAAATCACAAAGTTTAACAAGCGAAAACAAGACTTAGTGTACGGACCTCGTCAAGCTTTTACATTATTTTTTTCACTTTAAACAACCTATGTAAACAAATATAGTCAAATGAAAGTATAAGTCACATTAAACTAAAATCATTAAAAAATACATGTTATATATAAATTGGAAACATCATAAAACATAATTCCTGGTTACAATACAAGGTACATAACGTCAATCAATTTTCTTCGTATAGTTTAATTAATCTTCTAACTTCTTATAATCAATAAAAATATTTGATGTCGTTACTAAATCACCTGCCCGCAAGTCTTCCATAATTTCATTTTTGATTCCGAACACATCTCTGATTTGCAAGGAACTAATTAATTTTGAAGATTTCAGACAATTTAATTATACTTGTTGTGTTTCTTAACTCTTTGCCTTGGTAAAAGGTCTGATGACTGTAGATACGTGACAGTATTATGTAAATAAAGAAAATTGAAATATTTGTTTGTAATATCGTACTTCCATGATTCATTATTTTATAAAAAATATCCCTTTGTTCTGTTTGTTGGAAAAAACTACCAACAGGCCATTCCATGGATTAGCGGGTGCTAATCCATGGAATGGCTAAGTCTATTTTAACAGGACTGTCACTGGCAAATAGATTTAGGGAGCACAACTTTTGTTTTAGATATTATCGGATAAAATTAAAACCAATGAAATGTTGAACAATATCCGATTTAAAAGAAACAAAATCAAAACCGGGGAATCGGGGTGCAGCCAGCCAGCTGAAGTTATAAATCAAATATTTAGAAAAAGTTTAGTTTTTTTTCCATTTTCTGATTGAGTTTTTACAAATAAGGCCCTTTCATCTTAGGCTTTTAGTAACCTCACTACTAAATTAGTACAGGACAGCAATACAACGCTATTGATATTAGATATATTGCTTTTCTGTGCTTATGAACTGTTTTTTCTGCTAACAGTGGAAAAATAATGACGAACGTCAATATATTTTGAATGGTATTCACTAAATTAAACGGAAGTAAAAACACGGTGACTCGGTAATTTAAATTTCTTAGATATAAGAACCTTCGATGATTTAATTTCGACGGGCAATTTATTTAAAAAGTGAGTAGTAATTAAATTATACAATGTCAAAGGTAAGATCTAAACTCATCTTTGAAAAAATACTTATACAAAGACTTGAGCAATCCTCTTATTAAATCTTTGAAAAAACTTCTCCGCTTACCTATTAAATACTGCCTTTTTTTAGTTTTTTCTTTAAATAACTCAAATAATGAAATGGTTTTTAAAATATCAACTGGGTATTTCGTTACCTTTACGAAAGACTGTTATTATAGTGTAAAAAGTGTCCAATGAAGAGCGGAGGGATAATTTTTTAACGACTACGTAAGACGTTGAAAGCTTATCATTAATTGAACAATTATTATTTTCCTTTGGAATAGACTTAGCGTTAATTAATAAAATACAAATATTAGTGCAGTTAGTCTCTACTACTATAATAACTTATATGTCTTTTTTATTATCATTTACAAAAAAAAACTGAAATCCACCAGGTTTATCCTTGTGCTATCTTGAGTCTCTCCATGTTTTGACAAACAAAGAAAGAAAATAATCTAGTAGGAAGAAATGAAAAGGTTAAACTAGTACAGTGACTGAAGCTAATAAAAAATAGTGATGGTTTTAAATAATAGTAAAAATTTTCTTTTCCAATAAACATATAAACAGAACCAAACAGTTTTTCCCGGAAATGCTTTGAAGTGTTAAAAATCTCCGTGGATTTATTTCCACGATGTTCGATCTACCTATCTACCTACCTTTTTCTATATAGACAGCTGCTTTTAATAACGATGACTTATTTACTATTTCAGTGCCAAAAATGCATAAAATATGTAAAATGAAAACAAAATTAGAACTGCTACAATAGCACCTATATATTTTACTAGATTTCGCCCGCGTCTCCGCCCACGTGTAGTCGATTTTCGCGTTAAAAAGTATCCTATGTCCTTTCTTAGGCTTTAGACTATGAGTATAATAACTTTTATTAAAATTGGTTAAGTACTTTTGTCGTGAAAGCACAACAGGCAGACAGAGTCCTTAGTAATAAGGACAAGCGAGGAATGTCATGTCTATGCAGTCTATGTAATAAAATAATACAATTAAGGCATGAATACGGCATACAAATGTAAAATATAGTCAAATTAAATACTGACAATGTTCGTCATTATGCTATTATCTTAAGCAAGCCGATGGTATAAATCCAGAAATAAGAAGAATACGGCTTGCTATAAAACGCACGGGGCAGTAAAACCAATCGTTCACAATACGTAGTCGTTCTATCTACGACCAATCAACGCAGACGTCTCTAATTGAACGGCTTTGGAGTCGCACCAGAATTAATGAGAATCTACGAATTATACGCAAGTGTGTCGAATAATGCATTTGATGAATGAAGCCTTTTTTACATTACTTATATTAAGAGGTTAAATTTGTTTATTAAGATAATGTACGTATTTTTTTTATTTAACAGCGATAGAAACGGTCTTTTGCAGACTGCGTTATTTTTCATATATAATATGCCCAAACATTTCTACTCTGCCTAATAGAAAGATATGCAGAACCCAAGATGAATGCATACATAATATGTACTTACTGGAATTTCGGTACAAGTTAAATATAGAGTATATTTTTTACGTTCACAGTAACAACATTAACATATTTAAATGATACAGGGTACGTAGCCTTCTATGAGCATTATAAATTTAGATATAGGAAAAAATAGTATCCATTATATTTTTCCATAAATTCTTTTTAGATTTTTCTAATACGCGAATCTCAGTATTTATAAAACCTTTCGTTAGACATTCTTTCAAAAGCTTAAAAACCGTTAAAGGCATTTCGTTTTGGTAGTCTGCCAAAAAACTTGAAGATTGAATGCGATCGTATTGTGAGTTGCAAGGTTGTACTGGACAAATTCCATCTAGACAGGAATGTTGACTCTAGTCTCAAAGTGAAAAACAACTTGGACAAAATGAAATTTTAACACACATATTGCCTTATGGAATTTTATAGGTTTTAGTCTCAGTTGAAACTAAAGGTCTTATTTTGGAAGATTTCATTCATGACAGATATATGCCACGCCCTTATCATGGCTGATAATGATTCACGACTTATTCTATGGCAAAATATACGAAAAGCAACTTACAATCACTAAAAACGTCACCTGTTGCCAAGCCACTTAAAGGTAGCAAAACATTAAAAATAAAGTTCCTTTATCAAAAGGTTTTAAAGGTTCTAACGTCAGTAACCTGATTATAGTATCCATAGTATCCAAGCCCTAGTGTGAGCGAGCGAGAGAGATGTTGATTAGCATTTAAGTTGTAAAACAAAGGCATTGAAGGTCTAAAATATAAATATATATATTCATGTTTTTGTTGTAAACCTGACGCATTCGTGATAAAATTATTTAAAAGGTTACGATACCTTCGACATTTCGAACGGGTTACATCGGTCGACGTCCCCGTGACCATTAGACTAAAACATGAGTATTTCTGAAGTTCGCGAAAGTCTAGAAACTAACTAAACAATTCATCATCATCATCAACAGCCTTTAACAGTCCACTGCTGGACATAGGCCTCTCCTTGAAAAGGAGGTAATAGCCTACTATACCACGCTGACCAGACAGGTTGGTATAGGGTTGGTTTCAAGTTTTCCTTCTCTTTGCATTGATGTTGTCTTGCGTAGTTTGCGTGGTGACGGATTAAGAATACAGAGTGTCACCACCCCTATTCACCCCGCGGGTGTCATAAAAGGCGACTAAGGGATAAAGTACGCAAGACAACTAAACAATTATATGTACATATATATTAGTAGGAGGTAGAGAATTTAATATTAACCCATAACGGAAATGTAACAAGTGCCGCATATGATTTCCATCCAAATTGTATCTAATATATTCAGCCGTCACCTCTGTTCGAAATAATAGGATATACGGGGTAGGAATATGGAAGAAAAGATTCTGAAGTATGCTATTAAGAGCGTTTACATAAGATCGAGCTTCGCAAACAGTGATCTATATCGTGAGTGAGGGCAAGTCCTTTTGGTTGAACTGCTACTACTCCTAAATAGTTCAACATGGCATTAAATTAAATAAGGATAGATATGACAAAAGGTTGATTATTGATGAAACCTATTTTTTGATCTTAACGATGTAGAAAGGAACTTACCGACTGGACATAAAAGAAGTGGGTCTGATACTCTTTAAGGAAAGAAAAGACTTCCCGTTATATAAAGACTCTAAGAGTAGAGTGGTCATGGTGACCACACTACTCTTAGAACTTATTGCGAATGCAGACAATGTTTTACCGTGTCATATATGGCGGCCTATCGAGCAAAGTATCATTGGGAATTCGAAACGAAAACGTAACACGATAGTACGAATAATGTTGTCTCAGCTTGGTGTTATCTAAGATGATAAATTTCCACTAGTTCCAGATTGCGCTACTACCCTGGAGATACGTAGACAATTTTCTTAGTTTTCGTTCGATTGACTGATTAATAAAATAATCAACACAGATTTCTTGTTCTAACAATACGTTTTCACACATCTGATCTTACATTAAAGATCTGAAAGAGTTATAAGTTCCTAGCAATTGTAATTATTATTCTCAGACCAATATTTTCTGATTTTTAGAATAGCGAACATTCACACGCATCGACCTAAATGATGTCCTTCTAACATGAAGATGCTACGAATATTAATAAACTACAGAGATACTTACTTTTAGATAAATTATTGGCGACAGGCAACCTGTAACAAAATACATGATTTATTAGAATTGGACATAACAGTATAACTGCCCTAATTTACGTGGAAGGCATAATATGTAGTAATTTATTATAATAATTGTACTTCAATCAAGAGTAGCTTTCTAATTTTTAGCACCTAAGTACTAATTTTGTTAATATTATAAAATTAATCTATGGCAAAAAGAGAAGATGAGGTTGGAATGATTTTAACTAATCACCTAATAATAAGCATGAATAGAATTAAAAAGTAGTGGTCACCATACCTTGGTATATTGGTATATCCAATATACCAAGGTATATTGGATTTAATTTATATATATTTAGTTACTATATTATAGTTATATATATATAGTTTATATATTATATATATAGTACATATAATTTAGAGTATAATTTTGGTAAGCTATGCAATGGGTGCCAAAAATATCCTGCGCTTGCTGTTAACGTATCTCAAAGATTTTACTCAGTAACGACCCAGACGATGAAGCCTATTTTAAAACTAAAACTATACATTTTCGAACTTTTTTACACTTATTTCAATTATCAATTATTTATCTACGTGTCTTTGTGGTTTTATTAAACATTAATTACAAGTGCTCTAAAAGATCTTTTACAAGAGCCTAAGGTATAATATAAATTAACGACAATTAAAAGAAAACCTTGAGTATAAGTACATGTAGGTATATAAAATATATTTACTTAACGAAAGTAAATTTAACAGATATTGGCTTTCTTTTGTTTGTTTTCAGTTCAACTTTATAGAATACGTATTCATTTTGTTTCAACTTTAAACATATTCCCTTTCTAACAAATAAACGTACGCGTATATTTCTTAGTAAATAAGTGTTTCTTTATTTTTTTTACAGAAATCAATCATATAACATACATAATTATCACTAATATATGCAATTTGGGTATGTATAACTAAAACAAGGCTTTTTTATAACTTGTATCAGTAGTATTTACTCTGGAAAGAGTTTTTTCATCCATTATTTAGCATTTTATCGAACAAATAACATATTTACACATATACCACGTACACACACTTACATTTAAATGAGTTAAGTTACCTAAAGTTTTCAATGTCTATAATGTTTACGTTTGTTCCTATTCATAAGAGATGCGAAATATTTTATAAAGGTTCAGTGATACAGATTCATTTTTTATTAATTTTACTGGTACTGATCGTTCATTAACTTGTCTCACTCGAATGAAATTGGTAACTCAAGGTAATAAACAGACACTACATAAATCCCCTCGTTAAAATTTCAATCACTAAGATTCTATCTAGAGAAGTTCACTTCTCATTCAAGTAAATTCTAACTCCACGAGAATATGCCACCGTGTCTTACCGCTCATATAATCTTTAATGAGGTGTTGACCTAATAAAGTTAAGAGTGCGGCCTTAACGGAAAACTAATTATGTGTTACATCTTGCAATTAAGTGTCAGAAATCCTATGTACACAGGCATCATGAAGTTGTACCAAACATAATTACGTTAGGAGTAAAGATACTCGTTAGAGAGATGTTTGACGGTGATGATTTCGATTTGCAAATTGTATTGAATTACTTATGTGTACTTGCTCTAAATTGTAATTGAAAATTTAACCAAGCTTCTACTAATATATTCATATGGAAAATACATGAATTTTTTTCGAAATTGTTGTGTAATAATTGCAAAAAATTAGTTACAACCATTATGTACGAGAAGTAAGGGCTATGTCAGTCATATAAAAAACAGGTGAAACCGCAACTGATCTGTCAAGGGAAACAAATTGTAGTAAAGTCGAATTATACGTTTTGTTTTAATTATAACTTTCACAAGATTACATCCCCAGTAGGCAACGAAAATTAAGATTTAATATCAGTAAATTACAGGTTACAATTTTTGTAATGATCCCAAGATACAAAACTTTGTACAGTCAAATGTTAATTTACATAATTGGTTCTGTATTTTGCTATTAGTTTTAATTCCTGTATATAGGTATATAATTACCGGTACCGTTGTACCGTATAATCTATATAATCTATGTTTTACTAATGAATTTTTAACTTTATGTCGAATTGTATCTCAAGTTTAAATTCTGTTTTATAATTTACATAAAATTACACTACGTCTTGTTTGTTCAAAATCGTACAGGTTATCAATTTAAAGTAGGTATCGATCAAGTCTAAAAACATTTGATATCTCCTTTTTTGTTACTTTGATTAATTCGTTCTTAAATCTACTCAGCTACAACACTTCATACTTGTTATTATTCAATTCTCCTTTGTAAATGATAATTAACTTTGACCTAATAAATTGATTGTATTCAATTGATATTTTGGTTTAGTTTTTCTGGGCGGTTTCCGCACTTAGTCCTAGTTATTGGACCATTGTGCGTGCAATTGATATTTTATGAGGACCACTGTCTTTATATTGAATTGCGTAAAACTTAACCTTCGCAGAATTTATTAATAAAAAGAAATGAAACGAGGATCCTTTTTAATTAAAAATATGCAAAGTCCTGCCATAACTTTCTTTATATGGGCGAACTCTTGAGTCAGATTTGTAAACACGTGACCCTCACACTGTTTAAGAATTTACATGATATGAGATATTACATACAGTAGCTGTTTGTTTACAATTGCTTACAATTTTGTTTTAATTTACACCTTTTAACAGGAAAAAGTATGACTTGTTATTTTAATTTTATTTAAATAAAGTTCGATATATTTGATTCAATGCCAATATATGCAAGACTTGTACATAACTTTAAGTAAGCTTAACTTTGCTGTATTCTTTTATAATTTATATTATAGATTTTACTTTTAACTGGACCTCAGTTTAGTAAATAAAATCAGTATCGCCATTGACATCGACTCTTTTGGTTCTAAACATATTCTTATATAAAAGTATCGAAACATTAGTAGCTTTCAACTTATTCAATTCAAATCAATCTGATTTGTGGAGTCCATTACCATTTTGATTACACTAGTTAGACCTTTCTATAGCAATCAGGAGGATGAGGGCACGAGCGAAGGATTTGTCTCTACGTACCAACAAATCCCTCTTCACTCATTTCAAATTCACCTTAAAATCAATCAAAAGTACTCTGAACATTCTTATCTTTGTATACATTCGTTTTTTGTACTAATGTTTATCAATTAATAGTCTCTATAGGTACTGTGTGTATGTACTGTGTACACATGAATATCATTAATTGATTTAGTTATGTTGAATATAAAAGTGCTCTCCCATTGTTCACTAGGGGAGTAACAAGTTTTAAATACGAGTTTAAGCAATACTTGGCCCTCTTCCACCTTAAACGTGAAGTGTGTAAACTAAACGTTCCATCAAATCCATAGTAAACGTCGTGTGTATATAAAACAGTCACATATATACAAATATCACTGCATCAACATTTTATGAAGAAGAAGAAGAAGAATATGCTTATAAAAAAGGTTTAATATACGATACACAAATGAAGGAAATGCAATACATATAAATGTACATGGCATACTAAATGCAATTATATGCATGCATGACAATAACAACAGTCACGGATATTCGATAAAAGTGACTTCGTGTTCGTAAACGTATATATGCCGATTATTATATATGGGCTACATTTTCTTCTTTATTTCGCCCTCCCTATAATATACCCCTATATGAGTATATTTTATAACACACTTCATTCACACATTCACTTACAAATTATTTTGAATTACTGTCAAATTTCCTCATGATTGAACACTTTCGTACAATAGAAACTTAGTTTACCAGTAAGTCATTCAATAAAATTAATTTAAAGCTATTACAAACTCTTGTTTAGTATACCATTACGAACACCTTTTGTTATTGAAATTTGCACTTAAAGGTAGACATCGCACTTGTGTCTCTCGAGCTGTAGAAATCTATTTGTCCCTAAATACCTCTATATCTACAATATATATTTGACTGCCTCGTTGGTCTCGTGGAAGGCGTATGTGACTGCTGATCAAGAGGTCTCGGGTTCGATTCCCGGGTCGGGCCAAATGTTTGTGTGATCCGCAAATATTTGTTTCGGAGTTTGAGTGTTTTCTATGTATAATATTTATGTATTTACAAAAAACAAATAATAATATGTTTATGCATTTATATCAGTTGTCTAGTACCCATAAAACAAGATCTGCTTAGTTTGGGACTAGACAATATTGTGTGTAAGATGTCTCAAATATTTATTTATTACTTATTATTTATATGTCACACAAAATATCAACATTTTCTAAATATTCCATAAAACAAAACTTGAATCTTTCCAAAGGCTTGTGAAATAAAAAACCTAACTGATTGTCGGAAATTTGTTGGCAAAGTTTTAACGAAGTCATTTTTATACAAACAAAAAGTTTGTTACCGATAAAACTGACCTCATTTTTAATAAAAAAATATAACGTCATTTCCTTCAATAAACCCGTTAAATATTTGCATTGGTCTTTTAAGACCAAGCATGTTGTAAATTTCAAGTTACGTATAATTTCACTTTAGGAACAGAGAGACTACCCTCATTTGCTTACATACATATTCGATTGTTTCTGAAGTGCGTAATCAGAATTATTACACTCAACTCTGTCCAAAATATACAACAAATACGGTAGAGGTAAAAATAGGGTTGATAGGATGAAATTTAATTTCCTTTTAGCAGGTAGTAACAGGCATTCAAAAGGTGTAACAAGCGGTCGCACCGTGGCCCGGATGACGACCGACAATAAGCCAACACACCATACATTATTTAATTATACTTTTATTTTGTCTAATTTATTTCTATACCATCAATTTGTTTATTGTTTATAAGAATATTTTACTTACCTAACTACATAACGTTTTAATTTAGTGTTTTTGAACGCTGTGCTTGAGGTCTCGGGTTCAGTTCCCAAGTCGGACCAAATGTCTGTATGATCAACAAATGTTGGTTTCGGAGTTTGGGTGTTGTCTATGTATAATATGTATGTACTTACCATAAAAGATATATTTGTGTTTATATGAGTTGTCTAGTAGTATAAGCTCTGCTTAGCTTGGGAACAGATGTCTAAAATATTGCTTAAAAAATATTAAACTTATAGAAAAACAAACTTTTTTTAGTGAATACTCGTTACTGAACATTTACACAAACAGTTTGTAGTAATTTTTAACAATAAACTTTGGCTAAAATTAAAGCGAAAATTAGATATTATTTATTTTTTAAATACAGGACGAGCTAGACTCTTTACATGATTCTGGGTTATATTCTAGTAATATTTTACTTTACGTTAGAATGTCAATTATTTACACATTTTTACGGCAAATTGCTACAAACACATCATCTAGTCTTGAAGTAACACAGATTATTCATAAAGTCTAATGAGCTACTCGCTATCACATTGTTCACCTCACGTAGAAAAAACATCAGCGAGAGGAAAATGTCTGTGTAACTTTCTCAAAGAACACGGCTTTACAATTACTAATTTTACTATTACCTGTATCATATTTTCAAGATAATGTGATAAGATGAAATGGAGATAGATATGGATGGAAATATGGATTTGGTTTTGATATCTTGTTAAACATCAAATTATAAATTAATAGTCTATAATAATATGTCATACAACTTCTACTATAATTTTACGTTAAAATCTCCCTTCATTTCACTGAATAGACACGGGAATATTGTAATAATTAATTATATTTCAGACTCAAATGTCAAAATAAACAGATGGAGGTCAAGTTATACGATTGAGGCTTAATTGTTAATAATTAAAAACAATTTTGCTTGTACAGTAGGCAATCCTACTCATTGCCAATAGGCCGACAAATTTTAGTGCAGGCACGTCACAGCCTCTTTAAAATGTCCTTGAAAATTGTGCAAACAAATGCTGTTGTTTTATGAGGACAACTCTAAAGAGAAATAACAAATTTTTATATAAAGATTACCGAAACAACACGTGCCTAGAAATTGTATAGTATTTTTCGTATTCGATTATTGTAAAATGTACTTAGCTAACCCGTCAAATACACGGTCATTTTCAAAGCGTGGGTGTTCCTTTATGCGATATTGGACATTGGCGTAACGTGATGGAAAATAAACACAGTTTTATAAGTTTTTTAAGACTTATTTACATTACGTATTACGATGATGGTCTTTTCCTTTCAATATTATTAAAATATAGATTTGAAAATTATTTTGTAGACAGTTTCTGTTTGACCCTTAAAAAAGTTATAGTATTATTTGTGATATATTTTGTGTGTATCCACGCAAACCGGAGTTGTAAAATTTTGCTAATTTTTATTATTTAGCTTTTTCCGGTTTTTGCTTATTGGACTGTTCCATGTATAGATAATTTAAACTCTTTGTGTCAGTGTTCTTTTTATTTTTTTCAAAATCTAGGAGAAGTATCGTCAGTTTTAATAACATGAGAATTAAACAGAACTTAAATATTAAGATGACTAGCGCGTTGAATAGGTATATTTTTGTGTTATTTGGTTTAAATATCCGGAATAATACCGTTTCACTAAAGCAACTTCAAAGATAATATGAGAGTATAGTGTAGGCGACCACACATGGAGGGGGACCGCTAGCGTTTTGAGGCTCGCCACAAATCGATCACCATGACACAACCAGTGTCACACATGTACGACTACATCCAATCGAAGTGACAATGGCGAAATTTAAAAATAGAATGTTTTGCTTTTAAATATCGTTCATGAATTGTTATTTGAATCGTTATTTTGATAAAACCATTGTGTTACGTACAATAAATTTGATATGTACTCATTGACAATCCATATAAATGTTTTTATTTACAGTGTATATTAAAATATATTTACTGTTTCAACAATTATTACGAAAATATATTTTTTTAAATCATATCCTCATAAAGAAAGGCTTTTTATAGGTCATCTTCTCAGTCTTCTTTTCCGAATATAACTTTTCCTTTTGTTTAGAAATTCAGATACCTGTATCAATTTCTAATTGTGTTACAATCTATAGACTAACATGCTGTAGGTGGTACCTAGTAATACCTAATACAATATATTTCTGACAGTTATGAAAAGATTGTATTGATTTTCAATTTTACTTATGTTTATAAAAATATATATATATATCATATTTCTATTCCTAAAAGCCTCAGGATATCAAAATAATACGGAGATTTTGTGCAGTTTTAATTCAACCAAAATTATAATTACACGCTAATCAAAAAATATTTTATATTATTGCAATTTGTATTTTATAAGTTAGCTACTTATATGCTAAATGCTAGTTGGGTAATGGTTTGCAACCTGGGATCCTTAGTTTTTGAGCACAAAACTTTTGTTAAGTATCACCAAAATATATTTACTATATTTTTCCTCTTGATATTCATATAACTTATATTTAATTCGATAGTTACGTGATCTTGTAGATGTAGTGACTATTGAATATCTCTTTTTATATCATTACTTTTATTATTATTATATTTTACTTATAATATATATATACTTATAAAATTTATATTTATTTAAAAATATAACAATTGTTTACAATGATTTTGGAATTGCTGGTAAACTATGATATAATTAATTTAAACAAATGGTTCATATCAACTCTAGTATTGGTCAATATTATATCCTAAACTGTGCAACACCTATCTATAATATCGAATGACAGACGTCATGGCAACAAAAGCCCGGTGAACAAACCCGCAGGCTGTAATTAGTCTTCCACAAACTACAAAGCTGTTTGCTAAACACGGTCTCTCGTTATCGTCCCAGTAATGGTCGAGTGTGGACCTCTTTTGTAGAAGCCTTTATAGGACCTCTTAAGGTCTCTCCGTAGATTGAATGGAATTATGTCATCGAACAATGGAGATCGGCCTAATGACACGAAGCGCGCGTGTCTTCGGCTAGTTAAAGACTAGAAGTCTGTATAATGATTTTCTTACTTTTTCTCTGTACTCTTGGTCAATTAAACTGTTCACTTATACGTATAACGTCGGAAAATTTCAGGATAAAGTAAGGTCAACACACTGACTTCGTCATTAGAAATATCTAACAAGATATCTATTACAATGCTAACAATTAGTTTCATAATTAAAAAAACTTATAAATGAACACAATAAATTCGTCATTCAAAAACAATTCACGTAAAAAATAACGCTTTGTGAAAGAATAAACTGATTTTTTTTTTTTTTTTTTTTATAGTTGAGCCTGCCAAAGTGACTCTACTCTGCCTGATGGAAAGCATGAGTAGAATCCAGGAGTAGGGGTCACCATGCTTATTGTGAGGGTAGGCAATGTAGCATGGTGACCCCTACCATGGCAGCCTGGTTAGCTTATTCTGCATCATTCTCCCGGCCTTCGAAGGGCGGGAGAATGATGCAGAATGATTAGGCCTCCGGTCTCACACTCACCAACGAAATACGATAGCAAGAATGCTGTCATTATTAGGATGGTCTTCTGTGTGAGGGTAGTACTGGCCGGGTCGAGCCGGCCCATTCGTGCTGCAATCAGCGTGGCTCTACTACCTACAAATTGTCAAACTGTCATAATTTCCCGACAGTTCGTGGATTCAAACTGACACAACTGAACAGACTTTTTTAATCTATTGTCATAAAATGTTCAATAACTCTTTCTTTATGTATAGAAGACGCCTTCGTATAATTATTAAAATACGTAAGGCTTACATCACTGTCTACATAAATTAAATGACAGAGTGGTGGCAAATTTATTTTGAAAAAGAGTCATTTCGACCCCAGTCGCAAATGAGTTGCTGTCTACAACCTTACTAAATATCAATGGTCTATCCTCTGCATTACTGTATCCGTACAAGTATCAATAGAGCTCAAAAACGTGAAAAGAAATGTAATTTAGTCTCTTTAATGCAAAATAAGAATTCAAAGCCAATGTATATTCCAATAAGTAATATAATACACATTAGCAATGAACGTCATCAGGTTTTTGTGATAATGATATAGTGATCTATGTAAAAGCTTTTTAAGTGCATATTGGGATGCACACAGTCGTTGAAATGTCTGAACATCAATGAAACTGTAAAGTAAGTAGCGACCGGTTGGGGACAGGAACGCATAATTTCACAATAAAATTGCGTTTTATTGCCGGCAACAAGACTCAACTCTTTCCTGTTTACTAAACTGTAGACGTAATACTGCAGACGAATGGATAATTTTATATTTTTTTTGTGTTTACCAACGTCTACGTGGATATAAAAGAAAATACAATATTTTTCATGAGTTCACAAGAGGCGTCGAGTTAATTTTTAAATGGTACAAATGTATCAGATTTGTATGTACTGAACGGTTTTTACTTTAAGCAGCGTGTGTGTAGTAGTTTAGTTGTAAAATAATGTACTTAATTCCAGAGATATATGAATATTAAACCAAGTGTTTTCACGATATTCGACTTTCACGTGTGTATGTAATAAAACACTGATATACATATATATATGGTATATATATATAGATATGGGTTACTATGATGCTCTATAAACATTACTAAATACGTCCAACAGCTAACAACCTCTTACCCTCCACATTATTGAGTTAAACAGGATGTTGATTATATCAGGCAAGTGATACATCAAGAGATATTTTTAAAATATAATTTTGTAAGCGTAAAATACAGTTTTCAATATTTTAACTGCGTACGTTATGTTATGTGAATAGAATATAATATAGATATTTCTGTTTTTAGACTTTTGCGACTTTTACACATAGTTATATAAAAATTATTTCTAAGGTTACAATACCTTATTAAATCTGACGTTTTAAACGGGTTACACCACTCGTGGTCACGGGTAACCTTTATTTCGATATACACTGATAAGATATAGGTTTTTAAATAGTCTAGTTATTATCGTTAATCGATATATATTAGATTCAAATTAAGTTATTCATCTTAAATCTAAACAGTTTACTTGTTTTAACGAACTAAACAGTAATTTTATACATTTACCGTATTAATTTACACTTCTAATCAACAACATAATTCTCACGCAGTAATAAATCTTTGGTGGTGGTGTGGTGACGGATTAAGAATACAAAGTGTCACCACCCCTATTTTTTCCATGGGTGTCGTAAGAGGCGACTAAAGGAACAAAATAAGCAGCTAACATCACTGCCAAGAGAAGGAAAACTTGAAACAAACCCTTTACCAACCCGTCTGGCCAGCGTGGTATAGTAGGCCAAAACCTCCTTTCAAAGGAGAGGCCTATGTCCAGCAGTGGACTGTTAAAGGCTGTTGATGATGATGATGAATAAATCTTTGCGATCTAACGAAGTTCTGGTATAACCAGGTTATATTCAAGGCTTTCAATGAAATTAATTTATGACAGGGTTGTTATTTAAAATCTATTTACCGCATAGTCGAAAACACCAAATATTCGACATCCTATCCAATTCAAGTTATGGTCACGAAAACTGTCATGTTTCACCTTGAGTCTGATTTACTCCAAGTAATTTGATTTTCTCTCCTCCCGAAGTAGCGGTAATCGTTTGAAATTCTCGCAACATTATTTCGTTTTATGATTCTCACCGTAAATGCACAATAATTTTAATGTAACATAGTGTAACTTATTATATATTATAAACTTATTTGTTAACGTACAAGTTATACTCAAAGACTGACATTTATTATCTCTTAAACTTTTATAATTTAATATATTTTACTACGTTAAAAAGCAAAAAAGACTGACCATACATTGTCACTTCTTCATATTAAATTGTAACGAGATAAGTTGTGAGCTGATGAACGAGACATGAAATTCCTGAGCGTATGCAGTCCGTCTAAGACGTGCTGCAGTAAAAGTTCAACGTCTATTAAATATTACTATAAACTTGTTTATAGCGTCGCGTCGTTGTCGCGTCGTGTGAACAAATCTCACTGACGTCAACACGTTCTTTTAAAATGTTATAGTAATATTAAATTGTAAGGTTTTAAATTATTTGTACGAAGTAACGTTAATCTCTAATAAAATAACTGTGAAACTCTGCATGAAACTTTGCTACGAGCGCGCTACGACGTAGACTCGTAGACGTTTCAAATCGAGTGGATAACGGACAATGAGTTCAACAAGTGGGCAAACAGTAAATTCATTTAATAAAAAGTAAAGAGTCTTGACATAGATGGAGAGGCTCTTTATTCTCTAGAGGTATTATTGTAGTCGACTCTGTCTGAGATACCCAAGTGCGGTTTGTCTGTCTGTTAAATCCTCTCAGTTTTGTATTACTAAGTATGTTTCAACCGTATTAGAAAAAATATCAAAATCAAAATAAAATCTTTGAAACTAGAATCATATAGCTTTAAAAGTAAAATATATTTGAGTTCAGAAGGGAAGATTTTATTGCTTAAGGCTGCACGACCAAACTTGGTGCGAATTGTTTGCGCTGTGGTTAATTCGTCTCTGAGACGGGAACGCAATAAGGGTTTAATTGTTTTACTTCCAAGAGCGCACAGTTTTACTGAAAAAATAATTAAATTTCTTGTTTTGGGATATTTTTGTATTTCAGTATTCCTTTAGATCTGTGTAGAAACTATGGCACATCAGTTACTAGTGAATGTTTTTGGTCTTTAAACTTGAATATTTTATTATTAACTTAAGTTAAAATTGAAGAGTTGCCTTGAAAATATTAAAACCTAAAAGTAATATATGATTTAATTCGTCAAACTTTGAACTATGAAATAATTTTTAAATATTTAAAAAAATGCTATTTAATAAGATGTACTACATTAAATTTTTTAATTCTATTATAACTAATTATTTCAATTATCACAGCAATCCGACTTAACTTAAAACTAGAAGCAAAATATATTATCTAACCATATTGTAGTTAGAGGTTTGCATTGGAAATTTCCAAATTTTAAAGTAATCAGAGCAAAATGAAATCATTAAACATCCCGTCGCCGGCAGCGTTTAGCACCGAAACGGATTCATTGGTGGGTATTAATCATATTTGGGTTAGTCTGCAAGTGAAAATGCGCCGTGTTTATCCACATCCACTGAACGAATCGTGAGCTTTAGTGCAATCAACTTGCAACCGCAAATCATAGTTTTGAGCTTACCGCAATACCTTCGTCCTACGTATACAGCATTATGTATACAATCAATCAATAACCCATAATGTCCCACTGTTGGACTCGGGTCTCCTCTCAGGAGAGGGTTAATTCCAAAGAGGGTTAAGTGATCCATACAAATATTAAAAATTCGAAAACAACTTTGTCTTTCGTCAACCTGTCTTTCTGTTAAGAATCACTGAATCGATTTATATGAATTTTGATAGAGATAGACTGTACCTTAAAGAAGAACATAGGCCACTTTTTGTCATAATAACCAACATTAACGACTACAGGGGCAGAATCGCAGACAAAGCCAAATCTAGGTTTCATTGACAAATTATTAACTCTTTAGAATCATATTTCTGTAAGCATTGATTTTTGAAACAGCCGAGTCATGTTCAATTATTATTAAATTTTTTGTCTAGTTTTTTTTCTAATTTCTTAATTAGAAAAAAATAATAAAACTAGATATTGTACAATCAGATAAGTTATATTTAATAATAATATTTATAAAGCAATGTACCTATTACGATTTCGAATCGATAGTTACCATTAGCCAAATTAATTTGTTTAATGGTGAGCTGAAAGTTTTTACGCAATGTGTGCAACATAATCACAGCATATCTGTTTTACATTAACCCAATTCCATTCATCGTGTAACATAAAGTAGTCAATATACTCGATTAAATAGGTTAGTGGCAGTCGTTTTTATTCAACTACCCGCTGAGCTTTGTGGTATTATCAGAGTTTGTCTTTTAAGCTATTGTATAGCTTTTATCGCGGGCTTTGAGCGCGGCGACCGAATCTAGAAATTACGTAACGAAAAAACCTTACACCCTAAAAAGGATAGAGAATATGATTGTAACTGCAGTGCGACAAGGATGTGGCGGCTCCGTGCTCTATAGGCAGATTAACGTGATCAATATAAAATATTAGCCAATGAAACAAGAGAATATAGAAATAGAATTGAAAACGCATTTGCAACTTGTCTAGTCGGGCAAGTGTGGGCAGGGTTAAGACAGGACAGACCAACCAGTTCAAACAGTACTATGCTCGTTTTCATAATTAAACTAATAAATAATCATTTAAAGTCCCAGAGATATATTGCACTTCTTAAATGAATTATAATTTCGTTTTATGAAGTCTCTATTAAGTAACCATACTTTGCTACTTACTTACATTCACAGCACTAGCTCACTATTAATAAAAGGTCTAATATTAAAAGGCCTCGGAATTACCGGTATTAGTCAGTACGAGGCTCAGCTGTGCGTTCTTGACCTTTTCGATCTATCACAGTTATACTTCCCTATTCATTCGTATAAGCAATATTATATTTATCTTGTCACTATCCTCTTTAGACTAACTTTTTCGTATGCTCAATGGACTCGCCCCGTATTATGTCAGTGGGATTCAATTATTATTGATAAAATGTTATTATCATTTTATCAACAGCTTTTAGTAGTTCACTGCTGGACATAAGCCTCTTCTTGTATATTCAAAACTATATATAACTGTAAAAAATGTGCTTACTCTTTATCATTAAGGACTAAAATTTTAATGACGAAAGGATTGGTCTAACTTCTTAAAATAAACTGCAGTTAAGTTTTAGAACAACTTTATCAAAAAAGAAATAATTTGATACGATCCAATACGTTTTACATTGTTACATATAATTACATTCTTTACTTTTTGATTAATATGATTGTATAACGGAGTATTATTTATTTATTTATTTATATACTTTATGCACAAATACATGCATCGGCGGACTTAATGCCTTAGGCATTTTCTGCCAGTCGACCGATTGGGCGATGCAGAGAAAAAATGAGGTAGGTGCATATAGGGTGAATTGATTGATTATAGTACAAAAAGTCATAGGTAATATACATACATATAATATGATAAGTAATATACCTACATAAACATACATATATACGTCTATATTTATACACATACATACACGTACATATATTTATTAACGTAGAATCCAATAAGAATTTTTGATAAACTAAGACCCTGTTGAATCCGCCAATTCGCCCCATAAAAGCTTCTTTACCTTCATCTTAAAGATGTCTCGATTCTTCGCCATTCTGACCTCGAGAGGAAGCGCATTCCACAAGTGGACAGACTGGACAAAGAATGAGGATCCAACGAAACCAGTAGTGTGTGATGGGCAAAGCAGGAGGAGATTGTTAGCCGAGCGAAGGTTTCGGTTGTGATTACTGCATAAGAGTTGGAAATGTGTTTTTAAAGAAGACTTCATTGAAGACTTAATTAATATTTTAACTTTATGCCACATCTTATTTGTGTTGTGTGCCAAGACTAATCCAATGAAATAGAAAAAATAATCCCACCATTACAATGTCAGATTACCAGTCTTAAGAGATCCAAGTAATCATTTTGAGTCTGTCTTCTAATTGAGATGTTATACAAATATAGAAGTCGTTGGCTTGACTTGTAAGTAGATATGTACATGTTCTATTAAACTGAAGAAAAATATTTACATACAAGTGTCAAGAAATTTTCCCGCATCATCGCTTCCCGAATAACTGACAGCATTGCCACGTTGAATGGCAATGTTAATTCTTTAATAGTTAATTTATTACAAATTTTTACACTGTGCCTCCAGGGGCAGGATCGGCGATCACATCAAACCGCGCTTGTATTTTATTTTCGAACTTAGAAGTTACCAAAATTACGATTGTGGTAACTTCTAAGACATTCATTTAAATTATATGGTATAAAAATGTGTGACAGGCCTATGACTGGAACGTATTTAACATGCTAGAAAAAGGCCAGCCTTTTAGTCACGAGATGCGTTTCAAAGTTAGTTGTTTGATTAAATTCCGATTAAATAATGAAACATAACATTAAAAGAAAAAAAATTCAAATAACAGGGTTAAAAGCTTATAAAAGACCGTGTTATTACAAGATTTGTATGTGAAAAGTGGCAATATAAGTGAACTCCATTTTGGGATGTAATATCCTAGCCAGTGAACCGCAAAGCGTGTGGGGAAATTTCTTCCTTATTTGCAAGAGCCTACCACGGCACATTGTAGCTTTGTAAAAAATTAAGGACTTGATAAACATTTCATTTTAGTGTCCACTTTCATGTGATAACGTATGTGATTAAAAAGTTAGAGTCGAATAAATATAATATTTCATTCGTATATGTGGTATTGTGGTTTGTTAACTTTTGTTAAACAGAATGATGTCTAAATTAATTTAAATGTTACTGTACTAGCTTTACCCGCGGCCCCGCCCGCATAAGAGTCAGTTATCGCAGTAAAAGTAGTATATGTCCTTACTCAGAAGCCAAGTTACTCCGTGTAAATTTTTGATAAGATCGGTGCATTGAATTTGCCTTAAAAGTGCGACAGACAGAGTTAGTTAGTTTATTAATAATATAAAGTATAGATAACATAAAATCAGTCGTATTTAAAAAAAAACTGAGAACCTCCTCCTTTTTTGAAATCAGTTAAAAACAATGTTCATTTGATCCTACATTCTTTTAGAAAGTATTTTCATGCTCCTCTATTAGGAAATGAAAGACTCAGCTATATTTGGTCTAGCATTAATCTTTCACTTCTTACTACATCTTTACGAGGATTGAAACGAATCATAGCTCTGTGAATGGACAGATAAATACATGAAAATATATGTTTTATGATCCCAACGTGACTGTGTGGTTTAAAAATAAATCTCAGGTGACTGGATATGGAGGTTGTATGAGTAGGATTAGTTCGACGAACAAAAGTTCAAATGGATGCTACTCAGACATATCAAAAGATATAAAAGAACACCTACACGACTATTGGAGCTTATAAATATTCGAAAATAGTAGTAGTTTCTCTTAACCTTTGTACTATACTGTTTAGTTTCTTTTTGACGGAATTGACAGTTATAAGTCTAATCGTTTTCAGAATATTTCTGTTATAACCTATTTTAATTTTTTATTAACTGTTAACAGTGTTGTATCGGTTGTAATTAACCTTCAGGTCCGATAAAAGGATAATGAAATAAAAACAAATAAATCATGTAAAGAATATGTGTTAGTGAAATCTACATTTTTAAATAATTTAAAAATGTAAGATTTTTCAATTTGCTTGAATTTTTTTATGTTTCCTTGGGATTCCATTAATTATGAACAGATTCGTTATATCTTTTAAGGTCTTACTTTCCTATTAGGAAATTAATAAATTATGTTTAAAAATTTTACAAATCATATTTTATATCTTAAATCAATTAAATTAACTTTGTATATCGATCTGTTACGCTATCACGGCTAAATTGCACTGCACTGGTTACAATGACATTTGTATTCGATTACTTTGAATTCTTGAGAAAAAACATAGGCTATATTCTGCTATAACCGATAAAGACGAGGGGGAAAAAAGTTCGTAACAATGCAAGGGGGTTGAAGGCAATGACATGTTTTGAAATTTAATTATGTATGTCACATGACATAACCAGGAGGGAAACATAAGTTACAGCAAAGTAATGAGACCATGTAACAGCAATTTAACATAACAATATGACCTAATCAGCACTGATAAAAGGTAGAATACACGGACCCACTTAATTACACGTCGACTCGTTTAACAAATAACCAATTAGTGTCGTATACTTGTAAGCGATTAGCAGAACATACCACACAAAGGATTAAGTACATTGAACCTAGGTAGGTCTCGAATCCTTACGGTGGTTGATATGAACACATACGTCACTTCGTTTATATCTTCCTAAGAACGGTGACAGTTCTCTTTAGAATACACGTCACACCTGCAGCTCTCGTCAAGTTATAATTGCACCTGCTTAGTACGTATCATTCTAGACCATTATCTCTCCAAGACGTAGACTGATTCCTTGATAAACTACCTGAGTCATATCTACAATTAATGTTGCAGAAGTTAACTAAGGTAATGTAAATAATAAAATGACATTAATAAGTTAATTTTATAAGTGTTTAATTGTAATAGAATAAAAATCAATTTTTTATCTTAAAATGTTTACTAAAACAATTGAAACCTACACTATTCTCTTAAACTTTTCTGCTACTAAATCATTTTTGTTATGTCTACGATTTCATTAATAAGATTAAACGATTATCAACTAATTCGTTATAGATTATCGAAAATCGTTATTGCTTATTTCTTTGCTATGTTTATTTTTCTGAATATTACACGATGTTCCACTTCATCGTATTTTAGAATATCAAATCTTGTAGAAGTTAAGTATACTTAATAAACATTGAGAAAAACTGTGAATTTACATGTTATTGAAGATAATTATAATATTAATTATAATATTAAAGTCGACATCCATTATGTTGTGTATTCAGAAACAATCTTCGCAAATTATACAGTTCTAGTATTAAACCAAACTTTGAACGAGCATGCGGTTTACAAAGTCCACCCCATCAAAGGGAATCAGATCATCGTTCAATTTAAATGTTATATTAATTTAAACCATTCACTAATATATTTGAAACTAAGTTACAAACTACATTATTCACACGAACTCTCATGTAATATTAATTAGGAGTAGTTAGTAGAAGTGATTTAGACATTTAGTAGCACTAACCGAATAAAGTTCTAGAAATCTGTTAGCGATTGTGTCGCGTTCTGATTTTTCTAGGGACAAAAACTTTACCCCGGCAATTTATTATAAATATTCATAAGAAAAAATATACTTTTTCTATAACTGATCCTCCAGCTTCCTTTTAAAATTTATTTCTATTTTTTGTTGTAACAAAATAGGAACGTTATTTCGTAGAGTCATTTAGATTTCTAAATGGTTCTACCTTTTCTGATCCGTTGTCAGATCTAATTCTTTTTCTCTCTAATAACTAACTAAATAAGTAACATTTGTGAAGGTAAAACACAGTATGTTACTTTCTTACTTTCCTTGTTTTTTTATTGTATCGTCACAAGTTTAGTTTTTAATATTGTTCTCTTTTTTCTGTATTTCACTGTATGTTTATTGTGCACATAATAATTTATAAAGAGCTTGTACAATTTATAAGATCTAATAATTGTTACAAAGTGTAGCAATTATTGGCAGGAGCTGGATGCGAGTAGCCGAGGATCGAACTAAGTGGCGTGCAATTGGATAGACCTATGTCCAGCAGTGGACTGCGATAGGCTGATGATGATGATGATGTAACAATTATTAGACCTTCTAGACTAGAGAATCCGTAACAAAAGAAAATAACTCATTTACTCTTGAATGTATATTTTACTCTGCATATATATATCAATGGAAAAATGGAATGGAAAAATGTTCTGAGATCTAGTTAGATATATAATTTTTTATTCGTTAACGATATGTTATGTTGTTTTGTTTTCTGTAAAACACTTAAAAGTTAATACAAAACTAATAACTATTATGACACTGAGAAACATTGTTTAGCGAAGGAAACTGATAAACACTGTTTTACATAGCATAAAAGATAATTCTAAACACTATAGAAATATATGATTGACCGTGAAATATCTCTGGTACATCTTACTAATTAATCAAAGAGGAAAAGAGAACAGTTTGTGGATCACACAAAGTACTCCCCCACAAGAGGATTTGAACCCACAACACGCAGCGCAGTATAAATTTAATGACCGACCGACAGATGACCCCTAAAACTACTATGCCATTGGTATGTCGGTTATTAAGGTAAAAAGTTGTCTATGTCTTTTCTCAAAATTTATAAGTTTGCTGAAGAAGCGAGGAAGTTCCGTGTGAGATAAAATCTTGATGTCTAGGAATAATTCTTCAAATAGTTCTTACAGTACCAACTATCAACTTGATAAGATTCCCCTAGAAGTGAAGACGTGTCGCTTACTTGCCACCGAAGTGGCATAAGATTTATTTGTATGAAAAAAATACATTTTTTAATTACAGCCGACGATTTATTTTATTCTCTAGACGGCAGGTGTCATAATTAATATTCACTAACCCTTTCGCATCTAAATTAAAAAAAATCTAATTATATTAAATTTATTTAGGAGTAAACAATTAGTATCATTATTTATTTTTGTGACCTTTTCTACTCTTAATTAATTTCTTCTTTGGTAACGAAGGTCGGGGTAATCTTTAATCTTTCTCTAAAGTGTTTAATGTGCTGTCTTTTTGAGAACTTAAAAAAAAAGGAATCTTCTCAATTACACTGATATTTATTTCTGGGTATATTTTATTAATTCACGAATTTTAATTGTCCGTTTAATTAGATGACGAAAAAAATTATGTTACCTAAACCCATTGCACTTAGATTTAACTACTAAATTTTATTTTAAACTAGCTTTCACGCGCGGCTACGTCCGCGTGTATCTCGATTATTGCAGTAAAAAGTAGCCTATGTGTTAATCTGATATATATTACTGTAAAGTTTAGTATAAGCTATATTACTGCAAAGTTTTATCCAAATCCGTTCAGTACTTTTTGCGTGAAAGAGCAACAATACAAACATACATACTTACAAACTTGCGCGTTTTTAATATTAGCAAGGATAAACCAAAAATTTCAACTTTACTCTAAAATGTGAGTAATTTGATAATACAAAACTATAGAGGCATTTATTTAATTAATTTCATTTTTCTAGTGAAATGTATTACGAATATTATTCGATGAATAAAACTCTCTACAAACACAAGTGAGTTACAATTTATTTCATCGTGATCTGCATCATGTTAAGACGATGAACCGAAAGATGCATAACGTCGGGAGCACTCATAGTGATCTTAAGATAACTAAGCTTCACTACAAATTTTATTGAACTATTTTAGTAACCATTGATTTGCTTTGAATGGTTACTCTCTCCCCGCACATGCTATTACTATTATTTTTATCTGAAGAACTCCTCCTCTACAAGTATATTCATTACCAGCTGTGCCCGCGCCGACGTCCGCGTGCAATAATCAATTGGTTTAATTAAATGTTCGACGTGATTTTTTAAATTGGCATAACTTTATTATTTATGAGCCGATTGGGATTAAACATATACTAAATGTTAAGTGAAGCTTACCACAAAATATTAGTGAAATCTAAATCTCAGTCGGATAAGCCTTTTCTAAGTTTGGCGTGCACAAACGCATAGACAATCAGACAAAAAATCATTAAATCATTGTCTTGGGTTCTATTTGTGTTGATAAGGGTCCTAATAACACTTTTTCTCAAATATCTTCCTTGTACAGACAGCGATCCGTTACATTTTTATTATATGTATAGATATAGATGTTATTGATTAATCTGTTAAATCCTGTACATTTTAGTATCAGAGAGAACAATCGTCTACTGCTTAAAATATATTTATTATTCCATTTTTAGAGGAAAACACAAATCTGTTAATATTCAGTAAACATTGATGTGATATTGAATAGACTTTTCATACTATGAAAGATCAACTTAACTACACGACAACGTGTCTAGGCCAATGCAGTTTCTGCATTATTTTTAAATTTAAAATAGATGCGTATTTCTTTTTGTTATATTCTCTCTATTTAAACATTGAAATTTTAAAATTTTATGTGCCTCCGTCCACAAAATTACAGCGTGCCTGTTTTGTGCAGCATCATCGGTTAGCTTATCTAATGCCGTAATTAATTAATCTTCTTTGTTGCTTTTTAGCATTTTCATATTTGCTAGGCATAAATGCAGTCTTGTTTAAATAAAAACAGCTGTTATATTTCTTGTTAAAATTAAATTTTATAATATAATAATTACTGTAAACTATTCATTAGTAGATGGGACAAAGTTTGCAATGGGTCAGCAGACACTAAGTGTCGATAAGTTTAACATCACGTGGGTCTGCTGTCGTAGTGTATGCTTTTGGTTAGTCCGACTTAATTGGTTGATCGGAATGAATTGATAAAAGCGCATCTCCAACTTCATATGACTTTAAAATTAATTAACACTAATGTCATAAATAATAAATTATGTAATTGAAAAATGTTACATAATGGAAAAATGTTATATAAAAATAAATATTTATATATTGAGCTACTGCTAGTTACTTATTTTTATGGATAATTTTAAAAGGCAATAGCATATTTTAACTGAATTTGTTTCCTTAACAGTCGATTACGATTATATTATTTATCGATAATGATTACAAAAGAACAAGTTACACTTAATTAATTAAGAAAACTATCAGAAATTGCAGCAGATTATGAGAAACTAAACACGTTCCAAAATGCTTGAATTGATCGAACTCATCTTATTTTGATATTACTTATTTTCCGCCTTTAGCCTTACTTTTATTTAATATCACTTAACTGGTCTTAATTAGACTATTCACTCATGCTAAATGCTTACTATGCTTACGATATTTTGTAAGAATGACATGAGTTATCACATTTTTTTAGACATAACTATGCAGCATATTTTTTAGAAAGTGAAACGCCATTGGATTATTTTTAAGTACTGTTTTTTATTCCATAAGGCATGGAAATTAAGAAAATCAATCTATTGCTGTCTCTGAAAGTTAAAATTGATGGGTTACGAACTCTGACATTCAAATTTCACATAGTTACATGTAACAATATTAAGATTTTTATGACTAAAGTCATTTCTAATAGCATTATTTATTAATTATATTAAATTAAATTAAATATATAATTATTTTTATTTATTTAATATTAATTAAATTAATATTAAATTTTTCAATTAGATAAAATTGAAAAATTTGTTAAGAATATAACATGAGACATAAGTAAATAAATTTGATTATCAACCATGTATAACATTTGAGTAACAAATTTTACAAAAATTAGTACATTTCTAAATTTGAGGTATTTATTGTGTATCATGAAATACGAGTGGCTTTACACGTGAATACACCGTCGCTGGAATAATATGAGTGGATACATTAAATCTCTTTGGCGATCATTCCGTTACGCGATTTCCTTTATCAGCTCTACAAGCTCGTGCTTAGAATTCAAAATGTTATTTACGCGGTTTATTGATAGAATCAATATTCTTATCATACTGAATGGATGATTGATACAATTTAAAAATGTACGTATTTATCATAGGTAAGTACGCGGTTTTGTTTAAACACGAATAAGCAACAATAAAGGGTCTTTCCCGTATATTTTTGTACAAATATTAAGATGTTAAGGCTACATTTTATTAAATCGCGCTTTGAAGAAGTTTTCTATTTATTACTTTCGTATGAATATAAATATCTTCAATAAAATCATAAACACAATATTTTATTGTCAGAAATTCACTTGAGTTAAAACATCAAATCTTTAAGAATTTTATTCATAGATACACATAAAATACCTATAGATATTATTTTACGAGAAGCCATAACACGAATTTTAGAACCACTGACAATAAGAACTTATATATAGAGTACTTACACTGAAATACGGAACTGGTAAAGTTTCTATTAATTATATAATCATTAGACCTAATTGAATAGAATTGCATTAAAGAACAATACGAGAATCTTCTACTTACGGTACAAATACATTAATGGTGTTCGAGAATTTATTTGGTTTACTGTTTATGAATGTTGATGGTTTTTTACCACTAAACATACTTCTAATTAATAATTTAACTCTATTCAAGTATTTGTATAGAATCTCGTTAGATTTTAATTTTATTTACACGAAATTTAGTAACTCACTATTTTTATTTTATTAAATTTGACTGAATAATTTCTCACTCAAATTATTATTAATTTTCAAAACTAAATCTATTGAAAACTATCAAAAAACACAAGAAAAATAAGTTATTGCCGTTATTACGAGTTGACGAAATATTTTTTAATAATATTACAAGTAATAGAAAGTTCAGACTTACCTATGTGATGACACGGGATCGGGATTGTCACAAGTACTGTACTGGGGTCACGTCTTCGATATGATCGCGCGCATTCAATAACAAACTTTTCAGCCATGCAAAAGCTTATATAGGTGTCCGCCCCGCCCACCGTCCGCCCCGAGGCGGGAGGAGGTGCGCCCTACAGCCTTCACGCGTAAAACTTCAGCCGTGTAACTTTTTTTAACTTTGTAGTAGAAAAAGTGTGACTACATAAGAATTACGAGTATATTAAATATATAAATTTCAGGACATAAATGTGAAATTTTGTATTCAATACACGTTACTGTAGAATTTTGCTTTCATAGTCATAAATTTTATCTTGTAAAAAAATATTTTATTCAAATCCCAGTAACGTAAAAGTCTGCGACACAATATTTTATCTTTGACTTATCATTGTACATTTACGTAACTGTGTAGAATCAATCTAAATTGACTTGTAGAGACTTGCCCGACACAAATATTTTGATGAAGGTGAATAAAACAAGAAAGCTTGAGGAAAAATACCAAAAACTAATGAAGTTTCGTTTTCAATAAAAACATCAATTCCCAAAAGAGATATCGCCTTACCTAATCGTAATTGTAATAGAACACAGTATTGGGTACCGACGGATTTTCTAAGCAATATTTTTAATATAATTACATTGCGTAGACTCACTGCGTAATGTAATTTCTGATGAAAATGAATTCAATAATTGGATAGGTAAACAGTATTTTTGTTTAGGAATTAGGAATATATTCCCGTGACGTGATCCTTATAAAGACACAAAGAACACCCAGACTCAGAGTAACATTTTGTGGATCACACTTGTAGGATTTGAACCCACAACACTTAGCGCAGTAGAGAGCGGCGGCGTGGCGAGTGGCGACTGCTTAAACCACTAAGCTAGTCCTGCAGTCTTAAGTGTAACAAGATATCATATTGGATAAAATAATGGCAAATAATATATTGAAATTAACTAAATATAGACAGGACAGACCGCCTGCTATGGAGACCCTGGGGGAAGTCTGATCCTGGACGTCTGAAAGTAGAGATGCAAATAATGATGGCAGAACTTTGACATTTTAAATATGATTGGCAATAATTGTTTTGTATCCAACTGTACATATTATATAGATTAAATTATTATAACAATACTTTTATCTCTAAATATTTTTTCATATTTTATCTAGTGTTTATATACTTTAAAAATTAAATTTAAATACTTTTAAATAGTTGAATATATTTCTAGTTATTTGAACGTGTCAAAAGACTTGAAAAACATTTCACTACCACTTCAGAACTTCAGATAATTAAAAAAAAAAAATTATCAGAAAATTTTGTGAATCTTATATATCTTTAGAAATAAATAAAAATTAAAGTGTCTGTTTGTAGTTACATATTAACAGCTTTTCACTAAATGCTTATAAAATCATACACGACACTTACATGAAAAAATCTATATGTAAATTTTGTGTGTTTGACTGTATATTTATTCCGAGTAATCTCTGAAACTTCTGAACCTATTTTCGCAGAACTTTCACTAGTAGGAAACTGTGTACTAAAGGAGTAATATAAAATCGGCATTACTTACTATTGTTATTGTAAGGGTACAACAACAATTTTTACAACACGATAATTTGCATGTTGCCAAATGGTAAAATACATTTCAAAAAAACGTTAAGAGATCGATGAAATAGTCATTGTAACAAGAATTTTCTCGGTCTTTGTTACCCGACTATAGCGTAGCCAAAGGTAATGGAACAGTTTATGCGTAATAGTAAAATAATCTGTCACACAACGCATTCCAGTTCTGAACTATGCATAACTTGCACAATGGGAACTAGACAACAGATGTAGATACGTACATGACCGATACGTTTTTTGTAAATACATACATATTATAGGTAGCCAATACACAAACTTTGAAATAAATATTTATAAATCATGCAAACATTTGGTCCGACCAAAACTTCCTCATATTTCTTTTTAATCGTCAATTCCCGTATTAGAAATTTAAATTCCTATGTCGCGGGGGACTTTACGGACACAAAAACACCTAAAATACGATAAATTGTGAATCACACAAAATATTATTCCACGTGGGATTTGAACCCGCGACACTTGGCGCGGTAGGAAGCGGCATGGCGACCGCTTAAACCTCTAAGCGAACATTACTAAAACATACACATCCTAATTATTTTACGTTACTGTTAAAAGTCTTAACTTATACGTACAATGGGTTCAAAAAATAAAGTTTAATAAAGTGGTGTAACACCCTATACTTATTCCATAAATTCATTTGCATATTCTGCAACAGCAGCTCATTTCCTAGCATAATCGCCCGTCTACGTCCGCTTGTTCCAATACGAAGGCTCACTAGATACCCAAGTACATTTTCTTATAGGATCTCTTAGGATTATGTACTGTTTTCCTATAACGTCCTAACATAACAAGATATTTATTTCCACATTATTATTCTTGAGAAAAAGGGTGTAAGAATAACGAAGTTAAGCCAATTGCTATTCTGATACACAAATATTGGGCATTGAACAGCTTCTTATTGATTAACCGTTACTTATTTTACTCATATAATAAGAAAGCCCACTCAGGTAAAGGTTATTATTATGGTGGTATATGTGTATTTGAACGTAAGGCAGAAAATTAAATATCTATGTGTCATTTCGTAACACAACGATTGAGATTAAACTACAAATTGCGTATGACATACGTTTTTTTATTTCTAAAAATATTCCAGGATGGGCTATGATTAAGATATCTGGGGATGGTTGAGAGATATATCATGGTGATGGTCTTGTTCTGTACAATGAAATTCAATATTTCTTATCATTAACCAGTTCTTTTTCTGTTTTTGATAGTATGAGTGAATAGTTAGAGCCCACCCCTCCCTTGACCCTAGAAGGAGGGGTTTGTAGGAAAGCAATGCATTTGTTACTCTAGAGCTGCAGGTGTACTTAACATGGACTGACCCACCTATTTTATTTTGTTTTTTCTTAACAGGGAGAATGCTTTTACATCACATCCTCAGTGGAGCGCCATAGAGCGAGTGTGGAACTGAAGAATTAGTATACCCACTAAACCTCGCAGCGTCCTACCTTTACATACAGCTGGGAGAGACTCCTTAAACGCATCATCGGATTCTGTAGTTTTCCCAGACGTATGCTATCACTTAGTTACATCCCGAGATAACCAGAGTCAACCCCAACCTAAGACACAATTGAAGTGCCTGCAACGACCCTTAAGCAATCGACCTGTTCATCTGCCTCATCATACCATTACAAAAAAATGGTATTTATCGGTAGTAACTAATAGTAAGTGAATTTGGCTAAAGCCATACTTGAATCTATAAGTATATTTTAAAGTGGTTAACATTCCCCTATGGAATAAAAGTATAAAAGAAACTTATCCATGTATGATCTACTCCGATATTTTTTTTTATCACCTAGCCAATAGATCTAAAGTCATTTTATTAGGTTGACAACTCAGTTATAACAATACATAATTGAGTTGCCAGCCCTGAAAATTCGAGCCCTCATGAAGTATGGTACTGTGTAAATAAACACACATATATTCACAACCTTTCACTGCGTCATGACACTCCATAATAATCCATCATCAACCACTTGACATCAGTATAATTACGGACATGTTTACATAAAAACTAATTAAATCCGCTTTCTTGTTTGACTTGTTCCGTTTTTATTGAATGATCATTGAACGTTATAAATGAGAATATTGAATTACAGAAGTGCTTTATGCGTCATTGGTTTTGTAAGTAAATATACCTAATAATTATTACTGATCATGAGCAAGAAAACTTTAGAAGATTTTTTGGTATGGTCAGAAAGATTGTAAGCACAGAGTTTATTAACTTTTTCTTGGATATTCCACACTTTCCAATTTCTTGTCCTATTTTTTTTCATTATTTTTTTGAGTGTTATCACTTATATTCGATTTACATTATTATTTATTAACGTATCTCGCACAACTAACTAAACTTAAATAAATTAAAAACTATATGTATTTTGACTCATTTATTGCATTTATGATAAACCACTCAATTTTAACTGTTTTTATAGATTGTAGGAATACATTCCTATTCCTAGAAATTATGCTGAAAATAAGAAAGCAAAGGAAGGGTTTAGTTTAAACAACACCAACAATGGGTATTTATTTACTGATCCATAACAATAATATAGATTGTATGTTTATAAAACAAACAAAATTCTAATCACTCCACATAGTGACTGAAAAAAGAAACAGTGCGACTTTTATAAATTTTATTCAAGATTGAGTGAAAATAAGATTGCGAATGAAAATAAAAAAATGTTTTAAATGAAAACTTGTTAAGATATTTTTATTTCATTCTGTAGATGTACTTGTGATACATAGAATAATGGAAAACAAACTTTATTTACACAACTTTAAAGAGCACTTTAAAGTGTATCACTATCTCATATTCATAGCTTATCTTACTTAACAGATGAATGAACCTTCACGCAGTATAAGAATATGTAAATTTTTCCATTTTCTAACTTACTTGGGATAAGGACTACCTGCAGGTATTGTTTTCCACATTATAAAATTTTAAACTAAGTTTATTTTGCCACATTATTAAGCATTTATAGCTTGTATTATGAGAACGTAATATAAAGTGGGCCGTGAGACTCATGTTCAGTGCAGAAGCACTTAAATTTAAGCATACGATTATTTTTGTGTCTTTTTATTTTATTTTCAAAAAGTTAGAAATTTATTTAAATTTTATCTCTTTTTTCTTTTGTTCTGTGGGATTTGGGAGAGTCCTATGTGAGGCATGGACTACAATTGTAGTTTTTATAGACATAAAAACTTCTAGTCAGGCCCTTTAGCCAAAATGGAAGTGTTTCGCGTCGATTCTCGTTCACGCTTCTATTCTCATGTATTATTGACTAATATTTTGTTTTGACTACGTGATTTAGCGTTCAGATGACTTAATTTCTGTACATTTGTTAGTTTTCTAATAATGTGAGTGACATTTGTAGATTGTCAACTTTTTTTCTTTATACAGATACAATATCTTGTGTCGCGGGGGACTTTGCAAACATAGAATAGCAATTTATGGATCTGAGGATCACACAAAGTGTCGTACCGTTTGAACCCTCAAGAAATGCCGCAGAAGAAAGCGGCGTGACGACCGTTTAAGCCGCTAGGAGACAAACTTGGCTTGAGCGGCAGGTCATCTTTGAGGCTAAACTTTTCCATTCTAATACCTAGAGCTCATTTTGATTCATAAACATGATGTAGTAGTCATTTCCAGATCTAAAACAGTTATATAATCATAATTTTCAAGCAACTTTGTGACGTCTATAGTCCTTGGTGCCCAGTGGGTGTTGGTTGGTAGGCGTCACAAAGATATAAAATAACGAGTTTTATGTTGAGTCTATACTTGGTAATTGAATTTAAATATTTTAATTCTAAGAACAAACTAAGAATAGCAATACTTATTTTATGTTATATTTGTCAAAAGTGATCATCGAGGGTAGCCTTGACAATGAATTATTAAAAAATGTTTGTTGCACCGGTAACAAATATGGAGTCAAGTCACCTGAAAACTCTAGAAATGCTATGAAAAGGTCGCCTATTCATATAATTTTTTTACAAATACATTTACTTATGGTGGATCCAATTTTATAGGCGTTTTCTTCTTGTTGACCTTAGCAAATCTGTTTGCAGTAGGTTTATCGTTGAAGCAAGTGAGAAGGATTGTTTACATTTACGTGTATACATTTTGAACTACTTAATAATAAAAAATAAATATTAAAATTACATCTACATTCTTTAATAGTCTACAGCTGGATTTACACATTTCCTACGAAAACGGTTTATGGCCTCCTACGGTACTATGCTGGCCAGACGGATTGGTATGTGCAGTGATCTTTCCCTGCATACTTTACTCTTTTAGTCGATTTTTACGAAGCCGTGTAATGAATAGAATGGTGACATTCTTTTCTTAATCCATAATCACGCGCCTAAGTTAGTATAATAATAATAATGATCTATTAATCCTAGAAAAATGTTACAACAGGAAAACAAAATATACGTAGTAAATTTTCACATGCCAAAGTTCGAATATGTAGTTCTACAAAGTTGGAATTCTAATACTTAAGCCTTGTCTTTTAATATAGGCAACTTTCATTTTAATATTATTACGATATATTTAAAATGTATAAACAAATCCATCCAACATAACTAGTTTACATTGTAATAGTCTTAACAGTAGGGTCGTATGTCATACATAAATATTTTATTTACTCACAAATCTATTTGAGGTCATAAAACAAAGCTTTTAGTATCAATTTACTTTAGTCCTAAAGTGTACCTAAAATATAAATCACCGAGGGAACTACACCGAAATTCGTAACAGTAATCCATTGCCTATTTGTCACAATACCTAGAACATAATATTCTTATTCAATTTTCAATGGATTAGGAAATAACATGACTACTACAAATCATTTGAGAAGTACACACGTAACATCGTTATAGCTCTCCTAAGAGGTTATAATGTCTTTGTCCGAGAAACTCATAAATGTGTAATAAAACAAATATTTGGTCATGTTATTAATGTTAGAATATATAGCAGGGGGTCTATATTAGTCTTCTTCTATACAAACCTAATAGTAAAGTATACAATAAAAGTAAGTTTATGGAAATCTTCAATTAAAATTACCGTTTGTGAGTACATGGCAACTTTGTTATTTAGATTGTACTACACTTCACAGAAATCCCGGGTCGGGCCTAAAAGTGTTTTTGGGTTTTTCTTAGGAAATTCCTAATAGTAGCCCGGAGTTTGGAAGTTAATTTCCACCATGCCACCATGGGACCTGGAGGCGAGAGCCCTTGCTGCTCTTTACCAGTGGCGCAAGGAGGCACAGGAGTTGGGCCATAGTCCTGAATCTTGAGTTATCGAGGATCAGAAATCTGAGCTCTGCCAGGTCCTCCTGGAGGAGTGGAAGGAACAACTGTGGCAACCGAGCACAGAGCACGCCGCTATTGCGGCCGTAAAACCCATTATGGAGGATTGGCTCGAGAGGAACGACAGGACCCACTTATACCGGTTGACGCAGGTGATCACTGGTAACTGATGCTTCGAAGATCACCTGTGTCTAATCGGAAAAGAGCTAACGCCTGAGTGCCATCACTGCGTTGGTCGGACCGTGGATACGTTGCTCCATACGCTTGCTGAATGCCCAGCGATGGCTGCGCTGAGGCGTGACCTCGTGGCAGCTATCGGAGTGGGTATTTTCTCGCTCTGAAACATGATTGCGGCCATGGTGCGTAGTAAGAGCGCGTGAAACTCCTCCGTTTCCGTGAGCATGTGTCTCACAGAACGATCTCCGTCCTCCATAAGCGCCAGCCTGGGGGTGACAGGTGAGGCCATCTGTCACCCTAGCAGAAGCAGGCCGGAGTCGATGCACCATGCGCTATTATTATGAAGAGGGTCATCTACAAGCCGTAGGTAGATGGCCCGAGGTACGTCGGGGTTCCAGCAATTTCCTTTCTTGGGCCTGGCTATTGTTATCTGAGGCGGCGTGCATTTTTGGTCGGTTCGAGTCCGACATAACCACCAATTGGTGGTAACCGAGGGATTTCTGCAGAGACAAAAAAAAAGACTTAAAAAACTTTGTTTTGATCCAAAAAAAGTTTTTATGAGTAGGTGTGTTCTTTTCATCCGTGTATGTATGTCTGTAAATTCCACACACTCGATATATTCCTAATATGGGTGATATCTATAAAAAGAAAGAAAAACAAAAAACTAGGTTAAGTTAACTAGAACAAGCAAAGTCATAGTTACTTATTACTGTAATCCATAAGTGCTTGTCATAAACGGGCATTGTGCTTGATATCTACTTCACTTGATAAAACATTCTGATTGAAGCTTCTGCAAAAGTTGCACGTCATGCATCCAATAACTCACGGATAAACTTCAGCAGTATCAGGCAAGATCGATGAAAAAATAATAAAAACATAAGAGGGCATCGATCTGCAACCAACCCACCCATAAAGCTTTTACATGTAGTTATTTACATAATATGAATATATAATAAGCTAAGATTATAAATATCAAAATACCTAATTATACTAGTTGTCTCTTAGATTAAATATACCTAATTCAGAACTTGATACACATTGTCTGGCAAATTTAGTTTGAAAGATTTATAACTGGCATATATACTATTTCAATTGATTGCATTGTACTAAGATTTTGGGAAAAAGTATTTCCGTTGTCTAACACAACACCATCAAGTTCGAAGATAAACAGAACCTGTACTATGGGTCTCTACTAGACAACTGATACATGTAATTGCATACGTGCGATTCAAGTCACATACAATATCAGCCTACCACTGACCAAAGAGACAGTAATATTTTATTTATTGTTATTCACAGAGATCACCGATGTTGTTAAGAGCTTAGAGCAAAACAAAATATTTTTTACCTTAATCACAAGGACATACTCAAATTACAATCTTATCTTATTATTTTTTCGAAGTATCAGAAACGATTTCACTAGAAAAATTAAAGGTGAAATGAAATATTATAGCTGTTCTCGTATTTCAAATTAAGAATGAATTGAAGATTACCAATAAAATAACAAATAATCTAGTCAATAATGAAAATCAAAAATAGCTTCTTGGCAATAGAAATCAATAGGACATGAAAATGATTACGTAGCCAAATTTGCTGCCGTGGATAGAGAAAGTATCTAATTTATTGTCAAAATTATTAAACTACCTAAACCCATGAAAAAATGCAAATATCGATTAACAAGTCCAGATTTAAAAATGAATGTCGTAACACCTTCAGTGACAATTAATGTTATCGAAACCATGTCCATAAACAGTTTACTTTCAAATCAGTTTCACATCATAAAACATACTTTAATGGATACTTTCACTTAAGCCATAAAATCGGACCTAATAGCTATACCTTCCCTATTGTGACGTACTAAAACAATTCCATCCATACATTGCGTATTTTCCATGCTGTAGCATGCCTGCGTTAGTTGATAACAGTCAATGTATACCTAAAGAGGTTAATAAAAATTGTGTTAATGGATGTATTAGGCGTCAATTCGTAACATCATTAATAGCTCACATGAGATGTTAATGTACCCTATCTGCGCTGCACTAGACCATTAAATATTGGTTCTACATATACATTTATAATATAAGTAGAAAGGGTAATGTACATATATGTTAGTAAAAAAAATGTGTTCGTTTATTTATTTTAATATATTTATGCCTACCAAAGTGACTTTACGCTGCTTGATGGAAAGCAAGAGTAGAATCTACGAGAAGGGGTCATCTTTTGGTTTTTTATTTCTCTCGTCTACCCCATCTTGTTGAGTATCATTAGATAGGTATTTTGAAGACATTGACAGATTACTGTGAAGATTTTTGATATGGGTATTCGTTTGCGTGTTATTCAACTTTAAATGTCTTTTTTTTTTCAAAACAGGGGCGGCTTGAAACATCTGATAAAAATCGTGATGGTAGTCCATGCGATGAACTTCAAAGGTAAACTTAAACTACGTAAGTTACAGTTGTTAGTTAAAGAGTTATAGAGGCCAAACTTGTAAAATACGCTTACTTGGAAATCTTCGTACAAAAATATATATATAATCTATTGGACACGACGAAAGACACATGCCTTTATGGATAACACGCACTTTTCCATTTTTAGGGTTCCGTATGTTCATGACTCGAAACCCTTACAGATTCGCCATGTCCGTCCGTCCGTCAGTACGTCCGTCTTCGACCTGCCGCCCAAACGGTTGGTGCTAGAAAGATGAAACTTTGCATGAATATGTATTGTAATTAGTACTACGATTAAATTGTGATAAATATTTGTATCTGGCCTACCTCCCCTACATGTAAGGTGGGGATGATTTTTTTAATAGAACAAGTCTATTACAGTAGGTTCGTTTGACTTGACTCTTTAATTAAAGAAAAACCTTTCGAATATTTTTACATATTATTTTATTGAAAATATTTAGTATTAATAATTTCCAGCTTATGTTAATAATCGAGCCTGGCTAAACCATGTTTTCGGTACGGAATTCTGGTTACACGTGCCTGTAACATTACAGTTATATATGTGTAGGGTACGTGCGTGGGGGTTAAAAACGAAGCTGACCAAATGTTGCCGCTATCATAACATACGTGTTGCATGTCTGCCACAAGTCTCGACGAGGTACTAAGGAAACTCGAATGTAATTCACACCTTTATATTTAAACGTAAATCAGCCTAGACACAACTTCGTCTGCGTCTGTCACATCCCCCTTAGCGTCGTAGCGGGGTGACACAGGGTATTTTTTTTTTACAGTAATTAGGTTATAGTGAGCCAATCTTATAAGTTACATAAATGATTTTGCGAATTATTTTAGCACTTTTAAAGGGGGGCAATTATGTCACACATTGTTTTTGTAAAACTTTGACCGTTCACGCAGCTCACACAATGTAAGCTCTCAAGAGGAATAATTTCCTTTTGGCTTTTGGTTATACCATGATTATAGATAACCCTGGACCAGCACTTCCGAAGATAAGTACCTATAAATGTGGTATTTGTTTTGGGCTTAAGACTATCTTAAAGTGAAATAAAACATCGTCTAAAGAATGAGAATGTTAATTCAAAGCTATATAATACTTTACTTTTTTGCAGTTTAACTCTTGAACTCGTAGTATACCAGTTTACGACGTGAGGTTACAACGAGAAGCCACAATTTATTTCATGTAAATATTAGTGTTGCATGCCCTTATCTTATTGAAACCGATGGAAATATATATATAAACATACTACAACTGAAGTGAAATTAAATCTACATGACTACTATAAAACCTTTATATATAAGACGGGAATATGGTATTTCCTGACACCGATTGTTATGATGGGCCGTAGCCCGCGAGATAAGATCACGTTGCCTGGACATAGGATCCTCCCTATGTGTTTGAGAGATACGACACTCATGCCTCCACAGTGTTGACCGCGACGTAATGAGAAGCAGTTTTCAAAGAGGAGCAAATCAGCAGCACCATCTTGCGCACTCCTACAGTCATGACCGACCGTCAACCAAGTCTCAGCCAGCCAGTAACCTCAGGGTCAACAGGGACACCACAAGCAGGTAGCGACCGATTGCACCCCCGTTCCACATAAGCAGAGCATCTCTCTCCCAACTACGCAGCAACCACCCCGACTCACTGGGAGCAGCGGATTCAGCATCGACTCACTGTGACTAGCGGCACACAGTTCCGACTGCCTAGAACTAGTCGGGCTCAGTGATCGCTTCATAATAGAGACAGTGGCAGACTCATCATATACTTTTAACCTCCGGTCTTGGGGGCGAGTGATGTGGTGACTTCCACATATAACGTAAACGGAAACACAATAGCGCTACCTAAAGAAGAAACACTAAACCACGAAGTAACGAACTATACGGAGTGACTACTAATCTTGAATCGCGATATAGAAATGATGCTCTGAACGGCTTGAAAGCTGATGACATAGTTGGTGACTTAAGCTATTTTTAAAACTACTAAAACTAGTGTTTTTCTTATTTCAGCAAACTCATTTTTTGTATTCTTATTCTATCCACATGATCAGAGTCCAAATACACAAAAAAAGGAATACGTCGGTTTGTAGCGTCAAAAGATGAGACGAGTATCACTCCAATCTACTTAATTGTTAAATAAAATACGTTTATCTTTAGTAAAACAGAGTTGTTTGCAGTGAATTTACTTTATTCAATTAAAATAATTATAATTACAAATTCCGTCTATGAAGAGGGAGTGGTTAACAAACTGAATAACTTAATCTGTAACCTAAGTATTACACCTTTGTATTGTCTCATATTTCATTATACAAATCCTGAGGGAATCTATTTATTAAGTAAAAGTTCGTGATTTGAAACATTTACATATTTTTCTGATTGTAAATTACTATTTTACAAAAGGTTTTGTACTTTTTTACCTGTGCAAGGCCAAAAAGAAGAATGGTAATATCGTTGCTTTAGCTGTGTATGTATGTATGTTAAATAAATTTAGTTTCTGTAGTGCGATAACTACTGAACCGATTTTAATGAACGAGGTGTCAATGGATTCTTAATAATGGTCTAGGTAATATCTAAATATATATATATATTTTTTCTTGTTAGACTTTTTACATCTAAACTTTTGTTGTTACAGAATATGTGCTAAAAACTCGTAAGTAGCCTATGTGTTAATTTTTATACGAATCGTTAAGTAGTTTTTTCGTGAAAGAGTTACAAACATCCATCCTTACAAACTTTCACATTAATAACTTCATTCTGATGAAACCGTTGATCAAGATTTGTCCGCTATCCTTCCAACTCAGAAGGAGGTGAGCAGTTACTGTAGAGGAACTGGTGTAGTGTTCCTCCAACACAAAGGGAGGATCCTCCGACCAGACGAGGTGATCATGCCTGGCGGTCTACTGCTCAGCAGTTGATGTTGGGATGTTGTATATATGTTAATCGGCGCAAGAATTTCTCTATCGTGATTCAGGATTAGTAGTTACTCCGTATAGTTAATTTCGTGTTTCAGTGTTTCTTCGTTAGATGGCGCTGTTGTATGTTTTCGTCGCGCTGTATGTGGAAGTCGCCACATCAGTCCCCTTCAAGACTGGAGGTCGATATCTGATGAGTCAGCTGTCTGTGCTCTATTGCGGAGCTTGCTTGCCAGTGCCAGGAGTGGGCAGTTCCAGTGAGTCGGAACTGAGTTGCTGTAGTTCCAGTGAGTTGTGGCGGTTGCTGCGTAGTGGCTGGCTGCTGCGTTGACGGGAGAGATATGCTCTGCTTACGTGGACCGTGTGTGCAGTGTGCTGTGCCTAGACGCTGATGATAGGGGCTATCAGGCTGAAGGCAGTGGCGTCCTGCATGTGGTGTCCCTGTCGAGGCCGAGTTTGCTGGCTGGCTGGCTGCGACATGGTTGACGGTTGATCATTGCTGTGGGAGTGAAGAAGATGGCGCTGCTGATCTGCTAATTTTGAAAGCTACTTTCAATCACGTCAGGGTCACCACTGTGGAGGAACGGGTGACGTGTTCCTCCAACACAAAGGAGGAGGATCCTACGACCAGGCGAGGTGATCATGCCTTGTGGGCCACTGCCCAACAGTTGATGTTGGGATGATGTATTTATGCTAATCGGTGCAAGAATGTCTCTTTCGCGATTCAGGATTAGTAGTTACTCCGTAACACGTATGTTTTCTTCATAGTTCAATGTTTCTTCGGTAGATGGCGCTGTTGTATGTCTTCGCTTGCGCTGTATGTCGAAGTCGCCACAGTTACTTAATAACTTTTTTCGATTCAGTCAGTTCATCAACAGCCTTTAACAGTCCACTGCTGGACATAAGCCTCTCCTTGAAAAGGAGGTATTGGCCTACTATACCACGCTGGCCAGACGGGTTGGTATAGGGTTGATTTCAAGTTTTCCTTCTCTTTGCATTGATGTTGTCTTGCATAGTTTATCCCTTAGTCGCCCTTTACGACACCCGCGGGATGAATAGGGGTGGTGACACTCGGGTCAGTTAAAGCTGAAGAAATAAGTTATAAGTTCAATTTCAACAGAACCCTTACTCCGCAAATATATGTTTTCATCATAATTATCCTCTTTTAATATTACTATTAACGTCACTAGTGCCATAATCTCATAAAACTTTAAATCATGTTCCTTCACTTTGAGCTTCTTAAAGGTTCAAGTTGTAATCGTTAAATAAAGTGCACTTGAACTCCAATTAGACAGACTCACAACACCCCTATTAATGTTCACGTAAGTACAGTCAAAGACAGAAGTCGTTGCACATTACTAAAAGATTCTCTTTGTAGATAAACTAGCTGGAGTTAACTGAACTTGCTCTACATATACGTTTAAAAGATAAAAAAGAAAGCTTAAAACTCACCCGTTAAATGTGCCATAACCATGGTATAATATTAATAAATAAAAAATATAATTGTAACACTAAAGCAAAATCAAACCCATTTAATGCTAAACATAAATGTAATTTTATTTATTCATCAATGTAAGTTTTCGAAAAGAACATTTTTATCATATAAACAGTTTCACATAAAGATTAGGAGTACGCAATCGTTTTAGGTACTTAGGTACATTTTATTTTGGAAATAATATATTGTTTAGTTATTTATGTTTAGAAGTTATATTATTATGCAGCTCTCTCCCTTATATTTCTTTTCAAGTTGTCTATACTTTTGATGTTAGTTATCAGTACAACATTCATTTTTCAAATCGAAGGTAAAGTTTTATTTCTTTCAAAAACAAATAATATTTCATAGGTAATTTTTTTGCGCGTCATATGTGTTAAACATGTAGAATTTTTACTGAGTTGTTATAATTTTAACAAAAAGGAACCGACTTCAAAGAAAAACTATTCCGAGTACCCAAATCGCGACAATTGTGCCTATGATATTTGAAGAGTTCCCTAGATTTCCTTGGGATCCTATCATCAGACACCTATATGGTGATGATGGGACCACCTGTAAGCTATGCGGAATCGAATGCAGAAAGAATTTTTTAAATCGGTTCATAAACAACGAAATTTTCGCTGAACATACATAAAAAAAAAGATTCCGATGAATTGAGTACCTCCTCCTTTTTTTAAGTCTGTTAAAACCATATAAATTATTATTATCTTGTGAGACTGCAACATTATTCTTAAAATTCATTTAATAATCTTGGCACATGTACTCATCTTTTACATAATTTTAACAAAAAGGAACCGACTTCAATGAAAACTATTCTGTTTTTAGTATTTTTTTGTACTATGTATTCTGTCGAATTGAGAACCTCCTCCTTTTTTTTAAGTCGGTTAAAAACACGAAGACGCCACTGCGTAGCTGCCACCACATATTTTATTTTTCTTAGCTTTCACTTGTCTAATCGATTGTAGTGGTGTGTGTACAAGAATTCATACAGTTGTCTCCGATATTAGAAATAACCGTGCAAGTTTGCTAGTCATTAGTAGTTCTAGTTTTCCATAGCTTCATAAATGGAAATGTTTTGTTCCTGTATTTCCTAACTATACTTTAAACTTGCTGAATCAAATCCATGCTCAGCTTTTCTATGCAAATCTGAGCAAATTCGAAAGTTTTGTAATATTTTGTGATAACATGAACGTCTGTTGATAAAAGTTTAGAGAAATGAGCTTCTGAAATACGAAACTTCTTTCTTCTATAGTATAATGTAGTATTTTATCCATTTAGCTGAGATGTATATTATTATGTGTATAAAATTTAGTAGAAAACCCATATTATTTTTGTTTATTTGTCCGCAAACCACAATAAGATAAAGAAGTTTAATTGACCAGATCGGAGAAAGTTATAGTGCTGAGACCACCAAACAGTTTTATTGGTAAGCTTTGCTTTAGGATACTGTTGCGACGTTTGACCTGGGGTCAGCCATTGCATTGTTCGCTTACGGTTATCGTAAAGAATCCACTTTTCACCACAAGCCACAATTCGATCCAATAGTCCTTCATTTCTGTATCGATTCAACAAGGCAACACAAGTTTCAACACGCGTTTCTTTCTGCAGATCAGTCACCTATTTTTCATATTTTTTTATTTTATTGATTTGACGCAATTGAGTTAATATTTTTGGTAAGGTAACGTTGAACTTTGCGGGTAATTCCTGGGAAGTTAAGCTCGGAACAGCTTCCGCCATCTCTTTTCATTCATTTTTATTCACATGTGTGTGCGGTCTTCCACGTGGTTTGTTCTTTAAATCAAAATTTCCATCACGAAAGCGATTAAACCAAAATCACACAGTGCGTTCATTAGCAGTCCCCTCTCCAAACGCAACATTGATATTACGAGCTGTTTCTACAGCGTAAGTTCCGCATCGGAACTCGTATTCAAAAATACTCGAATTTTCGAAGTATCCGTCTTTGTTGTACATGCTGAATAAAAAAAACAACTGAAACTCGATAATCGAATGTTGCACATTTTTTATAAGAAGAACCTCATAGGTACGATTTGAAAAAAGTTTCACTCAAAAATCTCAAACCATGAAGGTTCTTTGTCAATTCGAAGTACCTATTACAATAATAAAACGGTTATTTCATACTTTAACCCTTATTATTTATTTATTGTATGTATTTCTCATGATTTCCATCGGGTAGAGTCATTCTGGCGGGCTAGTATTTGAAAAAAAAACGACTGAAGGTCAAAAAACGTACTCTGGACTTCGTATTGAGGTTCCCACATCTTCGTTTCTTGATTGTAAACCACAGGTCTTTTTTTGCTTTATGAGTTCCGGAAAGTGAATTATCGGGAATTGTGACGATGAAAGTTAGAAACATACACTAAGTCATCTAGATCCTGATGTAATAAGAAATTGGCTGATTTTAAGGCAAGCTTAGCATCACTTTTTTTGATAGGATATTGGATGCCAGGGTATAAACCCTGGCCTTACATCACTCTTAAGAGTGTGACTTGTGGGGCGCTGTCCGCGTTTTCGATGTCCGAAAGCTTTATATTTGCATATTCTTTTTAACTACTATTACTACACGAGCGGAATCCATGAAAAAGTATGAAACAAGATTTTCAGAACATTCAATTAAACCTTACTGAAGAAGCAAGATAAGAGAAACACATATTTTTCTATTAAAAACCAACGTGTCTATTGAAAATTATTAAAAATTAGTGACGTGGGGTTTTAGGTCTTTATAGAAATTCAAAACAAAATATCAAGCTTCATGAAATTATGAGATATTGACATCTATGATTATGTCGTATATATAAACTTATGATTATGGGTCATATCAGAAATATCTTTAATATAAGAGCAAATACAGAAATTCACTAAATGTACTCCAATCACGGTTCGGCAGAACTTTTACTAAGTTTACGGATATTCACTGCGACCCAAGCACGTTTCAATAATCCTTGTAATGATATAGGAACCGAATTAATTAAAGTTAGGATCTGAATTCAAAATTAGATACTTTGCATTTAGAAGATTTATTGGTGGACAGGTGCTTAATAAGAACCTTAAATGACTTGTACCCCGTCCTAGTTTTAATTATATTCATTTTTTTTCCTTTTTATTTTGATTAATATAAACCTAACTAAGTAACTTAATTATTATTCTACAGACGAGTTCCAGAATTAATTTTTTTAGTTGTTTTTGCCTTCTTTTCAAAGCCGTTTCGGCAGCGTCAGTTACAACGCTCCGCTTGCGATAAGGGAGTATTATAACCAATAAGATCTTCTGCAGAATCTGAATCCCAGTCTTAGTGCCCTCTTGCAATTAACATTATTTACTAATGAAATGAAAAGAAAAAAAAACATCCAACAGCAAGATTACGTAGCCACAACGTGTCTTGCCTGTCCCCAACCCGCACTCGGCCAGCGTGGGGACGTATGGCCTTAACCCTCTCTTGAGAGGAGACCTGAGCCCAGCAGTGGGACGTTATGGGTTGTTGATTGATTGATATACTAATGAACTATCATTAACTTTAGGTGAAGCAAAACATGGTAAACGAAATTTTAGTGTCTTGTGAAGTGGTTAATAATACTAGGCTTTGGATATGTGACGTTACTTTATTTGCACTAAATTACAGAATATTAAAAACAATTTTCTCAGTACAGCATAGTAGTCCCAGCACAGCACAGTAGTCCCACAAGTCAACAAGCCTATTAGGTGTTCCAAAACCATCATTATATACTGATTACAAAAGCACAACCTAGCAACAATACGGTTGCAAACAAAATTACGTAATATTAAGAAACTCCTTAGTTCTTGAAGCTAAATATGCCGTACAGTTGAAAAAACATTAACCTTGCAATTGTGTCACCTAACAAGCACTCAGAACCTGGCCCGAAGTATGAAAGCATTCATTTAAATAGAGCCAGCTGCTCTAGTCCCCTCGATCGTTAATGATACACAGGTGCTTTCATCGGTGTCAATATACACATCAAACAGTTTTTTCATAGGTATGATAACATTCCTTTGAAGTAAGTAGGTCTGGTACCTACTTACTATCTTATATACTTTATACTTATATACTTTATCCTTACCCTTACCTTTTTTCCAATTACGTAATAATGTGCTTAAAAGTATATCCTTTTCTCACGTAGAAATGCATTTCATATAGGATTGAAAAGTGTTATTATATGAAATTAGGCCACAAGTTTCATTATTGAAAATACGCAATTTATGTTTGCATATTAATATACGTGCAAAAGTCACCAAGTCTTCAAACAAAAAGTCATTAAAAGACGAAAAAAACATGGGTTAACGTTTCCCTTACGTCACACCATAAAAAGTTTAGACCTACTTACGTACAAGCCCCTCATCCAAACATCTGACTGTTCGATTCAAACAGTAATATTAACTTAAACGAGCACCTACAGCCTACATTTAAACGTCCGTAAACTGAAGATGTCATTACTCCAAAGACGTAAGCCATCGTTCAGAATATCCGTTTTATTGTTTGAATATAAAACCCTTTATTATTACTACATTTGATTGTAACACGTTTGAATCGCTTTTATGATGAAATTTTACATATTAATCATAGATATAAAATCGTTTTAGGTGTTTTGAACTGTTGCCATTCATTTAACGTTGATAAGCGACCAGTGAAGCATGAATTTTAGGAGTTTGATTGATGAGGGCATGAATTTCGAATATCTGACTTCTTCTACTGTAGCCAATCACTGCGGTAATATCGTCATTTTACCACAATGTTTAGAAAAAATCGATGTTTATTACAGATACTTTAGTTAGAATACTAGTACAAGTAACAACACGTACTGCGCCCCTGAAGGTCACCGCTTTAGAGTGGTAGAAATACGCACTAGAACTAAATGGTTCAGCTCTTCTTTCCCGTACCGAGTACCTAGTTAAAACTTGAACTCACTACCAGTTGACGTGTTTCCTTCCCATTACGATACCGGGTCTTTTAAGAGGATCTATTTACGAATTATTCCACTTTAAAGAACTTATTTCAAAAAATGAAAAAAATTAAATTATTGTTGTCCATGTGATGTGATAAACTTTAAAAGAAATCCATGACGGCTTAGATATCTTTGTTAGTTCATGATTTGTAGAGTCTCAACTAGAGTCTAAAAAAAAAGTCACGCGGACGCCATGACGCCAATTTAAATAAACATGTCATTATGGATAACTACGGAACCCTATTTTATGTGTGGCTTTACACGCACTTGGGCCGATTTTTTATTAGTCATTGGTTAAGTTTAGTAAAATATATAAGCCGAAGTACCTACTAATTAGGTAAGGAAGGACATAGATGCACGTTCAGAGATGTAAAATACCTAATTCAAAATGGTTAGACAACTATTATTTTTCAAAGGCGTTGTAGTCTCTAGGTAGGTATCACCATAAAATAGCGAAATCTATCAAACGTAAAAGTAATATTACGAGCCGTAAATCACTTTTGCTACAAATCAATGTCAATATGTCGTTGTCCAAAAATTTTACAAATTTCAGAACTTTTCAGTAGTACCTACCCATTTTATCGAGTAGCGTTTTTATTACAAACGGAACAGATAGCTTTGGATAGGTATCCAGTCAGGCTTGAGGCACGATATTTATCTAGTGCAGATTGATTGCGACTGTAGCTTTCGTGTAAGGCGATTCTCACACTGCACCGCGCTACGACGCGTAGCGCGGAGCGGCAGATTTTAATATTGTATGCAAGTACATCTATTAGTATAGGCGCGTGAGCGTGTGCGGCTAGCAGCTTCGGGATTGGCCGCCCGCGCCTACGCGCGTGTTCGCGTCGCCAGTGTGTGAATCGCCTAAGTATGTCATAGCGTTAGATTTTGTACGAAAGATGAAATACTTTAAAGGTAAGGAAGACTGTCATTTAAATACCTACTGTTATAATTGTTCATGCAGGAAATTTGTCTTTATTTTATTTATAAACTCTTTATTTGCACACCTTATTACAGACTTCCAATACAGTACATTTATTGACATATATATATGTAGTGTACAAAGGGCGGCCTTATTGCCATTGGCAATCTCTTCCAGGCAACCTGTCTGTCTATCTTTGTGTCTTAAATTTCTAATTAATTACTTAGATTTATTTAATCGATTCGCTTATTGGTGATACAAAAGAAACTGATTTCTAATTAGATTTTGGTTTGCCGATAACATGTTAAACAGTAATCTTATATCATCTATCCATAAATCTAGTCCTTAAACAGGGTTTTTTTTGCACCTAAGGTGTTTTAAGTTATTACGTAAAGGTCGTCAAATCTTCTTATAATTATTCATAGGGTAGATTCTTTACCAGATCAGTGAGATTCATCATCATCGTCAGCTTGTTGCAGTCCACTGCTGGACAAGTGCTTATTGCACGCCTCTTCGAACGGTAAAAATTATATTTATCAAATCCTAAGATAATACTAGATCTTATACGTATTATTTGCAGACGAAAGTATGCCAAGTTAAAGAAGCTCGTTTAAAGTTGATCTTTTAGAAGATTAATATTTTTCAGTACCACAACCGATGTTTGAGCACAAAATATCAATAAAACCCTAGAATAATTCGCATACAAGGAATGTGAGACGTAGAATAATCTAGTACCATAAATTATTATTAACTGTTGCAATGTTATATTCTGAAATCATTTTCTTATTCCAACTTTAATACATATTTCTTAGTATTAAATATCGAGAACTGGTTTCTGTTTGATGATATCTAAAGTGTGATATTTTGGACACGACCCTCTATTTTACTATTGCTGCTTATATAACTCTAATCTGCCTGATAAAAGCATGAGTAGAATCCAAGAGTAGCTCTCAACATTCTCAATATGAACGCGTATAATACAGTATGGTGATAAAGTGAGATGCTTTTTAGGGTTCCGAAGTATATCACTCGGAACCCTTATAGATTCGTCATGTCCGTCTGTCCGTCCGTCCGTCCGTCCGTCTGTCCGTCCGTCCGTCCCCGACTTACCGTCCAAACGGTAAGTGCTAGAAAGTTGAAACTTAGCATGAATATGTGTTGTAATTACGCCGACAAAGTGCTACAATAAAATTATAAAAAATATTTTTATTAGGGGTACCTCCCCTATACGTAAAGTGAGGATGATTTTTTTTTCTCGCGGCTACCCCATCGCGTGAGATATCATTAGATAGGTATTTAAAAAAAAAATAAAGGGTTTCTAAGACAATTTTTTGATTTAAGTATCCGTTCGCGGGATATTCCACTTTAAAAGGCACTTTTTTGTAAAAACAGGGCGTCCCCCCCCCTCTAAAAGCTAAACGGCTGGCTCAAAAAATCTGAAAAAATTCGTAGACGTGGTCCATCTAATGAACTTTGAAGGAAAACTATAAGAGATTAGATGGCTTTGTTAGTTCAGGAGTTCTAGAGGTTTACTGCTAAAATGCGCTCACTTGGAAAACGTCATACAAAATTAACGCAATAATACGTAAACATAACAATTATCTATTGGATACGATTTTTTATGCTTAGGTAATTCAATGAAATCTTGCATAGATATACTTTTCGATTCTCGAAAAAGAACACAGAACAATCTTCACCGCGATAACCGTCATGCAGGCAGTTAGAGCCACGAGCAAAAGCTAATTGATAACATTGTTTTCTACGAAGCAGTCATCTAAGTTCCTCATTTAACTACAATGCATTTACAATTATTTGACTTCATAGTTGGTCTAGTGGCTTAAGCGGTCGCCACGCCGCTTCTACAACGCGAAGTGTTGTGAGTTCGAACCTCACATGGTACCACACTTTATGTGTACAACAAATTGTTAATCTAAAGCTGGGTATTATTTAAATCCATTTCATGTATGTTTGTAAAGTCCTCCGCTACACAAGAATGTACCTGGTGTGGAAGTTGTTTTTAAAAAGTTCGCTAAAACTATAATACCCCAATTAGACCAGTGCCGATAATGTTTGAAAACAAAATAAATTATAGTAGGATGATACCCATTGTAAAAGGAGGAGAATATTACAAAAATTAAAGGAAAAATAATTTACGGGCGATCTGAGGTCGGGAAGGGGGAGAGAGGGGGGGGGGAGTTTTAAGGGAAAATATGGCTTATCTCGATTTCCGACAAAACTACAATTTTTCACATAAAATTTGACGTTATGTGAAAAAAGTGTGAATGCAAAAAATGTAGATCTTATTACCTACAACTTTGCCATTGAACTTTTTTCCATAGGACTTGTAGTTTTGCCGGAAATCGAGATAAGCCATATTTTCCCTTAAACCCCCCCCCCCTCTCCCCCTTTCCGACCTCAGATCGCCCGTAAATTATTTTTCCTTTAATTTTTGTAATATTCTCCTTCTTTTACAATAGGTTTCATCCTACTATAATTTCTGTTCAGTTTTTAGGGTTCCGAAGTTTATGAATTCGAACCCTTATAGATTCGTCATGTCCGTCTGTCCGTCCTTCCGTCCTCGACTTACCGTCCAAACGGTCAGTGCTAGAGAGATGAAAATTTGCATGAATATGTATTGTAATTACGTCGACAAAGTGCTACAATAAAAATTATGAAAAATATTTTATTTGGGGTACCTCCACGTAAAGTGGGGATGTTTTTTTTTTCTAGCGGCTAACCCATTATGTGGGGTATCATTAGATAGGTCTTTTAAAAACAATAAAGAGTTTCTAAGAGAACTTTTTGATTTAGGTATCCGTTTGCGAGAAATTCCACTTTAAAGGCAACTTTTTTGTAAAAAAAGGGCGTCCCCCCCCCCCTAAAAGCTAAACGGCTTGCTCAAAAAATCTGGGAAAATTCGTGATAGTGGTCCATATAATGAACTTTAAAGGACTATAACGGATAAGATGATTTTGTTAGTTCAGGAGTTATAGAGGCTTAACTTTTACAATGCGCTTACTTGGAAAACGTCATACTAAATTAACGCATTATTATGTAAACATAACAATTTTATTATTCATTGGAAACGTTTAATTCGAAAACGAAAATTTCTAATCCACGTATCATTATAGGTGACTGAGGAACTCTTTCCTGTGCGTGGCCTGACACGCACTTGGCCGATTTTTTATGCCCCGCTTATAGGACCCGTTATTGTAATAATAGACCAGGGTAGAAGCCTCTTAAAATAACAAAAGTGAACATAAATTATAGTAGGATGAAACCCATTGTAAAAGGAGGAGAATAGTACAAAAATTAAAGGAAAAATAAATTACGGGCGATCTGAGGTCGGGAAGGGGGAGAGGAACTTTTAATAGCCCAAATTTTTTATAGGTCACCCAGGTATTAGATTATCTTAAAATAGTATTAAATAGGCATATACGCATATACTTATACTTTAAATATCTCAATAACGATTAAAAAAATCGAATTCGAGTTTTTTAACTTTTTGCATTTTCTGAGAAGATTTACTATGGTAATATATATATATTTTTACACCACCGAAAAGTAGAGATTTCATCGAATAGATAACACCCTATTTTTAAAAAAAAAGTTGATATTTTGACGGATGAATTTTCGATTGAAAATTAGGGGTTTTTTTCGGTATTCCGTCAAAATGAGGTGAGAAAATAGATATTTCAAATCAAATAAATTACGGTGTATTCAGGGCATGAAAAACTAAGTTTTCACAAAATTTCGTGAAAAAATAATTTTATTTTTAAAGATAATAAAATAACCAAAAACTTAGTTTTTTGAATTTTTCACATAAAATTTGAGGTTATGTGAAAAAAGTGTAAATGCAAAAGATGTAGATCTTTTAATTACCTACAACTTTGCTATTTAACTTTTTTCCATAGGACTTGTAGTTTTGCCAGAAATCGAGATAAGCCATTTCTTTCCCTTAAAACCCCTCTCCCCCTTCCCGACCTCAGATCGCCCGTAATTTATTTTTCCTTTAATTTTTGTACTATTCTCCTCCTTTTACAATGGGTTTCATCCTACTATGATTTATTTTGTTTTCAAACATTATAAGCACTGGTCTTTAAAGGGAAACACGTAAACACAATTTGAAATTTATGTCTATGCGATCATTTAATTTTTATAATAATAATATTTTCAGACATCAACACAACCTTGTAGTCCCAAATTAAGCAGAACATTTTATATAGATACTAAACAACTGTCAATACACACCTATATTTTTGGAAAGAAATATTGTTAGATAATTTAAACATTTGATCCGCCCCGGGAATCGAACCCGAAACCTCAAGCACTACAGTAGTAAACGCTAAGACTGCGCCACCGAGGCACACGAGCAGTCAATTTGGTTATGGAGATGAATATCAAAAGGCCGCATATGCGAACATATTACATGACTATACTCCCCAATTCACTTGGCTACAGAAGTTTTCACTTCAATGCTCATTTAAAACTTGAGGGTCGTATGTTATTATGGGTACGGGGTTCTAACGAAAAATAAAACTTCACAGTAGTAAGGTACGAGTATATATTTAATATTGAAAATGTTCTTACACAAGCTTGATCAAGACAAAACGAAGTATGAAATAAGTAAATTGTGCAACAGGCTATATCAAAGATTTGCTTTAGATCCAATTAAACATAGTTGTCCATAAATGTTTTCACAAATAAATAAGATACAAAAATTATGAACATTTAACATCGCGAAGCCACTGTAAAGGCTAGCGCATATCGGCGAAGCTAATAAACATATTTATTGGCCGTGATTCTCTTGTTGACATCATCAAATTTTTGTTGACTAAAATTTGTTTTTGTATTTTATACTTTAATCTCATAGACTTACAGTATATTTCTCAATATCGCATCACGGGTGTTTAGTTCAGAACCAACTAAAAGTTCATAGGACACACGCTTATTTATTGTATAATAAACTTTAACAAATATTTATCGAAGATTGCACCTTATTAGTAAAACAATTGTCGCTATTGATATACCACTTAAGACATGCTAATTTACTTAATTTAATAGATAAATCCACAAAAATAGAAGAATTTCTACATTAACAGTTTAGGTTAGTCGGCATGTATTTAGATGACGTCTAATTTTAGTGCGATACTTCTAAGGTTTGGCGTTATTGCCACACTCGGCTACACGTTTTGTCAAGAACAGATAGAATTTCATATATCGAAAAATAGATTGTAAAACAAAGAATTAAGGTATATAATCCAAAATCTTTTTTTAGTTTAGGTTAGTTTCACTAAAAAGTGATGTCAAGAACCGAATCACGACCATTGTGCACTCAAACTAACAATAACTTAGTTTCAGAACAAAACAATTGTTTCAAACGTAACACAAACGACAGAAATAGGTATGAGGCAGATAACAAAATGATATTTCTAAACATTGCTTATTAAGGCACTGGTACGGAAGGCTTCAGTGAAGGAAGCCTTCTCTACACAGACAAACATATTATTTGGATGTCATTTTTTTATGAATTAACAATGTTTGTACAGACAGGTTTTTCAAAACAAAAAACATGATTAATACAATAGTCAGAATAGGTAGAATGGTTGTATAATGTTATCTTACGAAGACATGCTCCTTTAAGAGAAATAACAAATAAAATAATTGACCTAATATCACTCAAATTTATAGAAAAATATACAACTCTAACAATTTCTTTTAAATATCTGTAGGTACTCAAATTATATGTCATGAAGCAACACGGTAGGGGTAGGGATAGAGGGTAGTCATACGCAGTTGTTCTCCTCTGTCAAAGCATAAGCCCAAATGGGCACATGCATTACTTTGTTATGAATTAGAATATGTTTGTGTGAGTGAAATTTTGAATTTCTATTTCGACTGTCGTGTGTGAGTACATAGTGACGTCGATTGTTTACATATGCGAGTGTAAAATGCGTATGTGTGAAGATTTCCCCCTCCCCCCTGTCATGTACGTAAATCCCCGATACTACAAGCTAGTGGTTATGTCGGACTTAGCCGGGGAACCAGGTGTACCCTAGAAAGGAAATCCCTGGAACCCCGACGTATCTAGGGCCATCTCCCTGCGGCTGGCAAGTGACTCTATTCAGAATGGGAACCTCGAGTGAATATTTGTCCCTGCAAAAATTGACACTGTTATGTATCGTAAAAAGATGCTATAGCAACTCCCCCCTGTCCCCAAACCTGTATCGCTATGATCTCTGTAGATGAAATGAGTAACTACTTGTTCACAATACATTGCATTGTCTTATAGCTTCAATAAACGTAAATTTCTACAACAATATTTTATAGGCAAACATATTAAAAAACTAAAAAATACATAAACGATGCTGGGTTTTTACTTGAAAATTTTTGATTATTTATATGCTATAAAATCACAAGGTAAAGAGTATATATTGAACACATACACGGTTCAGTTCAAAGTATATTTTAAATTGTACAGCATTTTTTTATTGTATTTAAAACAATGCTGGTTGGTGATTCTGTTTTGTTTGTATTGACACATATCACTCAAAAATCTCAAAGAGATGTGTTTCAGTTCATTAACTCTTCTACCTATTTTGACCTATGTTCATAAACTAACGATTTTGCCAATGTAACAATCAAGTTATAAAACAATATGAACAAACACTCTTTAAAACTATAATAATATATATAAGTCTTTTAAAGTGGATTTAACAAATTGTTAAAATATCAACTGTTAATAATAAATGTTTGAACGAGAACAATACAATAAACTCCTACTTTAATAACCAAGAATAACGGAAGACTGAAATCTTTCAACAAATCTACAAAATGTTATTCTTAATCATGTAAATGCGTGGCAAAATGTCTCAATACAATGTACATGGTAAAAACGGTTCTTCAACAACCCATAATGTCCCACCTCTCGGCTAGGGTCTCCCCTCAGGATTAAACGGTTAAGTGGCATATTTAAAACAAAATTATTTCACCGTAACCCGCCGACAAACTATGACCCTGCTTCATTATTAAAGGTCATAAATAATTTTACGAGAGAAACATCTTTTGTACTTGCTATAAGGTTTCTCCCAAGTTGCTAGTCCAGATATCTAATAAAACATCAATAACGTTGAGATTAAATGATAATACGATACTAACTTACTTACGATGTTTATATATTGCCCTCTCATTCATTTATATATGTGGTTTACATTTACAACTCATTCAACTTTACTGTCCGTTTATAATAAGAAATACACAAAACGCCTACAATAATCAATTCCATAACATGTACTCGACGTAAATGACACCATAATAAAGTATTCGTCTAAAAATATAACAAGCACACAGTCTCTTAGTAAAACACGAATACACTGAACAGAATAAGACACAGTTCGACGAAGCATTGCTCACGACATACAAGGGTCTAGCGGAAGCCTTTGGGGCCGAGATGGTGCACGTTGAAGTGGTAAGCGAGAGTAAGCAATGCGGTGCGAGAATCGAATATAAGTAGAAAGAATTGTCCCAACCACTGCGTGGGCGTTATTCTTTCTACGTCCTCATGTCAACGCGCCTGCATCAGCCGTTGGCACTGAGCCAGCAAGTACTTCTTTTGCTGTTCGTCGTACAGGAATACGACTTTGCCGGACCCTGAGCTCGTGAACATGCCCAGCATCTTCTTCTTGGCGGTCGGTATGTAAACGCCCTTGTTTACGGCTGTTGGCACCTCGGGAAGTTCAGTCCATAGATAAGTCCACATGATCTGTTTGAAAGATTTATATTTGAATATGAAACCATCTATTTAACATACTGTTTAACATATAGAAGAAACATCATCGCATTCATATGTATAAATGTTTTTCTTATAGGTAAGCCTGAAAAATGTATCTCTTCTCTGCTTGATAGAAAGCATGACCAGAATCCAAAAGTGGTGGTCACAATGCAGCAAGGTGACCCGCACTATGGCGGCCTGGCGAGATGCTTCTGCATCACTAGGCCTCTGGTCTCGCACTCACCAACGAAAAATCAAAGCAGTCATCACTCTCTGGTCTATGCGAGAGTAGTACCGCCCCGTTCGAGCCGGCCCACTTTGTACAAAACCGTAGTTTGTTGTGTTTTCAATCTGATATTGCACACAAACTTCAAATGAAAAAACTTATTTATATTTCTTTATATTCTTTCACAAAGAAAGGCGAAAATGCATTTGAAAATTAATTTGATTTTAAAATTCTCAGTGTACTGGCGACAAATAAAAATAGAGTTATAAACTAGCACATTTTATACTACCATATAAGTGTACAACCGTACTGATGTTAGTGAGGTTTTTTTATTTATTTTTTTATTGAAAACATATTGCACATTTTATACAAAGACGGAGTTAATGCCATTCTATTCCAATAAACTCTTAGTGTTACACAAATATGATGCAGTATATGCACAGATAAAATATGAAGTTTGACAAAGTTTATAATAATTATGAAGTTGTTACACATACCTGCCAACCGCCGAACACGTTGTTCTTCTCAATATACAATATCCGTTTGTCGGTACACATGACCACCTCCTTAGGAGGTATAACCCACACGTGCGCTTCATATGTGTCCGTGCTTAGATATTTGCCCTGGAGTACATAAATACAAGTGGTTAGTATAATATGTTATATTTCAAAATAACTCTAAACTTTATTTTCAATCTAAAACCTTTTTAGACGTAAGTAAGTAACAGGGGAGTAGTTATAGCGTCTTTTTCTGAATAAAATAGTCTATAATTTTTTTGGAGGGTACTCATTACACACACATTTTAGAATCACATACAAATACAATTGCCTGTCACTACGAATTCACACTTAACCATTAAAACAAAACATTCACATACACACAAAAACAAATTCTATGTCATTACAGTGTAATGCATAGGCCAATTTGACAGAAGGGAACGCCTTCTCTATTGCTACTCCTTACCGTGTTGCTCTAAGAATCTTAGCAAATTTTTTTTCGGACATTTCGGACATTTTTACACACAACGCCATCTAGTCCCGAAACTAAACAGAGCTTGTACTGAGGGTACTGAACAACTGACATAAATACATAAACACACTTATTTTTTTGTAAATATATACATATTATACATAGAAAATACTTGTAAAATGCACTCAGCATTTAACAAGTAGGCCCCTATAACTCCTGAAATAAACAGGTTATGAAAACCGATATAGATTTCCTTGAAAGTTCAATATTTAAACTATTATCATGAATTTTTCCAAATTTTCAGCAACCTCGCAATGTTTTTAAAAGACCTATCTAATGATACCCCACATCACCCCCAATTTACGTGCAGGGGAGGTACCCCAAATAAAAATATTTTTAATAAATTTATTGTAGCACTTTGTCGACGTAATATCAATGCATATGCATGCAAAGTTTTATCTTTTTAGCACCAACGGTTTGGGCTGTAAGTCGAGGACGGACATGACGTATCTATAAGGGTACCGAGTCACGAACTACGGAACCCTAAAAACTATTCGATAGGATATACTGACCTTTTCTAACTCCGAGAGTATCTTGTACCCCTCAGCGTTCAGCCTGGAGTAGGGTATGACTCGGGAGTCCGGCGGCATGTACCGGGGCGGTCGCCGCTTTGTCACGTCTTCGGACAGATCAGCGGCTCTAAAATGTATTTAGTAATTAGTACATAAGCCATTTATAACTGTCTGTGTCTCTCTCTCTCTCTCTAGGTGATCAGGGAGATGGTTTGCAATAGATTGCAAAAGTTGTACCGAGCAAACAGACTAATTAATAAAGAAGAAAGTATTGTTCTATCTTCTTGATGATAATATTCTCGAACCATGTCGACTATTATGTTAAAATGGTAGGAATTCAGTAGATAAATGCATTTGAGTTGAAAAAATTTATTGCTATCGAATTATTCAACATAGATTTGTTAGAAAGTGTATCAGAGATAAGAATTGAATAAACAAGGCAATATACATTGCTTTGTTTATGCCCCGTTTATTTTATAATATAGTTAATAATGTATTTTTTTTAAATATGACTTTTGTATTAATAATATATCCGAGAACTTTGCCAACATACATTAATCGGACATAAGGAACACCTAGACTCGGAACAACAATTTGTGCATATATAATAATATAGTAGAAAGCGGCGTGGCGACCGCTTAAAATTGCATTTATATTGCATGTAATTGTTTTTTTTTTTTTTTTAATATATATAGCCTACCAAAGTATGCTTATGATTATGTAAATATACTTAACTTACCTTGGAACCTAGAATGGTGCACAACAGATTTTGATAATAGCGAGGGTATTTAATTCTACATAAATATGTGTGCAGGTAACAAAACTACATGCACCACAGAACAGAAAAATAAACATTTTAAGAGCGATCAACAGTAAATCCTATCCAAAGGACGTAATTAATTTAATTCTAAACGCCACTTAGGTACAATGTTACTTAATATAACCTTATGGGTTTTGAATAAGGTAGCGTAACACATGCATTTTGTTCCAGTGTAAACAGTAAACCAATTAATATCGTGTAATTTTTATTAAAATATTGCGTGCTCTAGTAGTAGCAATGTAGTTAGCACTCAAATTCAACACGCAATGTACGATTTATTTTATAGATGGGATCATAACGGTTCGAGTACGATCGTTTTTGCCTACTGCTATGAGCAATTGCGCTTTAGCTTCTGGCGTACTTGTCACGTCTAGTTTTATTTTCTGTTCTGTGTTATTAGCTAGAAACTTGAAATGATTACATAAAAAGCTATTTTTGTTTCAGCCTCAATTGCTGTTACTGCTAAGCACTGATTAGTAAGTAACTATATTACTAAATTTAGTATACTCAATGTAGAATAGTTAAGATGATTAGAGAAGAAAGCTGTGCAGAAGCAGAAGTAAATTTGACTTTTGATGCTAATTTCTAACTGTTCTTTGGTAAATTAATCTATTTTCATTTAATATACGCAAATTTTATATATTGATTTACTTTGACATGATAACTAAAAATAATAATATAACAAAAATAATAATATCAACAAAAACAATAGAGTAACTAGTTTCAACATTTTTTTTTCTATTTTCGATACGATCAATGTTATTGATTTTATTTACGACATTATTTTTAGTATACCAAAAACCTTCACAAGCTTAGTCTAAAGTTTTGAAACGGTACTTGTAACATTGATTACAATCTTTTATATTTTGTGCCAATTACTGTATTTCTACAGGACTCTGAATATTATAGTTGACTTGTAACTTGCTTTACGGTATGTTACAGAAAAAAGGCATTTTTGGGGCTTATTACAATCACAACATTTGAAGATTGTTAAATGTCGAAAATTAATTTCATTATTACACATAAACTATGTCAAATTTTAATTGGAAATTATGATGGTTCCGATTTCGGAATACATTTTTAATGCATGGCTGATGGATGATCATGAATTGTTCAGTTGGTTTGTACGATTCTAAAACTCATAACCGCTACGCCATCCGTGTTGTTATTATTTATTGTTTGCGTGGTAATTAGGTAAGTACACGAGGTTTTATCTGACCACTAGAGCAGGAGCAGGAAGTGAAATTTTAGACTCGATTCAAGATCATAAAAACGGCAAACATGAATAAATATAAAAATAGTTCGCGACCCTGCCAGGATTCGAACCTGGAATCTTCTGATCCGTAGTCAATAGCGTTATCCGTTGCGCCACAGTGCCAGTTGGTGATTGTGTTGAAATTATGAACTTGACAAGGTCGTCGTATGTCGAAAGTGTCGTTACAATTTTTCGGTCTAGCCCCCTTTTGCAACGCGCTATAAGGAACTTCGTTCCAACATCTAAAGAAACCTTTCTAAACCTTAGGAAAAGGACTCGTTACTACTCATGAGTACTGTATCGATACTTTCTATTCGATATCGTGTCCATAGGCGGGCTTCTGATAGGACTACCTATTCTACTACGTCAGTTGCAACCGTAATTAGTGAAGCATTTATAGTTGTTGCATAGGCATACTGTCTTCTAGTAAATTTGTTGCGCTACGGCTTATGGTATACTATAAATAATGCGTAGACAAGTATATGCGCGATAACCTCCTAACAGTGGAGAGCAGGCCGGAGGTGAAGTCGACGAGTCCCCCGATGGGGCGGACGACGAGTCCGACGAGGCCGATACCGACGCCCTTCACGAACCCGGAGGCGCCGCTCGCGTTGGCGCCCTGCACCGGGCACACCACCAGCCCGCGCACGCCCGCCACTACGCCCTACCGGCCAACACCCACTCAGTACACTGTGCCTTAACACTCCACTGCTAGACTTATGCCCAACTATACCTAAACCGTCTCTTTACTAGAAGCTCCTAAAGTAGGTAGCCTCTAAATTTTAAGACAGATCTAAGCACTCGGGTGTCCCCTAAAAGTTAGTGAAGCCTTCAATTGAAAGAACTTTGGTGGTATCGGCCATTAGCTCTCTAGATTAAAGGATGCTTAGCCATAACATATCACGTCAGATGGGCCGATAAAAGGGTTTGTTTCGAGTTATCGAGGCTTAGCGTTACCTATTGCAGCCCACTGCTGGACATCATCGTATTCTGCTGGATAGAGTGTTGTGAAGAGAGTGTTACAGTACCATATCCCAAATGATTATTATTTATTATCTACGAGGGAAAGACATATAAAAGACTCGCTTGTCTGCTCTGCTGTATTTATACTTTACTTCAATGTGTACTACAAATTAAAAATATGCCATTTAATAAATCATATTTTCTTAGATCGAATCTGTTGCTGTAGGTAATTAAGACTTACTTCGTATAATTCTAGAGGTTACAAATAAATAATTGTAATAAGCCACTTCCCACAACATTTATGCCAAGAAAGAATTGAAATGTGGTTCTGTCAAAAGAATAACCCGAACTAAGGTGCGCTGTTTAGATTATTCTTTACTATCGCATTATTTTTTACGAGCGGGGAAATTTTGCCAGAATCTGTTATTAATTCTAACGTTGTAATGTCACGTTGTTGCTAACGATATACTCCAAAACTATCTACCCTATTTTCACGTTTTTCTTTTGAATTTGTATGTTTTGCTGGCGTGCCTATGATAGGATAGCTAACACCAGACACTTAGACGAAGAAACCGAGCAAGATTAAAAAGAAACGCAGACAAAATTACAGTCAGTTAGTAGTCATATAATTTAGAGTTTTAGACAACATAAATAATAAAATTTTTGCATTTAATTATTATAATGTTCTGAAATTGTAACACGATTTGCATATTAAACCTATAAACCTTTTACCAACCCGAATGTTTACTATTACCTACTTCGTTTCGGTTTTACGGTATACTAAAAATAATGTTGAATTACAAAACATAGTTTTAATGTGATTGATGAAAATATCTTTGTTCGCTATTAATAACTTAAATCATTTTTATACATAGAAATATATTTACAATGCAGTCCAAAATATATAGCGTTAGAAGCGTTAAGCAATGTCATGGATTATTCTACCCTTTTATTTATTCACCTCTTAACAGCATCAAGTGAACCAGACGCGAAGTCGACAACCCCAGCAGTGGGCCTGGCCACTAAGCCCACAGCCCCTCTGCCCAGCCCCTTGAAGAAACCTTCGAAGCCCTGCTCACGAGCGCCCTCTATCGGTTTTGTAAATACACCAGTTACGCCATCTACCACCCCCTGTGCGTTTAAAATGTTCATTGTGTTCAGATTTAACACTCACAATTAATATTTACATCGATAAAATGCAAAACATTCCTAGTAATTTTAAATTAATTATCTACCTACCCTCCATTAATTCAAATAATATCAGGGACCCGAGATCATATTGGCAGAAAAGCACGTTATTTAAATTCATAAACATTTGACTATCAAGAGTATCAAGATTTAATATCCTTAATTTATAGCCTCAACAGTCCACTGCTGGACATAGGTCTCTTCTTACAAAGCAGGTTTTGGCTATACTACTCTATCTAGACTGGTTGGTGTAAAGTTTGTTCTAAGTCTTCCTACTCCTTGCAGTGATATCGTCTTGTTTGCAGTTTCCTCCCATAGTCAGCTCTTACGACACCCACGTAATGAGTAGGGTGCTGACATTCCATATTCTTCATCCGTCACCACATGGATTTGACGGTTCATTGAATGTAACAAAGTTGAAAGTAAAGTATTTTATGGGCGTACCATGACAAGTCCTTTCCCGCTCCTCGCGAGTCCTTCCTGTAGGTTTGCTGGCGGTTTGTTCATGTTATCTCGACGACGGCGTTGATAATCCTGTTAAACAGAGCACGGTTTAAAAATACTGAGTCCAGCTCAAGTCTTACAATGGTGACTGACTACATATGTTACCACTTTAATAACTTGAAATCTTAAATTTGTATGCTTCAGGTTTTTGTTGAGAAGAACTAAATTTCACTCAATCACGAATGGAAATAAAACATAACTACGGAAGTATCCTACTAATATTATTAAGTTTAAAAATATAGTTTATACATCAGAATAACACATAAGGTACCATTTCCCAGCAATAACCACCTCACACGCGGGCGGACTCGTGGCCACATGCTAATTTCTACGATATTTTACGATAATTTGTTATTCTTTCATTCAATATAGCAAGCTTGATCTCTTTCTCGGTTTGACCGATTACTGGAACTAAGCTATCAATAATATATTATTTATTATCATTATTTATTAAAATCGGGATAACAAGTCTTTTACAAACTTAATTATATCTGTGATAGTTACCAGAACAATGACCAATTACAGTTATTCACTACAGACCAATTACAGGTTTATATATATATTTATGAGAAAATTCTATTTATCAACGCAATACCTCATGTATCACCATGTTCTAAGACAAAGTGCGAACCTAATAAAAGTAATAATAAAAGCACACCGCAAACATACTGTCCGCTAATATCCCTCGTTTCTACAGGGTTTTACAATACGTACCTTATCTAGTGATAGCGCGGCCAGTCCGTGTCCCATAGCGCCTGTAATACGTGAGACTGCACCGGCCGCCCCGCCCACTGTATGGCCCACTAGAGATCTCACACCGAGGAACAGACCCTCGGCAAATTCACCCGGACCTTGAATAGCACCCTGTATACAAGTAACTTCGTTAATCAAAGATACAGGAGAAAGCGTGTTATATTATAACAAGAGTACTTGCAGTAAGATCGAATGGTTCTGAGTTTCTAAATCTAAATAGCCAATTCGAATTACAAACAGATGACTGGAATTAGCTCGAGTTATGCTGACACTTCCTATTCAATCTAAGCTTTCCTTCCTTGGTCTTCTCGTTTTATTTAATTTTTCTAAACACTCCTATTTCTTAATGATGAAAATGAAAATCATGAGCTGTAATCCTACTAATATTATAAACGAGAAAGTTAGTGAGTATGTATGAATGTACGTTTATTGCTCTTTCATGCAAAAGCTACTGAATGGATTTTGATGAAACTTCGTAATAATGTAGCTTAAATATCGTAATAACAATAGGCTACTATTTACCGCCATGACGGACCTTTACGCGGGCGGAGCCGCGGTCAAAAGCCAGTGTTACAAAAATTTTGTTTAATTCGGCCAAATGACAATAACAATCTACAGTCTACAAACGTAAAAAATATTGTAATTTATCATCAATGAGAGCTAAAAAAAGATAAAAGATTCTCAGAAATCAAATTTCACATAAAAATATTATAAATTAAATACCTGACCCACTCAACCACGTATGCATCAACTTATTGCCCGTGACGTGTGTGGAAATATGGTTATAGTGAGCCAACCGTTAAAAACAAACATTTGCCGTCGCGGACTTTTCAGAACTTATAAAATGGGGAACAATTGCTCCACACGTCATTGTTTTTAAGAATATTTTCCCCTCGATTTTGCAACATTTTTTAGTGTAACTCCTTTTGGTCTTAGTCGTATATAGTCAATAGAATTTAGCTATAACTGAGCTATTTATCAATGAAATAATTCAAATCGGACTAGTTCTTTCTGATATTAGCAAAAAAACTATAAATTTGATATATTGATTTGATGTTCGAATCCGAAGTCCATACCTGGAAAGGCTCGTAGAACAAATCTTCAACACCTTTCTTCAACCCGACAACTAATCCATAAGGATTACCGATCACATCTAGACCGAGCACCAACACGTACAGCTGCTTCAGCGCCTGACCTGTGTAGTGGCTCTGGACTTGCTCCATTAACTCCTTTTGTGATAAGAACTCATACGAGCGCTCGTAGTACGACAATCTGACAACAAATTTATATTTTATATCTAGTATCGATACAATAATACACACATCAAAAGTGTCTAGGGATTAACATATATTTTTGCAATAACTTTTCTCCTGATTGATATTAATTAAAAATTTCTTTAAGGATTCATCAAATAAAGTGTTTTCGTTTGTCACAGTAACGATAAACCAAGTCACCTTTGCATTAGTAAAGAAATTTGCCATTTTCCTAATAAAGGGATTTTTGACATTTGAACCACTAACATTAAAGTTCGAAAAAAAGACTGAAATAACAGTTTTCTTTAAAATTTTATTAGGTAACTTAAACAATTAATAATCCGTGTTTCTACCGCGAACACTAACAACACAAGAACATCGGTTTGGCATACTCAAAATGAGTTCATCCAAATCACGCTGTGGAATGGCCGCCCATGTTCGTTGCAACAACAAAAAAAGGTCTTCTTGCGACTGGATACCCTCCATCTTCTCTGTAGCATATCCCATGCATGCTCAATCGGGTTCAAGTCTGGCGACTGAGCAGGCCAGGGCAGGACATTGATGTTAGCTGCGGCGAGAGTCTGTCTTACAACTCTTGCGGTGTGCGGTCGTGCATTATCATGCATTAACTGAAATAAGGGACCGATTTGCACTTGTAGAGGAACGATGACGTCTGATACAATCGTCTCAGCATAAATTTGAGCGTTGAGGTTGCCTCTGATCCAAATCAACTCAGTTCTTCCGCCGATCCAAATACCCGCCCATACCATGATGGTTCCACCACTATAAGGATGGACTTCCTGGCAGGATTTTAATCGCTGTTGGCGTCCAGGGGTTCTCCAGTGTCGTATACGTCTTGTATCCGGTCTCATACCAAAACGAGACTCATCAGAAAAGCACACGAAACGCCATTGTTCTTCTGCCCAATTTCTGTGTTCAAGAGCCCATTGATATCGAATCCTACGATTGTGCATTGCTATAGGTGGTACCCGTAGCGGTCTTCGGGAATGAAGGTTCACTTCATGCAAGCGGTTTCTGACTGTTTGGTCGCTAATTAAGTTCCCTGAAGAGTGATGAAGCCTCACGGCTAACATCATGGCGGTTATTGTTGGAGCTCTTCGAGTTAAGATTTGAATGTATCGGTCTTGTCTCCGTGTGGTGCAGCGATACCGTCCTCCATGGCGCTCAGCCACGGTACCAGTGCTTCGGTAACGTGTCCAAAGTCGACTGATAACACTCTGACTTGTATTCAGAGCTAAAGCCACAGTACGTTGCCGGGAACCAGCTTCTATCATTCCCACGGCTCTGAGCATTTCTTCCCTGCTTAAATGACGTCGCCGCTCCATAATAACGTTGGTTTTAATCAGTAGTAGGGAAACAGTAGCACTAATAATTTCTTCAATGCGTTGTATGTTTTTATAGGGAAAATATTGGCAGCTGATTTTCATCTTTTACTCGAATTTGATTGACAGTTCCTGATTCAAATTATGAAATGCACCAAAAAGGATCCATATAAATTTATAAAATCATAAATTTATTACAAAGCCACATCTCAATCTCAAGAAATCCGCATAAAAATGCTTGATCCCTAGACACTTTTGATGTGTGTATATCGTTGTATTAGAGGATTTTAGGAAATGTATAAATCAGTAGGTATTTACTACTGATACTTATAAACTATTATAATTTAAAAAAAGTTAAATATTTATCATCCATTTTGGTACAATGATAAAGCAGACTTTGGAGAAATCGTAGTATATTTTTGTTAGGTTATAAAATAAGAGAAGTAGTTTTTATTACTACATTTGAAACGTTGATTTTCGATTAGATGAAACGATGGCTGTATATATTATTTCCCTTATATACCTACGATCAAATAAGGAGTGTGTCAAACAAAAAAAAAAACAAGATCGAAACGAAAGCTACAAAAACTTACTTGAAAACAACGTCATTCATGTCGGTTAATGTGACGCCGATACTCTGTAAGACAGTGCCAACGAATGAGGGCAACTGAGTCGTTCCACCTAGCGAGAAGGAAACGTGAACCTGAAAATAATTGTTTATAAGATATTAAACTTAAGACTATTTCATATATCACTGAAAATTTAACCTTATACGAAGACATTAATGCTTTAATTTAGTTGATGAATATTGTTAGTATAAAAATACCTTGAGTGGTGATAAATGCAGATTGTCGTAGAAATTCTTGGAGTCTGATGCCACTCCTTGTGCTGCTAGAGCTGCTAACGGTTGTGCTGCTCTTTGAAGATCTTGTTGGAATGCTTCCAGCTGTAATATGATATACAATGTACATACAGGTATATTTATTTAAAATACTCAGTATTTCAGTGCGGCAGCTGCATTATTTAGAGAAAATTAATTAATACAATCTTCCTTCCTCTACATGCTGACCTTGAAAGTCAGAGTGTTAGAAATAGTTACTAAACGGTTCGGCTCTTCCTTTATGCGTCGAGCAGTCAAAAACTGGAACGCACTACCAGCTCACGTGTTTCCAGTCGTAAAAAAAGCATCTCACAAGGTCGCCATACTGTATTGTGTGCACTTGCAGTGAGTGCGGTGGCACCCACTCTTGGTTTCTCTAAACAACTAAAATTATTTTTATATCCACATAAAAGTTAATAGCTTACCGCTTCCTGCTCAGTGAGTGTCTTCTGTGGGAAGATACTCAAGAGCGCGTTGATAAGCCCCATGTCAACTTTAACGTGGAACTCTTGGATCAGCACCTTGTAGTACTTGTACTGACGGACTTTGGTGTGTTGCATTATACGCTCCACGATAGCTACTTCTATGAATGGCTTCATTCCTAAAAATATGAGTTTCGTAAATGATATTTTTGGATATAATGATTTAGATCCTATTGTATAAATAAAAACAACAGTAATAGTTCTCGTACTTTAGAATAGTTAAAAGTAGAAAAATAATATTGCAAACTCTTCTATTTTATTGGGACTAATAAATAATAATAATAACTCACACTCAGTGACAGACGAACACAACGAGTTATGACATTCTTAAAGTTCTAGGAAAGCAACTAAGCAGACCTTATAATATGACTACTGGATAAGTCATATAAATACATATATACTTTTTTTAGATACATACAAATTACACATAAAAAACATGTAAACTCCGAAACATTTTTGCAGATAAACACATATTTGCAGATCACATAAACATTGGGGGATCAACCCGGGAATCGAACACGAGACATCAAGCACAGCAGTCGTATACGCTACCACTGCGCTACCGAAGTATTCGTATTCGATATGTTTAAAAATCCCTACGACAAATACACAACTCCTAAAGTGAGATTGCAACGATTATTAACTGGCCAACTTACCGCAAGGATCGTCATTCGCAACAGATCTTGGCGGAGGAACGGGTGCCAATACAACAGGGAAGGTTGGCAACGGCAATTGTTGGTCTATTTGGAGTCGATGTAATCTAGCGTGCAGTCTTCTTGAATGTGCTGTGAGACCGTACGAGACCCAAAGACCCGATTCTAAGGTGCGACGTAAAAGACGAGGAGAGGGCTTTGTGATACGCATCTCTTCGAAATGTACCTGTTAAAAGAATAAATCCACGTTACGGAAATGACAATTTATTTATTCCTGGACCTTCAAAAATTTTAATCAATCATCCTGTGCTTCAACATCGTTTAATTGACTATTCAAATCAATCAAAGCAAATAATTTATTCTGCAATTAGGTTACATGAACACTTTTGCAGCAGATGAGTTCGGCCTTTCCTAACTGGACTAGCCCTGAGAAGAAAGGACGAAACAAACTCAGGGATCACAGTCTCTTTTAAAGTCCAGACAATATTCTTAAATGCGATAATTACAATTTGAGTCACAATGTTAGGAAATGAGACGCCAGTGCTTTGATGATAGTTAGTTTATTGTAATAAGAACTAAGCGCAGTTTAAACACAACGTTACAATCAGCCATCTTAGCACAGAGGGGCATAGACAAACTAGAGGCTAACACAGACAATAAACATAGATAACATATTTAATCCAACACCCCCACCAAATATGTATAATGTTAAACCCTTAACAATAATAAATTCACTTATAAACTAATAACTCCTATTGTTTTTCTTAACATCTCAAACTGTACTCTAGGGAGTGCTTTTGTCATCATGTCAGCAGCCTGTTCCTTAGAACATATATATTTAATTTCTAAAAACCCTTGTAAATACTTTTCTCTAATATAATGATATTGAATGTCAATATGTTTAGAGCGCTTGTGAAAATCTTGATTTTGTACAAGTTTTATAGCACTTTGATTATCTATATGCAAAGTTATTTTAGAAACATTACAATTAATATCTTTCAAAATTTGTGTCAGCCACACTAACTCTTTAGTAGCTGAACAGGCTGCTACATATTCTGCCTCCATTGTAGACAAAGTTACACACTTCTGTCGCTGAGAATGCCAGGTGATAGCACCACCATTAATCATAAAAATATATCCAGAAATAGACCTTCTGGTATCCAAACAGTTGCCATAATCAGCATCTGAATATCCCATGATGATGTTATCACATGGTTTATACAAAATACCAAAACTTATTGTAGCATTTAAATACTTAAAAATTTGCTTAACTGCTCCCCAATGAACATTGTTAAAATTATTAATAAACCTGCTTACCTGTATTACTGCAAAATATATATCAGGTCTACTACAAATAGCAGCAAACATTAGCGAGCCCACAGCTTCTCTGTAGGGAGCATTACATTCATTATTTGAACCATTATTGATTAACTTCACATTAGGATCAGCAGGTATACTACACTTTGATGAGTTATTCATATGAAACTTTCTAACAATTCTAGATACATATTTGTTTTGATTCAAAAAGATAGAACCATCTTTCAAGAATTCTATTTCTAAACCAACAAAATACTTAGGATTCATAACAGTAATTTTAAATTCATGTTTTAAAATATTAATAAACTTATCCAATAGCTCTTTACTTTTACACATAATTAGACCATCATCAACATACAAAAGCAAAAACATAGGTTCACAATTATCATGGCGAACATACAAACATTTGTCACCACTAGAATTTACAAAGCCATGATATTTAAGAAATTTATCAAAACGACTGTACCAACATCTTGGTGATTGTTTTAAACCATAAATAGATTTTAAAAGTTTATGCACCTTACCATGAGTTTGTAAGCCCGGAGGCGGCTGCATGTATACATCTTCCAATAAAAGACCATATAAAAATGCAGTTTTCACATCAAACTGACATATCTTCAGGTTACACCCAGCAGCGTAGGCCAACATCAATCTTATGGTATCATACCTCACAGTCGGTGAAAATGTTTCCTTGTAGTCAATGCCCTTTTCTTGTGAAAAACCTTTAGCACATAACCTTGCTTTATATCGCAATGTATTATCGGGGTTTTCTTTGACTTTAAAGACCCACCTACTTCCAACTGTCTTCTTATTGTTTGGTAAATCCACCAATTCCCAAGTCTTGTTTTGTTCGTGAGAGTCAAGCTCCTCCTCTATAGCTTGAACCCACTTTACTTTATCATTGCTAGTCATAGCTTCTTCATATGTTGCTGGTTCCATGACCTCTGCGTAATTTGCCTGGTAAACCTTTTGCAAGCGCTTTTGGTACCTTGCCACTCTTTCACTTATATGTTTTTCACTTTGCATTTCATTTGAATCATTCTTTTCCATGTTTTCTGATTGCTCTGAGGTTTCCATCAATAGATTAACATCTTTTTCTGAACTATTTTCATTGCAAGTTGTATCAGTGTACTCATTACACATTGTTTGTGTAAACAATTTTTCAAACTCTTCATAATCATTGTTGTTTTCATATCCATCTAATTTGACAGGTGACATCAAACATTCCTTGTCACTTGTGTTGACATTTTGTGTATTTTCATTCTCATTGAAAATTACATCTCTTGAAACAATAATTTTTCTGGTTTTTAAGTCCATCAATCTGTAATTATTGGAATGGCTATCATATCCAACAAGCATCATTTTATTGCTCTTTTTGTCCAGTTTATTCCTCTTTTCTTTAGGGATATGTACATAAGCAGCGCATCCAAACGTTCTCATATGTGATAATGTGGGCTTTTGTCCTATCCACTTTTCATATGGTGTGACTCCATTATACAGTGTTCTATTATACACATAAACTGCTGTGTTCACTGCCTCAGCCCATAAGTACAAAGGTAGATTTTTGGCATATAACATGGATCTCGCTGACTCCATCAGTGTTAGGTTAGTTCTCTCACTCTTCCCATTTTGTTCTGGGGTATATGGTGAAGTATATTCCAGGTGAATACCCCTACTCTTAGCATATTCATGGAAAGATTGGTTGCAATATTCCAGCCCATTGTCGGTATGCAATGCTTTAACTTTGATGTTAAATTTATTTTCAAGGAGTTGAACATATGTTTTGAAAGCTTCAAAAGCATCGCTTTTCTGTTTTAAAAAGTACACCACTCTGTAGTTAGAATGACTATCTATAAATGTTATGAAATATTTTGAACCACCTATTGATGACACTGGAAATGGACCACAGATGTCTGAATAAACTTTTTCACCATTTTGGACACATACATTATTGTGTTTCTTGAATGTCAAACGACTTTGTTTGCCCAAAACACAGGCTTCACAAAAGAAATCTTTTGCTTCATTGATATTACCGCTGATATGTCCTTGTTTCACTAAATCACAGACTGTCTTTATATTTATATGACCAAGTCTTGCATGCCACTGCTGAAGGGAGGTTGTTGCGGTATTTGCCTCATTTACTTCAACTTTGAACAGTAGTCTGTAAAGATTGTCATTTCCACGACGAGCCGTTGCCACAACTTTGTTGTTTTCAATTATTTCAGCATAACAAGAGTTTTTATGCACTGAAAATCCTTTTGAAGTAACTGTTCCCTCGGAGAACAAGTTTCTCTTTAACTGTGGCACATGAAGAACATTATTTATGGTGGAATCATACCAATGACCATTTAAAAACTTTTTGATGTGAACTGTCCCAACACCAACCACTTGTAGCTCTGACTGGTCACCGAGACGCACACTAGCATATTCATTACTTTTGTAATCTGAAAGAAATTCTCTTCTACTAGTCATGTGAGCTGTAGCCCCGCTATCTAGTATCCAACTGTCTGTGTATTCTTCACAGCAGTAATTATCATAAACTAGAAAGGCAGACGAGGTTGAAAATTGTTTATTATGTTTCTTTGGTGCTCGGCATTCTTTGGCAAAGTGCCCCTTCTTATTACAATTGAAACATCTAAAATTCTTCTTTGTTGATTTAGTTGTCACTAATGCAACATTGTCTTCACTATTGAATGTGGCTTCTTCATCTAAAAGACGAGCCGTGAGGTTATGAATGGTTTGTTTACTTTCATCCATTGACAACCAAGCTTGGCGTACTACTCGATATTTTTCTGGTAAAGACCCTAATACTTTTGTTACGATCGCCAGATCTGATATGCATTCCCCTGCATCACGGAGTTGCTGCGCCATATTTTCAACTTTGGCGATATGTGCCGCCACTTGATCGCTCGGCGACATCTTGTAACTATGAAATTGTTCATGTAACAACATTTTAGTCGCTTCGCTCTTTTTTTCATAAATTGCATCAAGTTTGTCGAACATCTCCTTTGCTGTAGTGCAATTTTGTATTAGTGAAATTTGAGATAAATCCATGGCTGCGGTAACTATGAACATTGCACTAGCATCTTGTTGTAGCCATTTTTCATCATTCGGTTTTCTTTCTCCTGAAGCCGAAATATGTTTATCTAAACTCTTCACGCGTAGCGCGAGAGTAACTTGGAACTTCCACTGTTTGTAGTTTGTTCCGTCAAACTTCTTCAAAGCAAAATTTGCGGAATCCATGTTTAACATGTGTGCCAGCTATTACAATAGTGCCACTAGTTTTTTTTCACACAAACGTAGAACTCTTCCTTTTTATTGGCTTTATTCAACTATTTAAACGTCTGGGCCCATAACCTGTTAGGAAATGAGACGCCAGTGCTTTGATGATAGTTAGTTTATTGTAATAAGAACTAAGCGCAGTTTAAACACAACGTTACAATCAGCCATCTTAGCACAGAGGGGCATAGACAAACTAGAGGCTAACACAGACAATAAACATAGATAACATATTTAATCCAACACACAATTATAATAATTAAAGACAATAATTTAAAAAATGTCAACAATAGCAATAATTCAAGATTATTTGTTTAATATATAATGTAAAGTAATTGAAAAATAAAGTATTGTTAGTATATAAATTAGTTTTATCTAAATTGGTAATAAGGTAAATTGGTTTAATATAAATTGATTAAGCACAACTGAAATGTAACACACTGTATAAACATTAGCATCAGTTCTTTTGAATGTTAGTTCTGGCATTGATAACTTTGTGTCATGACGGATTAAGAATACTGGAGGTCACCATCCCTGCTCATCCCGTGGGTGTCGTCAGAACCGACTAAGTATTGTACCAATCCGTCTGAAATCGTAGTATAGAAGGCCGATACCTCCTAGGCAAAGAGGATGCCTATTCTGGCGGTATTCTGCTACCATAGCTAAGTAGATATTTGAAGTACATACCTCAGTTTTCTCATCAATCATTACTAAGGGCGATGGTGGTTCATCGTTGACCATTTTCGCAGTCGTGTATCGTTGGTAAGCTTCCTCGAGTTGTAGCAGTTTAGGTTCATCTATCTTCTTGAAACGTCTAGCGCCCATCTTACACTGCTCCCATATAATGCCGGAGCTAAAACGAAGTTATGAGGTAAGTACAAATCGATTATTATGTTTCTATATTATAATTGAGTGTAAGGAATCTTTGTGTACTGAAATACATGAGTCGATAAGAGAGAAATGAGTGCCTAAATTGTTTTGAATTTTGTTTTCTTCTTATAACATCTATACTAATATTATAATATTGAAAAGTTTGTTTGTTTAGTCTCCAGAACTACTGGTCCGATTTGAAAAATTCTTACATTGTTAGATAGTCCATTTATCGAGGAAGGTTATATTATCATCACCCTAAGAGCCGGGTTACAATATCGTTTTTTTTTCCTCTTGAGTTAACGGTTAGTTTCCCAAAAAACATGTATGACAGAATTGTTCCCCTTTAAAAGTTCTACAAAAAAGTCTATAACAGCATATGATATTTAATATTTAAATTTGACTTAGTCTTACTTATTTTTTTTTATGCTAACCAAATTTGTTTCCGCAGTATAACATCAAGCTAATAATGAATAGTGTGCCAGGAATTTATCATAAACAAATTTTAATATGTACTGTTTCTACACAGAAACTGCAGGCTTTGTTTACTTATATAAATTAAGATAAAAGAATGCTATTATTTATTATATTATATTAATATATAAGACTTAATATTATATCTCGACGAACGTTTGCCTGTGGCTCCATTCGCAGGTATAGTGGTTATCAATGTAAAGAGTAGCCTCCTTCTTTAAGAATCAAAGCAACTCCATGCAGCGGTATAATCGTACAAACATAAATAAAATAGATTTATTGTCAATAATATAAGTATAGATGACATGAAATGAAGAAGGCTTACTTAGAGATGCTGATGTAGACGATCTCGAGCCGCTCGGGGTCGTTGACGAGCGAGAGGCCGATGCCCTGCATGGACAGCACCACCTCGGTGTCGACCAGCTCCGCCTCGCCGATGGTGTGCGCGCCGCTCGCCAGTATCGCGTCGTCCGTGAACAGGATCACGCGCTGCAGTCCGTCCAGGAACGATACCCAGTAAATGGGGCTGTTTTCGTTGATTCTAAAAACAAATAATAATAAATATTTCGGACATCTTACACACAACATTATCTAGTCCCATTATACTAACCACTAGACCAACAATGCAGTCAAAGATATAAGATAATATAAAATTATGTATGTAGTAGAACTACTCTGAGTTCAACACAGGGGGCAGTACTACCCACACACACAAAAACCATCCTAATAATGACAGCATTCTTACTATCGTATTTTGACGGTGAGGAGAATTACTTGACTAAGTCGCCATGGTATAGGTCACCATGCTACATTGCCTGCTATCACAATAAAATTGGTGACCCCTACTCCAGGGTTCTACTCATGCTTTCCATCAGGCAGAGTAGAATTACTTTGATAGGCTTAAATATATTTTTAAAAAGAAAGATATGCAAAGCGCCATGAAATTCCATGAAAAGGTTCAGTGAATGAAATGTCAGCAAATATCTGTCTTTTTATTTCTGTAAATTTTAGAATATTTTATTTCATCTTACATGCTAACGCTAAAACATATTCGTGTATCGTCAGGGACTCGACAACTAAGCCTTAAACCAGGTAACCTGTATATATTTCATCGACAAGAAAAGCTTTTAACAGTCGCCTCCTGGACATTTTAAGTCTCCTCAGAAAAGAAGTTTAGGGCCTAATATTACCTATTCTGACCAGTCGTATTCATATAATTTGTTTCAAGTCTTACGACACCCATTAGATTGATAGGAATGATGACACTCAGTAATCTTAATTAGTCATCACATGGATAATATGCAAATTAGCTATACATACTTTAAGTTTATTTGGGTCGTTTAGCTTTACGTCAATAGGTATTAAACTGCTCCATACATTAATTATAACAATATAATAATTTATTGAAGTTCCGGTTTATAAGTTTATATTACTTAAACACAACGCATTAAATTTATTATTATAATTTATTCTTATTATTCTAAATGTGCCTTTAATTTCTTTTCTTGTATGTTCTTGCAAAAATCTAATATCAAAACGCACGTGTTTAATGATGTCACTAAAACGAGATTTTTGGCCTCTTCTACATTCAACAAAACGTATTAGCTATACGACACACGCAGAAGAACCAAGAATCTATAAACACCGTTTATACTTACAAAAATTCGCCAATACCATCTTGTCGTAGATCATTTTCTATTTCTTTACGGCCATGACTTTCAAATATGAGGGTACGTGGTCCCGCAGGGTTATCCCAAGTATATAACATTCTGTTCATTGACGGCAGTGTCCTGCAAACAAATAATATTATAACATAACATCATAAACTTTAACTCAATCAATAATTAATAGAGCTATTTTTTTATGTTTTCATTAAAACACAAGTATTTTGTTTTTATAAACAAAAGAAACAACAGATTCTTCAATACGCAAACCACATAGTGCATTTATCTTTGATGTGTTCAAGTTCGCAAAAAAATAATCACTCTGAAATACGTTTTATTTATTTTTATTTTTCTATTGAACTGCGACAGACCAATTATTTCTGTCAGAAGACTATCAGAGCAGTTATTTATAAATAAAGATAGTCGGAACTTACTTGGTATTAACATTTTCTTTTTCATACACCACGACATTGAATGGTGTAAAGTTAACGAGAAGTGCAGGCGCGTGGCCGTCGCGGTACTGGCTAATAGTGATGTATGTACCGCCTTCAGTTATTTGCACTTCGACGTGAAGACCTCCATACTGTTCAATAATTAAAATATTAGAATGTTATGTGTTATGACAAGAAATTAGAACAGAGCAACCAAGGCGTAATCAGGCCGTAACCAGCACTGGAATAATAATACAATTTGGACATCTAGTTCCAAAGTGTATCTTCTATAAAGTAACGAAGGTTTAGAGAATAGGCAACTATCTCAATACCGAAGTATTGTATACCCTGTTCAAATAAGATCGGGATCATAATATAGTCAGTTTTGGTCAGGAATTCTCTTAACCTACTATTGTACGGTTGCACACCTTAAATGTAAATGGCCTTTTACTTACATGGTACTTTGAGGAATTCAACACAATCTTTGAATACAAACTTACCTCATTATCTAGCTTCAAGCAAACTGAATGTTGTTCCGTGTACAAGAAAGGTGCCGTTATAACATTCGAGCAGTCAAGACGCAGGCGTAATAGCTTTTCATTAGATTCTATTACCGGCCATAAAGGAGCACTTGACTTTTCTGGTACCTAGAAATAAAATAATTATTATTAGATGTTTTTTATAACGCATTATATTTTTCATTATAACTGCAAAAATACGAAAATATTGATATCTCTCTTTCTCTCCCAACGCTCTTTTGATTCATACTAAATATGGTTTGTACAATAGATACTGTTACCGCCTCATCTACCGCAGCTGAGAGAACTGTCGGTGGTATAAATTCGATCATCGGCCGCGCCATTGACTCCACCAGTCGACAATTCACTAGTGCATCTTAGATACGGTATTGTAACCTTATTTTACTTTAACATTGAACGTAATTTAAAGCCTTAGTTATTGAAGTATCCCCAGTAGATAATTCTGCTTCATTCTCATGCACTTGATATCACTGCCATGGTATGGGTCACCACCCTGCATAGCCGACCCTAACAATGAGGATTGGTGACCCTTATTCCTAATGCTACTAATGCTTTCAGGCAGAGTAGTCACTTTGGTAGGCTTAAATATATTAAAAAAAACGTGTGGCACTCGGGGACTGCCGCGGTAAAGCTATTGCATAGCATTTTTTATCAACTTCTTCTTAATTTAAGTGTCAGTCCCTTGTCGGTGGAGCAATCGCCACTCCTGTCTATTTTCTGCAATCCGTTTGACCTCTTGATAGGCCACGACTCCTACTTTCTCCAATTAATTGGTTTATCAACTTATGCAATTATAACTATTTATTTGGGTTGGGTTTCGAAACGAGTCACCTGAATTTGAGGGTTTTGGTGGTGTAGGGGGCTTAAGGGAGTTAGTCTTAATCCCCCCAAAGTAATTTTGGCTGCCGGAGTTGCGTCTAAATATTTTTAAACAGTTTCCAAAAATTCTTAAATACAATTGCAATTATGCAAAACGGAACGTATTTTTATGCTTTAGTACAGTTTTACAAATGTAATTTTTAGGTTTTATATGAAAAACGTGAAACGAAACACAACCCGCCATCTTAGATGGATGATTTTGACACTAATTGACAGCAAATTTCAAATTTATGCGTCATTCCTTTGCTTTCGAGTTAAAGTGAATGTGTTCTTCCGTATCGATGTGTTTTTTCTACGACTTGGCTACGTTCTTGGATTCTGTTTGGATTGCTTTACTGTAATTAATTAATCAAGGTAATTATATTTTATATATTATGTGCTAAAGGAAATATATAAGAACAGGATATAATTATTAGGTAATTAATAGCAATGTATTACTCCGAATTGGCACAATCCGACTTCATTGGGTTAGGTTAGATGGCTAAGGCGGGAGCGTAGCGCAGCGAAGCTGCCGCCTTAGCCATCGTGGTTATTTTTTTTTAAACCACCCAGAAATAGGAGCCCCGCATAGCGGGGCTCCGTCGACTATAATGCATAAAGCAATAAAACATGTATATAAAGTGGTATAAATAATGTTTGTACAAATTTCTGTTTTTGATTTTTTCAAAGGGAACCAAGTATTTTCGGCGGGTAAAAATGGTGAGGCAGGGTTCAGAGGGTTCAGACCCCTCCCACCTCCCCCCAAAAACTCACAACCTCTTAAAATGGCGACGTATTTCGAAATTTTTACCATTTCTGTTTTTAATTTTTTCTTAGGGAACCAAGTATTTCCGGCAGGTAAAAATGGTGAGGGGGGGTTCCAACACCTCCCCCCCCTCCCCCCCAACCACTCACAACCCCAGAATCAGGTGACGTATTTCGAAACTTTTACCATTTATTTAGTTTTTATTTATGCAGTTTTTTTTTCTTTGATATTTATTCAAGTTTACAAAAAAAAATACACTACTACTGATTCAATAGACGGTACTGGAGGACGCGGACGCTATGTATTGTATAAAATAGATAACAATTATTTATTTTGTAATTAGTTTTTTACAATAGGATTATAGAAAAGCAAGGAAGAAGAATCTAGAATGAGTATGTTGTCAAGGCAACGGATAACGGTTGGTGGCGGCAGCATGTATGCGCTATAGAGCACGGAGCCGCCACATCCTTGTCGCACTGCAGTTACAATCATATTCTCTATCCTTTTTTAGGGTGTTAGGTTTTTTGTTACGGAATTTCTTGATTCGGTCGCCGCTCTCAAAGCCCGCGATAATGTGATTTTAATGTGGAATAAAAGGAGTTTTATGGTATTTACCAAATGTTTTAATAGCAGAGTTACTGCACACGACCACCATTACACCGGAAGAGAAAGAGGTTACAAACACAGATAATTAACATAATATTTAGTCTATGGTACTTTTGTTGTTGGTTCTAATTCTACACCCACCTTCAACAAAAGTCCCTATCTTAACTTAAATCTTACTAAATAGTTAGACCCATAAACTTTCTTAATTTAAAAAACTTATCATATGACAACGGCTTTGTCAATATATCAGCTAGTTGTTCACTAGTGTCTGATACTATGATCATACTGAATGTCTACAATTCCTAAATTTATTTTCTCTTTAATAAAATGGTATTTGATGTCTATGTGTTTCATTCTTTTTAACTGTTGATAAGATTTACAAGCATTAATCGCTGACTGGTTATCTTCATACACTACTACAGTACAAGAAGAATTAAACAATTCTATTTCAATGAGCATATTTCTTAACCAACAAATTTCACTGATACATAAAGAAAGAGAAATATACTCAGCTTCACAAGAACTCATAGCCACTGTAGGCTGTTTCTTAGAACACCATGATACAATATTACCATACACTAACAAACAATATCCAGAAGTAGATTTTCTATCTAAAACATTATCCCCCCAACTAGCATCAGCATAAGCTGTTATTATATTACTACAAACATTAGACTTATATTCCAACTTCAAATCCAAAGTATCTTTTATGTATCTCAGTATGCGTTTAAGACAAACCCACAAATCATTACTAGCACAAGATTGAAATCGAGATAAAAAACTTATAGACACACATAGATCAGGCCTGGTGCCTATCATAGCATACATAATGCAGCCAATTACTTGCCTACATCTATGTTCAATTTCATCACATTCTGACTTCTCTCTTTGGAGAGTTGTAAAATCAAATTTAGGGTCCATAGGAGTAGACACACTATGACATTCATTCATATTAAATTTACACAACACATTTTTAAGATACTGGGTTTGATCCAATGTGATAGTACCACTGTCAAAGTTTTGTATTATATTAATACCTAAATAATAACTTGCAATGCCTAGGTCTTTCATTTTAAATATAGTTTTCATTTTATTTATCACTGAATTTACCATTGGACCAAAACCAGTACACAACAGATCATCGACATAGATCAGCACATAGACTTTACTGCTAGAATCACAATAGTAATACAAACAATGATCACTTTCAGTTTTTATAAAATGTTGGTTCAACATAAAAGTATTAAATTTTTCATACCACAACTTAGGAGCGCCTTTAAGACCATATAAAGCTTTATTCAATTTACATAATTTACCCACTGGTACTATAAAGTTCTCAGGCAAGTTTATATATATATGATCATTTATCTCACCATACAGGAATGCACTACACACATCTAACTGCATAACAGCCCACTTATTCTTTAAACACATAACTAATAATGTTTTCACAGTTATTAATTTTATCACTGGCGAATACACTTCACTGAAACTTAGATTTTTCTGAACAAAACCTCTTGCAACTAACCTTGCCTTGTATACTTGAACTTTTCTATCCTTATCATATTTTATTTTATATACCCATTTGGTATCAACCATCAATATATCTGTACTTGGCTTGTCAACAAATGACCATGTATTATTTTCAGCAAGGGAATGCATCTCAGCATTCATGGCTTGTTTCCATTGAGTAGCATAAGGTGATGTCTTGGCTTCTTCTAGGTTACTCGGTTCATCTGGATTTATTGCCATTAAACGTGATTCTTCAAATCCAAACTTCACTGGTTTCTTTTTATTTCTTTGTGATTTTCTTAGTGGTAATGCTGATGCCGCATCATAGTACTCATCAGGACTCTTTTCATTGTTTTCTTGTATTTTCTTCTTATGACTTTCAAGTTCATTCTCATTTTGTGTTATTGGTGATGTGATTTCAATGGCCAACTGATCATTTATTTCTTTAGAGGTGTTTTTATCTTCAATCAAAGTTTCTTTTAGGTTATCTGACTTCATTGTATCTATCGAGTCTTGTTCAATTTCAATTATTTTACTTGATTTTACACTTATACTATCAGAGCTTACTGAAGGCACAATTACTACTTCTCTCTCCATTGAGAATGTATTGCTCTCTGGGTAGTAGATTTTATGGCCTTTGGTGGTCTCTCCATAGCCGACAAACAATCCCTTCTTACTTTTACTATCCAGTTTTAGACGTTTCTGTTTTGGTATATGTGCCCATACTTCAACTCCAAATTGTAATGTTAACAACTTTATATTGAAGTCCTTTTTACACCATAACTCATATGGAGTCTTATTTTCAATAGAACTAGTGCCACTTCTGTTTAATATAAAGACTGCCGTGTTGACAGCTTCAGCCCACAGGTTTTTAGGTAAACACTTATCAATTAGCATTGTTCTTGCTGCTTCCATCACAGTTCTCATCTCTCTCTCGACTTTTCCATTTTGGGCTGGCGTGTATGCCACTGTGACTTGATGAACAATACCATGTTCAGCGAACATGTTCTTAACTGAGTGGTTCACAAATTCTCCACCTCCATCAGTTCTAATTATTTTAATCTTTATGTCTTGGTTTTTACATGCAGCTATGAAAATCTTCAACTTTGAGTAAACCTCATTTTTCTGTTTAATGCAATACACAGTACGGAAATGTGAATAGTCATCCTTCATTAATAGGAAATATCTTGAACCTCCAAGTGATGCCACTTCCATTGGGCCACACAAGTCAGCATGGATTAATTCACCAGGGTTATAACTTTTATTTTCACTTCTAGGATGTGGCTTTCTACAATGCTTTCCTTGTACACAAGATTCACAAAAATGATCTTTCAAACAAGTTTGCATGTTATTTTTAATTTGCAATTTCAATATATAGGTGAAGTTTTGATGGGCTAGTCTTTTATGAAGCTGAAATGTCTCACATTTGTTGTCACAATAATTATTTTTGTTTACATCTGACAAGTCTGAGTTCAAAGACCCCGGAATGACATTTACACTAGAGTAAGCAATGTCATTTTTACCAAAGCTCATTTTAAATAGCTTTCCTTTGCGTTTAGCTATCACTATACATTCATTATTTTTTAAGAACTTGGTTTCATCACTAGTGGAAAACATGTTAAGTCCTTTGTCCAAGGCCGATGAAACAGAAAATAAATTTGCTCTCATGTCAGGAACATGAAGTACATTTTCAAGGTTAACTAATGACCACTTTTTACCATTAAAGGCTCTCATTTTAATGTTTCCGACACCCATGACTTGAACTTTAGCTCCATCTCCAACTTGCACGAAGCGGACATAATCAGTCTTCTCATAATTTTCAAAATATTGCAAATCTTTACACATGTGATGTGTACAACCACTATCCATATACCAACAGTCACTATCTTTTATCTCTTCAGTAGCTACTAGTGCTGTAGTGTCATCATTTTTATATTTATTTTCATTCTTCTTTCTAAAGAAACAATTTTTAGTTTGGTGATTAGACTTCTTGCATATTTGACATCCATTCATTTTAATTTTATTTTTATTGCAATTGCGCTTGATATGTCCAATACCACCACAAAGGTAGCATTTAACAGCCCGAATCGCTAGTGCTGTAGCCACCTCATTGTCATCATTTTGATAACGCTCTTCTTCCAACAGAAGTCTAGCTGTGAGCTCTTCTAAGCTTTGTTTCTCAAGTGGGACAGATTCCCAAGCGGATCTGAAATGCTTGAACTTCTCTGGTAATGACATAAGAATTTTAGTGATTGCCATTTTGTCTGAAATTTCCTCTCCTGCTTGTTTCAACTTCACTCTCAACTCTTCAATTTTTGAAAGAAAGTTTGACACTGAATCTTCAAATGACATATTGAAGAATTTCTGCTGGAGGAGATGAACACTGATAGCAGAATCCCTGTCGTAAACCGCAATTAATTTTCGCCACATTTGCTGTGCGTTTTCGCAAGCTAATAGATGAGTCTGCGGACCTGACTCCATGCGAGTCACTATAACTGATTGCGCTTTGGCGTCATCTTTCAACCATGTGTTCCGCGCTTTTTCTTCTTCAGGTTTTAATGATTTACCAGCTACAATGTCAAATAAAGCTAATCCTTTCAAAACGATGCTAGTTTCAAATCTCCATGTCTCCCAGTTGCTTTTACCTGAGAGTTTATTAACTTCATTGTAGGTAGCCATTTTTTATTGCAATCCGCGTGCCGGCAAAGTACTGTTTCTTTCGATAACCACTTTTTCACAGTTTTAGTGTTAATATTTAACTTTATTTTAATGGTTTGGCACTCTGGGCCCATAACCTGTGATTTTAATGTGGAATAAAAGGAGTTTTATGGTATTTACCAAATGTTTTAATAGCAGAGTTACTGCACACGACCACCATTACACCGGAAGAGAAAGAGGTTACAAACACAGATAATTAACATAATATTTAGTCTATGGTACTTTTGTTGTTGGTTCTAATTCTACAGATAAAAGCCATACAATAGCTTAAAACACCTTCTTACGTGATCCTAATACTTTTCAAGGTCGGTCTGCATGTCTAAAGCTATAAGTAGTTTATAGACTTAGACAGATACTAATTTCATGAAATTTAAGGTTCGTTATTACCAATATTTTAATTATTCCTATAAAAATTTCTTACCGTTAACCAAGGATCGCCAGGTCTGTGAAGTTCTTGATACTGAATCGAGAAGGGAGCCTCATTAATAATAAGGAAATATGGCGTGAAGATAACCGTCTTCGTCAAACTGTTGAACGTAAGCTGATTGGTAACTGCCACCTAAAACAAAACATGGTTGTAAATACTTCAATTTATTCTTTATTAAAATATTAATACTCGATTCTCGTCTTTATAAAGGCGATGTTTGTTTTCGGAAATCTGACAACCAACGCCATCTAGTTTCGTGTCAAAAGTCAAGGTATGATCTATATTTCGGTTAAACTATTTTTTTAAATAATAATAATTACCTGATAAGTTCTGCCTTCATATTTGCACATCACTACACCAGAGCTTCCGGGAACATCCAGAGAAAATTTCTCGGACCATTCTCCAAATTCTACCCTAATAGCTGCTTTCTTCTTCCCGAAGAAGTTCTTTGCACGGAACGAAAACAGTATTGGTTCACAGTAATCTTTCGGATGGAATATAACATTGCCCGTCTCGTCCACATTCTAAAAAAATAAAAATTAAAGTAAGTATAATTTTCTTTGCCGGTTTTATATATTTTATGCTGTGGTGCTTGCTAACCGGAAACCAAGCTGTTTCTGCTTTGTTGTATGAGATTCAAATGTGAGCATAGCATAATTAGTAAACATGCTGAATAAACATGCAATGAAATGTCTGAATATAAAGTAATATTTACAAAAGTTTATTGTGAGCATACATTGAAGTACTTCATACCAGATATATTACATTAAAATACACAATGAAGTTATTCTAATGATATATTGTAATGTTTATAATGTAGTTTTAGTTTATGAGTGCATGGATGAAAGGCAATCCACGAATAGACAGATTTTTAAACAAATTATATTTTTGTTAATTTACAATGCATATTGCAATACAATGCACAAAATAATTTTGTTACTAGTTAGTTTCATAAATATAAAATATGAAATGAAATAAGAAAAAAGACGTACTTTAATATACTTCATTAGCCGCAGAAGATTTACGTTATTTGGAATCTGACTTCTTAAGAATTAAATAACGATTATTGTAAAATCCGACACCTTAGGCGGAATGTTTAAACATTTTCTCTAACGATTATGTTTATTTTCTAAGGATGTGGATTGTAATAAATTATTTACGATACGTTTATAAACACACTGATCACATAAGGTGATACGCTAATACTACTTTTTTTACTTAAATTTTATATCTAAATGTGCCACTATAAAGCAAAAAAAATACAGCAGGGTCATATAATCCAAAGCGTTTCTACAATACGCGTGATTTAGAAACAATCTAATTCAAAAACTATACCCATACATTTGATGTTGTTGCCTCTTCTGTGTTCCAAAACATATTATTTATTATATTTGCATAGTCTTATATATAATACATAAATAAACTCTTTTATTTCACATACTATGTAGTAGGAACATAACATCATCAAACTTAAATGTAATTATTTGCCAAAATGTTTGCACTTACCGGCAAACATGTTGAATGACGTCTAATAAATTTACTGCAACGTGAATGTTTAATCTGTAATTTATGAGTTACATAATAACATTACATCCTAATTAAAACAGTTCATATAAATATGTCTAATGACATAATGTAATGGCCGACCCCAAACAGTCTTGAGTATATAATAAAGGCTAGAATGATGATAATGACAAAATGTTTTGTTCTGGATTTACCTATGACCCTACTAAATGAGGCATGCTAGATACAAGGCAATTATAAATAAGTATGAAACCAAAATTCCTTATTACTATTTAAAAATGAAGCTGTTAGACTGAGGAAGCTAATTAACCAGAATATTAATCAAAATAAATGTTTGATAATGTACTAGTAAATTAAAGGAAAAAATGAAATATTCACAGTCCATTGACTATCTCAAGGATACCTTGTTGGGAGTGCTGGAGTCTTTTTCTGGTTTCTTTGATTTCTGTAACCACAACGTTTCATAACCAATCTAAATTGTGTAACTATTTGAAGAATGATCCAAAAATATTTAGAGGAATGCATATCAATGATTGGACATACACGGTTAGTATTGTGCAGTAGCTTTTACATAGTCACTGCTTAAAATATATTAGATAGCCGATAAGAAGAGCACAAAATACACTGGCTTTCAAGTACAAGTACATGACAACTCGACAACACTACATGATATAAAATATCCCCAAAGAGAAAACACTAGTCTCACGCTTTTAACGCAAATATATGCATTTCAGTGACCTGTAGCAGACGTCAAACGACAGGACACTTAATAATAGTTTATCACGTTTGGCTATATCCACCGAAGACACTCTTTTTCTAATTGATGTTCAATTAAATCATCACTTTGTGTTCAGTATTCTTATACGTTTAGAAAATAGTGTATTCATAACATATTATGTAGGTCTGGTATATCGCTATAGTTTTGGTACATATACCTACTTCATTAAAATTACAAACAAATGTTACAATCGGATTGCGTACGTGTGACTAAAATTTTCCCCAGATATAGTTAATTTTAAACAACCCGGATGTCCAACGTTTAGTATTTATATTACACCAAATATGTATGTCTCATATTTTCCTGTTTAATAGCCCAAATATTTTTCTAACCCGGAATGAAATTGTCGTTGGAAATCAAGGTTGGCTACTATCACTACTGGATACTTTACCTCGTTTATTGATATCTAAAATGAAAGGATTAAAAAGTTCCATAAATATTTCCAATATACTTAAAAACAAAATTTATTGTTGCCCATATCTCGCTTCTACAGGGTATTTGAAACAACAAAAAGAATATGGTGGCAGACATCACAAGAGACTTCACCACCATTTCAAAAATTGATTTCAATACAAGTAAGTCACCTTAAGTCGTCATAGAGCGACTTTTAAATAGAAAATAATGCTGTTTACGTATGATAACTTGAATTAAATCGTGGGTAAAAGTAGCAAAAATTGCAAATTCCACATCGAGTTACAATACGCTCCAGATGTCGAGAGATCACCTTTTAAAACAGTTTAAAAGAGTTATAGAAAAAGTCTATACATATTTCGCTATGTTAACTTGTTTGAGACATGCAATGTCTAAGTCACCATCCTACAAGACCCTGAAACATGCTTACCCTATAGCATAAAGTGAATCCAGTTTTATTCAACATCCAGAACGGGCAGTAGAGTGACAACACTTGTGTGCCTTCCATGTCCACACTGTGCATGCCCAAGTCTAAGGTCATAACCGCTGGACTGTCATGAGATTCGAAAGACCATACAGACAATTCTGTCTCGGAGTCTGGTAGATTCTTCGTACACACCCAGCATTTGTCCAGGTAATTTGGTATCTGAAAAAGTTTTTAAATGAAAATTGTGAACACGATGGACCGATGACTTGAAGAAGATGGTCTTCAGCTTATGGATGCAAATCGCTCAAGATCGGAATGGTTAGCGCTCTTTAGGGGTTAACCTTCGCTAAGCAGTGAACGGCAAAATCCTGTGGAGGACATGTGAATAAACTCCCAAAAATTACATCTTTTCGATTCAATTACTCTCCTCGAGATAGGCTACAGCCCGCCAATTGTTTAAAGCACTGCAATCCTTTTTTCAATGCCGCTTTAAGCGCTTCACCGATTTCAATGAAATTAAGTATGGATAAATTTTGATTAGGACATACACCGCCGCGGGCAAAAGCTAAAAGTACTATTTAAATATGTACATATATTTACAGATTGGTTCTGAACTGTTTCGTATGTGCTAACAATATTTACCATTTACCCTCCTGTTCCCATTAATATATTACAATAAAGTGATTTTTGCGTATCTTATTTTTGTATTTGATAACGTATTTTCCTTGTGCCTTGTTTAGTACCTAACTAATTGTTGGCTTCTGGTATTATTAGTAAAAAAGAAAGTTTAACCTATCTTCGATCGAAAACATTACTTTAGGTCTCGAAAGAAAATCCAAATCAGCAAATCTCATCAATAAATTTTTCGAACTTACCATAACCACAATGGAAGCTTTATTTGGTGACAGATGCACCAAATGGAACATTTCTCCTGGCTTGAATACTTGTGTTCTCATCAGACCTAACTGTGACACGACAATCTCCACAGGCAGACAATTGTGTAGCTTCACAGCCGGCTTTAGGACCAAGTCGTAGCAAGATGATGCAAATGTGTGACGGGTTGTGTGCTCGAAGAATACTTGCTCCATCGTACCCACTGCCTGTTAAAAAGTTAAACGAAAACTAATTTGATAACTATCGAGTCCTGTATATTATAGTGTTTTTGTAAGCTTTTTATGCAAAATTTTGTACTGTTTTGATATCGACATATACTCTGTGCGCTAAATGTAATTGATGATGTTGTTTTTTTTTGTATAATATGATCAAGGTGCACGTTTTATACGTATAAACCTTTACGTATACGTATATTCTGAGGGTATTAGGCTCACCAATAGGTTTCAAACTAATAGATTCTCTAGATTGTCATATAAATTCCATTAGGTCTACAAATTTAAAAATTTTACACGCATTTTGGTATATTTGACTCGGTAAAGAAGCATTGTATATCTCGCACAAAAGAGTTACAGGACTTTTATATTTATCCTACCTGCAAATAGAACTTTTCTCCGGTGCTCTTATCTTTAGAGTCACACTGCAGCAGCTTAGATATCCTCACTTCCTGTTGAAGTTCCCGCCACACGAACGGAGATACGGACACTGTGAAGCCTAGGAACAGAAGAATTTATAAAGTGCATTTGAAAAGTGATAAACCAATTTAAAAAAAACAATTACATGCCCTGTTCAATCGATTAATCAACGCACGGCGTAAACCACTGTCCCTATAAACTTCAAATTTTGGAAACAACCACAGAGAAAGGGTGTCTGGGAATTTTACCCCTAAGGGGGTTACTAAATGTCTTCTATTTAATTTATTTATTCAACATCTAATACATGTTTTGTACTCTAGTCTGCCAAACTATAAAAAGTTAATCTGTAGAAGTTCTCGCAGAAAAATGCACACAATGCAATGTATGATTAACTTCGTGTCTTGTATAAATACAATAGCTTAAAAACATTAAATAACAACATAATAAAGAAAACGAATCCGTGGAATGTAGCTAGTTTTGTTATTATGAAACGTGGATATCAATAAGTTCGTAAGTACCTTCAACAGAGAAGAATATTTCAGCAGTGGGCGTGTGCACGGCTTGTAGAGGTAATCTCAAGATATCGTCTGGCTTCACTTCACCGAGCAGACGCACTTCGTTACCACTGAGAGTCATGTAGTAAACTGACACATTCACCGACAATTTATTTGTAACCTGTTAAGTATTATTTACTTTAAAAAAAGTACCCATTCTATGGAGGTGATTTGATACAGGCAGAAGTGTGACGTTATCATTTCGCTTGCTTTGGTTATTAGTCAAATAAAATATGATTTAGAGGTATTGACACGATGCGCGATGTGAAATCAGATGGTATACATCATAATTATGTGGTTGCTGTAAGCCTCCCTACATTGACGTACTCCTAGCCGATGTATGCCACGGCGGTCGGCCTGAATGAAGGCCAATGAATGACGTCAATTATCTATTTAGTCCATATTCTCTCATTCTCACCGGAGTGTAAGAATAACCGGTTATCCGGCACGACCGGGGAGAGATGGAACTCAGGACTTTTTAAATGTTTTTTAATTAATTATTTATAAAATTTTACGGTATGATAATTTGTAATGATTGTGGTCAAGGTACCTGCACGACACTGCGCAGGTAAATGTGTAGCGCAGCATCCCGCATGATGACGTCGGAGATGAGTCCGCGCGGCTCGACAGCGGCGGAGTGCGGGATGCTCTTCTCCAGCGCCGTGTCCGACATGTTGCGGCCGATCGTGAAGTAGCGCTTGTCCGCGCGGTCCACCGGGATCTTCACGTCGTCATTTATCTCCACTATCTACTACCACACAATTACATCTATACAAATATACTACATTGAAAAGTATGCTTGCAATTTCAAATTAAGAGTTTTATACTAACTGCATTTGAAAGTATGTATGTTACTTACATCATAAAATCAATTATCAAAAAAATGACAGTCTCTTAAGGCTAGTCTCTAAAAACATTTAAAAAAATTCAGACCTAAAAGGTACCACATAAGCTCGAAAATAACACTAGTGACAATTATCAAAGATATTAAGCTATGTATATTACTATAATATATTTCTGGCAAATAAGTGTTAACATAAATGTAAACGCAGATAGGCAGACCTTTATTTATATAAATATCATAATTATTTACTTCACTACGTTCGTACCTTAACATTAAGATTAAGAGACGGTGGTGCTTCATTGAGTTTCATCAAGTTGAGTCCACCATGTTTCAGTTGCAATGGAACCGATGCTCCTGGTTCAAGCACCACTTCCCTGCAATAAATACATTATACATATCAATTATAGTATCATCTACACATAACTAAATAATTCGGACATCTTACCCTCAACATCATCTAGTCCCAAAATGAGCAGAACTTGTATTATGGGTACTAAACAACTGATATAAATAAATAAACATACTTCTCTTTTTGTTAGTACATTATACATTTTATACTTAGAAAACGCCCAGACTGAAACAAATATTTGTGCATCACACAAATATTTGGTCCAACCCGGGAATCGAACCCCGAGACTTCTTGATCAGCAGCCGCATATTCTAACCACTAGACCAACTAGGCAGTCAACAATTATAAGTCACTCGTATCTAAGACAACTATTTAAAAACAAACTTACCTGTAATCGTTTTCAGTGTATCCCTCAGTGAAATATACGGTAAAGTCGTGGTTATCCTTCAACAACAACTTCGCAGTCAAGCCCGTGCAGTTGTGTAATACGTACGGAGCACCGAAAAATTGCTTTTCTGATGCCTGAAAATTATTGAATATTTTACTCCAAGTTCTATTCACTAACTTGATATTTTCCAGCAAGATTTTGACAGGCAGGTGCTTACTATGAGATCAAAAGCTAGTTTAATCAGTTTCTGATGACTTGTCAGATAGTTATTTACGACTTAACAGTATTTGATAGATGAGTTGGTGAGAAATAGATAGTCATCTGATGTATGTGTCACTATCCGAGCCTTTGAAACTGAAATCTGTTTTAAACTGGCAGATAAGATCAATATGGTCCCTCGCCCTTTGGGGCACTAGCACAACTTTCTGATAAAGTATCTGATATACTATATTATACGACATATAACTAAAACTTGACATTGGCGAAACTAGCTTTTATTGACAGATCACTTGCTCTAAGAATTTAAAAACAAAGAATGGCGTTCAATTGTCGGAGGCCAAGACAGACTTTGGGTTACTGCACCAGAGCAATAAGCAAGTATTCAAATATGCATTGCCGATTTTAGTCTTTGGAAGTCAGCCTATCAAGAGTTTTTAAACAAAACCTAAGTTTTTAAGCATAAAAGCATGAATGGTAAATTAAACATCATAACTGTATATTCTCAATTTGTTTCTACTGCCTTATAAAATATTCTATAAAATAAAACTTATTTATTTATTTATTTCTTCCTGCATTTGCATGAGGCGGACTTAATGCCATATGGCATTTTCTACCAGTCAACCTTTGGATGGTACAGTAAAGAACGAGGCAGGTGACGTGTCTTCTCAAAAGTGGATACAAGAAAATCTTATAAAAGGATGTAAAAATAAATACTTCTATAAAATACATAATAAACTTACAAGGTCAGTCTGGGTCTTTGATGTGATTGCTGATTCCTCAGCAACAGCAGCGGCGAATGAATTGCCTAATAATGTTAGCATCTGAAAATTTGACATGATTTATATTATGCTTTTTATACACAACATTTTATACCATTAATATTAACTCATAAATATATAATAATGAGCTAAAAATCTTTTGAAATTTCCCCTTCAGAATTAACTAGTATTATAGCTTCACTAGCTGACACACAGCCCCTCTGCGTCCTTCCATTGCCCGTAGCGTGATGTTATACCGCGGAAGCAAATTTGTTTCCATAAAAAAGGTTATTGTGAGCGAACCTTAAAAGATAGACATAGGCTGTCGCGGACTTGATTTTTGCGAAACTTTACCAGTTTACGCAGCGCAAGCTATCAAGATGAATAATAGCCCCGATTTCGAAACATTCTTCATTGGTGCTCCGCTGCTATTAGTCTTATATCCTTCCTCGATAAATGGGCTATCTAACACTGAAGTATTTTTCAAATCGGACAAATAGTTCCCGAGATTAGCGCGTTCAACAAAACAAACAGCTGGTCAGCTTTATAACGTTAGTATAGATATGAATACCACAGAGACCTATAGTTTCAAATATATAATACTGAAGTATATAATCGTTGTATACTAACCTCCATTCCGGTTCTAGTACAAGTAATCTCCAACAACTCGCTGCTGGAAATAGTGACGGTCTTATTCGCTTGCCTCTGCGCAACATTCTGCATGTTAGTTGCCTCGTCCAACGTGTCTATCGCCAGGGAGTCTTGTGTATGCATCACTACCTGTGTCATACAAAATAGGGATTTTATTGTTAATTACTACTTATCTTTACAACGGAAACAGTCGTTAAAGTGTTGGAAGATAGCTTGTAACACTGAATTATTTACTGATAGCGGTTAGAAGTTAGAATATTTTTTTTATATATTTGGGCCTACCAAAGTAAGATCACTAGGTCGCTATTGCATCATTGAGCCACACTCACTAATGAAATACGACAGTACGAATGCTGTCATGTTTAGGCTGATTTTCTATGTGAAGGAGGGTACTACTTCCTCGGACGAGCCGGGCCCTACTGCCTTTAGAAAGTGCTAGAAAATCTAATATACTTCAGACCTAAAGCCTAAGCGTCTAATGTAATAAAGTTAAAAAGAAATTACCTCCATTTTAAGTTCCCAAGGAACATGTTTGTATTGGTTGTCTTTAAGCACTTCTACAGGTTCAATGAGCGGCTCCCAAACAGCTCGTGCGATGTTATAGTATGAGACTTGCATCGCCCACGTAGACTCCATGTAGAACTTTGTTAAACAAAAGTAATAATATTATTATAGTAATACTTGACAGAACATTTGAAAATCATAAATTAAACAAAAACATGGGTCGCCAGAGCAGACGTGAAACATCCAAATCTTTCACATGTCGCCAGGGCGCTATACCGCGTTAAGTTTTAACATAGCGTGGTGACGATGTCACCACATCAACAGCTAGTTTGTTCTTTCGTTTTTCGTTTCACATCAAAAAGATGCTTGAAATTTAATATAAATATGTATGCCCCTATACTATACTAGTTAATAGGTAAATTATTTTAGTTACAGGTTACGAAACCTGCTTCTTAGTAACCTGCTTGTTAGTTACGAAACCTGCTTTTTAGTAACCTACTAACAAGCAGGTTTCGTAACGTGTAGCTAAAATAGTTTACCTATTCACTAGTATACAGAATTAGAGAAGACATATAAACGGTCCAACATAAATGATAACAATAAACATTTCGGACATTTTATGCACAACGTCATCTAGTCCCAAAAGAAGTAGAGGTTATTATGGGTACTAAACAACTGATATAAATACATAGACATACTTTTTTTTATAAATACATACACATTTTACATAGAAAATAAAGGAATATTAAAGAACTGAACTGAATAAGGAAAGTTATGAACATATTGAATATTATTTACACAGAAACTGCAAATATAACTCACATCAGAACTCCAATCCTTGACTTGGCCAGTGAGTGAAGCCTCCATCACCAGTACGGGAATAGTTTCAGTACCAATTTGCATCTCCAGGGAGAATATAATATGTGGACACGATAGTAAGCATATCTCTCCAATTGGGACCTTTGTACTGCGGTCAGGGCTGTCCATCTCTATCGCTTCTTCGGCCACATCTGTTGTAAGCATACGTGATTAAAGCCAGTAAAAACAATATATGTTTTAAACCAACATACACATGAAAATATCCACAAAGACTACACGAATTGAGTCATAACATATGAAAAGATGTGTGTAGAATACATAACTACAAATATAAAATCCCCACCACCTAAATACAATACAAAAGAAACATACAAGTACCAGATTTCAAAAACCAATAAGCGTTAGGCTTGAAAGGTTTTAAGTCCCAGAGCTCGTTGTAGAATATCGCGACGTCTGCTTGCTCATTGACGTGCTCTTCACTGCTGGTCATCGTGGCCATCACTCGGTTGAGTAAACCAATGATTTCTGTAAACAAAACATGCAAATATAATTTATGTAACTGTTTGTAGTGTTTTTTTTTATTTACTATGTATATATACTATTGAGTTTTAATTAGGTTTAATTTTTAAACTGAAACAAGGTATTACTTATGTCTTAAAAATGTTTCGTTTTGCATCATATTGAAATAGTGTTTTATTAACATAAAATATTCCTATATTTTACTAATTGTAAGTATTAATTTCATATTTATGATTAGGCTATGACGACGTTCAAGTTTAGCGGCCGGACACACCGTTTCAAGGACAAGTCAAGGGTACCCATTTTGTAACAGTAAAATTAAACCAAAAGTAATGAGATTATTTTAAAACATAAATATTAAAATAGGATACCGTGAACTACCTAATCAGGTTTAACTTAAGTAATATGTACGGTGCAACCGTACTCTACAATTACTGCGCTCTCATCATATTTGTATCATTACATTACTACCATTTTTATTGTAAATCAGTGCACAAGACACAAGACAAGAAGTTCATACGACGTAGGTACATGTCACTCACCTAATTAAGCAATTATCAATAAATATCAGTTAAATATATCAGTGTCTATCAATTATCAATTTAGCAATCATTCCCAAGCTGTACAGTTAGCAGACTGTACATCTTTTATGGTCCTTCGAGTGTAACCGTAACACGGGACTACAGCGCGAGTGTTCTATCAAGATACATCGAGCTCCCGATTGCGGAATATCAGCACACCTGCGGACACTAGCAGCGTCACATCTCGCTAGGAGCAGCCCCAGGAGTAAGCACACTATATGTTAACTTCACACCCGAGCCTAGCAGTGGGACCTTATAGGTTGTCGATAACATCAGTCATAAAATTTTGATTCAATAGACATACTTGTCAGATTGGTTATGTAGTTTAACTTTAGTCTGTGTGTATATAAAAGAGCGACGTGGTTGTGGGTGCGTTGGGTGTGTGGTTGTGGTTGCGTGTGAGTGCGGGTGGGTGCGGGTGTGGGTGTGGGTGTGTGTGGGTATGGGCGCGTACCTGGCGAGACGGTGACGATGATGTCGGTGATGGCGAGGTCGACGTGCATGCCGGAGCCGGGCGGCTGCGAGAGCGCGAGCGAGAGGTGCGCGGGCGCGAGCAGGTAGCGCGGCGTTGTGCGCTCGGCGCTGCGCCGCAACTTGCGCACCACAACCTGCAGCCCCGAAATGCCGCCGTCCGCCACCATGCGCTCCTCGCTGCGACGGAGCTTGAAGCGAGCCTCCATCTACCCACGGATATTACTCTATCAAATATTTTATCTGATATCCATTATAATTCACGGAAAGTAACTCTGTCTGTTATGCATTCTGGATAAACCGATTTGGATAAAATTCGAGAGATTGGACCTTTGAAAAGAACTTACTATTAAGGCTACTTATATAACCAATATAGAGAATCGCAGACTAAGCTAGTGTGTTATATATTATTCTAATCTAAAATGCCACTGCCATAGATAGACACGCGCAAGTTTCTGCATTTTTATTGTATAACGTGTCTTAAAAATTCACGACAGCTATTTCATGAAGATAGTTTTTTACAAATAAGCGTAATGTTTAATGTTACAAATTAGATGCGTGTCCATCAATACTGTTGACAAAATTATTTAAAAACGAAAGATATAAAATGTAATGTCGTACGTACTTTACGTAAGCAACGAACTTTGTACACGTAGTTCCGGAGTGCGTTAAAATTGACTCAAACTTTGTTTTTCTCCTCAATACATAATTATTTTATTATGAGAATGAACTATAACTATTTATTTATCACGATGAGATCGTGAAACCTTTATATTTGTATACTAAGATTGAATCAATTGAGCACATTTTCAAGTGTTATTAAAAAATTAAATATAAAAACAATACTTACATTGAGAACTAGACAGTCGCAAGTATGGTTCTCAAGAGACTCCACCAATATAATGTCTGGCTGTTCTATCTTGATGTTGACTGTCATCATGGATGGACGTGTCGTTTCTAGTTCTGTTTCAACAACTGGAGCCGGTATTGATTTCTTTTTCTGAAAGTATAATTTTATTTTAAAGAAACAAAACATTTTATAATATTGTTACTTTTTAACTCTGGCGTGATTATTTTACATCAAACTGAACAGATTTTGTGAAGTGAACAGTACTAATAAAAAGATACAATAACAAACATTGTTTAAATGAAATTATTCTTGATTATTTATATTTCTTCACATTGAAGCCAACCAAAGTGACTCTACTCGGCCTGATTGAAAGCATGAGTAAAATCCATGAGCAGGGGTTACCATCCTCATTGTGAGGGTAGGCAATGCAGTATGGTGACCCCTACCAAAGCGGGCTGGTCAGACAATTCTACATCATTCTCCCGACCTCTGGAGACCGAGAGAATGTTGCAGAATGATTAGACCTCCGGTTTCACACTCACCAACGAAATACGACAGCAAGAATGCTGTCATTATTAGAATGGTGTTTTTTGTGTGAGGGTAGTACTGCCTGGGTCGACCCGGCCCATTCGTGCTGAAATCAGCGTGGCTCTACTACCTCCTAAATGACATAAAACAAACACACACACACGAGATAAATAACAAATTATCTTGTTTATCACACAACAATAGTCCTGGGTGGGAACCACACACACAATCGCCACCGTAGCAGTCAGGATGGCCAAACATTAGACGAAAATGCTATTCATATTAAAAATTTCCTTACACCAATAGTATCCAACGATTTCTCTTGAAGTTGTACTGATTTAGATACTTTAACATCTTCGGTATCCACCGGTTGTTCCTCCACAGCCAGACCCGTGGTCATAAATTCTGCCAACTTATTAAGGAAGTCCATCGCCAATATTAAGTTGAAACTGAAGATTCGCATGTCAACTGTCAAAATAAAAATAGGAAATAATAAAAATTCCAATAAATTAACAGGCGTAGTCTAATAGACCATAGCCTCCATAACAAAAAATCTTGGAATCAATATTTTAATTACTTGAGCAGAATTACACTCTATGTACGTCGCGTTCATGAAAGTTCAAGAACAATTATTTTTGGTGTATAACGTTACCTGTAGTTAAGAACTCTAAAATAAAGACCAACTCTGCTATTTTGACAAGATTTAAATAACTCACAACAAACTTACTAAAAGTGTCGTCGTTCTTCATGGAGTAAGTGATATCAATCATGCTGCGAATCTTATCTTGTCCTTCCGACGAGTCCGGTGATCCGGGTGAGTCGCCTCTATTGCCACGATGTCGCTCAAGGTACCTAGTAAGTAAATGTATATCTAGTATAATTTTTTTAGTAAAAACCGTAAAGACTTTAGTAAAAACCTTAACAATTTATTTTCAGTTCCTGTCTTATAGTCAAAAAATGCGAATATTGTTAGCTCTCTACAATTTCTATTTACATAATGAATCTTCTATTTTTATGTTATAGCTGCCGAAATGACTATATTTTAGATTCCAAGAGTGATGACTACCATTCTCATTGCGATATTAAACAACGCAACATGATAACCCAAGTGGCGGGTTAACGACTTGGGACCACAGTAGAAAGGAAACACGTGCGCTGGTACTGAGTTCCAGTTTTTAATTCTCGGTTCAGAAGACCCGGATCGTTTAATTCGAGAGTGTATGTACCTTTATTCGTTACAAAAATGCGTTTTTGTCAATTATTTACAAGATTCATAAGCTAATCGTTGCAAAATTTATAAACTAAATATTAAACCATGTTTTTTTTATACTGATATGTGGAACAGCGTCCATTTAACTACCAAAAATAGTACATACCTGGTTATCTTATCACCTCTGCCAGGTCTAGTGTCATCGAGTGTACAATCGATGAGTAGAAGAGAGGTCTGCATGGACCCGTCTGTGAGCATCCTCCCCTTGACCGAGAGGAGCGCCAGACAGAATCGCGCCAGTTCCGAGTCTTGGACGAACATTAGGTCCTCCGATGTCTGTAAGAACCCGCAAAAAAGAACAGAACATTAAAAGTTATGTTATATTATTTACGGTTCATTAATACACCTAATTCAGAAAAATGAATGATATTACATTTTGATGTTATTTCTTGATTCTATCACCTTTTTTCATATATGATATAAATTTATAAATTGCCTAATTTCTATTAGTGTTCCGAAAAAGAGTTAAATGCAGAAATTCATAAATTCCTGATAGAATTGAATTAAATAAAGTATCATGACAATAATTATTATGATGATGATGTTCTCATAGCCAATTTTGGTAAGGACAGCCAGTGTCAATCAACTACACATTAGATATTATAGTGCATTAGTGTGTGCACAAACACGGGTGCACTGTCTGATCCCTCACTCTCATAATTCGAAAGGATGGCTATCCGACACGACCGTGGAGAGATCAGGCGCAGAACCACGGCTTTACTTGTTCTTTAAGGCACAGGGGTTAAGACCCCAACTTCAAAATCCGGGCTGTTATTAAGTATTTCTGTAATTAGAAAAACTCAATAACAATTTTTGGCCTGAACCGGGATTCGAATCAGACACCTCTTGATCCGTAGTAGCCAACGCTAACCACTTGACCAACGAGGCAGTTGCAAGTAATTGTGAAAAGCTAGAAATAACACAAACCCAACTTACACTAGTAGTTGTGAATAGATCAATGACGAAGCTGTCCATTGTAAATGCAAATTTTATACTGGTCCTGGCTTTCTTTGGCTTCGCTTCGCCTACTATTTCCGCTGTCGACTTGGTATGCACTTTAAATTCCTTAGACTTAACTTGTATCTTGGAAGTGCTAGGCGCCACCTTATGTACTGGTACCTGCTCTGGGACTTTCTTCTGACCCTCAGTCAGATTTTGTTGTAAAATATTCATAATACTCTTGTAGTCGCTGTGACCTACTGTAATCTAAAAAAATGGTTTGATTTATTGAAATGATTGACACACAAAAACTTAAGTCTTAGGCCGGGACTCTACCAAAGCGGAGATGTGTACTGTGTGCTGTGCTAGAATAGATGTTTTTCAGCTCGGGTGAATCCACCGAAGCTGTGTGGAAATGCGTAGTGCAGCAGAGATGTGTGGGGGGTCTGCGGGTTGCTGGCGGGCGGGAGGGGTTGGTTGACATCGATCACTGCACGCCGCTCACATCTCCGCTTCCTTAGCGATATACAAATATTACATATCTCCGCATAGCGATCTCCACTGAAGCTGAGCGGAGAGGATATGTCTCAATAACGCAATTCTATTGGTTGCTTAAATCTCCTCTCCGCTCGTCTCGTCTCCGCTTTGGAGGAGTCCCGGCCTTAAGTTAATAGTAGACTAATTTCCAAGTTAGTTATAAATATCCTTATAAGGTGGAATAAAAGTGTGTGTGAGCGCAAGAACAGAGACCCAATGGTTTAAAAGCTTCACACTAGGCCACCACAATGTAGGTCACCATGCTGCATTGTCTGCTGGTGAATGAGTGGAAAATGGTAACCACTACTATTGGATTCTACACACACAGATTTAGACATCATCTTCATTTTCCTTGACTTTATTATTATATATATTATTTGGAGTCGGCTACTAGTTCAATCAGTTTTACCTGAATATCAGTTTTTCCATGAAGCGACTGGTATCTGACCTCTGCAACCCTGAAGATGAACTGAAGTCGAAGGTAGAACTATTATTTCAGGTCTCTAACTTTTCCTAATAACGATTGCCATATATATTCTATATTGATAACCAGCGTGAAACACGGCCAAACTTGGAATTTCTTGTAAGAAAAGTCAAACAACACTTGACCCGATTTGGGAATCGACACCAAGGCTCTAGATCAACAGCCGCATATGCTACGTAAAATTAAACATACATAAAAAAGATATAGAAACTTACAGCAATCATTTTCATGCGTCCTGATATATCAAGATCCGGTAATGTTTCGTACCACGCCGACAAGCTTCTCTTTACAAACAGTTTGAAACTGGTCGGCGCTAATAGGTTTCTCTCTTGATTAACTGCATAGTCTCTACTTAAAACCACACAGGATAATTTCACGTCCTCTAGTTCGAGAGTTAATTCGTCTACGGACACTTTGTTCTTCTCGTTCTGTAACGTAAACAGTGAAGTGTGTAAAAACCCTTATGTAAGACTTAGGTGTATTGCGAAGGAACCTTTACGTGGGTTAAAGACGAGCATAGGTTGTAGAAAATAAAATTCAAACAATCTTAAACATTACATTTTCTTTTATAATAAATAAAATAAATAAATACAAATATTTCTTACACACAACGTCGTCGAGTTTCAAACTAAGCAGAGCTTGTATTATGGGTAAAAGAGAGAGATAAATACATAAACATATATTTTTTTTTGTAAATACATACATATTATACATAGAAAACACCCAAACTCCGAAACAAATATTTGCGGATCACACAAACATTTTTCCGAGCCGGGAATCGAACCTAACCGAAATCGACCTCAAGCACAGCAGTCGCATACGCTGCCACTGCGCCACCAATACTTATGATGATACATATAACATACTGTCACTATATTGAAACTGCAGACTTTGATCTTTTATGTTAAATTTTATAAATGTCAGGTAGTTAGTCACTCGAACGGGGCGGTATTACCCTCGCACAAAAGACCAATCTAAAAATGACAGCATTCGTGATGTCGTATTTCGATAGTAAGTGTGAGACCGGAGGCCCAATGATGCAAAAACATCTCACTAAGCCACCATGCTGCCCATTGTGTGCACTCACAATGAGGATTGTGACCACACTTCAATTCTAATAATGCTCTCCATCAAGCAGAGTAGTCACTTAAGCAGGCTCATATTAAACATGTTCAGCTTTAAGTTAAGTTGAAGCTACTATATACCATATTAAGTTTTGGTACCAAAGAACGTTATTCAAAAAAAAATTATAGAAACAAAATTTGACACTTACAGAAATTCCCAGATCCACAAACTTGTTATTGATGCTCATTCGGCCAAGATCGACAAGGAGGGCTTTATAACTTTTGGAATTCTCAGGCACAATAATGATAGGAGCCGCGAGGCGTACTTTAAGCGCCAATTTGGTGGAGTTTTGGTACGCGTTGGCTACATTAGCACGAGCCGCGTCCGCTGCTTGCGAAGACGCTTCTATTATCGCTTGTTCAGCTGTTTGGAAGTTATTCAGAAATTCCTGAAAATGTAAAAGGTGTCTAAACGTGATGTAACTTGAGACTACATTTTTAACGATTCGATTAATTCGATTTTTGACTCGATCTCAATTATGAATACTACTCTCAAGTATAATAAAAAGGCTTTTACATTTATGAGGGCACTAATTTAAAGTTACGTTAACTTTATAACATAAAAAGTGTAATTTATCACATAATATGTTACACAAGTAAGCTCAGTAAAAAAGTTTGTTTTAAAATCATGTTTATTTTATTTTACTTGGTTTCTTAAGTGTCACGAAATAAACAACTCAATACTTACCAACATAGAAGTGACGAACCAATTCAAGAATATTATTCTGAGACAGTTGATCTGCGCGTCTATCGACATATCGATGTCACTCACAGACGATACTTCATTATTGTACATAACTATTTGCACGTTCATTACATCGCCACCGAGTACTTTTAAAATCTGCAAAAAGTATTGCAAATTAAGTTTACATAATTATTAAATTAACGCTAAATGTATTTCCTTTATGGTTTTTTTAACAGTTGATCAATAAAACATCAAATAATCTTCTACCAGGACTCTGTTTTTTTATCACTATTAGTCAAGCCCCTTAGTTAAGAATACGATCGCTAGGGAAGCAGAAAAGGTTCATTCAATTCCAGTCGCGTTGACTTTTATTGTTCCGCTTCTAGGGATGGTAAAGCAATCAAAAAATTGCTTCCAAATGGTCTACTTTTCTCGAAAATGAAAACGATTTTTTCACGTAAAGTATAACTGATAATAGTAACCTAATATCTGAAGCAAAGAATTTCTGAAATAGCAAATTATTATATACCTAGCTACCGACCTTTACCAACTCATTCTAGACCTAAACTCGGAAATTCGACCAGGAGACGATGTCAATTAGTGAATAAAGCTTGTGGACTTTAACATAATGTTCATTAAACCATATCATCAACGGACAAATAGTGTAACTTAATGAAAAATAAAAGATGATTGAGCGGTTACCTCTCTGTGCGAAGTGAGCGGGTTGAGATCCTCGACCTTGATGGATGCGATGGCTGCGTCGAGCTGCGTGTAGGAGGCCTTCAGCACCAGCCCCACGGCCGCGCCGCCCAGCGACACCACGGACAGCGGCCGCGCGTCCGTCGCGAACACGATCTCGATCGTACCCACCCGCGCCGACACCTTCAGCTGGATGCTCTCTACTTGCTTCTGGCGAGACGGCTTCGAATGGCTCACTAATCATTAATACATACATTAATCAATTAGTTCATAATCTTCAGTCCTTAACAGTGAAATGCTGGACATAGGCAGCCCTGAAACTGCACTGCACCGAAAAAAACATTGACTGCACAGTTAGCCTAGTGGTTTAAGCTGGAGCAATCTTTCTACTGCGTGTGTGTAGTGTCCGTTTCTTGTGTGTTATGCGAGTTGTATTTAAAAACAAAGAAGTAAATCTTAGGAGAGCTTAAGAAAGGTTTTTATACTATACCACGAGGGTCAGATGGATTGTTTAGTTTTTCTTCTCTTTGCAGTATTGTTGTTAAGTTTGCATCGCCAGTTTGCCAGGTCTTACGATACATATAAAATGGATAGGTAGGTAAACAGATCAAACCTTATTTTAACTACGCAAAAGTTCAAATAAGTATGCTTGTATTAATTGGCAATAATTTTGTTTTCATAAATCTTATACAAAAAGTTGTGTTCTTATTGTTCTTTGTCCAAGTATTCAATTTGAAAAGGATCTATTGGAACAAATAGTTAAATCAGTATTTGTTAAAATTATAACAATATTATTTTTAAATTACCTTTAGTTTTTATAGAAGTGTATTCCTCGTCTTCCAAAATAGTCTCCAAAGGACCAGCATTGGCCGTCCTATCCACCGTACTTTGGATATCTTGCAACCTTGTCTGTGTAAAGAAATTTATAGATAAATAAAAATTTAAAGAAGAACAGGTTTAAAAATGTTGTATTATCCATATTTTATACACATACTCGTACAAACAAGTATGTGATTGTAAGTGAACATTAGCAAATATAAATTAACATTTAAATTTCGACAAATACGTCCCCAACCCGCACTCGGCCAGCGTGGGGACGTATGGCCTTAACCCTCTACTGAGAGGAGACTCAAGCCCAGCAGTGGGACATTATGGGTTGTTGATGATGTAATGAGTGTGGCGACTTCCACACCGTAATACGTACACGTAATGTAAGTCTCTCTAGCAACTGGTTACTGTGGGAGTAACCTAAGATGTAACGATTTATAATGTAACTGTTTGTCCTGTCCTGAGAGAAGATTGGGTTATAAGTACTAAGAATCGGTGAACTATGAAACCATATCAATATTTATGTAAAAAATCTCAACTCACCTGATATTCATTTACAATGACAAAGATTTCATTCAAACCCTGAAGATGTAATAGTAGCCTCAAATTTGTAAAATCCAATTCAATCATCTGTTCCACTGAACCATAGACGCTTCTGAATTCTGGACACTTTTTGTCTACCTGAAAGAGTTTCGGACTCATTGGTAGCAGTGCAATAAAAAAAAGTTGAAACTATAAATGTATAAAACTTCAATTTCGATTATAGTTCAAGATTCAAACTGTTTATCGTCAAACATTAAAAAAAGATTACAAAACATGAAAAAAATTAAAAATAAACCATGTAAAACTTTTGATAATATTGTCACCTCATTCGTTAAAAAAAACAGTAATTTAGGCGTGATGGTGGAACATAGAAAAAAATACATTGACTCCCAAGAATATCACTTCATTGTAGTCGGATAGTAAAAATAAATAGACATTGCATACGAGTAACGATTTTTTTCTAGCCAATCTTGACGGACACGTCTCTCAATCTAAATATAATTATTATGTTATCATTATCATCATCTTCAGCGTATCGCAGTCCACGCCTGGATATAGGTCTATCCCATTTATCGGTTTTTAGCTTCATCATATATTTATTCATTCTTTCTATACTAATGTAGGTATGTAATAATTATATTTACATTATACTTGTTTAAGAAATAATATCAAATCTTGTTATTATTAATATTGTTATACGCCAAAGTTAAAAAAAATAAGAGAAGAAATATTTACATAGTTTGACAGATTGTATATAACAATATTTATGGCCAGACTAACAGACACATGTAGGTATTAATTGATTGATACTTACATTGCTATAAGTGACCGTGAACAGATATTGATTAGAAGTTGACATTATCGAATCTACTTTCTCAAGAGCGTCGACTGATTCTGAACTTTGAATAGGATCATTAAGCATTTCAATCATTTGTAACACTTTTTTTCCAGTTCTGAAATGTTGTAAATTGACAGCACCTAAACGGATGGTCGCCCCCAGGGTAAAGGTCTTTTGTACAGCAGTCAATTGTAAAAGTGACAGCGAAAATACTAGAAACTTATCATAGTTTTTACTTTCAGAATTTGTCGTCTTACGGTTGATGGATAGCACCAGTTCTGTAACAAGAATATCGTTGATGAAATTGGGGTTCTATTATAATCTCTAAAATTCTCCGTTTTCGATCACTATCAACGAGTCCACACTACCATGAAAAACTTACTGTTGAAGTCCCGAGGTCAGATGACTCACTAGTATTTGTGCTTTTGAGAGTCATGATCTTAACACATAACGCTCCAGCGCAGTAACTGGTCTATCCCACTAGTTTTATTAAGTTGTCCAATGATGGGACAAGTGAGATATTTTCTTCCCAGTAGTCCCAAGTGTCAACCAGTATTTCAGATACAGATGTCCCATTACCATTTGCACAATGCGATATTTTTTATGTTATGTACGACAGTATAATAAAAATTATATGTAATAATGATGTTTTACTACCAAAGTGGCACGATACAGTTTTAGTTAAATGCTATCACATTTGTCCCATCGTGTCCCAAACTTCTAGGACAAAAGTCTTATTTGTCCCATCGAGAGACAACTCAATGAGACTAGTGGGATTGACCCGCAACAACGAGTTCAGCAAAAGGCAATATAAGGAAGTGGAAAAATACAAATAATGTGCAAGAAATGGTCATTACAATTATCCCTTTTAGACAACCATGATAGAGACGTTGATATTTTTAATGGACAGGTCAGATGGTATGACCCTGATACATGACTTTATTTACAGCAAGTGTATTAATTTGAGTCTTTTTCCCAAACTGGGATTAAGTCAACTTTAAGGTTACTTAAAAAGGGTGTAATTTTTAGGTAAAGCGATTGCTTTCAGACCTTTTCAATGCAGGTACGAGTCGATATTGAGGTTTTGAAGAAATACTGTTATAAGACTTTGTTGTTACTTGTATATAAAATAAACTATTATAGGAAAAATTTAAACAAACCTTTCATTATGAAGAAAGCCTCAATTTCTGTTAGCTGAACGCTTTGCTCATCTATTTTCTTTTCTCTGAGTGCTCGAGCGGACTCACGTTTTTGTTTCTCAGCTGGATCCAAATATCTCAAAAGAGACATACTCGACCCTTTCGATTCACTAGGCTAAAATCAAATATATACTTATCAGAAATATTCTATAACAGAAAATTAATAATTAAGGGAACTATCTGAAAACCAAAGCCCCATTCAATAGTATAGTGAGATATCAACTAGTATATATAGACTATAATTGAACAGGATATAGTCATTAAAACATCATCATTCTTAAATTTCGAATACTCGTTATAATTGTACTGTCAATTACTAATATGCTACAAATAAATAATAAGTCAGGAAATGTAACTGCGCTCTAAAAATGACCCAACAAAAGTCGTGTCCAAGTAGGCGGAGCTAAAAAGTCGTGTCCACCGCGTCATTGGTCGGACATTATTCTTGCAAGCGAGCACACGTCCTATTTCGATTTATCATTGTGTTGTCAATAATCATGCCAGCGTGTGTTGTGAAGGAGCCATACAAGGCTTAAATGTCCAGGGATCACTTTTCACTAGTAAGTAGTAGCAAAATTATAATTATATTTGATGATTTTGTTGAGAAAAGACAATGTTCCAACTTCCAAATAGTTTGTTTACTCTATGATTTAAGAAGTTAATTAAGTTAAGTCTATGGCAACACTGCTGTCAAGATAGATCTAGGAAAATATGTGTGTCTTATAAGGAAAATAGAAATAAATAGTAAAAAGTGATTATGAAGAAGAGTTATCATTTCTCGATCCCGAAAATCTCTAACAGTGGTAGCAGAGCGTGGTTTTATCCAGTTCTCTGCATACGAAACGCCGGCAGTCAATAAAAGGAAAAAACATCGTCGAACGCAACGTGTGTAGTCATCACCACCAAAATGGCGTCGGGACAATACGAGTTTCATCATAAAATAAAACAATTTGAAGGAGAAAATTTCGATACGTGGAAATACAGATTAAAAACTATATTAAAAGAACAGGAATGCTTAGATGCTATAGAAATAAAGGATTTTGCGAGCAAAACAGAAAATATAAAAAAGGAAACAAAAGCAGTTAGCATTTTAGTAAGCTCCATCGCAGATAGTCACATAGAATACATAAAAGATGAGAAAACGGCATATAGCATGATTCAAAAACTTGAAGATAGTTTTATGAAGAAAAATACAAGATCAAAAATATTTATCAGAAGACAATTGATGGAAATTAAGTTTAATGAAAATGAAAAATTGCAGACACATTTTACTAAGATGGAAGAATTGTTTACACAACTCAAAAATGGAGGATCCATCCTGTCAGAGGAAGAAAAGGTGAATTACATTTTACTCAGTATGCCGAAATCGTATGAAGTGGTGATAACAACTTTGGAAACTATGACTGATCTTAGTGTCAACTTTGTCAAAGAGAGATTGCTGGGGGAAGAAGAGAAAAGAAAGAAAACAAAATCAGAAGTGGCAACAGCGGTCAACAATGCTTTCCTGTGCTACAACTGCGGTTTGCCGGGCCATAAGAAGTTTCAATGCCGTAATAGAGGGAGAGGACATCATGGACCAGCCCGAGGAGGTAACGCAGGACGAGGACATGGATATGGCAGAGCACGTGGACATGGCAGAGGACGAGGACAATATAGGGGACAACACAATGAAAAGAACCATCACACATTCCTGTCAACATTTGAAGAGGATGCACCGCTGTGTATTAGTGAGGTGAATGCAAATGAAAGTAACTATACAACATGGTGTGTAGACTCAGGTTGCTCTGATCACTTAACTAATGATAAAAGTTTCTTTATAGATTACATAAAATTAAGTAAACCTAAAATAATTGCAGCAGCTAAAAATGGTATCATGTTACAAGCAGAAGGCATAGGTAATATTAATGTAAAATGTTTTGTTGGTATAAAGGAGTCATATTTTACTATTAAAAATGTTTATTATGTCCCTGATTTAAGAAAAAACTTATTATCAGTATCTAAAATGGAAAACCATGGCTTTAGAGTAGAATTTTTCAAAGGTAAGGTTAGAATATACAACTATAATGATCTTTCCATGATAGGAAATCAAGAAGGTTCACTTTACACAGTCAAATTGTTGATAGATAAACTGGAATGTGATTACACTAATATTGATGATGTTAACTTATGGCACAGGCGTTTCGGACATTTAGGAATAAAAAATTTAAGTTTGTTAAAACAAAATAATATGGTAAATGGATTAGGCGACTTAAAAACGAATAATTATGATACATTGTGTGAACAGTGTTTGACAGGTAAAATGACAAGACAACCATTTAATAGAGAAGGTCATAGGGCGTCCAGGCCTTTGGAATTAGTGCATACAGATGTGTGTGGGCCAATTAACCCACCAACAAGAGATGGATATCGCTATTTTATAACCTTTATTGATGATTATACTCATTTTGTAATAATATACCTCTTAAATAATAAAAGTGAAGTTTTTAGTAAATTCAAACAATACTATTATTATGTTACAAATCATTTTAATAGGAATATCTTAAAACTTAGATCAGATAATGGTAAGGAATATGTAACTAAAGAATTTCAAAATTTTTGTTATTACAAAGGAATTAAATTAGAGCACACAGTCCCATATAATCCAGAAATGAATGGGGTAGCAGAGAGAATGAATAGAACGTTAATAGAAAAGACCAGAACAATTTTATTAGATTCAACATTAGGAAAAGAATTTTGGGGAGATGCTGTATTGTATTCCGCATATGTCAGTAACCGAAGTCCATCAGCAGGCAGGCACCATACTGCAAGTGAACTCTGGGAAGGAAGAAAACCAAATGTGTCAAACATGAGAGTATTTGGAAGCATAGCATATAATTATGTACCTAAAGAGCACAGACAGAAGCTTGATAACACCGGACGTAAGATGATTATGATTGGATATGCTTCAGCAGGTTATATACTCTTTGATCCTGAAACACAAAAGACAGTACATGCAAGAAATGTAATATTTGATGAAAAACCTAAAGAAAAATATGTACCAGGAATTTACATACCTAAACAAGATGTAATAGAAAAAGATGAAGAATCCGAAGAAAGAAGGAAATCACCAGAAAAGGAAGAGGGTAAAAGAATAACAGAGAAGAAGACAGAAGAAAACACACAAGATAGGCAGGATAAAGAGTTATGCAGAGAAGAAAACACAGAAGTTTATGAAGATGCAGCACAAGAAATAGAAGACAGTCAGGTTGAAAAGAAGATGGCAAACAGGGAGAGACCTAAAAGAAATATTAGAAAACCTCAATGGCAGGCAGATTACCAGTTAGATGATTATGAAGATACTGGAGATCTTTTATATGCTTTGCTTACGATTCATTCGGATACACCACAATGTTTTGAAGAGATACAGAACAGAGAAGATAAACAGCAATGGGAAAATGCTATATCAGAAGAAATGAAAGTTTTACAAGAGAGTGAAACATGGAAGATAGTACCTAGACCAGAGAATAAGAAATTAATAGATAGCAAGTGGATATTTACTAGAAAAGAAATTGGAGACAAGGAAATATGTAAAGCAAGGTTGGTAGTAAGAGGATTTCAGCAAAAAGAAAATTTTGAAGACATTTACTCACCTGTTTTGAAGCTGCAAACATTAAGAGTGTTGTTGTCTGTAGCAGCACACAGAGACTATAATATTCATCAAATGGACGTCAAAGGAGCTTTTCTTTATGGTAGGATAGATGAAGATGTATACTTAAAGCCCCCTCAGGGATTAAATATACCAGATGGTCAAGTATTAAAACTTAATAAGTCACTATATGGATTAAAGAAATCTCCCAAATATTGGTATGAAAAATTTAACGAGGTTATAACTACTTATGGTTTTGAGAGATCTAAGAATGATTATTGTTTGTATACTAAGAAAGATATATGCTTATTAATTTATGTTGACGATTTGTTAATTTTTGGGCCTAACACCAAAGAAATAGAAAAAGTAAAAAGGTATTTGTCAGAAAAATTTAGAATGAAAGATATGGGAAGTAATAATTTAACTTATTTGGGAATTTCTATATTAAAACTAAATGGACAGATTTATCTTAATCAAACTAAGTATTTACAAAATGTTTTAAAGAAATATGGTATGCAAGATTGTAAGGGCATGGACACACCTATAGATCCTAATTTACAACTAGACATAAATACTGATATAGATATGACATTGGAAAACTATTGTAGATCACTCATAGGATCATTAATGTATTGTATGGTTAGCACTAGACCAGACTTAGCTACAGCTGTTTCATACTTAAGCAGATTTCAAGGAAAACCTAGTGTAAAACTTGTAAAAGCTTTAAAGCGAGTTCTTAGATACATAAAACAAACAGTTAATTATCAGTTAATTTATACCAATTGTAATGTTAATAATTCTTTAGTAGGATATGCTGACTCTGATTTTGCTAGAAGCATGGACAGAAAGTCCACTAGTGGTTATGTTTTTAAACTTTATGGTAATACTATTTCATGGAAGTCTAAAAACCAAAATATTGTGACATTAAGTACTACTGAGGCTGAGTTGGTAGCTTTGTGTGAAAGTTCTGTAGAGGCTTGTTGGTTAATTAAATTACTTAAAGATGTAAATGTTAACTTGGAACATGTAACTATTTTTGAAGATAATCAAAGTACTATAAAGACTGTGAATAATCCTGATCAGAAACGTCTCAAACATATAGACATAAAATATAATTTTATAAAAGAAAAGGTAGAACAAGGACTCATAAAGGTGATTTATATTTCTACAAATAATCAGTTAGCAGATTTAATGACAAAGCCTCTATCTATTCATTTATTTCGAAAGTTTGTTACTTTGTTGGGTTTGGAAGTTTGTAACATTGAGGGAGAGTGTTGAGAAAAGACAATGTTCCAACTTCCAAATAGTTTGTTTACTCTATGATTTAAGAAGTTAATTAAGTTAAGTCTATGGCAACACTGCTGTCAAGATAGATCTAGGAAAATATGTGTGTCTTATAAGGAAAATAGAAATAAATAGTAAAAAGTGATTATGAAGAAGAGTTATCATTTCTCGATCCCGAAAATCTCTAACAGATTTGCAAATATGTTATCAAACCGATATGGTTAACACTATGCAACATGAAGTCAGTAAATTTTTTAATGTATTTTTTTATTCTTGGTGAAATATTGAAAAGTATATCGCGATACAATATTTTATACTATACAGGGTGTAACCAGACGACTTCCGAAAACGAAAGATGCAGCTTCAGCACCTCAAAACTAATTAAAAAAAACAAACAGTTGTCTTTAAAAAAAATTGTAGCCGGAAAAAACAATGTATCAAGATTTTTATTAATTTCCGAAGCCAGCAATGTATGCGCGCACTGAGTAGCTAGGTCAATGCCTTTAATAACTATTTAATTTAACTACCTACGCGTCGCGGCGTCGGTAAAGTTCCCTATTAACGAAAATACCTACCTAGTGACTTCACGCTACTTACCTAATTCTGCGAGAGCCTCGGTCGACCCAGAAATGGCACAAACTGAGCTTATTTTTTGTTAAAATCTTATGCACTGTTTGATGCGATATTGGGGTTCCATGACCTCTAATTAACTTTGCCGTAGTTCGTGTTCCAACCCGAGGATTTCTCTCAACAAGAGCCAAGACCTGTTCGTCCACTCGAAGATCTACTTCTAGGCCTTCTCCATGCCTTTGGGATGTAATCCTCTCATTATTCAAACCTCTCTGATAGGCAGCCGTGATGACTAACCTATCACGGTAAATACGCAAAGCCCGTGATGCATTTACGCGGGCTACACCATAGCACATAATCATTTGGCCGTATTCCCTCGCACTAAACATTATAAATAATCACTATCACTGTTAAAATATAAGTACCTATTCTAAAAATAACACAAATTCGGTGATAAGAGTATAAAAAACGAAAAAATAAACAATTAACTTACTATACCTACTTAAAAAAGGAAAATTACAACACAAAACTTTCGTGAAAGTCCTTTAAAAATTCCCATAAAAATCCCTTAAAAAAAATTATAATGCACCACGCAACTGTCCAGACTGTGCGAACATTGAAGACCGACTGGTCTAGTTCGTACCTATTTATAATATTAGGGAATTAAAGTTCTTTGAAACACTCCGCCGATCTGACCTATTGATAGGTAAATACCTACGACATGACATCGGAAACCCTTTGTCGCATAAACTCAAAGATCACGCTTCTTTGATATTCGCCGACAAAGGCACACCAAACTTGCCGCTACAGTGCTTCGTCTTCTGTGTTTAGGTAAATTAATAAAAATTTCGAAGTAATTCAAAGTTTTACGGCTAGATGCATCCGTAGGTTTCCTGGAAAAATTTCGCGTTTTGTATTGGAAATTTTGTATTTTTTTTCTATGGAATAGCGTTTAAACGAGCTGAGGTATGACCTGATGGTAAGCGATTACCGTCGCCAATGGATAACCGCAATACTATAGGCGGCACAAACAGCGCCAGCGCTGTTTCACACCGGTTTTCTGTGAGGCCGTGGTATCACTCTGGTCGAACTGACTCATTCATGCCGAAGCGTGGCTCTCCCACGGTATGTAAGAAGAGCGAATGTGAATAGATTGCCGAATCGGCATTGCTAATCAGAAAACCGTAGGCGTAGGCTCACGTCTAGGCTTAAGACTTCAGACGCACGGTGCTATGGGTTCGATTCCCGGCGCAAAATAAACTTGAATTTCATTGAAGACGATGAATGATTTCATTATACGAACGCAAAAAAATAACAAGTGCACAGGATACCATTATTATTTAAGCGTTGGTTGATAACCCACCAGAAAGTCAGATTAGAGAGTGATTTCGTTTAAAGTTTTAGTTAGTGTTAGGTACCTACTGCGGGCGGGAACGCGCCCGGGCGCCCTAGCCGCGGTCATCGAACCGCGTGCGGTACTGTGTAATGACCCCCGGTCAACTGATTTTATTTAAAAGTACATTGCAGTTTTATTGTTTTTATTTATTTATTGGTTTTCTAAATGAGATAATTAGGTTGTTAGTGTCCTATTATGTTGTACTATGTGTATGTAACCAGAAAAATACAAAAAAGAACTTAGGTAAATTAACATATATTTTGCGTTTTTTTTTCGCTAAACCTATTCAGTATCATGTTCTGAATGCAACCATCAAGTTTTCGATTTCAGTCTTTTTACACCCTGTATAATGGGTATATTTATTTTGATAATTTTATAACGATAATGTATTTTGCATAATTTGTTTTCTTTTAGTTTTCCTGCCGATGCAATTCGGAAAAAAAGTTGATAGCTGCAGTTAAGTTGGAAAAACAAGAATTTAACTGGAGGCCTGTGAAAACCAGCAGAGTATGCTCTATTTATCTTGATGGTTTTTTTTTACAAGTCATTAAAAGGTTATACCATGATAATTTGTGCAGTAAGTACTTACTGTTTTATTATTAAAATAATTCTATTTATGATCTAATATCTGAAATGAAACTGTTATTTTACGCAGATGATTCGTCTTGAAGAAACGCAAACATTTTCAAGGAATACTACAGAAAATTAAAACATTACTAATGAAAGATTACAATCAATGTGTAATGCCGTTGCGGCTTTTTAGACTTGAGAGAATCACTATAGCATTGAAAATATTAAGTTCATTATTTCGTCGAAATAAAGCATTTTTAATTTTTTAGGTTGATGAAAATTCACTTTTCACAAAACAAAACAAATATATAAACATTATACAATTGTATATTGTTTTATTATTAACTTTGTCCGGTCTGCTTATTACAGAACACCGTCTACGCTACTATTAGACTACAGGCCCATGTCAAAAATGGATGGGTCATATGAACCACCAGGTGACGTATATGGGAGGATATAAGAGCATAAAATAATAAGATTTAGCACTATGCCGTCACTTGTAAGCTGTCCAACTGAGTGCTGGTGAGAATTCAAAAGTGCAGGTAGAGTGAGTACATTTTGGTCATATATTTTTGTACGGCATTTTTACCATCGATAGATCCATGAAAAATAATAAGAAAGCGCACAGTGCCGTAAAAAAATGGTGGTCCACAAAGTCGGTATTTTTTGTTGATTTTCTTACAATTTTCAGGGTAAATTATGTCATTTCATTCTGTACGGCATCAGTTTCATTCTGTTTCAATACAGCTTCTAATCCATTATTCCGCAACGCCGTACAAAAATCATGCAACAAGGGGAAAAAATCGAGGGTTGCAACCCCCTCTTTTTCAGTGGTCCGGGGGGTGATATGACACAACATAAAATTAATTTATTTTGAAAGTATTTTATGCATAGATAATATTTTTTTACATGCCGTACATTTTCGTTGGTCCAAAGGTTTGTAGGAAAAAAAAAACTCAAGGAAAAATCCATAAAGGTGTTATATCACACGATCTTGGTGGCCAACTGATCGGTCCATTTCTCGAAATTAAACAAATACCGTCGACCTTGTTACCAATAAGCTTTGGATGGATTTTAAATGACGGTCGGTACGATTTCGACTGGTTCCACGGCGAGGAATGCCCCAAAAAGTCAGTGACATAACGGAACCGGATGAGGAATCAGGGGAAGAAATCGATGACGTCATAGGTAAATAAATAAATCTTTACATCTTTATTCTGTACGTACGACTTTGATTTTGTCAAAAACTTATTCATGTTTCAGAAAATGATAGAGAAGATAATTCGGACGTCGATGAAGACGTTGATTCCGATAACAACTCAGCAGCAAATTCTGATACTGAATAATTTAAATAAAAACCTTATTTTGTATTATCATTTTTAAATATACCTATCGATTTTTTCAAAAAAATAGTTGTCTTATTTATTCACATTATTACAATTAAACAAATCAATTATATACATGTATCAATAATCATCAACAACCCATAACGTCCCACTGCTGGGCTCAGGTCTCCTCTCAAGAGAGGGTTAAGGCCATACGTCCGTATCAATAATGTTTGGAGTATATATTAAACCAAAAAGTATACAAAACTGTGGATACTGGGATTTACAGTTTCAATTCTTGGATATTATATAATATACACACCCTTTCACTTCGGTTAGATTTTATCATAATATCAATTGTTCTCTTCAAAAATATGTTAATACCGTACAGTATCAGATGGCCATAAAGTACTACACCCTTAAAATGGTAGCGTCATTTTCATCAGCTTAAAGATATGGTCTGCATTAAAATGTACGGCATCATTTTTTCCTAATTTATTTATCTTAATACTATTTAAAACAAGGGTAAAATGTAGAAAATTGATATATTTTATTAATCTATGAATAGTTAAAGTTTTGCAATAATTTAATAAAATGCCAGTTTTTGTAGTTCTCTATATTTTTTTAGAACAGTTTTTTTTGAACGGCAATACTACATAACAATTGTATTTTACAATATCATGTTAAAAAAAAAGTTGCCGTACAGAGTCAAATGATTTTACAGCTTTATAAATCAAGTATACCATGAAATTAAGATAATTATAAATATACATTCAAATGAACAAGAATTTTTTGACGGCATTATTTTTAATAGTACTTTTGAGTGCTAGATAATGTTTTGGAACCAAAGCCGTACTTTTTCAAATCACCCCCCGGACCACGGAAAGAGAGGGGGTTGTAACCTTCGATCTTTTCCCCTTGTCGCATGATTTTTGTACGGCATTGCAGAATAATGGATTAGAAGCTGTATTGAAACAGTATGAAACTGATGCCGTACAGAATGAAATGACCAAATTTACCCTGAAAATTGTAAGAAAATCAACAAAAAATACCGACTTTGTGGACCACCATTTTTTTACGGCACTGTGCGCTTTCTTATTATTTTTCATGGATCTATCGATGGTAAAAATGCCGTACAAAAATATATGACCAAAATGTACTCACTCTACCTGCACTTTTGAATTCTCACCATCACTCAGTTGGACAGCTTACAAGTGACGGCATAGTGCTAAATCTTATTATTTTATGCTCTTATATCGTCCTATATACGTCACCTGGTGGTTCATATGACCCATCCATTTTTGACATGGGCCTGTAGTCTATATGACTCTGCTGTCGGTTGTGATTGGATTTTGTTTCATACGTCGTTTTGGTTTCTAGTCGGGCCACTTTTTGTGTGAAATTTGTTCCGAGTTAGACTTCCTGACTTATTATTTATTCGTAGCTAATATGTCATTCAATGTTTGATTTCTTTAATTAATTTGAAAATTTACTCCATACATATACATATAGATCGCGACAATAATGCGATTCTACACAAAGATGTGATCTAAATACATTACTTTCTGATTTAACATTACATTTATTTCATAAAACTATATAATCAACATCTGCGTGTTGTTCACGTGACCCTTATAAAGTGACATGAGAGTACTGAAACACCGGCACTAATTTAAACAACAGTTTGTTTAATTGTATACTAATATTGTTACACTTTATATCTAAAATGACGTTCTAAGTAAAGAAGTTACGAAATATTATAATGTATACTAATCAATGGCGGCTGTTGAAAAGGGGAATTGCGTAGTGCACTTTATTAATAACCAAGTTTAATATTAGGCAACATAAATAGCATAAAAAGTCGCTTAATTTAAATATATAGTAATGAAATACCATTATATAATTTATCATTACCTAATTACGTAATACGTACATCTTACGTGCAATGAGCGTATACCTAAGTATACGTTCATCTTTTGCTAATTAGTTTTATAATTAAGCTATGCTGGTGGGTGTGAGGGTTACATAAATAGTGTTCGTAATTGTGAAAATTAATTTTATACACATTCTAATTCAAAATACGTTATTTACTTAGTTATAATTTTATATGACATTTATTTATCTGGAAATTGTATTTAAGAGCACGTGTGTGCAAAGGCTGCCGCCACTACTACTAATACAACGCTACTGTTTTATGAAAACAGTTACCATCAATGGATATGGAGATGGAGTTTCTTCAATAGACATATCAATTAATTTACCAGATATAATGTAGGCGAATTTCTGGCCAAATATCTTTAAACCAAAGGAATAACAATGAAATTAATATAATGGATTTTATAAAGAAGTCCAGATATGGAGCAATTAAGTAATATACAAACCTTCAGTTGTGTTGTTTCTTCTGATTGTGGCAAAGGCATGCCTACTAATATTTCACATAAAGTGAGTAATCTGAAAAAAAAAACAGGTCAAATTGATACTTAAAATACTTACATTGAATATAGTTTTTATAAGTTGTTTTAAATTTAAATTCGAGAATCGATCCTCGTATATCGGTACAATATTAATGACAGTGATCGGAAGACTCAATAATCGAATAGGACAAGAGACAACTCACCTATCTTCAGATACACTTATGGCAATTTTTTGAAGAGTTCCTCTTATCTTGATCTTGGGCAATCGTGGATCGTCCGTGATCAGACATTTGTGTATGTGTATAACTAAATTGGTGGGTTGAAGTAAATGCATCGGAGTAGCTTCATCATCCGATGTGATGGCCGTCTGCCATTCTTCTTTAGGAGATGCAATCACTATCTGCAGAAAAATATATCTTGTGTTTGCAAAAAGTATAAAAGTAGGTCATGAGATTTTATGTATTGCATTCGCAGCATGTTTAATGTACTGTTTATCCTTCTATGTATTCGGCATCTAGGGTAAGTAGAATTTCTTACTAAGTGCCATGTTTATACCTGTACTTAAAAATAAAGGATTTTGCAAATTATATCGTCATTGGTTTTAGATAACGATAGATATAATAATAATAAATAAATATTTCTGACATATTAAACACAACGTCATCTAGTCCCAAACTAAGCAGAGCTTGTATGATGTGATGTGAAATAACTGATATAAATATATAATATATACATACATTTTTTTTGAAAATGAAATTGTAATATTATACATAGAAAACATCCAGATGTTGTCAACCGGTGGCAGTCAAACAAAGATGGATGACCGTTTGTAGCATATTTTACGAGGTCGTTGGTCTAGTGGTTAGCGTATGCGACTGCTAATCAAGAGGTCTCGGGTTCAAATCCCGGATCGGGCCAAAAAGTGTTTTTGGGATTTTCTTAGGAAATTCCTAATAGCAGCCCGGAGTTTGGAAGTTTGGCGGTGATTCACGCCCGTGCCTCGGAGAGCACGTAAAGCCGTCGGTCCCGGTTGTCATGAACATCTATGGCAATCGTTATTGGGAAGTCAGTGCCCTCAAATATACTGACAACTAGTTCAATCTTCGCATTTCAGTTCTCCCTTAGGGTTGCGGAGGTCCGATGCCAGTCGCTCCGTGGAAAAACTGAAATTCAGGTAAAACCGGCTGAAATAGTAGCCGACCCCAAATAAACTTCGGAATAAAGGCTCGGAAGATACATGATTTGGAGGACACGTTAAGCAGTCGGTCCCGGTTGTTATCATAAGATAGCAGTCGCAAGGTTTAGTTGGAGGCCTTCGGGCGGCTTAAAAACATTCAACGGTAAAATTACGTAGCCACGTGTCTTGCCAGTCCCCAACCAGCACTCAATCTGCGTCGGGACGTATGGCCTTAATCCTCTACTGAGAGAAGACCCAAGCCCAGCTGTGGGATATTATGGGTTGTTGATTGAAACGAAATTATAATAAACACGCAACGTAATATGCTTTGAGAATACTACTTCACGATGCGATAGCTTTGTCAGTGTTTAGATTATTACTACAGCTTACAGTAATAGGTCATACCTGCATTTCCGTGAGCTCAAGAGCCATTTTATCGTAGCTATGATGAGCAATCTCCTTCAGTATCTCTTCGTCGGCGAGTCCCTCACGGTACAATTTGTGTACGTCGAGCGCTTGCGAACGAGGCTCTGATTTCACTTTTATGGCACCAAGTTTAACTACTACACATGCTTCATTGCTGTAAATAAATACAAAACAAATTTAAAATCCAATACTTTTCAAGTAAAAGTAAAGAGGATCTACTTGCAAAAAAAGAAAAATAAAATTAATAAGAAACATCACCCCCACTACTAACTAAAAAGTTCAACCCCCATATTAGCAAAGTACCTACGAAGTTTTGCTTGTCATAAGACAAAAATTAATAGTTTACTCAAGTCTCAGCCTCACTTCAAGCGCACATTGGGCATTTCCTACTTTTTTATAATATAATAATATATTTAAATATAGAAAATATCCAGCAGCAGTGAAAATATTATGAAGAACTGGGACTTCGGTTGAAAATTATTGTTATTTTTTTTTTCTAAATGGCCAAGTAACAACCAGTATAAGGAGTTCAGAAGCTCATAACAATACACGTACCCTCGATAAATTCCAGTCTGTGGCACTATAATGTAGGAGGCGGCAATTTTGACGTCAATGTCGATGAACGTGTGGTTGTGTACCGCGTACTGCATACCGAGCGCTGACTTCTCTTTTAAATCTGATAGTTTGTTTTCGGCGGCTGCTTGTAAGCTAAAAACATTGTCAAAATGTCAAATTTATATCACTACTATAAAGTGTACGTCGAAGTGCAGGGTACAATACAATACAGTATTGAAGAACTCTCGTAATTCAGACGCAGTTTAGCACATTGTGGTTTCACAAAGCCACACACAGGTACAAGGAAGAAGAACCACGCTGATTTCAGAACGAACGGGCCGGCTTGACAGCGGCGTAACTACCCTCACACAAAAGATTAAGATTAAATGACAGCATTATTGGTCTAGTGGTTAGCGTATGCGGCTGCTGATCAATAGGTCTCGGGTTCGATTCCCGGGTCAGACCAAATATTTGTGTGATCCACAAATATTTGTTTCGGAGTCTGGGTGTTTTTCTATGTATAATATGTATAATACATAAAATACAATACACAAAAAAAAAGTATGTTTATGTATTTATATCAGTTGTTTAGTACCCATAACACAAGCTCTGCTTACTTTGGGACTAGATGATGTTGTGTGTAAGATGTCCAAAATATTTATTTATTATTTATTATTTATTATTATTTATTATTGATGTCGTGTTTCGTTGGTGAGTGAGATACTATAGTCCCATTAATACAGTAGCATCTTCATAGGCCGCCATAGCGTGGGTCACATAGTGCATTGTTTGCATTCGCATTGAGTATGGTGTCAACTTTTTTAGGATTCCGCTAACTTAGAGGAAACACATTTCTAACTCACAAATCAAAATACAACAGCGTTTATTATTTATACTAATATATTTTTGTTGATGCAATATTTTTTTAGAGTCCACTATACATAGACGTAGGGTATTTTTTAGCCATTTGGTTGACCGAAAAATTTTACGAGAAGAAACTGGCGATATAGGTCTCTGTGCATCTGCCTGGGAGAGGAAAGGAGAGAATGCCTTGGGCATTAAGCCGATGTACAAAGTGCATAATTTATAAATAAATAAATATAGAGTCTGACAAATAAAGTCAAGATAAATATTATAAATGAATAAATATTTCTCACACATTTCAATGCAATCTAGTCCCCACACTAAGCAGAACTTGTAAAATGCGTACTAGACATGGATACTGATATAAATACATAAACATACTTTTTTGTAAATATATACACACACATTAAATACCCACACACAATATATAAACACTATATGAACACAATATATACACAAAAATATAGAAAACACCCAAACTCCGAAACAAACATTTGCGGATCACACAAACATTTGGTCCAATCCTCCCGGACGGACCAAATGTTTGTGTGATATTCCCATACCTAACCACCAGACCAAGGAAGAAAACTCTGTACTTATAAACAATTAGTTTTTAGTATATCGCAACTTACGTAGTTAAAGCTGTAGATTCGGCGGCGGGTTTAAAAACATTGACAATTTCTATCACAGTTTGTGCATCATAAACTATCTGTAGGGGTTGAGCCAGCACCTTGACACGCTGATCACACAAGCCATCTGTAAACACAATTGATACTTGTATACAGTTTCTTTACTTCAATCTCTAGATTAAAACAAACAGTGTGGTTAGGAATTGCTTTATATAAAAATGAATCCCTATTTAGCTTGAATCGCTTCTGCAGTAAGAGAGAATTTCGACAAATAATAATAGTATTTTTACATCATCATCAACAGTGCCCTTTAATGAGTCTACTACTGGACGGAAAAGTTTCCCAGGCACGCGGCGTAACTTTTATTCCGTAAGTACTTACTTTTGTTTTTTCTTGTTTATTATGTTTTGTGTGGTAAATTGTTTACGAAAATAATATTTTATCAGTTAAAAATGGTTAGTAACGAATTTTGAAATCTGTCAAGCTTTAGAGAGAGATTTAGAAAAATATGAATACGAAGATATGGTTTTTGATGATAGTGGAGATAAATCAGTCTACTTGGATGTGCTACGTGGGTAAGATAGTTCTGAGGAAGTAGCAGAAGTCCATGCTGAACCCAATAATAGTGAAAGTGATGACAGTGATTTTGAGATGTCTCAGCCATTGAGTAATTTGTCTCACGCGTCAATTTTTTTATCTTTTTAAAATTTAGCCTACCAAAGTGACTACTCTGACTGATGGAAAGCATGAGTAGAATCCAGGAGTAAGGGCGACCATGCTCATTGTGAGGGTAGGCAAAGTAACATTGAAACCCATACTACCATGGCATCCTGGTTAGATAATTGGATAATTGTGAATTTTTGTTACGCAAAACATGAGAATTGTAAATTAGGTAATAAACATTTTGTAAAACAACTTTAGTTTTAATTTTTCCAATCATATAATTTAAATGTCAGTGAAGATTAATAAAAACCCTGTAATTAGCTTTCTGACTTGTTGAGTAGGTAAAAACCAAGCATTTTGTTTACGGGTCTCACAGACCCACCAGGCATGCGAAGTGATTTTTAGGTACCAGGCACCCGAAGGGTTAAGCTTTCCTTCTTCGCAGTGATGTTGTTCTGCATAGTTTGCTCCTTTAACGTCTATTACGACACTCATGGGTATACAGTTTTATAAAATTACTTACCTAAAGGATTGGTTTCAAACATAACGTTAAGAAGGTTCACATCTTGGGTGACTTCTTTGGACGAGACCAACTGCGGTTCAAAGTCACCTTGTTGACAACCAGTCACACTGAACGACTTCATACTGACATCCACCCTGAAATGAAGGAATCAGTTTAGAATTATCAAACTGTGAATTAGTGCTTAAAAAAGTACCTTTAATTGTTTTTTTAATTTAAGTGAAATTAAATAGTGCACGCTACCCCATCTGTTATACACTTCCATCCCTTTTCACGAATACTCTCCCACAGTTTTAAACTGTGGGAACTGTGGAAAAGCGAGATAAAATATACTAAATGCATACTAATTGGCATCCCCTATCTTATTTCTAGAAAAATGATGAATTGGTGTCTGAAATTGTAAGCGTATAAATAAAAACTTCACATGTGTTACTGGCTCAATTTTAATCGAAGCCAAGCCATGTAAGAAGCGCTTCAAAAGTCCTAAAGATCAATTATTTATCCAATGTTAGTGATTTTAGATTCGAGGTCGGAAATCCTATCATTATTTAGGTAAAGTTTGTTGAACTAGTAGCCGACGCCAAATAATATTGTGACTAATAAAAGCTAGGAAGATTATAAAGTAAAAGAGGTTTACCCCTTTTAGTAAATTTACAATAACTTAAAACACTTTAGTGTTATCAAGATAGTTTTTAAAAAAAATACTGTTCACGTGCTTAAACCACTGATTAGAACTAGTGTGTTAACTCTAACAAGCAATCTCTTGTATTTCTTTAATATAAAAAGTGCAAAAAATACCTCAAAGCATTGGCACTGGGTCGTTGTTTCATATCAACTTCGACATCTTCGACACAAGCCTTCAACACCTCCGTCTTGTCCGTCACTGACAACTGCAGCCTATCCAGCTGAAAGTTACTTTCTACAGCGACGTACTCGATGGGCAAATGCAAAGGCGCAGTGTTCTCCTGGTAGTCTATGGCACGGAAGAGCTTCGCCTTCTCATCAGGGGTCATCGCTTTTTCAAACTGTTTCACTATAAAAGAAAAAATATATAATTTAGTACTGCATCCAATAATACTTATGTTTTTTATTTACGTACTATGTCAGATTCTATCAGGGGGGTGTCACTCCGCAGTTTAGGTATAGTCGACGCCCACGCGCACGTCGAACGAGCATGCCGGTCGACTATACATTGTCAGAACAGGTAAGAGTTACACGGTAGAAAGAGACGCAACGGTAGGTAAATATAATTGTAGTTGATTCGGCGCTGTGCGATCTGAATTGAACTTTATCTTTTGACGCCTAGGGTCCCGATTTCTTTACAATTTTAACAATTAAAAATTCTTTTATCATTTATAGTTTGTGTACTTATTATTTATTATTACTACAATAATAATAAGGAGCACCTAACCACTTCATACTTTTCGGAGTGAGTCTTCTGTATGAGTACTATTATGTATTCTGTGATTCTATATTCTATTTTCGAACCAAGTGACTATTAATTCAAAACTTCTTCCCACCCCCCTGTAGGAAAAATAAACTTACGCAATGAATGACCCCATAGTGTACTAGATATGTGATATTATATACGTAGAACATTTACATGGTTCTGTTTGAAAAAAAGAGTTCGCCTTGATACATTTTTCATTCTATCAACACACTTTTAGCTGTCTTATAATTTTTCTTAAGTATGACATTTCTACTGATATTTATAGCATATATTAAAACTAAGAGATATATTGGGAGTGCCAACTACATCGGGAAGTTTCCAACATAATGTAAGTAGGTATTTAATGAATTTCATATAAAGACTTAATGCACTTACTTATAGCCGTGCCCTCAGCGTGTTCACCATCCTTGGAACTAGCTCCGGACCACCAGCCGCTGAACCAACCCCGGGACTTTTTAGCTTCCTCCTCAAGTTTACCGAGTCTTTCAACCTGGAATAGAAATATGAAATCAAGATATAATACGGACGGCATGAGAGTATATAAAATACGTATGAATAAAATAAATGTTTAAATCTTTACCTAACTAGGCCAGATGATACTTACACATACATTATGTATATTGGGCTGTTTCGTTTTTGGAGGTATAGAGAGATTCGTCTGAATTGTAACAGTAACACTGGGTATTTAATAATTATAAAAATTAAGATGGCCTGTTTAGTACCTATCCAAAATTATAGCTTGAAATGCTCTTTAGTTCTTAATATATTAAGTGGTACCGCACCGTGCAGTTTGTGTTTCACTTGAGGACCTAAAGGAAGTGTTTAGATCTAGTCTCTACGAGGGCGGTTCATTATGTTTGCCCGTGTATGACACAAATGACTATCTAAACAGTTAAGAATTTATCAGACGACGCCAAAACAAATTTCAAAAAAATCACAAAAAAGATTTAGCAGCCATACGAGTAAGAAGTGTTACGTGATTTTCGCTAAGATGGAAAAAGAATAGTATCATTCGGTATCGTTGAAATAAAAAATGATGTCTTCATTTCTAACTTACTTCACCGGCCTCGTATACCTACGAGTATATTTCTCGGTATTCAGGACATTATTTATGATAATAAATATTGCGTAGTTTATTTATATTAATTATCAGATAATTACAATAACGTACCTCCATCTCAATCTTCTGTCTAATAACGACTAAGTTGAACAGGTCGAGCGATTTCTCCGCCTCGTCGAGAAGACACTGCTGATCGTTAGTCACTTTACCTCTATTGCTTAGCTTACACTGATAGACATTAGCGTAATCTTTGCATAGGTTCCTATGTTTGAGCATATGTGCCCAGTTCCAGTTGCGACGTCGACGCCGAACTTCCTCTTCTAATATACACGTGTACGCAAACTTCCACCAAGCTTTGTAATTTTGTTTGTACGTTGATAAGTCTGGGCGATATTTCCTGTAACGGAGAGTAAATGAATGACGTACGACAGTAAGGTAAACGATATGCTTAATACGACTTAAATATACGGCAACGTAATGCACCAAAAATATACAACGGCACCATCTATAAAAGATACACCGAACTATGGAGTAGCGAACTATACGGAGTAACTACTAATCCTGCATCGCGATACAGAAGTTCTCACACCGATCAGCGTATATCCAAATGCCCAACACATCAGCCGTTGCTTGGACCGTGGCCCGCTACGCATGATAACTTTGCCTGGTTAGAGGAGCCGCCCTTTGTGTTAGAGGGACATGACACCCATTACCTCACATTACACCGCCTTTAAACTTAAAACTGAACTCCTTAAAGAAAGCCATACCCGTGTATGTTCAGTTCAATGAGTTCAGTTTTACGGGATATTGAACCAAAATGATTACAATTTATAAAATTGAAATCTAAAAGTTCAAAGTAAGTACTATTGTAGGAATACTGGTACTGGTACAAATTTATTATCATTTCTGAAGGTAAAGAGTACCTGAGCTTTATCCCTAGCACATACTTAGCTCTTGATATCCTACACTACTTTTATTACCTGTAAAACTATTCTTATTGTGTAACCATTCTTGAAAAGCCTATTCTTTCATTTAATCAAAATCTAATACAAAACTTCTACAGAAACTTAGCCGTATATTTAACACCAATTCTGAGGTCAAAATAATTGGTCGTACAATTAACATCAATTATACCTGTAAGGTGCTTGCTTGTTCATTCTGTCCATGGAATCGGCGAGAAGCATCATGTCTTGGTACTGGGATTTGGTTAAACTGACAGATAATTGTTCCATATGAAGACTTAAAATTACTTTCGGTATACTAAATTTAGGGACATCTCCCTCCGGCTTTGGGTTCAATTTTAATTTTGCTGTTGCGTTGATTGGTCCCAACGCTGCAAAAAAGAATATCATTTTATGTACGCCGTAAGTTATTTTTTTATATGTTACAGATGTAACATTACAGAAAAATTTAACATTACATTTTAAGATTAGATTAGGCTACCGTATGAGATGTATACATACCCCATAAATAAAAAAAATAGAAGTACAAGGAAAGATAAAATAAATTCGAACATACATAAGTTCGAGGATATACATATATGTATGTGTATACTAACTAAAGAGGAACTAAATAATAACTACAAATATAGAGGTTATCTTACCATAGTGATAAAAGGTGGGTTTGGATGCTTTAGCAGCAATTTCTGTTTCTAATCGTTGTTTGATCGTTTCTGGACTTGATTTTGAGTATATTTCTGTTGCGGGATTCCAGTATATAGCGAGACCTTCTAAATCTAAAATCTATATAAATAAATTGCAAATTAATAATATAATGAATATTTGTGAGGATAGATGAATGGATATTTACACTATTTACTAGCTATGCCCGCGGCTGAGGAGGATATATTTCCTCAAAAATCAGACTAGGTATAGTTTGGTCTATCTATTGTTATCAAAGAAATTTGTTTGACCAAATTAACATCAACGCGAAATTCAGAGAAATAGCTTGGTATCTGATACAAAATCCCAATCTATTTTTAAGTTATTTCATTAAGAAAAGATAGGTAGTGGTAAGTAATATAACTACTACCTAACAGCTAAGCATCTGTGTTTTTCGAGAGTAAACTTTAAAAGTATTGTAAGTAAAGTTTAAAGTCTTAATTTAATCTAGAGCTTTGAATAAAACATTTACGTAACTTCATTATTCTACACGAAATTCACCTGACCTTTGAACTACTGGCTTAATAACCTTAACATTGAAATGAAACAAGTTCAATTACCTTCTTGAAACAATTACCTTAAATATCTTGGTGACGGCCTCCTGAATGACAGCCTTCTTCCAGTTCTCGTCAGTCGTATGGACGGATAAATTGTGTAAGGTGATACCAAATGAGAAGGGCGCCTTAGGATTCGTTATGCTGTCCTCATATCTTATATGAATATCAGTAATATTTAACTGCACATTCTTGATAATCTGTGTCACTAATTTTTCGACGAAAGTCTCATCTAATTTGTTTTGATCTAAAATATAAATACTTATAAATAAAATAAACAAATGTTTCTGTCATCTAACACACAACGTCAACTAGTTTTAAATGAAGCAGAGCTTGTATTATGAAAGTACGATTGACTGTTAATATACTTATTTAAAAAATGTTGTTGGGAATACATACAAATTAAGTATAGGAAACACCCAAACTCGGAAACAAATATCTGTAAATCCTACAAACATTTGGTCCGAACCAGGATTTGTACCTGTAACCACGGTGCTACCGAATTTTGGTGTATAGGTGTCAAATTACCGTTATGTGTAAGAAAATACTTTCATAATCCATAAGATCCATTTCATGTTAAGATTGTAAAGCTATTAATATTTCGTATGGTATCGATCGAATGAAATACTATATCTTCATTGCCTCGTACTAATACTACTGCGTCGTAAGCGCGTAGTCATATTATGGTGTAAAATGAGAAGGCAGAATTATGAGCTCCAAGCCTCCATTTTAACAAACTGTAGTAAAGACACTCGAGTATTAGCTATTGTTTCTTTAGTATCACTTAGAATTACAGTGGAATTCAAGTAACTTATCATTTTATTTAGAGCATGATTGGCGCCAGAATATCGCGCTCAGCTACGACATAAAACAGTCTCCTTTCCATTTTCAGACGAAATCAATATCGCTCTGTTAGTGTCTGTACAACTATACTATATGTAGTATTAAACCATGACACACATTTGATAAGTTTAGTAAAAATAACACAATACTCAGTGGATAAAAGGTCATATACGATAAACAGTCTCTCATTTATTTTTTATTATCGTTTTATATAAATTTGCATATTTTATTAGTACAATGAAAAAGATTTTACACAAGAATCACCATCAACGGTGACAAATGGTTCTGATAATATTTGTAGCAGTGACAAATGCAATAATTGATGAGAAAATATTTGGAGCAATCCACTTCATTGGGATGTAGTAAAAACCAAAAATCTTGTATTTGAAGGAGTTCCTCCTCCTGTCAGGAACTTTTGAAATTACTGACTGCACGCTACACTCTGGTGCGCGGTAACTTTTAGAGTGCAGCCAAAAGTCAAAGTGCAGTCGAACCGGAATTTTCATATTGGCACAAACCAGAGTACCGATTCTGTCACTTTGTACGTGTGTGTCTTTCAATGTACACATTCCGTACAGCAAGTAATAAATGTAAATAATATTTTATAACAGTTGCGCATACTCAGTGCATTCTTTACCGACTAGACACACGTATTTTATCGAAAGCACTTCAGATAATATAATCAGTACCTAACTTAAGTGTTACATGTATAAGTTAATTTGCACGATATAATTATTATCTAGGTAGTAGAGCCACGCTGATTTCAACATGAATGTGTTGCCTCGACCGGAGCAGTACTACCCTCACACAGAAGACTAATCTCGAAGACGAATCTCGTGAGTGCGAGACCGGAGACCCAATGATGGCGACGCATGTCGATAGGCCGCCATATTGCGGATCACCATGCTGCATTGTCTGTATTTGCAATGAGAATGGTGACCTCTACTCTTGGTTTTTACACATACTTTCCATCATGCAGCCTCTCCTTGGCGGGCTCTAAATAAAAAAAAACAACACATACCTTTTTCAGCCTCTTTCTTTTTAGCTTCTTCAACCCTCGCAAGTTCAGCCTGTTTGGCGGCCAGCTCCATTTTTTCCTCCTTGACGGGATCATATTTGACTTCGGCCGTAGGGTTGACGATCAAAAACAGACGTTCCACTGAAGCCTCCACAGATGCGCCATAAAGATTCTTCCAAGGAATTTTCAAAGTTAGTTTGCCTGTAGAATAATATTAAATATTATTCTAAATCAGTAAGGTCACAACATCTCTTACGCCGCGATTTCGATACTGTATAAATAAAAATTGCGTTTTGGTACATAATTAATGATAAATATTATATATTAAAAGTAACTATGTCTATTAACAGTTTAACGGCTAAAACACTTAAAAGATTTGGATGAATTTCGGTATAGACATAGATATAATTAGTGGAGCCACGGACAAAAAGTAGTACGTATTTTAACTAGTTCAATCTTCTGATTCAGTTCACAGAGTTGCAGATATCCGATGTCAGTAGCTCCGTGGAAAACTGATATTCAGGTAAAACCGGTTGAACTAGTGGCTTAATAACCTTGGAAATTATTAAGGCTAGGAAGATAATGATGTAGGTATAATCTTAACCTGTGGAAATTTAAATGGATTATAATAAAGAATATTAATGCACTCAGATATCTGTTAACAGTAAACACTAATAAAAGATCTTATATCTCCAAAAGATTGTTCTGGTCTCAGCAAGTTTGAGCAAGTGAAAAGTATATTCAAACAATCAATAATATAACTTTCTATTTACGAATGTGAGCTGTACAATAAGATGTTATTTAAATAAATAAATAAAATTGAAGTGTCAGTTAGTAACATAAAACTGGAACAGTCACATTTTACATCTAATCAAATGTGCATATATTATCACTTTCGAACAACACAAACGATAAAAACAAAGGAGTTAAATGAGCTGTTATAGATTTTAGAGTCGGTTTGAGAATCCGCTGAACGAAGAAGTAGGTTGATGTGATAAAATTTTCATGACGTCACTTCGATATAGCGAGGTTTTTAAGGTACTGTACTGTACCTGTAGTTGTGTACTGTTTGCCAAACAAGATGTATAAAAAGTAAACATTTATGATTATCTCTATAAGACAACATACCTATAAATAAAACTGTATCTCTGTATCTGATATCTGTATCGAGAGAACACAATGTGCGATGCTCAAAACACTATTAAATAAACCCTTTCGTTTCTCAACTACTCTTCGAAGTAACAGTGTTTACACTATCTAGTAATCTATCATCAATCCGAAATTTCTACTTTTAAAGTCTTTTTAATATACTCCTTTTTTACGAGACGGCGTCAGAGGAGGAAGCGTATATATCTACGTATATATGTATGTATGTTCATTCCTTTGACACGCCCTACAGCCTAAACGGTTGGACAGTTTTGGACCTATGTAGGTAGGTTCATATAATATATATGATGTGGTTTTGTTGCTTATCTTTAATTTTTGATAAGCGTTCGGTAACACGAGCTTCAATTATATTTTTCATTATACTATACACTAACCTGTTATCAAATTCTATTAAATCCATACAAATAAATATAGATTGCAGTGTCTGTCTGTTACTTCAAATTAACAATTTTAAAAAGCTATTTTTGGGGACTTTCACCCCCAGTTAGATAGCTTAATTAAATGGCTTAGGCTACTTTTTGTTCGACTAGCTTCGTCAAATGCAGCGTTAGAAGCGGATAAATAATGGCTCAGCTAGTCATGTAATAAATCAGGATAATCGGATCAAGTAAATAGTATGTTAACACACCTGCAATTCAAGTGTCACGAGCCCCATTGACACTGCACCCCGCCAATTAAAACGGAGAGTTATTTGGGACTATATCAACTCAATCACTCGTTGCAAAGCAACGAAATAAATTGTTCTGTGGGCCGACGATTCCTCTCTCATGACATGATGTGCACGTTACATATTTGAACATTAAACTGTACCTACCGTTGTTTCCGTGTACGTTTGAAAAAAAGAATAACCAATCAATTGTCTTTGCATTAGGATACCAGCTGTAAACGCGGTTGTTGAATGTCACCTCAAAGTCGGTTCAACTGTTACCAAAATATAAACAGACCGAAAAGTGTTACACATAGACTTTTCGAGGTAAGTACCGTACCTATATACTATTAATATTAAACGCATTTAGTAAAATCCTTTTAGTCGGAAATTACAAATAGTTACTTCAAATTTATTTATTTGCATAGATGTATTGGTTGTGAATCACGATTTATCATTGTCATAAGAAAACTTACGTTTCATCATACCTAAATTAAATAGTTAAGTATTTAGAATACCAAGATAATAAAAAAAAATCTCAATGTAATATACATATTTAATCGTCTATTAATAGTGCTTAGTCGATTGTCAATTAAATTAATATGATAAATCATTATACGATAAGAAAAATGTCATACAAAAGATATAAAAACAATAACTTAAATCACTTTATAACTTTTATATCGTTCAAACAAAGTCAGTGCTAATTTACGGTTTTTGAGATTATTATAAATATAGGACTTTTATTTAAAGGTATATGCAACTGAAATGCTTCAACTCGTTGACAATGTACTCTATGTAATTAGCAAAAAGCCTGACTGTTTCCTCTGCTACAGTACCTACTCATCGGAGCCGCGGGGAAAAATCCTTGAAAAATTACCAAGCAAATTGAAGGAAAACTAATCACCGATAGTTGGGTCACCAATATCAAGATACACAATAGGTATATTTAGGACGAAATATACTCAAAGATTTTACGTTTCTAGAGAGTGGAGGACTCTCCCCTCTTTAAAGTACATAAGACTCAGTAAATTTGCACTTGCAAATAGAAACAGTTTTCGTCTAGTGCGTAGTGCCTCTTAAAACGCACGCAGTTTTGATCTTTTCTAATATTCAACGGCATCACAAGAGGAACATTTTAATTTTCCGAATTGCTGTATGTTTTCGAAACCTTTGAATAGTGATTGACATAATAAAATATGCCATCAAAAACATAATTGTTATAGAAAACCCGACTTCTTGAAAGTAAATAACTGAGAAAAACAAGTATCACAATAATATCTATATAAAAATGGACTGAATAATGCAGGGTTTTGTAAGAATATTAAACACTCCAAGTATGGCCGAGAAACCGTCGAGAATGAACCGCATGATTGTCCACCGCGAACCAGCATCACACCAGACAACATTCGACGCGTAGAACAACTTATTTTGGTTTGCGCCTGCAACTCGTTCAGTGCGCCTGCACAGCGACTCAACGTTCCATCAATTCTACATACTACTCTAACCTTCTGAAAACACAAGTGAAACCCGCTTATCGCTCGAAACGGAGGAGCATTCCAGCACAAAGTGCGATTCTTCTCCAGGATAACCCGCGCCCTCATACCGCGCGTCTCACGTTGGATACAGGTCAAAGATTCAACACCGACGACAAGATAGAGGAGTTCGTGCGCACAGGGCTGTCATCAACAAGCTTCCGGAAAGGTGGACAAAATGTGTAACTAGTGAGAGGAAATGCCTAGAAAAACTGGAAATTTTATATATTTTTTCGATGGTAAATAAACGTGTCAGAGCATTATTAATCTCGATCATTTTTGAACCGCCCTTGTAAATACGCTCAAAAAAACAATTATCCTCCTTCTGACGCAGTCGGGTAAAAGTCAATTCGAGTAACTCAATTCTTCTACCGTAAGAAGGTGTGAGATCCATGCAATATCTTCTTTTTCCTAGCCTTTATTATTCCCAGGCTTACTTGGGAAATTGACAAATTAGCGAATTGCGGCAAAGCACTGTAGTTATAGATCTGATATCGATGACACTGTTTAGTTTGTTACGACCGACCGACACTCAAACTATACATGGCTATGTATATAATATATATGTATGTACAGGTACGTAAAAAATGCGTAAATTAGAACACAAAGTTGTGTTAGTGTTTATCACATTTAAAACTACTTCACAACATAAGTGCATGCTGATAACTGTTTACAATAAAAGCTATAAATTGAATGGAGATAAGAGATAACAATGTAGTTTGTGTACTGAATGTTTGGCAGTAAACGTCACCATCAACAGCCTATAAATAGTCAACTGCTAGAAATAGACTTCCCTTAGAAAGGAAGTTTTGGCCTAATATAGCACGCTGGCCAGACAAGTTGATACGAGCTTGGTTTTATGTTTTCCTTCTCTTTGCAGTGTTGTTGTCCTATCGAGTTTGGTCCCTTGGCTCTTACGAGACCTAGACATGGTGATGTTCCACATTCTAAATTCGTCACTTTTTACACACACTTTTCACACTGATTAAATATTACATAAAACTCAAGTACTTAAAAGTTTATAGCCACTTGTCATTGTGTGGTCATTGCGATACAATAACAACAGACAGCTAAAAATAAATCAATAAGGATTAAGTAGGATTAAGATTACATTTGCCATTCAGGTAACATTCACGAATCTAATTTCTTTAGGTCATTTATGACGTGTTGCCTAATTGTTACCCTATATTTGGTAAGGTTTTCACTATGACCTAATTCTCTAAAAATTTAATTGTATACAGTACAGGTTTTACTGGGCCCATCCCATATATTATTTTGTAATAGACACTTACACCTATTTTTATCACCCACTTCCATACACTTTTATACTGAGGATTTATTAAACCATTTTTTTTCATTCTTTAATTTATAACAGCGTGATATTATTCCATCAAATTTTTTGAGCAAACAGGAAACATATTTGTACCTATACATAAAAACCAAATTGCTATACATATTAGATAAACGACGCGCGACGGTACAAACATATAAACGAATACATAAGTACTATCAAATTCAACAGCATGGTTTTGGTTGAAGCAAAACTTTTTCAAAACAGTTGAATTAATAATCTCATTTATTCGAATTCTGGGCGTTCACACATTTATATGTGGTGCAATTGTAATGTAATCAAGGCTGATTCTAAATCGCTAACCTTCAAACTCCATGTGAATCATGGGTCAATTAGAAGGTGATGATGTCATATGATAGAGGTTTATGACAGACAAACAATTGCAACAGGAATTCTGCCGTGTCTGATATGAAAGATAAAGAGTCTAGTGGAAAAGTTACGTTGCATAATTGGGTAGGCACTATGTGATCTTAATACTAATTAATATACAGTGGTCAGCGACTGTCTGTTGTCCACTGACCCCTGCAATTCAACTCCTTTGGTGCCTCTCAAAACGAATTTCGTAGTAGTTAGGTTGTAGAGTGATATTAAGTAGGAGCCTTTTGTTCTGGATAATCTCTGGAACGGCAGGGCCGATTTTCACTGGCAAAAAGCTATTGACCTAAACACTGCCCTCGTTACTCGCAATTTACAACAATCACCGCTGGACTCAGCTAGTATCTACTATATTAGTTACTCTCTAGGGCTTTGATATAACATACAGAGTAACAATTTTCATCTCTGGCAGACTTGCACTACCGTTTACACTTCCTAATATATTCTTTTAAGCAAATTTACTTCCATAATTGCCAATCCTTCTTACGTAAATGGGACTTCAAATTGTGGTTGATAAAATGTTTCCGTATTATATGGGTACCTACCTTGGTCTGCTCTTTCGGGGATTTAGCGAAAGTATATGCATCTATCTATGTATAATCTAAGTATTCGTTTATCACACAAACTGCAAAGGCGTCGATTTCGAAGTTTATGGCTTTTTAATCAATACAATCAAAATCAACACACTTAATATCTGGACGTCAAACCTCGGTCAATACTGGGTATCTTGTGAAAAAGTCATTATCTGGAGGGAATATGACCTGACCCACGCAACTTCATATGTAGTTGTGGTATTGTATGTACCTAGTCGAATTTTATACCCACAGACTTGTTAGATAAATGGGCAATCAATTAAGTCAATACATAAAATAAAGTCATACTCCTATGATGTTTCATGTCGTTGAATTTATTTTTATCAACCCAGAACGGAGCCTTGGCGGCGTTATCGGTGGCAGCTATCAGGTCGTTCTGCGAGTACGTATTCTGTTTCATACTTTTTTTTTTTATTTACTACTAGCTGAGCCATGCGGTGCTACCCGCAGTTACTGCTGTAAATCGCGAGTGACGCCGCGATTTATAGATGTATAGATTAACAAGGTGACCTCATGGTAACCTAACACCGCCAGTGATCGACATCTGCTACTCAAGAACCACAAGTGCAAGGATGACCTATAAATACCCGTCAATTCATTAGGTAAACTAATTGTTTGAGACAGTTTTCTTTTAGGTCCTGGTTCAGCCTTAGACAGCCCTCTGCTGGACATAGGCCTCTTCTTAGGAAGAAGGTTTAAGTTTGCTATACCGGTACTTTGATTTTATGATTAAAAGTTTAGTTTGTTGTTTTTATCATGAACATTGTGATGTGTCACACAAGTATTTTATTCAATGTCTACCTACCTCACATAAACCTGTTGCTAACTTGTTAGATATATTATTACATGCACCATTACTCACTTTATACTGAATAATACCTAAATAAAATTCAGTTTATAATGATCAGTCAGTGAAATAAAGCTTAAAGTACCTGGACTGTATTTGAATTCAAATGTAGGATTATTTTAATATTGCCATAGAAACTTCATAATTATGTATTACCATATCTAATTAGAATCTATAATCCTTACTAATATTATAAATAGTAACTATGCTGTCTGTCGCGCTTTCATGCCAAATCTACTAAATCAATTTAAATGAAATGTGGTACACAGCATAGGCTACTCTTATAGTGATAGCCGACCCCTGCTGTCCGATCCGCGGTCGAAAGCTAGTAAGCGTGTAAGATAATTTTACAATTGATTTCATATTTCCAAATTAAATTAGAATCAACAATAAATATAAGGCTGTATTATTATCAAAACATGACACATTCTCAATTAAGTTCTCTTATAAATATTTTATTTAATGAATCATTTGATTAAATTCATATGAAGTTTTACTAGTTTTATAAAACATAGTAAACACTGCAGGACACAGCTAGTCTAAACTAAAAGTAAAAAAAAATTACTCCATAAACCAGATATCTGAAAGTGCAAGTCTAATCAAAATCGGTCCAACTGGTCATGAGGTTACCAAAAACAAACAAAGACAGACAAAAATTTGTTTGATATCAGTACAAATTGAATATAGTTAAATATTTTACATAGATATTTATTTATATTTGCAGAGGTGCGATGCCAGTCGCTCCGACGAAAAACTGATATTCAGGTAAAACTGGTTGAACTAGTAGCCAACCTCAAATAATATTGGGAATAAGGCTAGGAAGAAGAAGGAAATAAAACGAATTTGATTTGAATTAAAATATTCATGACACTTAATTGCTTATATTTTTAAATGCAAAGAATTGACTGACAGCTGTGTTCATTAAAGACAGAGAAGAACCACATGAGACAAAAAAATCTACTAAATAAACCCACATCACATAATAATAAAAGAGCATTTACTTAGTGATATTCAGATTTATATTAGGTATATAGTTTGGAGGTAAAATATTTAATTTATTCAATCCATTGACATATCTAACATCTTTACACTCAAATTGGGCTAATTAGCCTTGACCTGGATCTCTCAGAAAAACAATAAAAAGCACAAGGCTACTAACATGTTGAAAAGGACAGAAATATACTACAAACAAATGTACTAAACTAATACTTAAACAATAATATCAGTCACTAATTATGATTTTTTGTTTTATATAGGCTCAAATATCACTTACCTAAGTGTCCATACACTGTCTGTACAGGAATATTTAATTCCTCTAGAGCATTCTGCTTCAACACCAGATTTTCCAACACGACGTCGCCTGCAAAACATTTATCGAAGACATAAATAACCGCAATCAAAGTAGTGCGGCAACTATGACATCATCCTGGCGCAAAACTCACCGCCCCATATTCCTAGTTTTAACTGAGAACGGTTCAGGTTTTCCACATAATCCCCTAAGAATCTGTTCAGCACGTCCACCACTATCGTTTCGAACACCATGGTGTAGTACTAACTCCTTATTTATCAAAGAAAACTAAAATTTAATCACTCATGTCATTGTCCGGCTGTAACACATTATTGCTACAATTATAATAAGACTCGCGAATATTTTGCAGATTATTTCACATTCAAATATAAATAAAGTTCGATAACATCACGCACGGTAGACCGATTCAAAAAATTAAAATATGTTTTCAGTCAGAGTTAAACGCAGTCCGCAGCGCAATAAATCGGTATTGCCAAATCATAATCCTGTTTTACCACCGTGTTGACATGCACTTTTTAAGCGTCATTTGAATACAAATTCCATCAACTAAATGTTTTTGTTTATTATATAACTAAAGAACTTTAAGTTTCTCGTAGATAGTATAAGATTTATTTTAGTTTTTCGTTTTGAGTCTAATTTGAAATTTGTCACGCCGTTATTGCGTCGGTAAGACCCGTTATGGAGGAGGAGACTCGAGAGGCGTCATAGATAGGACTCTCTCATATCAGCTGACGCAGGTGATCACAGGAAATGGATGTTTCGGTAATCACCTGTGTTTAATCCCTAAGAAGCCAAAGCCTGAGTGCCATCACTGCGATGGCTGGACTGAGGACATGGCGCTCCACACGCTGGCAGAATATCTGGCGTGGGGAGGGCCGAAATATGATTTCATAGCTGCCATCGGAAGATAAGCTTGTGAAGGAGATGGAGGAGTGGGGCCTGGGAACGGGCTGGGTACTTCGGAGCGTACACGGCGAAGGGGGCCATCTACAAACCGTAGGCAGGCTGAGGTACTTCGTCGTGCCAGGGACTTCATTTCTAGGATATAACTGGTTCCTCAGCTCATAGTACCCGAGACGGCGTGCGGTTTTAGTCGGTTTGAGGCCGACATAGCCACCAACTAGTGGTATCCGTGGGGATTTCCACACGAAAAAAAAGTCTAATTGGAAATTGTTAATGTAAAATTTTATTTTAAAATGATTCCTCCAAAACATATTTGTAGGTATTACATTCTGATCTCATAATACAGAAATTGGTTAAGGTATTTAATTTTTCAAATTTTTATGTTGTGGTCACTCATTTACCCATCTTTGTGGCTATAGTTCAATCACTAGCAACATTATTCTGGTGCTGTCATAGATGTCAAAGTGAGAACACTGGTCTTTCTTTTTTAGGAACGTGTTAGAGTACACTGACCAAAAATAAATTTGCTAATTGCTTTTTCTTCAACACCATCAGGGACAAAAATTTATAATTAGCAAAGTTTTATATTCATTAATTTTACGTATTTAATCATGTTACCTATCTCACGCTGTTTAACACAACCTGTAAAATCATGATTGGGGAAAGGCATGCATAGTTTTCTTATGATATAGGTAATCATAGTACAATGACATGATGTATTGAACCTAACAAAGTATATGGATACTTTTCATTTGTATGTATTATAAACTGAAAAGTATGTTTGCTGCACTTGATTTCTGAGCTACTTCTTGTACGAATTTCGACATTGTTAATACAACCACCATTCCTTAAAGTTATTCCTTAGTAGTTTTATTTGCAATGTATCGTGCTGATTCGTGCTTACTTCCCCAGATCCTACCTAGATCCAGACCTACCTTTTATCTGGGTTACTCTTTTGTTTTCCTCGACTTCGGGATAATCACCAAGAAAGTAACGAGTCGATATGCAGCACTCGGGTATTCCCCACCACACGCAGCCTAACCTATGAAATTCACTGCGCCACATTTTGCCAGAGCCAGAAAGCTGATCGTTTTGCAAATTTAAGAATATTTAAACTATAAGAATATACTTATGTGGAACCTAAATCTAAATATTTTATTTTAATACCTAATGTTTATAATAACATTTTAGACATGAGGTTTAAGCTCTGCTGGACGGAAAGTAACTTTAATCCTTTCCCTGCAGTGATCAGTGGTCTGCCATAGATATCTAAAAAAATGATAACTGAAGTACCTGTGAAAAAATTACAAAATTAATAACAGTCCCAATTTCATTTAAAATGATGAAATCTTTCTCTCTTATAAAAAAGAACATCACATAAAAGTGAACCCGTTGTCTCGGTAAAAACCAACAATAAAACAGCTTATTCTGGATAGAGCAAGAACTTTATTTATAATCGTAATAGTATTATAGCTGAAACAGTAAACCAACTCCTATAAGTAAACTGTAATGGAATGATTTTTAATCTTGAAACTGCTTTCTTTTAAGAATAATTACGAGTATTATAAAAGTACATGAATTATTGAATTACAAATTAAAAAAATAATATCAATACATTCTTGAAATTTTATGGTTCTGTAATAAAAATACACATACTTTACTCAGCAATACATACTATTTTCATCATAATGGTTTGCAATGTTTAATTGGGGCTGTAAATTACTAAACTAAGTCCTTCTATTATTTACTATATATTCTGTGGATTAAAAAACTATTGCACTTATGATGAAGTATTAAAAAATTATACAATTCCTATAATAGTATAGAGGTTATACGGGAGAATAAGAATATCTGTACTATAAGCTTATAACCATATAACTGTCTACATACATTTAACTTGTTATATTTTATATAACTTTTGATCACATTTTAAAACAGCATCCGCAATCTTTAATTTAGGAACAATTATAGTAAAATACATAAAAATTAACATTATAATATCTACTACAAATAAGTGTTAAGACCATTTTAGAATCCATGTTAGATCTTATAAAATGACTGCAGAGAAAAAAAGAGTAAATAATTTAGCGTTATTGATTTCAAGGTTAATCAACATATTCGAGCAAACATACGAAATACAAGTTATAAGTTCGAAGGTAATATAAAAAATATTATGCTTACATTTTAAAACAGAAAATATTTATTACACTTACTAACTATGGATATAAAAATAATGTCATGTTGAGAACCGCATTTAAAACATTTTTCACTTAACTTTCATAAATATATTTGAATTGAATCTGTAGTTCTCATTTTGTAGTACTTTTTTATATTATTAAATTATATGTATTTAAGTACGAAAACAGTACTTACCTATATGTTTGATTACATTGAATAGTATTCAATTATCATTATTTCCTATTATATCCTACGTGCTTAGCCACAGCTAGTCAAATTGTTATTAGTTTGATTACTAAACAAGCATCAAATGATTCTTATTCAGTTATAAGAAATACTTACTACATTAGTGACAACCTATTTCAACAATTACACTGAGATATATGTAGTTTATTTAAACATGCAATGTTATATGTTATAACGAAATTACACATTATAGATTAGTAACTTTCACCCGCGGCTGCGCCCGCATCTATGTCGGTATTCGCGGAAAAAAGAAGGCTAGGTCCTTTCTCAGGCTTTCAACTATCTGGGTACAACATTTCATTCGAATCGGTGCCGTGGTTTTTGAGTTTTTCGCGAACAGACAGACAAACAGACGCAGCGCAGGACTTTATTTTATAATAGGTAGTGATGAAAAAAATCAGGATGATTAGCTTATATATTCTATGTCAAAGAGATGGAATCATTTGACTGTATGGAAGCGGAACAGTAAAATTTATCTATACTAAACTACCAATACATTTATGCCTTACTTACGATATTGATTATAAGTTTTTATTATGCATAATTTCTTAAATATCCCAAAACATACCCAGGAAAGGTCAAATAAATAATATAATTATCAGTTAATAGAAATATTTTAGGGTATATGGTGGAATTTATAAATCGACATGTCCCAAAATTATTTTTTATATAAAACAGAATCAGAATCATTTAATTATTATATTGTAAATATATAACTAAGCTCACTTCAAACACTCACTCGAAGGTATAAGTATACAATAGTAAGTAGGTTCCTAATATGTATGTACTATGTTTTAAAAAAGTAAATACTCATTACTTGTTCACACTATCATAATTAGCTTCAACTGGGATAGCAAAGTATTTATCGCAGTTATCTATACACTGCTGGTTGTATATGGATTAATAAAGAGATTTATTTCTGTAATTACGTATAATATATCAGTTAAAAATATTAGTGAAACAGATTTGGAAGCTCAGATTGTTCACTGAGACAATTTCATGCAACAATTTCCAATCGTCTTGATTTCATTTAAACATAAATCATTCACTGTATCAGTTTATTCAAAATAAATTTCAATTAATTTTTTTCTAAAGCTTATTAACTAAATTTACCTAAGCCAATAAATTGGGATTTTCGTTCATTCAGTCATCATAAAATAATTGTTGGCACATAATGGGAGTGGTTTTGGTTTATTTCATGAGATACATCCTACAATTGTTGTAAGTAAGAATTGATATTGGTCAAATAACCATTTCATTTTTAGTTTTTATTTCCCTTGGCAACTACCCCACGGCCTTGAAACTATATTTATACATCATTTTCTTGAGGCTATTCTTTTGTATGAAAAATATTATATCTGAGTACCTCATCTCATACCATAAAATTTTGATATTTAAATTTATAAATTGGTATTTATTACTTTACTATATATATTCCATTTTCACTATAAACTCTGTCATATTCTTAATAATATCATCACACAAGACATAATACACATACTAAAGTAAGTATGTTAAAGGGTTGTCTTTTAATGGGTATGTAGATAGATTCCAAGAGAACGATCGACCGATAAACAATTAATCTAATAATACCCACATAACGAAAAGTATGCTAATTCTTCCAAAGGAATTATTGAATATTAATCCTAAAGGTCACATACAAGATTACTAAATGAAACTTTATATCTTACAAACAAGGTAGCATTTCACTTGCATATTCGAGTTCTATTGTAAACAGTTACTAAATGAAGCCTTACATCTTACAAATAAGGTAGCGTTTCACTTGCATAATCGAGATCTATTTTAAACATTAACTACTAAATATTTTGTAATATTCCCCCAGTGAATGCAGTTCAAGTTTATGACATATGATCCATTAGAGAACTAAGGTCCTCAACATAGCCCAGCAGATTAGCAAGCTGAAGGTGGGTGGGCAATGATAGCCGCAGAACTAACGACTGGAAGTTCTGGAGTGGAGACCCCGTGGACTACCACCGGTAAGGTGGAGTTATAACTTGATCTTTTTAACCACTCTGATCAATCTTGAAAAAGATAATGACAGAGACTTATGTTTAGTAGTGGACTGCAAGACGCTGATGATGACATATGTTTGTTTTTCTAGATTGGATCATAATGGTTCATTACATTGTATTTTCACCTTCATTCTCCTTTCAGTTTTTTATAACAACTGTAATACAAGCTAATACGTAGATCGCTAAACTTCCACATTTTACATCAAACCCGTCCACGGTCCACCCGTGACCACGAGCGGTATAACTAGTTTGAAACGCCGGATTATTATACGTATCGTAACCTTATAAATAATTTTATTAATCAGTGATGTAGATGAAATCAGATTCTTGCAAGCATAAGAATGTTGAGTTATGGACGTCGAATCATTATTGACGAAAGTTAATCGAATACATTACTATTACTTCTTAACGCCATTTAATTTTAGTTTGTTTACGCCATTTTCAATAACTGTCTTCTCATCTTCTAGGCTCAGAGAAGATTTACTACTTGTTTCATCTTCTTCCTCATCTGAAATATCAAAATATTTTTATACTGTGTTTACTAAAGATAATGCCAAATATAGTGTTAACGGTGCTTATAAACTAGCTTTCCCGTCATATTCTTTAACATCTAAAGTGATACTTTTAATTCAGCCTCTATCCTATATTTGCTTGGACTTCCTTGCTATGGCTCCCACGGACTTTTCCTCTAATAATGTTGCCAATCCCATAAGGCCTTAACTTAAGGAATTTACATGTGATATGTTAAACTATACAGCTCATAGAGCAACACAGGCCTCGCTCCTCTTACCAATACCCATACACATTTTAGACTCACACACATAAACAATCGCCTGTTACTGTTACTATAAACTCACACATAACAATTGAAACAAACAATTCTAAATTTACACACACAAACACATGCTGTGTCATAACAGTGTAAAGCTTACCCCCATTTGGGATAATGCTATGACAGAGGTAAATGTTTTTTCTGTGTTAGAAATTATATCCATTTTCTTCCATCAGCATATTAACGTTAACCTTGCACTTATCATATCTCTACTAATATTATAAATGCGAAAGTAACTCTGTCTGTCTGTTACGCTTTCACGCTTAAACCACTGAACCGATTTTACAGGGGGCCAGGACAGTACAAAATAAAAACAGTGATTCTTACCTGAACTAACATCAGATTGGTTTCTTGGGCTAAAACGACAACCTTTTGACATATAGCTTTTCAATTTTCCAATTGAAGCCAAAATAAGTCTGTAAAATAATTTTATTTATTATTTCATCAACATAAGTATTATAGTTTCATACATTGTGCATACATTTCGCTTAAGGTGCGTTCTTCACGCCAGCACGAAATACGTTTTGAACAAATAAGCGAGTAATTAGACAAATTGGAATAGGTAATGGGTAGTTAAATGCAATAAAAATTTAATTCACTTTACAATAGTGACAACACAAAAGCAAAAACGTTTTGAAAAGATTCTTCCAAGATTGTTTTTAAATATTGTAATTAGCTCAATTGTTTGTAATGAAAATGCTTACCCCAAAAATGGTGGGCTTGGAGATAATGGCCGAGATAAATACTCCGGGTGGAATTGCACAGTGACGTAATAGGGATGATTGTCCACCACGGCTACTTCCATTCTGGTTTTGGTCTCATCTTTACCCACAAAACGAAGACCAGCTTCTTCCAAACGCTGTATATAATCTGGGTTTACCTCATAACGATGTCTGTGACGTTCTTCTATTACGTCTTTCTTGTAAAGTTGTGCTAAAATAAGTTTGGATATTAATATTTCAGACATCTTACACACAACGTCATCAAGCCCTAATTTAAAGACATTGTATTATGGCTACTAGAAAACTGATATAAATACATATATATATCATTCATAGAAAACACTATGCAATCTGATCGAATAGGCTTTAACGCTTTGCTTCATTGTTTGTGACAAAATACTTTAGTTGAATATGTTCAAAAAATTTCGTTATCTAGCAAAGATTTTATATTTTTATCAAAGATTGGATTGACAAATCGTCAGTAAATTAAAGGACTCATCAGAAGTTTTGGAATAAATTAATAATAATAACAAAAATTACGGACATGTAGCACATAAAGCCATATAGCTTCAAATTAAGTAGAGCTTGTATTATGAAAGAAAGTTAGTTTAACTGATATAGTACCTATATCTTCTTTTGTAAATACATATATACATAGAAAACTCCGAAACAAATATCTATAGGTCATACAAACACTTGGTCCAACCCAGGATTTGAACCATACTCACCACTATGCTACTGAAGTCAACATAAGCACATAGATAATGTAAATAATTACCAGAGATCGGAATTGGGTGTGTGAAAATACCTAAAGTTTGCAGTAAGTTTGCAATAATAATATGGAGCTGTTACAACCACTGTTCTTGCAATTGAAATAAATGTTTTTAATTTATTTTTTATGCAGTGCAGGTTTAATAATTAAAAAAAAGCCGACTTCCAAAACTATGTAAAGACGCGAAAATGTTCGTTTTCCTTTTTTTTTTTTTTTTTTTACGTGTGGAAATCCCCGCGGACCGTCACCCCGTCGGGGGTTACGGCGGGGTGGTGTGTCGGACTCGAACCGACTAAAACCACACGGTGTGACCCTCTCTGCGCCTTTGTATTGGAAGGAGTCCAGGGAGGGGATTTCCTTCTGGACTCCAACCGGCGCCTGCCCGCACTGTTGCGGGCACCATCTCAAAATTTACTCTCTAGTTAGGCAACGTCCGGTCACACGCGGACGTCGCCCCCTCGCGGTTGGCCTCTACTGCGGACGGACGGGAAACCCGTCCCGCCCATCCGCGGCCACTCTCAGGGCGGCATGAGACGCAGGTATGCGCGCCTACGCCGCCCCGGGCGCCGGCGGCGGATCGGGTCCGATTGGATTGCATCCTCCCGGGCCTTCTCCGCCACCTCCTTCTGCAAGATTACGTCCTCGCAGAAGGTTGCGACCGCGGTAAAACAACTGTCGCTGCCGGCCATCGATCTTATGACGGCCGGCAGCGAGAGATCCCCTCCGATGACTGCTGTGAGGGCATGGCGCTGCGCCGCCCAAGCGGGGCAGACCGCCAGCGTGTGCTGGGCCGTGTCCTCACTGCAGTCGCAGTGGTGGCAGGCGGGACTCGGTTCCCTCCTAGCGACCGAGTGCAGGTACTTTCCGAAGCAACCGTGCCCGGAAAGTACCTGCGTCAGCCGGAAGGAAAGGGTCCCGTGCTGCCGCCCTGCCCACTCCTCGAGGACCGGCTGAAGAGCCTCCACGGCGGCGAAGCCAGCGCGTGGGGTCTCCAGCCGGAGCGACCATCTCAGCATGGTGGCTCGGCGAGCGGCTTCGCGCCACTCGCGCACGTCCTCGGGCGGAGGGCGAAATCCGCTCTCCGCCCGGAAGTCAGCCACTCGCCGATAAACTTCGGCGAGCACTTCCGCCTCCAAATCCCACGGGGGTGTTCCGGCCAAGGCACACGCCGCCTCTGTGGACACGGTGCGGTATCCGCGTATGGCTCTGACCGCCAGTATCCGCTGGGGGCGCCAGAGGCGCGCCCTGTTCTGGGCGGACAGAGCCGCCGCCCACACCGGTGCACCGTAAAGTGCCATCGACCGGACAACCCCCGTGTACAGCTGCCTAGTGGGGACACTGGCCCCGCCCAAATTGGGCAGAAGTCGCCCTAGGGCGGAGGCAGTGCCCACCAGCTTAGGACCAAGCTGTCGGAAGTGCTCGTCGAAGAAAATGTTCGTTTTCCTTGCATCAACCTGTAGCAAAACTTTTTAACTTAAGATACAGATCAAAAAAAGAAATTAAAACCGCATTAGCATTTTGCAGATATATAAAATTCTGTGTTTGACCGACAAAGAACAATTGGGACTAAAAGACCGAATTTTAACCGGAAAAGTACAAAACAAAAATTTATTTAGAACTGTATTAGCAGAAAATTTATTTAGAACTGTATTAGCAGCTTGTAAATGTTTATAGTTCGGTGTTTCAAAGGTAAGGTAACATGTAAAAAAAAAAAAAAAAAAGGTGTGTGCGCGATTCACACACGATAGAAGTGAAACTTCGGCAAATCGACAAAAGAATCAGATGAATATTTTTAACGACGCTTTTTTTTTAATAAAATACATTTTTCTTTATTTACACTATTAATCATTTAAATTTGACAGCTGGACGCCATCTTTGCCGCGACTTTTATCTCTGTTTCAAAGGTCAAAATTATAGTGTAATTTTTTTACACTTTGTATAAAGTGTAAAAAAATAGATACACATAAATAAAATATTGTTTAATTTTACATCTGGTATTTTTTACCAACATCTCAATTGGTAATGCAATCTCTCTCATGAATTTACATGACGTCATTTCCGATTGGTTGTACACTCTGACATTTGCTCTCTCGCTCTGACTCACCAATTTCATATTTGTGTCTCTTACGTGTCGTTTCTCGTTGCATCCGGTTTGAAATCACTACGATTCTAAAGAAGTTTCACTTCAAAAAAACAAAACTAAACCAGTAAAATTCAAACACGGTTTAACTTAAGTGGTTGTAACAACTCCATATTATGTCCCGCTGCAAACTTTATGTATTTTCACACACCCAATTCCGATCTCTGATAATTACAGATAAATAAATTGATGTAAAATACTTACTTATCAAACTGGGTTCTAAATATGTCTTCCTCTTTCCTAATCGCATTGTACCACCAAGATTTCCTGGATGATGTTCAGGCATATCTATGACAAGTTTGTCATCACAATTAGGGTCCACCTCCGTACTATTGGCGCCTTTAAGCGATAACACGTTTCTTGCAAATTCTATGACTGCCGCTTGGAGGCCGAGGCAGATACCAAGCATCGGCTTTTGGGTTTCGCGACACCATTGGCAAGCCTCTATTTTACCTTCCATACCTCTCTGTCCGAATCCACCTGGGACTATAACACCACTGTAAAATAAATATAAATACATGAATTATTATAGTGTAATACAATTTTTTTCCTTCTAACAAAATAACTTTTAATAGTGTAAAATCAGTGTTACATTACATATTATGTAATGTAACAATCGTACAAGTAATATGGATCGTTTTTTTTTAGTTAAAGCAAAGCAAGCCCTTTTTAATTTAAAAAAGCAATCCTTCGAGCCAGACGCGATCAAACGCCTGAGTTATGTCCAGGAATACGCTGGCACAGTACGATTTTTAAACGATTCCATGGTCTTCTGTGTAATTCTATGGACTTAATCAGTAGCGTCATGCTTACTTCGGAACCCAAACTGAGTCAGGTTTTTTTTTCTGGAGTATGGGTATAAGTTTTTGCAACAGTAAGGAGTCGTATACTTTAGATGGAATAGGTAGCAGAATTATGGGTTTAAATAATTTTGCATCCTCAGATTGTTTATCTGGATTCAGTAGCATCACGATTTTGGTGACCTTCCATTCCAGGGGTAACAACTGCAGCCTAGTCATAGTATTAAATAGTGATGTAAAGAAAATGATACCTGAATCAGGTGGTTCTTGTTATAACCAATTTGTTATAATCCTGCTGACTTTTTTTGGGTCCGATTTTGTTATAATTCGTACAACTTCGGTCTTTGTAAATATAAATGGCATTTCTACTGTATTCTGCTGCCTCTACTGCAGATCCCTCATGAGAATGAGGTGTAAAGACGTTTGAGAGATGTACAGGGATGATTCTGGCCTTCAGTCTTGGTCTGGTCGTGCCTAGGTACCGTAAGATCTTCTTATAAGAGACGAAATAGCAATTGGCCGTTTAAGTCGTCTGGTGGTCGACGACATATTTACAAAATCTGTCATTACGATCTCTGTCCAGAATGTGCTTCAGCTGTCTGCTGGCGTGATTGAAATTTCGTAAGCGATTGAAAGTAGTCATTGAACTCTTTCTTTTTTATTGTCGTAATGTCACTGTCCCAGTCTGTTGTTATTCTATTTGTTGCTTGGATGTAGTCTTTATAATAATTTTGTATTGCAAGGTACTTGATGTTTGACCTGATTAGCACCGCAGATCCCCCATGTACTTTGTTGTCCGGATGATTTGTGTGGTGCCTGGTATGTATTTTAAAATAGCTTTTGAATGTAAAGTGAGTTTGAGTGTGATAAGTAAAACATCTAGTGTATTTTGACAAATATTTTTAACTCTTCCGAGTGAACTGGGAAGATATTAGTACATACAGTGCGACAGCGACAGTATAGTAAAGATTTTATGACATTTATCTCTTTATTGTTATTATTGATTATATTTGTCTAATTTTATTATATTTTCAGGGGGTTTAGAATTGCTCATTTTGTTTCCACGAGTAGGGCCAATCTAACACGTCACAAGAGGGGTGACACCCATTCCCTCAAGATAGCAAGCAGAAGGTACGTTAATAAAAATGATCTATTGGTCACTTACTCGCTTTTGCATAAATCCTGCCAGGCCTTGTGGTAACCAACCGGATCATCTATCTTAGTTTGACGTTCTAAATTGACTGCTTCAATATAAGTAAGATTGAGCCGGCAGTATGTTGCAATACAGGCATGTTGGAGGGCTTTAGTTACGCTGGCGTAGCTGTCTTCCAACTTTGTGTATTTTCCAACCAGAGCTATATTTACTTCTTTGCGTAGATTGTCGACCCGTTTGGCAAGGTTGTGCCATTTCCGCATAATTCTGAAATTAATAATAATGTAAAGATATATTTCCTGTTTAATACTAGTTTTTTTTAAATTTTGCGTTTTTTGGTACTTAGCGTATATTGTTTGAGCATTTGATAACATTTTATAATCAGATTCTGAATGACGCCGGCTGATAGTTCAAAGGTGCCTAAGTGGTTTAATTGTAATAAATTCAGTTGATTAGATACCAATGACCAATCAATACACTACAATCGCAAATGCTAAAATGTATGCAATGAGCGTACTACTACAGTACGGTAAACTTAAATATTTATGAGATCGAAAGTAGATTAAACCAAAATTTGACACTTTATTGTTTTAAAAAGACAACAAAAAAATTGAACGATTTTCTTTTAAATAATTCACTTTATTACACTAAATTGCAAGTATTTTGCCACTTCAGTGTCCTAATCAACTTCCGCGTTTAAATTATTCTCGATGAAGTTGCAATAAATAGTTTCGCGGGCTTCCTCTGTGAGACTACAAAGAAATATCTCAAATATTTGTTTGTTTTTGTAAGAGAATATATCATTAAAACAAATGAAACCTACATACAGATATTCGAACCTTATCATATAATTGTCAATGCATAATATACATATTATATATACATAATATCAATTAGTAAAGAGCTCATAGCCGAGTCCCCAACCCGCACTCGGCCAGCGCGGGGACTTAACTTCGATAATGATCCGAGCCGAGCAGTGGGGCACGTTGTGGGTTGTTGATGTTTAGTCAATTTAGCTTTGACAGTACCAGCCCTGCTTAGTTTGAAATGCGATGGCGTTTATTATTGAAATTCGAATTTCTTATTGAATATGGAATATACCATCTAATGTAGCCCATTAATAGTGTTTACGAATATTCCAGTTCTTAATGTAAACATCCGCCACTGTGCATTGTAAAAATGCACAAAATGTGATTGACGAAGCCTGAAGGGCGATGGAATCAATCTTCCGTTCTAACAAGAACAAAGACATGTATTCAAGAAATTTATTCTTGCGAAACAAAATGATTTGGTAAACACTGGTGGTAATAAATACTCATATTCTTGTTTTCCATCATTCTAGATTTATCGGTCAATTAACTATGTATGTATTTGTTACAAGGCATCAGTCTATGCATAGTTTATCTATATTAATATTAAAATGAGTTGTATTGGGGATTTCTTTTTATTTAATGAACTCACTTTTAAAATTCTTTTACTAATAGAAAGTCACATTATTTGTGTTTAAGACTATATTATATTAACCTGAAAAATTATTACTGCGATATCCGACATACACACGAGCGGAGACGCGGGCAAAGCTTATACCAAATAAGTTTATTCTAATAAAGTCGTATTTTATAATAATAAATTCGTAAAATATTAGATTCAAATTTGTATTTTTTCAAATAACGTCCTCCAACTTTATTTTTTTCAGTCTTAAATTAGTAATTATGAAGATTAACAAAACAAGTATATCTTTATATATATAATTCTTTTGTGAGTGTGTATGTCACTGAACTTCTCTCAAACGACTGGACCGATTTTGATGAAATTTTTTGTGTGTGTTCAAGGGGATCTGGGAATGGTTTAGATTCGCAATTGGACCCGGTAGGTGGCGCTGCGATCAAGTTCTGGAATTTTAAAGTTGGGCGGTACGAAGTTCGCTGGGTCAACTAGTGTACCTATATTACTTTTGCAATGAGGGGTTATTTCTATGCACTATCTATTAATTGAGAGCCTTCAAAAAGGTAATCAGAATTACGAGTGCACAAAATATTGTAACGCTAACATCAAATAATAATGTACTTAAGGTAGTGTTTTGTGCTGTCCAATCGAGAAATGTCCATGAAAAAAATTTCCTACGTGTTAGACTTTTTTTTTAGTAGTTACTGTTAGAATTACATTAACAACCCATAATGTCAAACTGCTGGGTTAAGGCCATACGTCACTATACGTCACTCTGGCCGAGTGCGGGTTGCGGACTGACAAGACACGTTGAGGCTACATAATCTTGCCGTTGGATGTTTTTTTGTTTCCGAAGGCTCCCAACTAAGATTCACGACTGTTGTCTTATGGTTACAACCGGGAGCGACTGCTTAACGTGATCTATAAATCACGGAAACGCTCATATCATGCCACCAACGGTCACCCATGTAGATATAGACGGCATTCTCGCTGCTTACCATTGGTGATTGTTTAGAATCACCTAAAGCCACTTGGCTATGTGCGCTTCTCTAGTACTATGGTATTTAAATAAATAATATCGGTAGCAAACATGCCAAAAAGATATAAATAAAGTAATGAACAGATTTTCACAAATCCAAAAGGAGGTAAGTATTGAATTTAGATTAGCGACGATGATGACCTAGTTCGGATCACCGCCACATTCACATCTTCTAAATACTAATAATTATTTACTAATTGTTTTAGTAAATGCTTAAATAATCACACCGCATTTGATTGATTGCCGATAATCTCAAGGACCTTATTATTTTTCTTTATGATGAAAATGAGATGTTGTATTTTTGTGTAATGTATAACTGTGTATGTATGTATTTCTGTATTTATATGTATTCCAATCAATATTTCTTTGTAGTTAATTTTCATATAAAAGTGAACTACAAAGTAATATTATACAGGTGGACCAAAAGTTCGTATAAATTTGAATCGGTAGCTGCGACGAGCAGCAACAGCGGGAAGGGGCGGAGGGGCTACGATAGGAATTCAGTACCATGGCGTCGTTTGGCGTGAAAATGTAAGGCGTCGAATAAATTTACATATTTCTAAGAAGAAATTTTAGTGGACATTTAACAGCATAGCGGAATTATAATAGTGAATATTTTGTTGTACTTTCACCGCATAAACCGGATGCAATCATTTATTAATTAATACATTTTTACAAATACTAAATAATTAAGACTGACTTATATGTCAAGTGGTTAATAACCCTGACCTAGTCGTCAGTTCGGATAGGACTACTAAAGACATTTATTGTGTGATGAGCGTATGACTGTGTGTTTATCACTTGGTTGGTTACCATTTGTTTTTCTTCTACGTGTGGAAACCCGCTCACCCCACCGGGGTCTGCGGCGGGGCGGTCTGTCGGAATCGAACCGACTAAAACCACACGGTGTGCCATTCTGCTCCTGACATAGGAGAGATCCAGGAACACCTGTATTACGCAATATGGATCAGTTTGTCAGTTGCCATAGCACAACATCTGCCTAGTTTGTTAATCTGGTCGCAAACTAAACCGTGGGTGAATTGTGTTAGGTTTGAGATTATATATAATAATTTCATTCCGCAAATATTAAGTGTAAACAAAAACTACTCACTTTCCTCGCTGCATGGAAATATTAAGTTGAAGCCTTTCATTTAAATATTGGACGACACCTTGCTCCTCCATCAACAGAGGTACATGGTACACGGAAGACAAATCATGGATACATATAACCTGAAAAGAAAAGTTTTAATGTTATCGTTTTCACAATACTATTTTGACTCTATAAGCCTTCTTCTTGAGCAGAACAAGATTTGAGAAAAAAAAAACTTCTTCTTGAGCAGAACAAGATTTGAGAAAAAGAAAAAAAGTCACCGCGTCAAATCCTTGCTCCTCCATATACCCACCCCCCTCCTCTCCCTTTCTGGATTCGTCAATAATATAATCAATACATAATACAACTTAGCAAGTCACGCGGATGTTATAATAACTTAGCAACAACGGCTAGTGACGTCGTGAGACAAAACTATTCTAAAAAAGTTAGCCAAGTTACTCCTAATTTCATAAGTTATCTGTTAGTGTAAATTCCGTCAAATCGGTCCAGGTTCCAAGAGAGTAGCCGGAACAGAGACAGACAAAAATATACTGTCATATGCATTTAATAAAACCTGTTCATTTGATATTACAAACAAGCACTTCAATTTTATTTCTTTTACAGACACCTGAATATACTTTTCCAAAGGATTTTAGTGTGCCGAATTCAATTACAGTCACAGAATCGCTCTATCACGTCAGGTTTATGAAATATTCTAAAATAAAGGTGCAAAAAAAAAGGTGTTTTTGCTTATTTATGACGTGACGATTTTTTACTTTGTAGAAATATCGTATTTTTAAGTTTTCAAGGTGTATTTGACTAATCACGGTAGGTATAGGTAGCATAAAACGAAATTGAGAAAAATGAAAATTTCTAAGTATAATATTTCAACGAAATAAAAAGAATTGTTTGCCTAACTAGCTGACCCACAGAGCCCCGTCTGCGTCTTCTATTACTATTCCTTCTATTACACCCGTAGCGTGATGTTATGCCGCGGAAGCATATTTGTTTCCATAAAAAAGTTCCGGTGAGCCCATCTTAAAAGATAGACATATGCTGTCGACGACTTTTATTTTGGAAATTTTAAAGGTGCCCACATCTGTCATACATGCTTTTTGTGAAACTATAACTGTTTTTAAAACATTATTTATTGGTGCACATTATTTATCCGCTCCTATTGGTCTTAGCGTAATGATATATCTCGATAAATGAACTCTCTAACACTTAAATATTTTTTTAAATCGGACCAGAGGTTCCTGAGATTAGCGCGTTTAACTATACAAACAAACCAAGTTTCCAGCTTTAAGTAAACTCTGTACGCACATCGCTAAAACTGTTCTTATAGGCAATAGTATTAATCGCATGTCTCCTAAATTGGGAAGTTTTTGACAGATGCTTAGATTTGATAGATTCGTGTTTGATTGTAACCACTATGACATTGCTGTATTATAACACGACATTTTTATTATTATTATAACAGAAATTTGTTAGCCAGCTTGTGGATAGCAAGCTTACCATGTTTTGTTTATACTATGACAGTTTGTTACACATGTATAATGCAAATAAATTTATCTTATCTTTATAATGATGTTCATTACAGTACAGATTATCAGATAGTACATCAACATCAGTACAGATAATGGATAAAGCCCTTAGACTGTTTTGTTTACAAAAATAAATGTCAACACGTCATCATCATCACCGATTTTGTCATTTCGTTAGGTAACAATCTCTTTTGTTTACAAACATAAATCAATTCACACAACTGTTGCATAGTGAATTACGGTATTTTGCTGCATGCTTACGAGTTATAATTTAAAATAACGCCAACAATTTGAATATAAAGATTTTTAGCAGATAATCCACTCGACTCTTATATTTAAAAATAGTTAATAGAAAACCAAATTAAGTTCGAAACAGAGCTTGTATTTTAGGTACTAGACAACTAATATAAATAGCTATGTTTTTTGGCTTATAAATACATATATACATATATTATTATAGTTAGAAAACACCCGAACTTCGAAACAAATATTTGTAGATCATAGAATAGATTCGGACCAAATCTATATTTGGTCCGAATCGGGTTTCGAACCCGAGAGTTCAAGTACAGCAGTCGCACCCGCTAATATTAATAATATTAAAAGCGTTATAAGCGTGGTTAAATCTCATTTTAACTTTTTTGTGTATCTAAACAGATAAATTAAATTGAAAATTCTGTTTATAATATAAAGTTAACAGCTTTTCACGAAATGCTAAATGAAAATATGGTTCTAAAGTATTTAGTCGATAGGAACATCCAATATTTTGTGATATTTACATGGCAGAACTGAATATTGCCAGATCAACTAGAATAATGAATTCTTACAATACCATTTGTTACGTAAGACAATTAAGGGGGGAAGGGTATTTCTTACGTCATATATTGTTTGAAGTAATTGATAGAATTTATACAGAGATAAGCTTGCCAAGCATATTTCAGATATGAGTCTATTATCGAGCACGTAGAGTTCGGACAGCCATTATCTCGTTGAGATCAAGACGAGATTATAGGCATTTTATTAAAAAAAAAACCCCGACAATAACCTGGGTTCCCTTTAAAAAGTAAAAAATAATGAAAGTAACTCAATCTTAGAGTTATAAGTATGTACGAGTATTAATAATTAGGGATGTTATGTATATGATATTTCGGATCTGGATACGGATATGGATTTAGGAATAAAATTATATTGGTTTCGGACACGGATATGTAATTATTTCGGATTATTCGTTAGTTTCGGATAGTTTCCGTTACGGATATTAAATTGAAGCAAAACATAAACACAAATAATTTATTTATAGGTTTAATATTAACTCTTGAATAAAAAAGTAACTAGTTATGTAAGAGGTTATGTTATGAATAGAAATAACAAACAAACTGCAAACTGTAAAACAAAACTGTCGAAAAATGTCGTTTTATTTAGACTCCGCCCTAATATAAAACTATCCGAAACTTGAGTAACGGATACGGTTACGGATATGTTTTTATTTCGGATATGCGATAGTTTCGGTTACGCTTACGGAGCTCCTTAACATCCCTGTTAATAATTGTAATAAAATACACAGCGTTTGTGGACCGCTCCAAACCTAACAATTCAATTACAAATAGTCTAAAATAACCTAACTAAGCAACATAAATGGGAACCGATTTTCTTGATATTTTTCATTTATTTTTATTATCAATTTTGTAAAGTGCACGTGATGCTATTTCAGTTGCGACCCTACTTGGGTGAATTTGCTGACATTCGAATTTCCATCCTCATTTTCTCCCCACCACATATATTTGCAGGTATTGAGTATTTTCCCCAGTTTTACCCCCAGCCTTTTCAGGTTTCAATCGATTTTCATCAAACATGTCTAGAAACACTCGCCCGTGACTCACTTTCATACAAAAAAAAAATTGAAATCACTTCACGTATGTCGGTAATAATATGCATACCTTAGTGAGTAATTTTAGAGTAGTAAACCGGTGCCTGAATAATAAATATTGCTCCCAAAGTGTATACAGTAGTGGTTATTCGATAAAATCATAATTTCGCTATAAATGGTGATCCCGACAACTGAACAAGCATGAAGAAATAAGTTCGCCTTGATGATCCCGACAACTGAACCAGACATTACTTCGCTATAAAGGGGTTCGGCCGTGTCTTATTTTATATTACACGGAGGTGAGAGGGAATCTTGATAGTTCTTACGTAAGATCACATAAATAAGCAAAATAAATGTAGTGATTATATCTTAATGATTAAAATGATTTCATTCAATGATTGGCTTTGCTAAAAATTGTTACTTTTAAAATTAAACATCAAAAATAACCGGTCATTTTTTCCTTTAGATTCTGACTTACTTAATAAATATTTAACAGGGGGCAGGGGTCCACCTCTTCTTATTTTTTCTTATTCAGTAGAAGGAGGGGGTCAAAAACTAGTAAAAATAGCCTTATGTTATAAATGGACCCTTATCAAGTCTCAACCAGTAATAATCTTAAAAGTGTTTAGTTTGTTTAGTCTTACTACATTATCTTTGTATGACATTGAAGATAAGCAATTGAAAGACTCATTTCAGATTGAAATGGTGTCAAAAAGTCATTGCCCGTTGTCACTAAATAGCAGATAAGAAATGTTAAAGTTGCATGGACAGTTTCTTTTTTATAAATATGAGCCTGCAAAATTGAGTAACTACCTGATGTAAAGTCATAGTCTAGGAGTGGGTTGGCATATATGTTTAATTTATCCGCAAAAATGTTGACACTGGCCAGCGTGTCAGATCAAACGTTTATATATGTACAACACAGGGCCCAGTAGGGAACCCTGCGGCACACCACTGTAAACTTGGCGAAGGTTTGAGAAAGTCTACCCAATACGTACTTTTAGAGTTCTTAAGCCTTAACTCACACCAGTAGTTGTCTATAATATGTCCTAATTTTTGCTTAACTCATGTGTATCTTTTTCGTAATCCAGGTATATCACGTCAATAGTTCCTTCTCATTGAAGTATTTGGTCCATGACGACAAGCAAGATAACAAGTTGGAAACTGTAGATTGTGAGGTCAAAAGTCATGTGCTATTCTTCAGGAATATTTTTTTGTTTGGCAAGGAAGGTTTGGATACGTTTTAATATGATTATATCCATTGCCTTGCATACCACACTGGCCAAGCTGATAGGTCTATAGTTTGATGGATATAATTTACGTCACTTTTTAAATATGGGTTTCACTGACTCTATTTTCCAGAACTCTGGTAATATGCCAATGTTATATGAAGTCTGAATCATAGTTGCTAGAATTTCAGGGATATCATCAGGCCCTGGTGCAAAATCTATTTTCATTTCTTTTATTGCCAGGCTAACACTTTTGTTGCTGAATTGCTCTATAGAATCATCTATTCAGAGTAATGGGCCTACAATAGGTGGCTAATACCTCAGCTATTTAATGTGGCTGAGTGACACTTTCTCCATCCTTGTTCTGGAGGATAGTTAGGACTCAAAATTTAGAAGTAACTTGCTGTCTAATGTAGGAATAAAACATTTGAGTGCACTATGGAGAATTCTCTTTTTAAATGTAATGCGAGTTGATCTGTTTTAATTTACTACATTATTGTTTAGCTTTCTGGCCTGTAACCACATATCTGCTCCATAACTTCTGTTTATCTATCATTGTGTTTGTTTCCTTTGATATCCATGATTTGTTTGTGGTGTGTCCTACAGGTCTCGCTTGTGGGACATACAGTTTTATAGCTTCTTTGAGTATAAAGTCTCAGTATCAAATTTATTAAAAATTTAATACTGAGACTTTATACAAGTTTTGTTTTTCATGTTTTAATTTATGATAGTAGGCTCTATTATAATTTTGCTTGTGTTTAACTTTCTTTTCTTGTTTCAGCAATAATGTAAAGCGACATATAAGCATGTATGGTCGCTTTTACAGATGGGGGCTTGGTGATCTATGTTTGATAACAGAGTGTCGTCATTTGTTAAGAACAGATCTAGAAATGCTGATTGAATTCCATGATAGGCGAAATCTAGGGTGTTTGTCTATTGTTTGTTGAAGATTGTTGTTTTTGTACCATTGTATGAAGATAAGCATTCTGAAGCTTCATACTTTTTATTATAGGTGGTATTTAACTTTTGTCATGTTGTCAGTCCAGTCAAAATATCTGTCCACAGAACATTTAGGATTATGAGGTCTTAGGTTAGTAATGTAGATAACAATGTATAAAAAAATAAATTAATATACAATTTTTAATTGTTCCAGCTCTGAGGTTCTGTTTAAATTAATATCACTTCAAGAATATATGTATGCATGTCTATGTTTATAGTAATGTCTCAACATATGCTAATGATATTAAAAAGCCCTGCAACTGTGCTAAGCACATGTCTATTACATAGTTTGGAATAGCAGCTTAATAACATATAAAGTCTTACCTGTTCTGGTCCAACATGGCAGAAGTTTGAGATTTTTTCTTTGACTGTGTGGTTGATAGGCTTTTCAGATCGGCACAATATCAGATCAGGAGATAGCCCAAGCCCTCGCAGTTCTCTAACTGATGATTGTGTAGGTTTAGTTTTAGGTTCACCAGTAGATTTGGGCTAAAACAGTAAGACAATTTTAACATAATTTAACATAAAATTATAAGCCTCTGTAAAGTAATTAAAATAAATATTACTACAATCTCACATCCTCCGCTTATCAAATGACTCATATCTATGGAATTTATGTAATTAAATTTTTTAATCTATAATCAAGTCACAAATTAATTATGTTTATTCATATTTCTATTTTGAAACCGTGTCCGTGTGGTGATGGATTAAGAATACAAGTGTCACCACCCCTATTCATTCCATGGGTGTCATAAGAGGCGACTAAAGGAACAAAATAAGCAACTAACATCACTGCTAAGAGAAGGAAAACTTTAAACAAACCCTATACTAACCCGTCTGGCCAGCGTGGTATAGTAGGCCAAAACCTCCTTTCTAAGGAGAGGCCTATGTCTAGCAGTGGACTGTTAAAGGCTGTTGATGATGATTGATGATTTTTAAACAGTACAATATTCATCAACAATTTACATTCAGTCCCAGAAGAAACAGTAACTTTTCTGTTTTCTGAACTAGTTTCTAAAATGACTTTTGCCTGAAGGACCCAGGACCATAAAAGAAGGGAATCATTTTAAATCTTATTTTTTTTAAACACAAAATAGGTCATGCTTACCATTGGCACTAGTGACACATGGGCGCAGCAGAAATTTTCTTTTTTTACTCTAAACTGGAACTGTCGGAATGCTTCCACAAATGACATACTTTCAATATCACCAATAGTACCACCAAGTTCTATGATACATACTCTTGGTGGGGCATTGTCTGGAGTCACCGATATTTGAGCCACTCTTTGCACCCATTCTTGTATGGCATCAGTTATGTGTGGTATAACTAAAAGACAATTTTTTTAAAATAAATTTGAGGACTTTAAATAAACACTTATGAGAAGAAATAGATGTAGATTACTCTCTGTACTGGAGGTTTAGGGATGTTTCAGTATCTAAAATGTGATTATTTAATGGGAGGTGTCGGTGATCGCACTTACCTTGAACAGTTTTTCCTAAATAATCTCCACGTCTCTCGCGCTCTATCACCATTTGATATATCTTGCCAGTTGTTATATTGTTGTCTCTATGCAGGGTTATATCTAAGAAGCGCTCGTAGTTGCCAAGATCAAGGTCGACCTCACCACCGTCATCGAGCACGTAAACTTCACCTAGAAAATAAAAATAGACGGATGCAGATCGATGCAGTATCAAATGTGCCGAAAAGTCACATAACGATCGAATAAAACTAATTAAAATATTATTTACTTACCGTGCTCGTATGGAGAGAAAGTGCCTGCATCGATATTTATATACGGATCAATTTTTATAGAAGTCACATCAATTCCGCAGCTTTTTAAAATTGTCCCAAATGAGCTTGCAATCACACCTTTCCCGACACCACTAATTACACCACCGGTAACCAATATATACTTCATGTCCGTCATTATTAACTTAATTTGCCTTGGTTTGGTCAATGTATATTAACTACTAGTACATTAAGCAACACCTGTATAATTGAGTTGCGATTTTAAAATGCTAAACAAATGTCAATCACACGTGCAAATGATGCGCGCCATTTGCATCTTTCAATTAAATAGAGGTGACAATTAGGGGTGACCCAAATAAATTTACAGAATCGTCTAAAATGTTTTGATGTGAATGTTGTCAATTTTGTAGGATATTAATTATATTATAAGCACAACAGCACGCGAAATTAGGCCTTGTTGGTCTAGTGGTTAGCGTATGCGGCTGCTGATCAAGAAGTCTCGGGTTCGATTCCCGGGTCAGATCAAATATTTGTGTGATCCACAAATATTTGTTTCGGAGTCTGGGTGTTTTTCCATGTATAATATATATGTATTTACAAAAAAAAAGTATGTTTATGTATTTATATCAGTTGTTTAGTACCCATACCTAACACAAGCTCTGCTTACTTTGGGACTAAATGGGCGGTTTTCAAAATTTTGCTCAGGGCTATTTTGCCGTGTCCTACGAGTTTGACCATTGATTATAAGGCAAAAATGTAGGAAGTGAGTGTCAAATTATTTTACGTTAGGGTAAAATGTTTAACTTACTGTAAAAAAAAAGATAAACATAAGACTTAAACGGAAAACATATTTTAATATTTAATAAAATACCAAATATTATCCTACTTTTTTATGTGTCCTTCATCATATCCTGGATTTTGATTACGTATTTTGGAGAATATATAAGCTATATTTGGATATCTTTAGTATTACTCGAATGAAATAACTCATTATATTTGTTTTTAAATAAAATATAATAAGGTTGTAGTATATTTTTCTAATATAAATACTGAAATTATCGGATTTAAAAAACTGGCCACAGCGGACAGTCCTGTACGTATCGGTATGATTTTATAAAGAATAACAATAATATTGTCTTTGGCTCTTAACTATTTTTAAGCAATGCCATATTGACGATGTTTTTATCATTCCTTCGTTCTTTTCCTTTGAATTAAAACTGAAGAAATTCAATCGTCAACACTTGCGGTCCGTGACGTGCGTGACGGGTCTGTTTTGTTTGTCCGGTACGAACATTGATTTTGAAAGGTAAGACCCACAAATTTTATATACTACTCGTGTTAAATTATAAGTAAATATGTTGTAGCTAATGAATGTGTACTAGTAAACTACTATAATCAACTTTTTTTATACCAAAAAAACATGTGATGACAAGTCCGCGTTATACGTAACGTCCAGGACGTGACGTGATGTATTATGTGGACTAAAAACGTTACGTACTGGACTCGTAAAGATGCGTTCATACTGTCTTGTGCAATTTTTATATAAATTAAAAATATAATCCACCCAGAGAGGTAAACTCATTACCTTTATAGGATCTAGTCACCTCATGGTGAGCAGGTTTCCTTATTATGTTATAAATATCCTATTTAGACTAGCGATATAGAGTATACGACATAGTGAACCTTAACATTCCTCACATCCTCGGCACTTAATTACAAATTAATTTATTCCTACTCAGGTAAATTATGCCGTTGACTGGTGCCGAGAGAGACAAAAACAACGGCGATATGGACAAAAACAAAGAAAATGAAGAAAAATACAACAAATATAAAAAGAAAGAAGTCGAAAGACTGAAGAACATAAACTCAAGGTAAGTGAACTAAATAAGGAAGAAAAGGAAAAAAGACGGAAAATTTGGAGATAACAAAAAAGGAATAAAAGGGAAAATAAAAAAGTAAATAATACTAAGCCAGCTGTTCCAGTGACAGTGCCAGAGATGCAAGATAATACAAAATTGAAGAAAAAACAGAGATTGAATTACCGAAATTATAAAAGATATCAAAGGACATTAAAAACTTGTGAAAGGTTAAAGAAAGTTATTAGTAGTTTAAGTAAAAATAGATTTCGCCTAGAGACTAAACACAAAAAGATGATTGAGCTATTGGAAAATGAAAAAGTTACTCTAAAAGAAGACCAAACAATCACGCAGAATTACCTACTTATTGGTTCCCTATTTTATTTTTGTTACTACTTATTTGACATTTTTTTGTATCTGTTGGATTTTTTTGTAAGTTAAGAAGTATTGTTACCTACTTAATGTGAAAATGAAACTGAGATAGACTTGAATCCCCTAAGTTTTTTGTAAAATATATTTTTAAAATGCTCAAATCAAAACAGTCTGTGATATTGACTAATTTTATAGAAATAAGTACAGTAAGTGATGTGACTTAAATAATATGTCACATCACGACGTTTTTGAAATGTTGAATAATATTGTATTGTTTCTAAAATGACTAGAAATTGTGCTCGTTGTAAACATAGCTTTAGAGTTCCTAAACGTAACGACTGTTGTCCACATACGTAACTGTCCTGTTTTGGCTGTTATAGTTTTTATTTTTTTATGAAAAAACCTTTGGGAGTTATGTTTTTGTTAATATATATTAAATGTCTTTTTGTTATTTTTTGTATTTAAAAAAACTTACCTATAATGTTAGTCTTTCAGAATAGTTATTTATTCACAAAGTTTGATAGTCCAGAGTGCCATTTAGTTACGTACAAGACATATTTTATATTTTAAACAGCACTAAGGGGCAAGATATCACAAAGTGGTATTAGATTTTAGAAGATTTTTATGTTGTTGATTAATTATAAATAAAGCTGATTAACTTTGATATGATTGAGTTATTATTTACTTTGAATGAAAATGTAACGTACAAGACCCCTGTATTGGCAACCCTCACTATAATAATACATTAAATAGAAATTATACTCATATAACATTGTTTGATTATGGTTTTTCTTAAACCTTAGTTCATTGTCAATGTCTACATTTCATCGTTTATTTAAAATTTTGTTATGAAAATAAATGGACATCCTGTACGTAACGGAGAAAAATTTTGAAAAACGCCCAAATGATGTTGTGTGTAAGTTGTCCAAATATTTATTTATTTATAAAAAATCAAACCACGCCATAGAGCTAAAAAGATAAACCATAGACTAGTCGATGAAGCCAAACTATAGTCGGATTTTTAATTAGACGATATCCACTGACGTTTACTGTGTTGTCAGTTTTTGATGAAATAAAAATAGTGCTGTGACAAAGTGAATGATTAAAAAAACTCCTGAATGAATGAAATTACCTCGATTGTCGAGTAAATAGTTAGTGTGCCGAACTGCCGATATCGGGTACGGAGTTCGAATTTTAGTCATATAAACGAGTTTTCGACGACTTTGTTCGTATAGTATCTATCTATACTGAATACCGAACAGGCTGGTGAATCTAGGAATAAATTTTAAAGATATGACGGGGAACACCATGCCAGAAAGTCAGGCCGCGAAAAACACATGACAGATCTATTTAACAGGGCACTTGTGTCGTCTGACCCCAACATTTCTGATGTAAGAGTGAAGAAGAGGCTTCAAAAATTAGACCGTAAGCCACTACCAGTGACGGCTTTAGAACTGATCCAACCATATCAAATACCAAAATCATATTTAAATGAACCAGATGATGTAAATGATCTCTTTGAAGATTGTGAGGATTTAATTTTTACATCCGACTTTCACAATTGATTCTTTTTAAAAAATTGTATAAATAGGCAAAATTTTCTGTCTGTCTGTCACTCAATTCGATTCGTTTATTTTTAACACAAGTGCAAGAAAGTACAACAAATAAACAAACAAACCAAAACAATAAAGCAAATCTATTGATGTTCAGTAATTTAAACACTAGAGTGAAATTTATTGACATGTATACTGCCAATACCTTTGCCTTTGCCCACAGACGAGTAATATCTCTATTAACAACCCTAAAACCAAAAAAAAGTACAAAACTCAAGAAGCTTGTAAACTTATGGATCCTGCATGATGATTAGGATTTGTTTTTTTTTTGTATTACTGGTACTATTGCAGGCTAGTTATTTATCAAGGTTTTGAATCCAACTAAGACAAGATATAGCTGTAAAAAAAAATTTATTTCCCGTATTTTTCATGTTATGGTTTATATTTTTGTGTTATTTGTGTATGTTAAAGCCGCAAAGAAGGACATTAGTAGATTTACAGAAACTCATACTGGATCTAAGATTTTAATAATTTTTTTTTTGAATATTTACAAAAAAAAAGCGGCCGAGTGCGAGTCGGACTTGCCCATGAAGGGTTCCGTAGCAGCAAGTAACATCATATAAAAGTTTTTGTAGTTCGTTGTAACTTTCATCGATGTTTTAATAATAGTGTTTTGATTGTAAGAAATGTAAATTGCGGCTTATGATTTACGACGTATTAAAAAAAAACTTACTAGATCTCGTCCAAACCAACTTTCCTTGGAAGTTTGCATGGTAATGTACATCAAATATTTTTTTTACTTTTATCATTCTCTTATTTTAGAAGTTACAGGGGGGGGGGGGACAAAAATTTTACCAGTTTGGAAGTGTCTCTCGCGCAAACTATTTAGTTTAGAAAAAAATGATGTTAGAAACCTTTTTAGATTTTATATATATTTATATTATAAATTTTTGAACTTCAGTTCTAAGTATGGTGACCCCCAAAGTATATTACTTACTTTTAAATTAATTTAACTATTTAATAAAAATATAATAGGAGGAGGGTTGTTTTTTGGGTCAAAAAACATAATGTGCGACGCGCGCGACGTTGAGCCGTCAAAAAACTGGTTGTAGTTACATACTACTAGTATCTTATATCAGAGCACTTTTATACAATTTCATTCTTAAATAGATATAATATTCTTTTATAGTTTGAAATGATAAACTATTCACACTCATTGTTCATTCATCTGATTGAATGAGAACTGAACGCATCACTATTACTTTAAATATGGCAGCATTATTTTACTAAGTGACATTAGCTACTGTCAGGTAGCTTCGTCTAATTAAAAAATCGAGTATAGAAATAAAACTGTCACCTATTCATGGTGTCATAAAGTGTCATTCTGTCATTGATTGACGTGAAAGCCCGTGTTTGCAAATTAATCGGTATTTTTGTGTCGCTCGTCTACGTATCTTTTAAAAATAACCATCAAAAGTTAAGTGTTGTTTACCTAGTTTTACAGCAAAATACAAAATGCCTAAATATTATTGCGATTACTGTGACACATATTTAACACACGACTCACCAAGTGTAAGAAAAACTCATTGCACTGGAAGGAAACATAAAGATAATGTTAAATTTTATTACCAGAAGTGGATGGAAGAACAAGCACAACATCTCATAGACGCTACTACAGCTGCGTTTAAAGCAGGTAAAATTGCTCAAAATCCGTTTAACAAGGGAGCAGCTATACCTCCTCCATGGGACCCTTCAGTTATGGGACCTGGAGGACCTAGACCACCTGTTCCTGCACCTGGAGGACCGCCTGGAATGTTACCACCTCCAACAATGGGTCCTGGCGGTCCTATGGCTCCACCGATGATGATGGGACCACACGGGCCGATGCCGCCTATGATGGGAATGAGACCTCCAATGATGGGACCCATAATGGGACCAATGGGCCCGATGGGGCCAATGGGTCAAATGCGGCCGCCACTTATGAATGGTCCACCTATGAATAAATAGCATTTAATGGAAAGTGACACGGACTGAAATATAGAAGTGTAATTAATATAGTTTTTACAATTCACAAGACAATATGTGGAATTTGAGGTTACAACATGGTAATTATTCTGTTAATTATATTTGTTTTAGTGCTCCATACATTTGTTATGGTTTAAAAGTGTATAAAAAGTAATTTGAGGTTATAATATAATACTTAAATAAATGGACATAATGGTATTTTTTGTTTTCAATAACTTTGAAGTTATGATGTGAGACATAGCACTATAATGATTTGTTTTTGGTTAATGTATTTTCTATCTCAAATAGATATCAAAAGATTATAAATCTCTGGTTATATTATGAGCAGAGATGCAAAGCTGTTTTTGCTCCAATATTTGTCAGAACAAGTCATGACTATGATTTATTCGTGTGACAAAAACACTATTTGTAAAATCAATTACTAGTTCCTTTGCCAATGCATTTGCAAACCAGCAATAAGGCCAAGAAAGTTTGTGATTTAAAATAATAAAGCCCTTTTATTCCGAGTTTGAGCACAAATTTGGCAATACATATTTTCCAGTCATATTTACATTATGTCTCGAAACTCGGAGTGCCTCCTGGCATAGACCTCCTCAACCACACTCCACTGAACTCTATCTTCTGGTCCAGTAAGCCCCCAAGGTTAGGTGGATATTGTACTCTCGATTGTCTCCACTCGGAGGAACATGTTAAAATAAATTCTTGAAATTAAACTCACTTGTACTTTTATTCCACTAGTGGTGTAAATACAAGGGAGTTTATTTTCAAGAACTTTTTTCTAAATGCATATTATAATTTGTAAGATAACTAAACTAAATATTTTAAAATTTTGTCTGCCTGTTTGTAATGACTAATCACTAGAACAGTTTGATCCTTTTTGATGGGACTTTCACTAATTATAACTAACTTAGGCTACGTTTTTTTAGACTATTTGCACCCCACGGCATGACTTTTAGGGTAGCAAGAGTGAGATTGCATGGTTGGCCTAGTGGTTAGAGTGGTTGCCACGCTGCTTTATACTGCACCGTGTTGTGGGTTCATGTAGGCACAAATTGTGAACCACACAAAGTTTTACCCCATGTGGGATTTGAACCCATGACACTTGGCGCAGTAGGAAGCGGTTTGGATACCAATGTTTGTACAAAAGAGTTGTCCGTCAAGCAAAAAATTATTATATCTTGAAGAGTTACAAGAACAGAATAATGTATAAATCTTAAAAAGGCAAAGATAGACTAAAGCAAACAGTTTTGTCAGTAGGTAACCCATCAAATACATATTGTTTTGTGACATATTTGTAAGTTTGTATGTAAAATAAAATATTGATGTGAAAAATGCTTTTTTTATTTCCATACAGTTAAATTAACAATGCAGATTAACTAATTTTATAGAATCTTTTCTTGCAAGAGAGTATTTCGTTTCAATACATCTTTGACAGTAAGGAGTTTTTATGAAGTAGAATAAATGACCCACTTAACCTCATCTGCGTCTAGTTATCGCTTGTGGCCTGTGTGTGAAAAAAGTGGTTGTAGTGAGCCAACCATTAAGCTGTGGTGGACTATTTTTTAGAACATTACGCACTTCACAGACAATGTAAGATTTCAAATAAATAATTTACCCCGGTTTTTTAAATACAATTCCGCTACTCCCTGACGATGACATAGCCTGTAGCCTTTCCTCCAAAACTGGACTATCAAATACAGAATTTTTCTAATTGGACTAGCACTTCCTCAGATTAGTGCATTCACTCTTTAGCCGTATAACATTAGTATAGATGATACATACAAGATACATACTATTAAATTAAAATAATCAAATTGCTATAGGTCTGTTTAGAATTATTAGTTTGTCAATTTCTCCAGGCTAAATTCACATTAACACTGCTTTATAATGTTGAATTGGTTGACTGTCGTAAACTGTTATAGATCACATCGTCCGGTCGGAGCTTCCTGTCCTTGTGTTGGGAGGGACAGACTTGACATGAGTATGACCAAAGTGGAGTCTGTCCCCAGTTTAGTTCGTAATTGGTGGCGCTGCATCGTTCAATGCGTAAGAGAGAGACAGCTGTCGCAGCGCTACTGCCACGCCGCCAAGCGGAAATGTCGTTCGCAGAAAGTTTGTCATAAGAGCGGTACCTATATGAGGTATTGGACTGCGATAGTCTGAAGACGACCGTTTGTGGCATAATATGTTATGAGCGTTTCCGTGATTCGGAGATCACGTTAAGCAGTCAGTCCCGGTTGTTATCATAGGATAGCAGTCGTGAAGCTTAGCTGGAGGCGTTCAGACGGCTTAGGAACATCCAACGGCAAGATCACTTAACCACAACGTATCTTGCCAATCCCCAACCCGCACTCGGCCTGCGTGGGGATTTATGGCCTTAACCCTCTCCTGAGGAGACCCGAGCCCAGCAGTGGGACATTATGGGTTGTTGAGGCTCATGACCATGGGTTACACTCTCGTGAATAGTAATCCTGTACAGGTCCGCCGAATTTCCTATAAAACTACTACTGCTAAGGTGGCAAAGAAGTAGGTATATTACTTGTATCCCACATATTATGCATGTGGGATACAAGTAATTGGTACTTGGTACTTTATTGGTATAATCAGTCATCTTCATAGTGGGAAGAAAAAAAACTATGTATAAAAGTAATTATGCATGTTTATTTTTATTATGATAATTATTAAGTATGATTAATAAATACTATGTGCGCGTTTGCTGTATTGATTCTTGTGTTGATAATGACTCTTCTTCAGATATTGTTATTGCCACACCCGTCGCAGCTCCACGAGTTGCAAATATTATAACAGTGAGATCCGCAAGTAGCAACAATGTTGTAAACATTGGTAATACACCATTCAATGCTTGACCAGTATTAGTAATAGAATTTACAGTATTTCCTTCTGCATGTAAACGACGAAGCTCTATAAAAACCACTATAGATAGAGTAATTTGAAGTGTAACACATGATATAAGTGCATATATTTGTATAAACTTTGAACTGTAACGATGGCAGCAATCGCAAATTATAAAAATACCAAAAAAAAAGTATGTAGTGAAGAGTGCAATAGGCGCTATAGTGGCATGACTAATGCCGTGTGTCTTCGTTGTCATTGCTCTTTCATTTATTAAATTTCCAGTGTTCACAACCAGTGCTAGAAATCGAAGCTTACAATGAAGGCCGTCGGCGCTCATTAAAGTGTCGGCGCTTTCATTGGAATTACACTTCATTGGTTCTGATATGCTGTGAAGACTTTCTTAATAACATTACACGATGTTTACGGAAAATAAATAAAAAATTTCGAGTGGTGGTAAAATAAATAATTGACAGAAGTAAGCATAGATAACTTAAAAGAAGTCAAGTCTAAGAAAGTGACACACCCTGAAAAGTAAGATTTGAAACAAAGCTTTCAAGAGAATATTATAAAAAAAAATGGATGATGTAATTTTGTGAAAATTATTTTACACTGTAAATTATTTGAGCCCTGCGTTGTGCAATTTTTTTCCCGCGACTGTTTTGTAGTTATTTACAAACTTTAGATTTGAATGAATAACTGGTCTGGTCTGGCAATACTTTAAATACTATTTCAGAGATCTTATACACAACGCCATCTAGTTCCAAACTAAACAGAGCTTGTACTATTAACACTAGACACCTAATATACTTTTTTTGTATATACATAAATAAACATTTCAATATCTAGAAAACACCGAAACTCCGAAGCAAATATTTGCAGATATCTAATACAATCATTTTTTCCGACTCGGGAATCGGACCCGAGACGCCATACGCTAACCAGTGGTTGTTGGTCTAGTAGTGACTAGACCAACAAGGCAGTGGATTAGGACAAGACAGAATAGGAATATGGAGTGCAAACGCCTCGATCTATCTCGTGGGTGTCGTTTGAAATATTTGTGTGATCCACAAATATTTGTTTTGGAGTCTGGGTGTTTTCTATGTATAATATATCTGTATTTACAAAAAAAAGTATGTTTATGTATTTATATCAGTTGTTGAGTACCCATAATACAAGCTCTGCTTAGTTTGGAACTAGATGATGTTGTGTGTACGATGTCTGAAATATTTATTATCTGTCATCACGCGCACAATACACAAGTTTTATAACCCTATTTATATATTGTAATACCCTAATACATTTATTGAGAGTGGGAATCGAACCCACGACGTCTGTTAGTGTATTCGCATGCCAAGTTTACCACAGCTAGCTTAACATAAGCAATGGAAACTATTTGGGTTATCGAAGGACAAAAGATACAGGCATATTATTCAACACATTTTATTTAAAATTGTATTCCGAATAACTTAAAAACTTTGAAAAAGTTCAAAACACTACTAACATAGTACCTAATGTGTACTCAATAAATACTTAAATGCTAAGTTTTATAACCAGCTTTTAGGATAGAAAATATCATATACACAAAACAAAATTGGCCCCATAGAGCTATTACAAATCAATCATAACTTTGAGCTCGAATTAAGAAATACGTGAAACACTGGTTTTGAAAAAAAAAAGTGCCTGCAAAAATGGCACACTAAGCAAGAAAAGACTAGATTAAAGCTTCTATGAATTTCATTGCCTTATTTACAAATTGAGATTGATGTTTTGTAAGCACCGCTTTGACATCTTGTTGTAATATCAGTTTTATCATAAGGCAGTTTCAAGCGTAGTTGGTGAAACTTTGCCTCGGTCCGGAGATGATTTGCTTCGGACATTCGTCGACGAACCAGTCGTTGAAGGGCTTTTGAAGGATGTCAACTTTGGCGGGGATGACTCCGAACATGTATTAAAGAATTCAGCACGTTTTGCCTGCATTAATTCTGTTCTTGATAGGCTTTGTCCTCTTGTAAAGTCCTGATTGAGAGGGAACACCCCTTGATCAATTGATTGAGGGAAGGCTCTTTCAATTTCCAAAGCGTTTTCGTTCAGCGGTATCAGGTTGCGGCGAGCACCAAAATGTTGGTTTGTGACTATAGGTATCGTATTTGATGATTGGCTCTCTGGAGAAGCATCATGTTTTTCTCCTGAGCTGTTAGAATTTTCATCTTCGTTATATGCTTCTGGTATAGGAGTAGACAAGACGTCAGACCTCGGACTTGCGAACCGCCATTGTGACTTGGGCGATAGTAATATTTTGGGTGTATTTTTGTGTTCTTTGATTAGCGCTCCAGTACGTCCCGGTGATGTAGGTTGGGTATTGTGTTTTATAACTTTTCTATGTGTATACGTTTTCGGAGATCCACTTAGATCAAGAATATTTATTTGAGATTTATTTGCGATTTGTGCTGGTATTATTGGCGTTTGCGATTTCTCTCTTGAAAGTTTTAATTGTTCAACTGCTGACAATTTGTTACTTTTACTTTGAGGATTAATTGTATTTAATTTAACGCTGTGCTGTAGTAACAGTTTCTTGAAATCTAACCTAGATGTCTGAGACAAAGGTCCGTATCGATCGGCACAAGTTGTTTCTTGTTTTTGAACTCCATACATAGCACCGAATTGAGACGGCATTGAGTTTTTATCAGCAGGAGACCAACTCATTCGGTGTCTAGGATCCCCTAAATAACCAGTTTCCGGATAACGTTGACTACCTTTAGTATATAAAGAAGTTTCAGAACTGACTGGAGATAAACTAATGGTGGATAATGCTGGAGATTCTGATCTTTCTGGACCGTCTTTTATATTTAATTTCTTCTTACTTTTATGTATAACAGCGTATAGTTCTTCATTGGTCATGCTTGATTTAACAGGAGATAACAATTTAGAAGAAAGGTCAACAATATTTTCTTTGTTGGATGGAGTCGATGATTTAAAAGTCCCTAAAGTCCTAGGATCTATAGGTGATATTTTGATAGATTCTTCGTTAATATTAGTGGAATCTTGTCTTTGGTCAAGTGGTTGTAGGTCCTTGGTTACTGTTTTAATTGGATAGTTGAAGATTCTTTGTGGAGCGTTAGGTTCGGTGTTCATTTTCTTCGGCAGTGTCCAAAACTTTGGCTGTTCTTTTTGAGTATTCGTTGTATTATCATAATTGACGATACCATGTTTGCCGCGTAGATGCGCTGTATGGTACCTGTGTAAGGTGGGATTGATGGCATTCAAGTCTACTGTTGGTCTCTTATCCTGGACTTGGCTTGTCGGCATGTTCAAATAGGGTTTGTCAGCACTGGAATGTCGATAGTCTGGAAATATAAAATACTTTTTGTCAAAAACAAAATTATAAGTACCTTCTTGAACTGCAGTGTCCGCCTAATTATACATTACGTTTAATGCTACGATAAATATAATAAAAAACCAACATAGCAAATTTATAATTTCGTTCTAGTTTAGAATTACAACGGAATTTGTAAGAAATAATAATAACTGAGACCAGGATTTGAATAGCTTCAAGAATTTGTTTTACTGGTGTGAATAATGATATGTGAAGATGTGCAGTAATCATCTCTGCTAAGGACCTTTAACGATGTTTTAGAAAGGGGGTATTCTCTTATTTTGTAAACATTTATGAGACTCTAATTCGCGAATAAAGTATTCAATTGTCATCATTGCCTCGTTATGAGTATGATTTTCAAAATAAGTCACAAAATATACTACTTAGCGATATACAGTCGTATATGAGTAAATTTAAATACAACAAAAATACGGTAAATTGCCATCGACTCGTTGTTTTTTTCACATATCACTATTCATCGAATAACTACATACTATTTTGTTTACATAAATAAAAAAATACATGCTCAGTTATAGAAAGTCATACGCACGAACATATATAGCACAAGCATTTGTAACAAAATCAAATTAACATCCTAACTACGAAATAAAATAGTAACTCAAAGTACATATATGTAAAAATGTGCCGAAACCAAAAGCGTAACTATGGCTGAAATACTAAAACATACATTCAACTAAACATAAATAACACAGAAATATTACGTAAAAGTAAATATATAAAAAATGTACATACATCGTTTAACAGAATTAAAACATTTATAGTGCATGGTATCTTATTCTTATATTACTTAATAGTTATCACCACTTCAATCAGAATTTTAGTAAATTATATTAATTTAGTTTAGTGTGGCACTAAGTGCTGACTTTTAGTTTGTTAGTAATTTAGACCCCATGCATCATGCCAAATAAGCAACACAAAACTTTACCTTTGGAGAAGTAGTCGTTAAAGACGAAACAGTGGAAGCAACCTCCTTCACTGTGCAAAGCGATGTAAGATGAGTGCAATAAGTACCTACTACACACCTATTTTATCTTTAGAATATGAGATCGCCGATTCTTTCAAACTAGTTTTAATGCCACTTTAAATCTTTATAGTAAAGACTTATTTCTAATTAGACGGTCACAGTAAAAACTTAGTAATAAAAAATATATATTCAGCCTTTGTTTTAGACTAAGCATAAATGTTTTTTTTTAAATTAAAATCATTCACTGTCATGTAAATAAATTTGTCATTTTCAATGGGTATTGCAATTGAAACCGACTAACGCATTACAAGCATAAAAAAATACACTTTTATTGCGACGTCAGAAGTGAGATTAAATCTAGTTCAGTTCAAATTTTCAGAATCCTTTTTGTTACATTTTTATTTATTCTTATCGTGTTATACACAAATTAGTGAAGTTATATTCGTGAGGATCTTTATGCCCGCTACAGACGTAACGATAAATCGTTGCCATAAATCTGTGCAGACCGTTTTGCACAGATTTACCGGTCAACGAAAATCTGCAATAATTTCTCTTACACACGTTCGATAATTCTGCGCAAATTAATTTGCACAGATAAATTGCTACAATTTTATCATTACATGAGTAGCGGGCAGTAATATCCAATTGTTATTCTCCCATAGGTGTAGTAAGAAACGGAATAGTCGGTATTATATACATTTAACCGTACTTTATCTTTGAAGTGGAAAGTTCTGTTTATGAACAGGATGTAATGATATAAAAATCAGATCGGATCTTAAAATAGTTGTATTTCTGTCAAAGGTTCAACGAATATTTTTTTAATGTACCATCTGGTTTTTATTTCATTTTTATTGGGCTTAGTAAGTTTATTCCCTTTTGTAATGTATGCCATACATATAAACCGAACATGGTATAGTTTCACAGCCCAGTGCTATAATGAGTAGTGTGAGGGTGATAGCTGAAGGTGTAACATTAAATGAAATAAGTGCGTTAATTCACAATAATTCTATAATAATATTATTTACAAAAAATACAAACACATAGAATAACACACCATGCACTTACATACGAAGAATATGAACCACTCGTAAGCTGTGCACACTGCGGTGAAAAAAGCCACCATGCATTTAACACTTACACTAAAAACATTGCATCATTAAAATAAAATACTGATACATCATGTAGATACAGAATTTAAAATTCATCTATAATAATACATTCACACAAACTAAATAAAAACTATCACAGAATGGACAAAATTTATATAGAGGAAGACAGTTATTTGTACTTTTTTTGTACAAAGGACGGATTATTTCCTAATAGCTAATATATTTTTCAATTTAATTATTTTAACAAGACCGTATTCTATACTCTATAGAACAACAATTAATTTATTTCTTACTACTTAATGATAAGCGTATACTACAAGTCATCGGTAACAGAAAATAATATGGTTACATTCAATAGATGTTGAAATCGTTGGAAAAAGGAAGTGTTAAAGAGTATTTAAAGTTTACCAGATTTCAGTGCCATAGTCAGATTCAGAAATAGATAATATTCTAGCACGATACATAGAACTATCTTCAGGTACAGTTACTTTACTTGGAGTTAAAGGACAGCCTGGAGGAGAATGTAAAACGCAAACATCGTCAGATTCAGAATCTAAAATTGCTGTTAACATATCTAAAGAAGTGTCTCTGTTGTCAGGGATTATCGCCACTGTATGTCTTTTAGGCATAGGTGTGGTAAACGGACTTAACGTCAAAGCAGACAATTTTGCTTCGAACTTGTCATCTACAAATGAATTGATATTGTCAGTAAATTCACACTTTTCTAATTCATCTATAGCACTTCTATGGCTCAATTTAGGGGAGACAGTCGGAGGGTAGTTAATTTGATCGCGCAATAAATCTGCTGCTATTTCGGCTTGAATCATTTCTAACGAGTCTACTTTTTTCGCGTTTGTGCCAAAACTTTCGAGTTTTAGTAGCTTCTTGATAGGCATTAGAGGGGAGTTTGCTAGTTTATAACTATCGCTACGTTTTATTTTGTTTACATTTGAACATTCGGAAATCGTGGTGTTACTACTGTTGGGACTCAATATATTATTAGTATTATTATTGCGATTAGTAAACATTCTTAATACTTCAGCAATCTTATTAACTGACTTATTTAAATCTTGTTTATCAAATTTGTTTTGTTGCATTATAGGAGTTTGGAAATTTGGGACAAATGGTGTAACTGATTGATTAATTTGATTGAGATCAACATCAATATTTTGTAATTTGTCTTCGAACAGTTTTCTGGTGATAGACTTTGAAGAAATGATCTTACCTGCGGAATCGTCTTTCGTCGGGGATAAGCTGACACCCTCCGCATCGTGAATATTTACATAAGCCCCTGTTCTAGTAATCGCTTCTACGACTCGCGGTATATCTTGAGGGTTTTTGTTTATTTTCGTGTTTTGTTGATTGCTAGATATTGGTGTTTCGGTGATAGGAGTGGCGGTTATAATTGTACTAGGTTTAGGTGTTGGTAAAGTTACAAATTCGGTAGTCATAGGACCGTCAGGTTCCATAGGCGCTTTGATAATCATTTTTCCTAATTGGGGTGAGGTTGGCTTACTCGGAGGCTGTGGCGTTTCATAAGGGAAGTCGGTTTCATCCGTTACTTTCACCACGTCAGGAGTTTCACGTTGAATAACCGCCGTAGTGGGTTTAATCTCTTGTACAAATGGTCCTGGTTCGAAAGTCGTGTGAGCTCCTTTCCTTCGTTTTAGTGTATCGGATGAATAAATAACTTGGCCTTGTGAATCAAGAGTAACTTTTGCCCCTTTTCTTTGTAATTCTTCTAATGCTGGAGATGGTTTTTCCTCAAGACTGTCTGTCTGTTCTAAATAATCTTTGCTAGTACTAAGACAGTTTGGCAATTCATTAAGAGACACATATTCCGTTTCAGGCAATTTGCCAGACAATACTGTTTGTAAATTTTTTCTTACAATGTCACTATTTCCATAAATACTTCTGTTGAGAGTCATCTTCTGGTTATTATTCTTAACATCTGCAATAGTAACGTAGTCACCGGTATCGTATATATCTTCTACAATTTCTGGTTCTTTCGTGACTGGTGATTTCTTGTTTGATAATTTATGTGGCAAGACCCCTTTTAATTTACACATTAGGTTATTAAATGGCTGCAAAGAAGTTTTAAGTTGACTTGAATGTTTATTGGGCTTCGTTACATCTATGTTTGTTTTAATTTCCCTAGGATTTTCTTCAATGGGTAATTCTAATTTTGGCCTGTTAGCCATTTTAGTTATTTCAGTCAAAGTATCTGTTTTAACAATGGTATCAGATTCTCTGTTACTTATTTCACTCTCATCGTCAGAGTTGGAAGGTGTAATCACACACATTGATGGGATTCTAGAACTATTGATTGTAGTTTTGTATCTTATTCTTTCTATTCTTTCAGTGCCTTCAAGATCAGAGGATTCGGAATAATCTTGTTCTGACAAACTATTTTTTCCATGCGCACTGGAAACAGAATCTTCTATGGGAGAACTAGAAGTATTGTGACCTGAGTCTGGTGAACTGGTTCCTGTACTTTTCTTTGTACTTTCAAATTCAGTTTCTGTATGCACCTCAGCAACTGCGGTTATCTCTTTATGGTTGCCGACATTTCTCGTAATTGTAATAGTTGCGGGTGGCACTTCATTTATTTCTGGTGACGACTGGTTATACCCTGTTAATGATGATCGAACTGGATTATATCTCAGACTGCCGAAAGGTGATTTTGTGAAAGAGGAATTAGTTCTATCTAAACTGGCATTTGCACTGTGCGCGCTTCCTCTACTTCTATTCATTTTGGTCAATGAACTCTTTCGTTCAGGTACACTTGGGCCTATTACTAAGGATCTGTCGCTTCCAGCTGCCATTAAAGTCGTGCAGACAGTACCAGCAGAACTTGTTGTTGTACTGGTTGACCCTTTTCCAAACAATTCATATTCATTTTCAGCTGACATAGTTTGACTGTTGGATGAGTTTGACAGAGCATTACTCGTGTGCATTGGTGTGCTGGGGACAGTTTCTTCTTCTTTCAAGGTTTTCAAACCTGAATCCATATGGAACGATGTGTAGTAACCCTCCGTATCACAAGAGAATTCTGAACTAGTTTCCAAATCTTCGTGTAAGTCGTGAATAATATCAGGAGTAAGAGTACCTTCACTAGTGACGCTGCCTGAGCCTGAAGTATTAAGGAACCTTCGTCGACTAATAATGGAACTCGGGGGGCCGTGATGTGCATTTAAGGAATTGTTTGATGTACCGCCTGAAGTTGTGCTTTTAGGAGGAACTGTTGTAGTAGTTATTTCAGAACCTATACTTGTACGACCTGATTCAGAACTGGCAGACCAATTTCCGCTGGAAGAATGGGGTTCATCTTTAGCAGTCCCGGACCGCCTAAGCCTCCTTTGGACTGAAGTACCGCGTAATTTCACCCCAATGTTAATTGTAGCTGTGTTTGTAGGTACTGAGCTAGGCACTCCAATACTCTTTTCCGAAGAAGAATATGATGCACATCTTTGATGAGTTCTTCTGTCCTCTTCTCCCGGTCGTTTCTTTCTCAATGTGACAGTTTCTTGAACAGATTCTACTTGTCGAGTTGGTGATTTCGAGTCTTTGACTTTTTCAGTTTTGGAACCATCTTTAAAACTATCTCTACTAGCGCTAGGTGATCTCCCAATCAATCTCAACCTATTTTTGCCCCATTGTTTCAGAGAGTTGAAATGACCTTTCTTTGTCACCGGATCGATAGGACTTTTCTTAAGTAAATCACTAGACTTCGACCTGATGACTGTATTACTATCTTCGATTTCTTCAGAAGCCACTGCGTTTGTTGTATCGCTAAAGTAAAACAAACCAAGCAAAGCATTAGTCACACGCTAAATGCATAATGCATATCTATGTTTGAAAGTTCTTAAAAGAGCGCCGCTTAGTCTCGTTACAGCGGAGCTCTTCAAAGATGTAATTAATCATGAAGCTAATGAACAAATGGCACTATTAGTGATACAGTGCACAGATGATTGGGTGTCCTTGTTTCCGAGTTATAGAAACGTTGAATAAACAATGACATCCAATGTTAAACATAATGTATTCACAGAAGCACGAGATAGTATTATCAACGAGATGTTAAAAATGTGTGCTCAAGATTTTGTTTTATCTTTAAAGCTGTCCACGCTTACTGTGCTGACCGGTTATTGTCGTTAATCGAGACGAGAGATTACATTATCTACGAACAAAATATTGAACTAAAATTGAACAAAGTATATTATGAAGTTCAAATAGATAATGTAATCTGGATGGGTGAATTCAGTGCAATACTAAAAGCTTACCCAGCTATAGCCTCTCTAAGCTCTTTTTGATCAGTGCCCGAAATGGTGTTTCGTCTTTTACCACGAAGTTTTCTTGTGCGTGTGCGCCGCTTCACAGTGTCTGTTTCACCGGTAGTGCTCTCTATATGAAGAGATTTCCGTGAACTGCACATTCTATCGAAGAATTTTCCGGACGTGTCGATTGCTACGACTTGTGGGGGAAATCTGCATAGTTAAGAAAAAAAAAGAAATTGAAAAGATAAGTACTAATCTGGCATGTCTCAGTCAATATTTGACACAATGTCAATAATATATTTTAATTTACAGAGGTACTCTAACGGAATATTACAATGATATTCCTTTCCGCGCGTACATATTTCTGAGAGAGCTGTGAACAACAAAATACATAAATAAAATATACCTACATATGCATTATCGGAGCAGTAGAATTAATTTTTAACCGCAATTTATTGCTTGTTCTTAATAGGTGTTGTGACATTAATTTCTTTGATAATAACCATTCCACATTTATAGACATTATTTTACCGATCACTACTGATTTAAATAAAATTTAACGGAGTCTTCATATTATTTTATACATTGCATTAAATAGCCTATGAACAATTAAACGCATTAACGAGGTACTCAACTGGACGGCGAACTGGGAGATAAACTCTTCAGGAGGATTATCATATTTACTAATTTCTGTAATAATCTGTAGCAGTGAACCTAATTTCATCGTGATAAATGTTTTTCTGCGAACTCTACTAAACGTGATAGTGCGTTTTATATTTAATAAGAAACATTAAACTCGTAATGGTATAAAATGAAAATGAAGAAGATTAATAAAAATAAATTTTGCAATGCAACTGAATTCAAACACGATATTTCGTAATTATGGGCGGAACTCGCATTTTTAGTATTTTTGTTTTGTCCCAATTTGTTAACTTCTTGAATTCAATTTTTTTTAATGGGTTTATATTTAGGCCTACCAAAGTGACTCTACTCTATCTGATGGAAAGCATGATAAATCAATGCAACATTCGCTATGTTATGTGTTATGTATTGCCTCACTATGGCAATTTGAGATAAAACTGCATCATTTGGCCTCCGGTCTCACATTCAACCAAGCAAATACGACAGCATGAATGCTGTCATTTTAATATTCTTCTGTGTGTGGGTAGTACTCGATAAGGACCATTGAAGATAAAGAAGAAGAAGAAAATCGCAATCTCAATTTAATGCCTTTCTAAAAACAGATTCTTACTTGGAAGCGATGATCCTAAGTTGTTCATCGGGACTGGGTAGCCTATGGTCTAAAGGCTCATCATCACCAGATCCGCATTCTGACAGTTCATCGGGTGTTAGTGTGACGCTATTGGCTATCCTCATAGACGAGTCTGGTAACGCAGTGACGTCACCAATGGCTTCTTTGGATGTCCATTTTCGTAGTTGCTCTACTACTGTCGGCTGGAAATGATTAGGGTAATTTAAATTAGCTAGAAGTATCGTTGAATACGACGTTTAAATCTTTTCACATTAGATAAAACTTAAAATGGGTATATGTATGAAAGACAATGTTAAAATTGACTGTCGTGACGAATATGTTTTTATTTATTTTCGTTTTCAAGTAGGTTTATGAAAACGAAAATAAATCGCTATGATAGAGGAATGCTTTGAATTAGTCACATAATTTAAAATTAAATAATGTTGTAGTTGTATCCTACTCTTTATCATCTGTGATCTTTCTATTAATACAAAGGACTTTACCAGGACAGAGTTTATAAGTTGATAACACAAATCATTTCATACCGTTATCATTTAAATATAATTTAGGCAATTCTGACCTTTATGGTTGTTCACTTAGGAAACTCCGACTTGTAATAGTAGTATAATTTTGAAGTTAACAAGGACGTCCTTTCAACGGTAAAGCTTTTAATCTTTGAACTTTTATATAGGTACTTAGTACTCGTAAGATAACTTGAAACATCAAACATTAATCTGTCCCGTCCCTATCTACGGTTTTATTTAAGTATAATTTCCCCATATCCCTTGAATGAATAATGAAAGTGATTAACTTACAATGTGGGTTTCAATTTCCACGTCCACTTTCGGATAGATACGTCTTCGTTTCGTACCGAGGACCGGAGTGCATAGCAAATAAGGGGAATGTTGGGAGTCCTTTCTTAGTTGGTCGAGGATAGATGTGGAGAGGCGGTCTGTTGTAGCCTTTTCGTACAGCTTGCGTAAACTTGATGGTCTGAAAATAAACGTTTGTAATTCAAATATTTAGTCAAACAAATCGTACCAATTATCATCATGTCATTCGTTTCAATGTTTAAACGATGCATATATTTCGCTTACTGCCGGTTTGATATTATTACTCTCGACGAATGTTTATAAAATATTCTAGACATTCGTCTTACAAGAGTCTAATCAGGTAGGAGGATATTTCAACATTGCTTAAATCATTGTTTTATATTACCTATACATTTAGTTAATATTGACCTAAAAGTTTCCAATATATGTATGTACATAAAAAATGACAATGTTACTGAATTGAAACCAGAAAATAAGTCACTTTAATACTCATACAATTTTGCAAAAATTAACTTTAAGGCGATCTCGAAGAAATGTTAACCCACTGTCGCAAACTTCCCCCTTAACTTTGATAAATGAATAAATTGATAAAAGTTTGCTTTGCCATCGCCTTGCAGCAAGTTTCGAAATGGGTTAAATAATACATACTGAACAAATTACTCTTTATTTGTTATTAAAAATAAATATAGGCGTCTGGACTTTACTAACAAGCGACTGGTTTAAAAGTTCGGTTGTTTTGTGTACAAGCTATTTTCTCATGTCACTATTTATGATTTTTCATGTTACATATTTTTTTATGTATGTATATGTGAGTCCACTTTATCTAATGGAAAGGTTGAGTAGAATCCAAAGTGAATGCAGGTGGCGTATTGACAGCACGAATACTGTAATTTTGATTGGTCTTCAATAAGAGTACCGACCGCACCACGATCCCGAGCCGTTCATGCTGAAATCAGCGCGGCTTTACAACTTAATTTGAAAATGATATCTGTGTATATATATTTATGCCAAATTATTCAGAAAGAATATGTGAATGTTTTCCCAGATTATTTAATTGTGCAATTATTGGAAGCAGATTTATAGTATTGTTTTCTATTTCATATGATCGTTTTAAATTCTTACAGCATATGTTACACGTTTGAAACACCGGGTACAATTCGTTATGTTCAAAATACCCTAATTTGAAAGTAGATGTGAGTTACTGGTGGTTTCATCATTGGATATTAACGTCTATTATTTTTAATAAGTTAGAAAGTTTCGGTTTACCTCGTGTCGGGTGTAAAGAGGCCCTTTTTGAGGGGTTGACTCGCCGTGTATTGGACTTTGCGGGACGCAAAATCGGACAGGCTTCCCTCAGCTGTAACAAAAGAAAATAAAAAGTTAACAAACGCACTTTCACAAACCTGATGCTGATTCTCACATTGAGAAGCCTCTACTTTGTATCAAACGATTCCTTCCGGGCAACGATGCTCGAATATATTACCCAGATAACAAAGAAAAACTTTCTAGAAAAAATCATGATGATTCTAGATTAATAAGCAATTTAGTTATGAGCATACGCAGTAAGTATTAAAATATAAGCCAAAATATTCTCTAAAGAATTCCAGATATAAGTTTTAGATATTAATCTAAATTTAAAGCGCCTTAGCAGTATTGAAGAAAAGAGTATGACTGACTGACATGAACTGACAGGACTGAATAAACATACTGAACTGACAGGACTGACTGACTGAACTGATAGGACTGACTGACATGAACTGACAGGACTGACTAAACATACTGAACTGACAGAAGTGACTGAACTGACAGGACTGACTGAATTGAACTGACAGGACTGACTGACTTGAACTGACAGGACTGACTGACATGAACTGACAGGACTGACTAAACATACTGAACTGACAGGACTGACTGAACAGACTGACTGGCAGAAGTTAAGTAGATGGCCTTAAGTCTGAGCGAGAGCTAATAACTTTGACAAACGATCTTGACTTTTCGCTTACCTGCGACGGCGCGAAGGAAAAAGGTTTGTACATGAACAACAACAGGTAACAACAGTTTGCATTGAAAAATACACAGAAACAAACAGGAAGTTTTGCGGGAAAATAAGTAAGATAACAAGAAAGATCATTTATAATGTGTGCACCTACACACGTCAAGTGCAGAAAAACGAGATTATTAGAATAATTAGAAAATATTAGAATAATTAGAATTATTAGAATAATTGTTAGTTTTATATATTTATTTAAATAAATTAATTGCAATATGCAACTAACAGATTAATTGCACACACAAAATAATTAATAGTCAATTACTACGATGATTAAAATATTAATTGATTAATGCCCAACACTGATAGATATATAAATTAAACAGTTTAACAGGCAGACAAACAACAGAGTAATTCTGTATTAATTCTGGTTCTTTTATTTACAGAACAGTAATACATGTTACTTATGAATTATCATAAATTAATTGAAGAGATTTATTTCTTAAAACATCTCGTAATTTAGTCAATTTTATATTCAACTTTATCTTTATTCGATAGTTACCGTAAATATGAGTATGTTCAATAAATATACATGTGATGGCGATTCCATAAAACCAATCACGAAATGATGGTGTTCTAAGAAACGTAACTCTTCGCCTCGAGTTTGTACATTAGGCGAAGGAGACAAATAATACGCCATAATTTAACCGTCCGCCCCTTCGGTTATCGGAGATAATGTTATTGCTTCACTGCGCTTCATAATAGTTCATTTTGCCTTTTCTTCATTACCCCCGCACCTTGCAACATTTACCCCATATCAGGCCATTAGAAGAAACTTTTAGGTCTTAGCAATAAATGTTTCGATCTGTTTGTATACAGTATGTATGATACTTATGTTTCAAAAATCTTAGTAATAATTAGGTGTACTTGTCAATTTTGTAGATCTTTAGTAATACCACCCATAAGTTCTACAAAACTGAAGAATTTAATTAAACCTAACAAAAAACCTTGAGAATAACCAATTATTTTGAAAGTGTATTTTATGTGTTGCCAATAATATCTCCATTGTGAAGCAGAACAAACAAGAACTTAGTCCACTTTTAAATTAGATTAAAAAAAGTAATTTTAGGACCATTTTAAAATAAAGTACATTAATTAAGCCCACGATCTAAGACTTGTCTTCCCATCAGATAATTATGTCCTGACAGGCGTGACATTCTTAGCGTTCTGTTTAACAGTGCCAATACGAGTATATGTCTATTACCATCAAAGAGCCAACATTCACGATTGCTCTTTTACATTGTTTGCATATAATGACGGTGTTTTCTTTTTGGAAAAATCTACAATACAGAATTTTAAAGTGGTACTGGTACTTACAAAGCACAGACAAAGAAAGCTATTCAATAGCGGATATAGACAGAAATAAGTTATTGCCGCTACATGGAATCGTGTTCAGATTCTGAGATCGTGACGTGACTTTGCCTATTTTAGTTTCTAATTATCGATAGGAGAAAATAGACAATACTATTTATTGATATCAGGATGAATTGCCGGAATACAAAGCGGTATTGTACGATACAATAGGAACAAATGAAGTAATTAATTTAAAGGATGGAATCAAAGGAAAGGTGCGTGTTTCACATTTGTAATAGGCACGCGGTCGTAAGGATAATACATTTTATTTAATTTTAATTGTAACATAAACTACACTGTACAACCGTATTCTGGGCATAGATCGGGTACTTACTATCGCAAAGTAATAAATAAAAGGTTAGAATAACCTTATACAGCTCAGAGTTTCACATTCCACAGTGATACTACGATTAACAGATAGTCTTATAGTCTCTACCTGTGTCTGTCCTCAATATAATGCAATTAAAGTTTATTGCAAATGGCGCTTAGATTACAAACGTACTTACAATCGCCAAAGGTGAACTTTGACACATAGTCTCATAGTGCACTATCAATAAGGTAGTACGTACCTACTAATTTTACCTATAATTTGTAATCATTCTGTAACAAACAAATTTAGATGAAAATATTTGCGTAGGTACAATCTTAATTAGGGTTTGGGACTGGGTAACTGTTTAATCGCTTAATTTAAAAGATGTTATCTAAACAGCAATCAATTTGGGAATCCCAATGTTTAATTACATTATTTACTTATAATCTTTCTTTGCGATCTCTGCTTTTGATGAAAAATGTAGTATACTTGTGAATTCTAAAGTGTTTGTGTATCAACAATATATATTTTTTCTATGCTACAAACTAACCGATATCGAAAACCACCATCACAGCAACAATATACTGAAACGTCCAAGTTTTACACAATAGGAGCAGCATGTGATAGGTTAATAAAGAAGAACTTTGAGAACATTGAGCCTTAAAAAGCAATAGAGAATTCTTAATCTTTGATTGTGTTTTTTCCACCACTGTTGTTAGTACAATTTATATAAGTGCTAAATTCCTATTGTTGTACACATACTCGTACATATAATTTGTAACTCATATGTTTCTTTTCTTTTGTACTACTATATGTAAACAATAAAGACAATAAATAAAATAAATAAATAGAATAGGCACATAAAGTCGAAGTCATCAGATGACAGTGATTTAGGTTTGTTATCAAGTGCATTTTCCAGTTGGAGAGCCTTTAAGTTTTGTTAAGTTTACACCCACGCATTCAATTAAAATTTACTTTCTCCACACTTGACCTTGTTTTGAACGTATATAAAGTTTTTTGTTAGTTGTGTCTTATGTGTTAAAATATTGTTATTGTAATACACTTAAGTTTACCACGTATGCAGAATTTTATTTACAACTTTTATATGTATTACAAAAGTGTTTTGAAATCTAAATTGTACTGAAAAAGTATTGCTTATAAATAATTAGGTAAATTTACAAAGTATGGGCTTTATCATATAATTAAAGTAACATTAAAAATTCATAGATCAGCTTTTAGCTCGTTTCTGTATCTAGAAAAGTATAACAAATATTTAACTATGGGTAAAGAAAAACACATTGGTTTTTGTAATGTTACAAGTCTGTGAGATTTAAACAAAATGTAAATTACAACTCTCAAATTAGTCTCTCAATAACTGAAAACATTTTATGTCTTCATAAATACTCCAATGAGAAAGTAAAGCATGCTAGGATTTTTTTTTATAATAATTACCACATAAAAGTGTTCAATTTCAAATCCAATCCTTTAAAGTGAAAGTCGTGATAATATCATGGCTTCAATACCCTTGTGATCAGGAATGTGTGAGGGAAACGGCCCCAGGAAACTAGTTCCATATAAAATAGATAGTGAGATTGAATAGTATCGGATCGCAATAAGTACTGCAAAAGTGAGGGCCATTGTGAACCGGCCTTGGCTCCCTGTGGACAGACGCGCGCACTGCCCAGGGAACTACGTGGGTGGCTGGCTAACTGTGCGTATACTACATTTTATACGATGTAATTTTATACCTCTAAAATGATAGTTTATATTTTACGAATTATGTACTTTCAAATTTCGATGGCAGTAAAACGGTCAGTCATTCGGTTATTTTTTTTTTTCGATTTCTATCGGATGTGCCAGACTCATTCCTAAATTTAATTATATTATTATATCTACTTAATGCGTTTATTGAACTCATTTATACATTAAGTGTTTACGTAATTACAAACGTGTGAAATTTATTGTATCATTTCAACACATCATTATATATTTTTTAAGGAAACAAAATGTATGTCTTTTTTACTTTTTAGTTTTATAATAACACTTGTACTTTTTTAAATGTGTATTATATATTAAGTAAGCGATTTCTTCTTTTTCTTATATAGTTTAACTAAACCATTGTAAAAAATATTATTTACAATGGTTTAGTTAAGTTTTATAACAGGAGTATCTGTAGGACTGTATCTAAAAATTCGAGATCCAATAGTGCAATTAAATGTTTAATTGTTGACGTATGTCTGTATGTAAACCTTCTGTTTAAATTTAAATATAAATATAAACATAAGTGTGTTGAATATAAATTTTTATGTAACTGCCTCACATTTTCTAATTTTTGCTTACCTTATTGTCATATTTTATAATTTTATTAATTACTTTCCTATTTTTATCTTTTCTTCATAATATTATGCTGTTTGTAAACACTGTTAATTGTACCTATTTTTATTTTTGTAATACGCATGTTGTGATCTCCCATAATTGAGGAAGCACAAGCAATAAAACAATTTGTTATTTCTGTTAAAAACTAGCATGTAAGGTGTATTCCTTGTCGGAGGTCCATTATAAATAAATAAATAAATAAATAAATAGCTGGAAAAGCACAATACACATATTGTTATCTAAATAGCAATCTTTATGTAGGTGGTCTGTAAAGCACTCACATCACATATGCAATGGTAAATCACATATCTCTATATCTAATAACGATAAAATGTAGTGTTGTAGTACACATAAATAAAGATAGCTCTGTTTAAACGCGTACAGGAACCACGCTAAAGGCAAGGTCCTATGAGGTCACGACTTTGAGAAGGTCTTATAGGAGCCCATTATCAATGTATAGAAGCAACCTGTTGTATGGAACTGGTTTTATATAATGGAATATGATGGCTACGGAATGCGCAAGCACAGCATTTTGTAACGTCACGATTGAAAGTCCATTCTAGAGCATATTATTAAGGTGCGTTGTTTTAGAATTTCTCATTACTGTGATGGACAAATCTATGTTATACTATAATATTACATAGCTAAGATTGTTTTTTGAACATGCTAATCATTTTCACGTGAATTAGAACTACTTATTCGATTTGAAAATTACTTTCAGTGCTAGACTTCAGTTTTCGAAGAATTCTTTAAGTTATATCATCGCGCTAAGGATAAAAGTAATGGAATGTTAATAGAAATATTGCAAAAACGGCAAAAAATACTTTTCGGAAGCTAACAGTGTGCGCTGTGTAAACGGTTAAAGTTTTCTGAAACTAATGTATGGAAGAGTTGTTCCCTTCAAAAGTAATGCGACAGCATAATTATGTCAATATTTAAAGATTTGATCATTTTCAATATATACAAATTTGATCATGCTGTATAACAGAACTAAATTTATATAGTTATAAGTAATCTATTAAAATAAGTACGAAAAATTCCTATATTTATGTTTTAAGATTTTTTCTCTATATCAAATACAATAGACCTCATCTTTACATAAGGAAAATCCTAACTTTTCCGTATTGGTAACTCAATCTGATGTTAAATTTCATTTCATTTATGTTTTAATACACAGAGTATAACTTTTATGAAGGTAAGACTTAAACAGCGAGATGTTTATATTATGAAGAATTAAAACTCACGAGATAAAGAGGTCGTTGAACTTGTTGAAGTAATTATCAAACAATCACCCGTAACAGTTTATCGCTTAAGAAGTTTCTTAGATGCTCGTGTCTGAACAAGCGAATTCCCCTAACCCATAACTGGAGCAAAAGCGGATTCATAGCCAAGAACCCCGTTTTGTTCTTGGCATAATTGGCCAGTAGCGACTGCCGTCATCTGTTTAATGATTTATTGCCCACTTCATAACAATTAATTGAAAATCAAATTAAGTTATAACGCTTAATAAATAAGTGTTACACAATTTAGGTCAGTGGCTGGTTTTATATTTGTAATAGAAATTTTATCGAGAGATGATAATTATGCCTACATTTTGCAAGAAATTATATCGTATATATGATGCCAGATATATTATTTTTAATATAGACTTTAGACTTTAAAATAACTTTAAGACCTTACTTCCACACTTTGTTGGTCAAGTGGTTAGTGATCCAGACTACTAAGGTCATGGAATCGGTTATTCAGAACCAGGACAAATCTTTATATAATAAACGAAATTTATTCTGTGTCCGAGTGTAATTTGCGGAAATGGTATTCAGTCATTGATATATTTTTTATATATCAATGTATTCAGTAATATAATAAGTACCAAAGTTACTGAGAATATAAATAGAATATAGAATAGAAAACGAGAAAAGTTTGCAACTTGACTAGGGGGGCAGGTTTGGGATTAGATGTGTGCCGTGAGTGAAATGTGAGTGAGCCAGTCATGCACCGAACTGAGGCAAACCAGTGTGTAGCATTCACTCATTAATAAAATTAAGTGTTTAGCAATAGCATGACATTATACGTATTTAAAAGCGACGAATGACTTAAAAGTGAAAGGATACCCTTGACTTTTTAAACCACAATAGTAACGGTTGGGATTAAATAGCCGTAATCCCGTAAGGCTTCTTAAGCAGCATTAAATTTTCATGGATGAAGTATGAAACTTTTTCGATTACATTGAAGCCTAAGCAGTTTCTTCCAACATATCCAGTTACCTATCTTGTGGAGTTGCGTATGCATTTCGTATGAAACGAGGTAGAATATAGTCACACTTTTTTATTTTATTACAGTGGCAACACAAGATTTCATGTTATTTTTCGTCCTTATGGTTTCATGAGTCGTTCTCGCGGGTGTTTTTTATCTAGGTGAGTCATTAATATTAGTCTTTATTACTTTACTGAATATATGAAGGTGATAAATTCACTATTTTATTATTAAAAGGCTTGTTTATTTTGTAACCACAATATACAGTCCATACAGAAATATCTTTTTAAAACAAACCTATACTGTTTAACTGTGGAACATATATGCGTAAAAATAATAAATAAAATCATCTATCTATATAAATAAATGAAATTGAAGTGTTTGTAATATCAAATTAACAGTTAATAATAGATGCATATCAAAGTGATTAAGGTGCTCACATAAAATAAGCAATTATTAAAAAAAAAATCTGTTTTTTGGTTCCGGCTAATCTCGAAACGGCTGGACCGATTTCGACGGGATTTTCACTGGCAGAAAACTGGTGACATAAAACTTAGGCTTAGGCTTTTTAGACTAGCATCGCTCCACGGCGTTTCTCGCTATTTACATCTATAACCGCGGGTGTCACTGCGGGACTCAACATAATTAATAATAAAAATGGATTTCAACGGATTTATTATTTACAGTGTATCCTGTGTTACTTGTACTGTTTGTATTAATTTAAACTGTTTGTATGTTTTTATATATTGATATTTTTTGTCTTGTATACGGAAAAGCTCTTGTTTTGAATATACAAAAGGGTTACGTATATTACATTGTTCGCCTCAGCAATAAGTAATATGAGGCTCCAAATAAACAGCAATTTTCTACTTTCTCGAAGAGGGGAAAGCTTCATGAATTGCTGATATCAACTGTATTCTATGGCGTCTCCTCTGCAAATAAGGACATTGCATAAATTTACAAGGTGAAACGCGGACGTAGGCTTTTTAGAAAAAAAAGTGTTTATGTCTGTTCGTGATGTTCGGGAGGAAACAAAGGATCTTGAATAAATGAACGACTTCTGCTACAAAAGCAAGATGTATGTGTATCGGTATTTCCGACCTGTGTCTGAAACACAGGTTGGAGATACCGATATGTGTACTCAAAGTTGTTAGGTATTAAATAGATATCAATTGAAATAATCCAAATCATAAGTAACCTTTGTTAATAATCTAAGGCGAAACCAGTAAAAGTTTTTAATCTATAGTGGCATAGACGTTAATACAAGTGAGTTTAATGTCAAGAATGTACTTTGGTCGAGCTTTGCGTTTTACTATTTGCGTGGTCCACAAATAACTATACTTAGCGTTGGTGTATTTGTATCAGTTACTTATATTTGTATTGTTACGATAGTACAAATACAATTTTCTAGTAGGTACATAAAGTTATATTTGCTAGCTAGTGAAGTGGTGATATTTCAAGGCGAGTTTACGATTTTGACCATACTTGGTGACAACAAGTAAAAGAATAAGACGTTTGCAAAAAAAAAGAAATTATTAATGTTGCATTGGTGATGTTAACAAAAATTTCCGTATAAGTAATCTTTAACTATAAAGTTTGTTGTAAACTGATATAGCCCGCTGATGCGAGACCTGCTGTTCCCAGAACTAAAAATTCTGAAATCCTTTAAAGGCAATAAGTTCTTTCTACAACAAAGTACTTCCTACGACTAATACTTTAAACAGGTAAAGCCAGATACTAAAAATAATGTATGCCTTATTTAGAAACTTTGCAGTTAATTTATGTGTCGTCGGAATGTATTTACGTGTTTTTATACTTTTCTGCTTTCACACCAATTAGTGCGTTGGGCACATCCATTATGTATTACCAATATTAATATACGACGACGCCAAGACACTGGAATACACTGAAAGACAAGATAAATTATGTACCACTCTGTGTAAGTATTAAAAAGTAACTTAAGAACTTGGCAAGATCTGAACTCAACTAATGCAACCTACATTACTAATCTGCTTTTTCCAAAGTCCCGCATAGCTAACATAGCATTCAATGACAGAGAGTTTAAAAAGCTATAAAACAGACTAGGTAGATAAAAACTTTTGATGAAATTTTTCACACACCTCATTCATTCAAATCGATTCAGTTGTTTAGGTGCTAAGCTGGAACGTATGTACATACATTGCCAAAAGTATTTTTCTTCCCTTTGTCGTAAAAATTAATCATCTAAAAAGGTAGTATGCATGTAGCTTTCCAAGTTCACGTAGCTTAAGTTGACCGTATGTTATTACGTGTAATGATGATGGTAGGGATGCTTGCATATTACTTGTCACATATGGTTACAACATCCATAAAAGATGCTTGTCTATAATGGACAAGCGTTCCAAAATTTAAGCTTTTTGGTTAAGCTAAAATATAAAGGCTTACTCCATTGGCCGAATTAAGTTAATCCACCGCTATCTTTTTTAACATAATAATAATTTATAGTAAGTTGACATTTTCCTTGACCTAAGAAAACTTATTACTTAACAGGTTTCAGCTTTAAATATTAACAGCGGGGAATTATACCGGTATCGGTGTTTGCCTTTTACATTTATTTAGTAGGTTGTCTATGATTTCATTCACCGAATTTAATCGAAACCTTTAAAATGTATTTTATTAAAACGGTAACTTAACGAAAACGTAATAACTGATTAAGGGTTTACGAATCTTACTTAATCTTTTTAAGACAAGTCGATGGATAAGGTTAAGGTATCTTTTGTAAAGAAGTGAATTTAAAATATTAATTAGATGATCTTCTTCAAAACCTACTCAAATATTTTAAACATTTTATATACGAAACCTAACATTCGAATTTTCACAGTTTGAACAGGTAGATGAATAATGTTTACCGTGTGTAACACAAGCAGAAATTACTAGCAAGCAATAAATGCGACATTTTAACCGCATTTACGGTTAAGTGCCATCTGCACTACACTCGGTAGTAAACCAGAATCGAAGTGTTCAACCGATTGACAGGTTGTGGTTCCTCAACTGATTAGAATGGCACTGAAAGGTAAACTTGTCTTGCAATTTTGTGAACAAACGATTCATAAATAAAACATGTGGCTCTGTTTTTGGCTACGTTTAAAGTACATGAGCTTTGAACACCTGACGTTTTCTCTGGAGTTTTCCAAAAAAGTTATGCAGTAGAAGTTGGTATTTTAAAAAAAACAATGATAATAGGGAGAGGATTCGCTAGCTTAAGGAAAGTCTATGGAAAAAATAACTACATCCAGCCTCATGTACAACTACCAATAAATAATAGCTAGTGTACCATTATTGCCAGGATTATTAAAGAGTTTTGAACTGTTTCTGGTTCTCAGAGTTATAACAATTAACTGCCGCAGATTAATTATAGGCTCTCTTTTACATAATATCATCATAATACGTACAAAAAAACTTTGTGGCGATGTAATTTACTATTCATATACAAGCACGATCTTTATAACGATCTAGTTTTCGATATTTCTATTTTTTTAAACTAGCTTTTCTCCATAACTCCACCCTCATTTATATGTTCGTCAATCGGTTATCGCGGTAAAGAGTAGCATATTATGTCCTTCCTCAAGAATTAAAATTTCTTTTGTAATTGTAACATCAGTCTGGATGCTATCTATATTTGATATGATATTATTTAAATAGATTACTATATTCCGTCAAACGACATATTGTTTTTGTACAAACCATAGCACAATCCCGCAATCTAATTAGCCATTACAGAATAAAGGGATAATTTGTATTTACCCGATCGCGGACAAAGTCCACACGCTACTTAAAAGGTGTACAAATGTTAAAGGATCCCTTCGTACTCGGGTCACGTACTCGGTTCGGAATCACCCCCTGTGCTGTGCATTCGTAGCGAGACTGGAATGGACCCAGAGATTTTTTGTTACACTATAACGCAATGGGGTTAATGGCTTCGAAAATTTCAAATCGTATTTTTTGTGGATTTCAATGGTGCGAAAATTGTTTAGTGTCATTGATCTGACGCCAATATAACGCTCAATGCAATTTGTGACGTAAATTTTTACACGACATTGAAAATACGGTCACCAATAAGTACGTTATTCATCTTCAAAATTCTTGTTCGAAGTTAATTTTAAAAGGGCTAAAGTCCAAATTATCCTATGACAAATAGAAAGTACCTACCAGCTGAATATTTAAGCACAGTACAGAATATCTGAAAATAAATTTCAAATAAGCCTTATAATGCAAATGTTAGTTTAGGAGTCAATTTACTCGTAGTAACCATTCATACCTCGCATCGAAAATTTTGCAATGTTACAATACAAGTAACATTAGCCTCCGTTTTACTGCCTCCAGCGGTTGTACGATAAAATATGTTTTAATTATTATACCCCAAGTGTAAAGAGAGAGTAGAAGAGTTAATAATACATACGTACTTGCTTCGTTTCTTAAAGATTTATTGAGTACTAGAACAAGTGTTTGGAACGACCTTGAATCGGGGCATTTACCCTGTGCACCGTCCTTAAATCTTCATTTCTATGTAGCTCGTCTAAACATATATATATGTACTTAAAAACATGTCATAAAGTATAAATGCTATCGACAAAATAGTAACTCATGCCATTAAGACCTTCATTCTATAATTTTACACAACATAGTAGTCTGCACTTTTGGTAGTTATTGTTGTTTAACAATTTATTACGTATTTAACATCACAAAACGTTTATGATTATCGAAGCGTAAAAGGCTTTATATGTAAGTATGTGGTATAATGTTTAATAATCCTGTCTACGTTCAGAAATATGAGCAAACGTAAAATATTAATGTTTGATTTAATAAATGTGATTGTTAGTGCTTTGAATTTTCTCATATAACGTGCATTTATAAAATCAAATTGAAAGATATTGCAACCAAATACCAACAGAAGATGGTGCTCATGTAATAGCCACTATTTTTTATGTCTGTAGGAAACTAGAGTGTGTTTGCATTTTATCAAGATCGATTGTGTAAATGTTGGGTTGGAGGCTGGTGATGAAAACCAAAACACAAATAACACTGATATATGTTGGCCAACATCGGCCAAGGTTGAACGTTTGGCCTCAAGCAACAATATATTACACACATATAGCTCAAATTTTCACAAAAAGTATTTGATGGATGTGTGCGTCAGTTTCTTATATGTTCACTTAATCATATCAAAGCAGTACGCTCATTGTTCATTAAAAAATTATATTTACCAAATGAACCCTAAAATATTTGAGTAGCTTAATAATATGCTAAATATCTTGAAAAAAAATACAGTGGGATATTTATACAATGGTAGGTAATAATAAAAATAAAAAAGCGATGGATGTGTAAAGTTGTAAATTTTTACTCTTTAATGCTACTGGGAACAGATTTTCCGTGCGTCGCAAGTATAAATCACAGTGCAAGATGACGCCTCGTTTCTGAATACTAAATGAGCTAGGCAAGACTTACTTTAAATTAAGGTTTTTTACTACCCTGCTTTTTATTATTCTTACTCCATTTACATTTTTTGACGAAACATGAAAATGTTGTAAAATTCCATATTCTTGTAAACGGAGTTTGGTTTTTCATCAATTTAGATTATTTCATTTCACCGAACGAAAATGTTTCATAAAACTTGAATGAGTGCCAAAATGTAATGTATACTGTCGGTAAAGTTTGTAACTCATATTATGCTGGAGAAAATATGTTTTTAATTTGAATAGGCATTTGCTTTCAAACAAATGAGTGTCTATTAAAAATTATATTAATATTTAGAATAAAGACCTATGTTTCAGGTTTCTAATGAAGTAAAGCTAAATGTTGTTAGTGTATATTTTGTAATGTAGGAAAATAATATTACAGTAATCTTACCCATAAATAAAAATATAAATCACTAGCTTCGCCCAAGTCTTATTCTTATGTATAACTCTGATTGCCTTTTTCTCTAGAAAACTCTATCCCTAAGAGGGTGTCTTAGGGATAGAGTTTTCTAAAATTCTCTCTTAGTGCTTGCCTACAGCCCTCAGGGAACACGTAGAGCCATTTTCCATCTTCTTGCGTCCAGGAGTTTCGGCTGTGCGTTGTCTGTCAGTCACTCAGTAACGGAACAGTTTCATATAATATTGATTAGACAACTAGGTTATAGAACAGCTGGTCTAAGAATATCACCCATGTATGAAGGCAGATATTTTTGCAGTACACGTTACATAAAATGGGTGTGGTTTATTATACTATTTGGTACTCATTGGCATACTTCGAACATCGTAATTTGGTGTAGCCCGTATTTAAGGGTGTCGGAACGCATAGTTTTAGAATTATAGCCCTAAAGTACAGGCTACGTCTCTTAGAGAGACCTACATACATAATAACTCGTTGTAATAAATTAAACGAAGTAAACATTAAGTATCTCAACAACAATAATTTAACCTGCAGTTTTAATAACAAGATAATGTTTCTATCTTGATATATATGATATATTTATGTATTGTAATTGTTAGATGTTGAGTTTAGTCCTTATTGTAAACATATGGAAATTTAGACAAAACAGCCGTCGCGTTGTTTTTACAAACTTAGTACTCGTATCAATAGTTAACGAGTTGTTTCGAACTGACAGTAATTTCGTTCATTGACATTAACAAATAGGGTGTTTTTAATGTAAAAATTATTTGCAGCAAAAACATTGTAGAGAAAATTATCCGTGGTGAGGCGAACACCGCCGTTTAAGGATTATAGTAGGAAGCGAAGTGACCGGTTCTAGAAGACAGCACCGTAGGAATGCCGAAGAAAAAACTAATCACTTCAGCTAACTGTCTATCATTCAGTCTCCAAGACTCATAAGGACGACCTCTTTGACCATTATGGGATTGTTTACAATACCGTTAGTCTCTGCGATTTTGAATCTACTTAAACATTTTCCACAGAAAACGTAAAGATTTCTAAGTCAGCACTAAATATTGTAATGCCCGCATAACGCTTCCATAAACCTGACCGCCCAATAGTAATAACGTGTTCAAAACAAAAGAAGGAATCCGCTGAGCAATATATTCTGAAAGTTTGCGGTTTTTATACGAGCGACGCATTGCTCGACAAATCGCCTCATCAAGACGGTCAAAGTCTGACCGAACATCATATTATGTTACCGCTATTTCTTAAGATGCAATAGCTATTTCTTCAAAGTATAAGTTATGACAAATACGTGATTACTGTAATTTGTGCTGAAAAGAAGTGAAATTGAAGAAACTACGAAATAATGTTTTTCAGGTTCCATAACAACGTATGTACTGGAACACTTAAGTTCATGAGTTCAATGAAGCATGTTTTGGTTATTCAATTTATGCAATGCAGGAAGATGTCAGTGACCGCCGGTAATGTGATTCGTTGCGGTTTGCAGCGTGTGTAAAATTGATTTATTCACATAACTATGTGGTGTAATATTGTGACATACATACAAATATGTATTTACATTTGCGCATTGCATCTCACTCTTAGAATGATTAAGTTTCGTCTCAAAATGTTTAGAAGAATTACCAATAAACCTATACTCATATATTTACACTTCGATCAACCTGCAACAATTTTTTACATTTAATATGCATGTAGAAGTTTCACTTACGTCTTTCTTCAAAAGTAAGTAGATAACCGAATTTGGGTAATTTAATCTGCTCATACGGGAGAAAATTACTCCATGCCAACGGCATACGTTTAATAAATAAAAATTTTAATAACAACGTTCAACGTGTTATAACAAGGCATGGGGTAATGAATTACAATTATGCGCAGGGAGAAGCAGCCTACCCGTTCTAATGACTATGGCACAACATTAGCCAAACACAAATTACCACGAAATGTGTAAACAGGTATTAAAGGGATCGTCGAGTTTTACGTACCCGAATTAGGGGACAATAATGTTTTCTTTGTTGCTTTTTATCATTTTTGCCCAATTTAGGCAACAGTTTACGTAATACAGATAAATTGAGCTTTTGTGACAATATTATACTGGTACACAAGACAACGACAGCATACGATGGTGGTTTTTAATTTCACTTCCTTAGTTCAATCTCAAGATGTATTTTGTATATCATCGTTTATTTATTTGTTGTATTTCATGGATAATTGCGATAAAATGTCACTTAGGAAAGTTTAAAGCAAATGCTAAGATAAAGTAGAGAATAGCAAGTATTTCAACGGAAGCTGTCGATTTAGAGGATTATTGTGGCTTTTAACTGGTCAGAAGTCGTGCGATATTATCGATGCCTCGTTAACGTTTAAGTTATAAAATTTTCAAGAACCGCCACAATGGGGGGCGTGGTTTACTCTCCAACAAATATTTGTAAATATTGAGAGCAAAGCATCATAAAAATTGCCTTTTATTCTGTCCGACTGATTGTGACCAAAGTGCTAAATATATTGTTTGGGTAACAAGGGTTTGAATTAAACTTGTTTTAAAAACAAAGTACAAATATCGAAAAGCTTTACCTAAAAATTATCAGACTCTTTTGCCTTACGGGTTAGGCAGAGGATATTACTCTTTTTTGTCATATTCTTCTTAAATATATTTTACTTTTGGCGTATCTCATTTTTTCAGTAACATTTATAATAATATAATTTTACATAAAATGTAGGAAATAAATTCCTTAATCACTTCGAAAAGGTCTTTATCATTTAGTAATCAATATAAAATTAGAAGTGTTTTGTACTGCCCAATAAAGCATTTATTTTCTTCTTTAAGGCTTTTACTGCAACATAAACGCAGCACTAACATTAGGTACATCTAATTTAGAATCTATTATCTTTAACAGTTTGCGCAGCAATTGAATTTCAAGTTAGTGTAAAAGTCCGGGTGCAGGCTTTCTCGTAAAGAATATTGGTTCGCATAATAGCAATCATGATCATAGCAACCAGAAACCTGTCTTGCAGTTTACTAAGAGTTTATTTTCTAAGGAATAAAGTTGAGAATAGGTAATAGATGAATTGTTCCACAGGCGTGCTACATTGCTCTGTAGCTCGAGTATGGTATTGAATGACGTGGCCTTATTTCAGTGCTCGGCATTAACGTCATCTCAGATTGAAATGAATAGAAGAAGACGTATACATAAACAGGTTTCGTTGTTTTACACTCTATAATATAAATTAGTGTTTGTTGAATTTGAAGTCTTGTGCACTGGTGATGGTGGAGCCATACAGTTTCTTTGGAATTCAGTAATCTGGAACTATTAAGTGAGCCAACTACGAACATTTAAATTAACAGACGCCCTGATTAAAGCAACGAATGAAATGTTAAATTCCAATTTCTGTGGTATCATTCCTATAGAGCCGTTTCATTTGTTCAGAAGCATGTCTCTCATACAATAGCCTCCCAAAGCTTTGCATAAATTCCCAAGAAGCTGAAAATTTACATGACCGTTAGGGACTACGTTATAATGAAATTTTGAAAAGTCCGATCTCAATAGTGGTCACAAGAACGTTTTATGTAAATTTCTAGGATATTGAGCATTTATGCAAGTGTACCTGTAATTTATTTGACTCACTACAAGCATTTCTACATAATAGTTTTACATATTCTCAAAAAATAAGGGGTTAATAGACATGCAAATATATACATGTATAAGGATTTAGTTTTTCATCATGAGAAATGGATTTCAAAAAAATAACTTTAAAACTATTACTCTTGGATAGAAAGTGTTATAAAGGGTAGGTAGCATGAAGAATCAATAAATACTTACATCAGGAAAACCTTTGCATTTAGCAAGCTTGGCATTTAAACACTAACTAAGACATACAAAGTGGTGAAACATTATGCTAAGCTTCAGGAGAATAATACAATACGATGCATAAAATGATTGGATAACAACGTAGCGAAACCTTATTCTTAACGAAATTACTTGAATAAGAAATATCATTGCAACAATTTGGCCATACGGGTATAAAATACAAGTTCATAATCTTAAAAGAACTACATCATCAACATAATGTGAGTATTGTTTTGGTTCAACAAAATTGAGAGCAAATTATTCAAAAGATGCAACTAAAATTAGAAAAAACTACATTTAAAGAACAACCGACCATTTTATACGTAACTTATGAATAATATGTATTAATAAGCGATGCGGACTAATTAGAAAGTGGAAGACGTAGGAGACTGAACGACTTAGGAAGTAGACTATGTAGAAAAGTTAGCTAGGTAGTTCCTAGCGACACGGTGTTCACTACGCAATCTAAATCTTAAATTCTGAAATAATTTGTTTAAATATCAATCGATTGAGGTTCGATTTCTTAATAAAGTTATAATCAGCTTTATTTTGTGGTCGTTTTGTTTACTTTTTAAGAGTTTTCTCATGAGTGTTTGTATTTGATATCACTCAAGTCCGTCCGGGAACTATGGTATGCTGCGGCTGTTAGTCTCACTTGCCAAGATCCCACGAGGTGTGCCGAGTCGATGACCTTTCGTTGTCCAGGAAGTATATACCTTAAATTAATAGCTCACTCTATGGTATGGAAACATTAACTGTTACTGAATTTAATTATAGTATTAAGATTATATAAGTATAACATAATGCAAGATTTATTCATGACTGTACATTTTTGTGACTGTTGCTTTATTTTTGTTTGTCATGTCATGATCAACATCTCGTATTTTTTGAAGTTGTGTCTATAATAATAGGATTAAGAGATGTTTTATTTTATATTCAATATATTACCGCGCTTATTGTTGTAAATAGCGAGTAACGCCGCGAAGCAAGGCTTGTTTAAAAACATTTTACGTAAGTTACTCTTTTTGTGATCTGACAATGAGTCTCTTTGATATTACATACTGACACTTAAATTTTTATTTATTTGTATAGATGGATTACATTTCATGTAACATGTAGCAACTTTTCAGTGCGACACGTACATATCACAATCGAAGGCTGCCCTCAGGGATACGACTCGAAGTTTAATAGAACCAATAAAGTTGTAATGTTGGAATATAAATCATTTCTGTTCGTTCGAAGTTTAATCAGAATATTTATCTGTTTCAACTAAATATCTTCTATTTAGTAAGTGAAGGTTGAAGTAGGATAGATATTTCGAAACAGGAACAAATACTTTTATTTAGTTGAATTCAATTGTCGTATTACGACTTTTTTATTTAGAGACAAACTACATGGACTGTATTAATGATTTAAAAGGGAAAAATTATTTAAAAGGGAAAACATCTACTTAGTTGTAATTCACCTATCACCCTTTTACGAGCATTACGAATCAAAAAATAAATGTCAATTATTTTAAAACATATTATACCGTTAATATGCAAACCACGAAACACAGATGTTTATGATCCTTTAAAGTTAATATTCGAGTAACAATAGTGCTAGTATATATTTACTATACATTTTACACTGTTGTGCTAGTCGTAGAAGCGAAGAAAGAAACTACAATGTTATTAGAATAGGGTCATGGGTTGCGGTAAACACTGAGGCCAGATATCTGAAGCATTAAAGGAAACAGTCTCGTGCAGATAACCCCAACATAAACGAACCGTAAAGCTGTTTGTTCACTACTTTTACGATTATTTGTTAGCACTTTAGCACGACGAAAATTCCCGTGGAACCGAGAGAAAAATATCTTAGTGGATTCGAAGTAAATCATGATGTAATCTGTGTAGTGTAATACAAGTCTAACATAAAATGAATGTGTTTGAATGTGTCATTTGTGTTTGTGAGTTTTAGGACTGAACTAAGGAGAAATAAGTTAAAAGGTTTTATTTTATAGACAGCAAAAGTTTACTACTACCTCCTGAATACTCCTGTACACCAAAATCAATAATAGTGCCCCACGAACACGTGGAGTGAAGTCCCATCCCCCCAGGAAAAGTTAAATTAAAGGAGTTGGAAATATAAGAAAACTACTATCTATCCTTAGCAAACCAGATGACGGTCCACCGAATAGTGAGTAACACCGTCTGTGGATCAGAGTTTCTTTTGGCCTAAAGTGTCAGTAGAAAGCAACGAATGAATTCTTTCTGTGGCTCCCACGATTGTTTTGCACTTCGTTATTTAGAAACATAAACCTTATCTTTTTACAACTGCAACTATTGGCCGAGTGGAATCAATTGTTTACACGCAGTTTAAACATTAAAACCTTTGACGAGCCGACGGCCAACGTTGTTTTAACATAAGGCCAACAACAATATGCATTCATAGTCAACACCTCTACTTTTTAACATCTTCGACAGTGTGTCTGGTTCAATGTTTGTATTAGGAAACAAACTGAGAAATTGCTATCGCCTATTTACGTTCCGAAGGGAAAGTTTAACAGCAGTGTATATAGAAAAACATTTACTTTAGACTTGTTTAATAGTATACAAATTGGTATAGGTACTTATTTATGTTAAAATTCAAGGATAATAAAACGCGTTATTTTTTGGCTCTCAAAGGAAGTTCGAAAAAAATTGTTTGCAGGTTCTTTGTTTATGATCTTTTTTAAACTTTTAAAACATCAAGTTAATAAAAACCACGCCTTTGTTTTTATCTAAAATTGAATTTCGTAATTCGAAATACATTCGTTTCGAATTACGCAATTCAATTTTACATAAAAATAGAAGTGGAAAAGCATACATCAAAAGTATAACAGGAACTCTTAAAATAAACTGATCGAAAATTGTTTGATCGTACTCGATCGGCCTCATCACGTCAGTATAGTTTACTTTGTTTACTAATTAAGAGGTTAGTTTGTTTAAATTTAAGTTAAAATTTAAAGTTAAATTTAAGTTTAAATTAAAGTTACTTTACTGTCGCATACGCTAATTTCAAACCTCGTAGCCCAACTCATATAATCCGGGTCTGGATAAAGGAGCCAATGACCGGGTTTGAGATATGCCCATCATTATAATCAATCTCGTGCCAGACTTAGTAGCTGTAACTTATTTTAGGAACCCGTGTGTATCTGCCATGGACCCAGACTCAATTTTAGGGACCCATGCCTAGTCACATATCCATCTGTAGCTAAAGTTTGAGACTGCCAGTGTAAGAAACGAGCAACCTAGTAATCAATCGAAACTGTTGGATTAGAATGTTTAAAGCAAAATTATTAATGGTATACAGATTTAAGATAAGGCAAAGAATTACCGCTAAATTACAAAATACAATAACCCTGCAAAAATATAACTTGGAAGAATTTCTCATTTGTTTAAAACAGAACACTGTGCTTGGCTTGACACAAACCGACCCGGGGGTCGGTTTTCAGAAGTCATTTATGAAAAAAATACATTTCAAATGAGTTAAAAGTTTCAAATATTTATGTTTAATGACTTTGGCAGCCCTATGCAGAACGAAATGAATAAATATCGGTAAAAGAGTGCTGTATATGGTCATCGTCAGTGCCGCCGTATAAAGTAAGACTAGTTTTATTGCGTAATAGTTCGAGTAGATTGTAGAACATTGTCCAATACTCTCATAAGACAACTCGTCTTATGAGAGTATTGATTGTAAACATTTAGGTGAGAAAATAATGGGCCTAAATATAGGGAACTTGATTTTTATATTTATTTATAACATAATAGTTACATTACTATTTTAGCCTGAAACAAATAAATAGTTTTTAATGAAGAAAAGTGCATCTAGTGTTGTGGTAGTAGTAATAGCTTATCTTGGTGCAGATATTAGGGAGTTTGAATAATAAATTAGTATCATAAAATTTTAACTTAATAGTTTATGCGTTATTAAAATTGAATATTATTATATTTTAATCTTACTTTCTTAAATAATTGCTTCGCTTAAATATCCACTCAATATGAGTTAAGTTGCATAAAAACGTGTAAATTAAGAATTTAAACAACATTTTTTTTGATACTTATATTTAACAAATTTATATCGATTACATTGCTATTATGCGAGTGTTGATTCAAAGTGTACTTCTCCCTTTAAATAGCTCATTATTTTAGAGTAAGGTTGAGGGGACCTGCTTTTAAGTTTTTATAAATAAAGATCGTTAAAGAATACAAACTGAAGAGATTTGAGTGGGTGAATTAGGAGCACGGATATGATGGATAGTTGGGATGATTGGCTGCAGCTGCGTTGTTCAACTAAACGTTGATATAAAAAACAAAGAAAATTAATTAATAGTTTATTAATAAGATCCACAAGATCAATTTTCTTAACTAAAACTACTTAAATTTCAAATTAAGAATCTGACACTACAAGCATTTTTTTTTTATTTTGGCCTACCGAAGTGACTCTACTCTGCCTGATGGAAAGCATGAGTAGAATCCAGGAGTGCCCAACTCCTGAATTCTACTCATGCTCTCCATCAGCCAGAGTAGAGAGATGCTCATTGTGGGGGTAGGGAATGTAGCATGGTGAGCTTTGATGTAGGATTGAGCACCTTTCTTGGCCTTAAGACACAACATCAAATACAGAGCACAGATTTAAGGTAGGTATAACCTATGGTAAAAATTTAGAAAAAATATGAACCTATAATACCTATTTGATTTTCGACCGTAGATTTATTTTTGAGACTGAGTTAGAAAGAAAGTTCTATTTAATAATTTCAATGAGGTTTATTCAAAAAGTGTTTGTCAATACCAATAGTCGGAGGGCAATGTGAGGCATATAGAGTTGAGTAATTAGTTCAGGTCCCTAGGCACAGTACATAGTATTTCACAACAGTTTTATGCAACAACACATAGTCATTCAACATGTATACAAATCAAGGTTGTTAACCCATTTGTGTTACGGTCTGATACCGATTCTGTGGAGCTTCCTCGTATTCATTAAATTTTACTGGTATTCATTCACAAAAGTCGTTTGATCCGTATGTTCTGGTGCAATATTTTAATCCTTACTGCTAGACATCTGGGAATATAATTTCACAAGACTTATTTTCCGCACTATAAAGTTTATTTCTCACGTAGCATTTTATGATACTACGTTACTAAAAAGAAGCAATGATGATGAATCTCTTTGACAATAGTGTTAATAGTGTATTAAAGTATCAGTTGCCTCAGTTTCGAAATAAAAATTAATTTAAACATACATGCAAGTAAATAAAATTGAGTGTCTTCTTGTTATTTCAAATTGAAGGCTTTTTACTAAATGCCCATTTTAGTACTGAATATACTTGTATACTACATAAAAATCAATAATATTTTTTTTGTCTGTTTCTTTGTTCCGTCTAATCTCTGGAACGGCTGAACTGATTTTTATTGGACTTTCACTGGCAGATAGCTGAATATCTCAGGAGAAATTTAGGCTACTTTTTAGACAAGCTTCACCCCGCGTCGTTACACGCGTTTGTTGTTGCAATACAACAACAACAACCGGCAACATCGTGGGGTTCAGCTAGTATTGTAATAAAAGTGCAAATAGTTAAAAGTATTCTATCCGCCCTTGAAGCTCGATTTTTATGTTCGTCGGAATTTGTTCTATGGAGATATTTGTATGTATACATCCTCTTGGTTGTTAAATACTGACCTGGCCCTGGCCTCATTAGTGTTCTTTTTAATCTTAATGGCTCCTGTTAGTTGTGTAATCAGATTTTTGGCAAGAAAGTTGTGTTACTTTCATTAGTAATTTATTAATCGTTTTTATTAACGAACGACAGATTTAAGTTAAGAACTATTCTGTTGTAGGTATATCGACATACGTGAGATACGACATACGAACTACTGCTGATGTACGCCTCTCCTTAGAAAGGAGGTTTTCATTGATTTATTCTTCACGAAAACAGTTGGAAATGATTTTTGTAAATGGTAATAAAATGAGCATTCAAGTTATGAAACAGAATATCCGGGCCATTCTACAAAAATAGGTCGTAGTATTGTTTAGTTCGCGGGTCAGCAATCTAATTAGCAAATGACCATCCAAAAGTAGCTCATTTATTATGTGTCAGCCAGGATTAGAAACTAATCTTTTATTGTCATATTGTCTATTATACATGACTTATATCCATTGCACGCAGCTAGTTTCTCTATATATTTTTTTTATATTAGTTTTTAGACTGACAAGGAACAAACAAAAGTTACATTTAGTCACAAGTATTTGATGTTTCTTTCAGTTTGACAAAATAACTGCAACGAAAACATTAATTTTAAATTCGCCACTTAAACGTACTTAACTGTAGACAGAATTAAGATAGTAAAAGCTTTCCTCAAATGTTATTTGCAATAAACAATCTTACGTCATTCTATCTCTTTTTTTATCTTTAAAAGACATTACTTACCTGCATTAGGAATACACATCCTGTGTTGCAATGCACTTTTACAAATATACATGAAACGGAATAAAGAACACCCAGACTCAGAACTACAATTTGTTAATCACACAAAGTGTTGCTTCATGTGGGATTTGAACGGACAACACTTGGTGCAGTAGAGAGCGACGTGGTGACCGCTAGGCCAACCTTGCAGTTCATTGCAGTACAGTTTCACATTAATTATGACTCCCTCCAGAATTAATCTATGAATATAATATACATAACGAGTTATCTTTTACAATATTTTGAAGCTAAGGATACAATTTATAATTGACCTAAAGAAAACATGTGTGGTGCATAGGTTTCCTAGAATATCTAACATACAAGCCCTATACAGTTAGATAGCAGTAAATAAGGTCAGTAGGATCGTTACTTAACTTTGATCTGTTTATATAGTAAATTAACATATTCGTTATTGGGTGGTCTAGAATAAACTCAGTATCTTTGCTCCATCAACTACCGTTAATCGTTACGGAATGCATTCGGTTTTGAGATATGGGAAAATAAATTGCAGGTAGATTTGGTTTAGAAATGAATGTGCCTACACACACACACACACACACTCACACACTTATGCTACTAGCTCTTATTAAAAATATATTAATAAGTCTTTAGTAGGTTTTTGATTATTCGCCATACCGGTTTGACGGGTCTAGTTCAGAGATAATCATAACGTCCTTGAGAACAGCGGAGCAACGTTAATATGTTTAATTTCCAAGGGGAGATTACAACGCCATGGGAACGATTACAAAATCTTTGGACACGCTACCTAGTTTATTATCATAACTAAAAAAATCTGTTAGAAACTGTTATTATGGAATAAACCAACCAATACAAGACATTAAAATATGAGTAAAGTCAAATACTATACTTTTCAATTTATAAAGGACAATATATTCCGCCTTTTGTTATTCACTGGTCGGCAGCCCAGTGCAACGGTGCATTTACATTTATACGCCCCGTAGTTCGAGCACAATGTTTTAATAAATCACCAAGCAACAAGCCGCTACAGTAGCTGTTACTGCAAATCGGGACGATGTGGTATGAGCACAGATTTATTTAACTGCGGACCGTAAAAGTATCCATTGACTAGAGATAAGAAATGTGAGTGAAAATTTGCACACAAATTGAGGTTTCAAGTAGAGCTGTGCTTGTAGCATTGCCTATAGACATGGTTATCAGTTCGATAACGATATTTTCTGAGTGCACTTAGGAGGCTTACATCAGATCATTTGACATGATTACAGTAATTTTATGTGGGTTTAGGTCAAATTTAAAGATACATAAAGCCTGATAATGAAACAATTGTTCGAAAACCATGTTTACTTTTACAAATTACTACCTGTACTTTGATACACTTGACTCGTGGCATGTTGTGCTTGCACTGATGAGTAATGACAAAATGAGGCACAAACAAATAGATTTTCAAAGTGGGTGGATGGTATACCGTAACAAAACTTGAACTCAAATGGCACTCGAAGAACTTTTTGAGTTATGCCAAACAGAGACCAAATTAATATTTCATGTACATAATATATATTTATGTGCTCAAAATGCAAACACAGTCTTATAAATATTCATAACGCCCTAGGGCGTGAAAAAAACAGCTTGTGTGTGCACTTTTAAAACAATAAGTAAAAATTGTACTTAAGTAATTAGCATGCATAACTACTAATATCACCACAAGCATTAGTAGATCACGAACAGACCAACCACGTTGAAGAGGAATAGAACAAAAGGTGTATTAAACCTATAATTGCAACATGCAGGGAATTATTTAACTGTATGATATCATTTAATGATAAAATAAAGTCATCTAGGTGAGCCAGTTACCAGGAAAGTAGCTTGAACAATAAAAACTTATATTGTTCAGTGACAGTTTATATTGTTCAATGACAGTTTAAGGAAAATGCTTTGTTTTTTTATATCTCGTCAAACGGAATACCGAATGAATAAAAACCCAGATAGAGATAGTACATTACCGTTAGGCTACCTTTCTGTAGTGAAGAAAGTGTTGAATATGTATTTAGGTTACGATTAATAACCCTATTCAGTACATAGTTATAAGGGAGATAGTACACTAACTGCCGGTAATAAAGAAACGAGCTTCGTTAATATCAAACAATCCTTGTGAAAGTCTCGTAGAAGTACATGATTTAAAAAAAACCGAAGCTATTTTAAAACTGAGAAATATGATAAGACGTTATTCATTATTCTCGTACCTGTATAAGATAGTAATAAATACTCAAGGCCAAGGTCAATAAAATTCGTATACTGAAAACACAACGCTAAAATTAAGATAAATTATCTTATCTTTAAGTCTATAGTAAGATATCAATGTCGCAATCTTTAGCAAGTATTATTTTGTTGCGAAGTTTTTAGTGATCATAAATCTAAGACATCTAAGATAATAAGATATCTGGGTTGGTGGCGGAGCATATGTTATCTTCGATGTAATAAACAGTATTGGTTTCCTTTTTCTTTTGGCTAATAAAAACACTATACCACTTTGCACTAAGTTGTAATACTTATTAGTAAAGGACTTTTTGAAAGATTTCATGTTTCGGTTCTCATCTGTGTGTAGCTAAGCCAGATTCGATTAGCAAAACAAGCGACGACGTGAAGACTAGTAGTTGTCTCATTAAAATTTTACCGCAGGGTTAATATACGATAAAAACAGCCTTTGCAAGGAAGTGTTAAATAACGGACACCTTGACCTTCAATAGGCCCTCAGAAAATAACACTTAAAACCGTTATCGTATAATTAGATTTCACTGTTAGAAAATGGTTTTTAATATCTCTATCATCAAGAAGGTATGCCTATTTCTATAATGAATAGGTATAAATAGTGTTCCTGGTTCCACAAAATTCAAACATTGTAACGTTTTATCTTTAAATGTAGTAGCAGTGCAAATTCATATCGCCAAGGAGTTATAAATATGGGCTTTCTGCGACTAACGTATGCTAATGACAAGAATACACACTCACACAATGGGAAGAAACGTTAGAGCTGTGAGGAATTTTACAAGGAAGTGGCAGTCTGACCGCGGTCGCATTTTGCAAAGTCTGCCGTTTGCTAGGGCTGTCAATCTCGTGACCACGAATACGACAGGGTGGCGGGCTTCCGGCAACTAGCGGTTGCCGGTCCGCTTCATGTAGCAGGTTCAGGTTAACTGGTTTATTGAAAGGGATACGCTTAGGTACATTTGTTAAGGTAACATGATATAGCACATCCGCCACGATATTGCAGTACTTACTGTTACAGTGTGCTTTAAAAATCCTGATTATTACCAAATTCATAATTTAGCTGAAGTATAAAGTAAGTCAATTCAACTATGTAAGTGACGAACCTGTTGGTATAGTAGTCTGTCGAACTGACGAACATGTCAAATATTTGTGTGATGAAAACGATCATTTGTTATGTGTCTGGGTTTTATTTTTCTATAATATACATCCATGATTTAGTAATATACATTTATGTATGTACATCAGCAGTCTGGTTCCCATAGTACATACAGGCTTTACCTAGTTTGGAATCAGAAGGCCGAGTGTGGGAAGTGTGAGGATTTAGTTAGTATACTAAACACATTTTTTAATTAATAATATAATTATGTTAACTAGAATATTTTTCACTAACTGATTTTGGAGACCGATTTTATCCTACTCAACGACACTGGGAATTCTCCAAGAAACTTTTCGTAATGCAGATGACAACATATTTGTAAGTAACATAGATATAGTTAGTAACATTAAAATGATTACATTGCAATTAGTAGGTAGTTTGCATTCATCAATTGTAGTAGGCGATGTTTATCGTTAGTATGACAACTGAATCAATCAAAGAAGTCAGCAATACATCAAATTATATCTAATGCAATACCATAGTGACAACGACAAGTTTGTATTCTCTTATCTTATTGAATAAACAGGAAAAGTACTAAAGGAATTTTCTGGAATCTCCATGAGCGATGGCAGGAATAAACAAATTCATTTATTCATGACTGAAAATAATTAAGGTTGGAAGACCGTATTGCGGTCGGGCGTGACTGGCTTCAGGCTCCAGAACTCACATGTGTGGTCCGCTGTGTATGATCAAATTAACTATTATATAAAATAAAATATTTAAGTAATACCACGGAATTATTGGCCGCTAATAATTTTATTAGCTTTCACTCACTTATCAATGATAATTTAAATTGAATTGAAATTAGGTTGTATAATCAAATTGATAATAATAAGTTACGAATCTCTCAGTACCATGTGAATTTATATTAGTAAATGAAATATGAAAGAATATATGATATAATTCAAGTTATACACATGACATGAATTATATCATCTTGCATTACATCGTTCACATTAAATGTAGAATACTGCAAGGCAAATCATGACTGAAATGTGGAGATTGTAATGAGAAGAGATTAAAAAATCATAATCAGATGCTTCAAAAAATTCGCGCTTCAGGAAACTACTTCCGCAAATTTAATTTTACGCGTTGATACTTTGTACGGAGGCTGTGCAAATTGTCAGACGCCTGGAGCGATTTCAAAATACAACCGTTGTAAAATTATACGCATCACAGATCTCACATTAAATGAAATTCTTGGTGCAAATATCCACGGTTATATTGACTTAACGTTCGGAATAACGATCCATGTTATTATAAGACGTAAAATAAGTAATAGCGTTTGTGTATCATGCCGAAGTTATAGATCTGAAGGTAAAAAAAGGACAGTAGTAATATCAAAAACTACTCAAAAAGAAGAAAACAGTTTTAAAACACTCACTAGAACAATCTATGTTAATATTAGTACCAAAGATACGAGAATGCCTTTAAGATTTAAAGTGTAGGGTCACAGGACTTCCTCTGATATTGGGCTCTTGGTAACTATTCCTTATCGTGACTAGCAAAAAAGCTTTTCCATGTCAAGAGCTGTCGATACGAAAGCCCCTTTGTTCCTAGCACGTCACTTATATACACGTGAACATTGCAAGCGATCTCGAATGTTTAAATATGTATCTATACTTACCTTACTTTACATAAAACATCGAAATAGAACGTGTTCTACACTAAATTTGTAGTAATTTTGTCTAAACCACAAACTACAAATCGTTATTGTATTATGAGCAAACTTTTTGTTTTAGTTTGTATTTTTGTACTTAAACAGCCGGTTGTACCAGCGCTCTACGACTCATAAGTTGCTGTATCTCCCTCTAAAAAGAAAGCAGAAATACCGTACTATAAAATTTACAACTTCAATAAAGATAACCAAACATAAGAAAACTGTCATCTATACTGCTTTCCATTTCATCCTTTACGAAAATATTTTTCTATGGCAAAATGTATTCCTTCCGATACCACGTTCCTCAATTCTCTACGGTGTGGTGCGATGAAATCAGCTGCTGGAACATTGACAATTGGCTATTATTGGACTATCGGATTCAACGTGCCTTTTGTGTAAGTAAGACACTTCTACAATCGGGCCGCAATTTCTTTTATTATATGGCAATGGCAAAGAACCATTTTACTTTAGAGTAATGACAGAGTTATTTGAATGAAGATGTACGTTTCTCCTTGTAAATTCAATCAGAAATGTTTGTTATTTTTTTTTACCGTTTTAAATAATTTTCATAACCATTCCTTTCTATCTGTATTTTAGAACACATACATTATCTTGGTTATATACATATGTATTCGGGTTCAATAGGTAGGTCGGGCGGGGCCTACAGTTAATTTGTTGTCGTGATTGAATTAACGAACCGACCGCCGGGCAGAGCTCATTTCGAAAGCTGTTAGATAGTATCACACTATGCCTTTATACGGGCTCCCATAACCACAAAAGTGTTACAAAATTGTTAAACAAGTATACACCTTTCTTTGTGTCATTCATAGCCTAGCCGTTGAATCAAGATAGTCGTCTAAGATTAAAGCTATCACAAAAAAGCTACTACAAAATATCTTGACTGAAATTGGTATGTCTGTACATATACAAATATAAAATAATAACATCGTGTGCTCAATCAATCTGTTCTGTGGCGTTGAATATGTAATTCTTTTTGCTAGCCTGTCAGCTTGCTTATCTGTTAGCGTTGTAAGATGCAGAGGTACACGATTTATTTCACAGCTTGATGCTAGCCTTGAGTGTGTTAAGGTTCTCGGCTACATTGCATCTGTCTGCTTGAGAATATTACGCATATGTCAAAGATGTGTTCATACCGACCGCGAATATAGACTTTAAACTAAAACTACTTAAGACTAAATTGGATTCCTTTTAAGTATATTTACGGCTGTGCAGTTATAGTTCACTGGACACATGCCTAATGAGGAATGACAGCTCTAGGATACCATACTTAATACCTCAAGTATTATATATTCACGAATATTTTCAATGCTTATCTTAAGTGTAACTTTAAAAAATTAAAAAAGATTATGTTATGATTAACACAATGGAATTTTAATATTGATCAGCTCACACACACCTATAGCTACACATTACAATCTAGAATTAAACTGCAGTATGTTCTATGTTTATAGAATGAAAAGTAATTAATCTATCTCGTACAATAGGATGAAGTTAATAACAAATCATTTGTGTCAGTCAACGTAATACAAAAAGGAAGTATACATAATTATTTTACATTCTAATAATGAAAGCGGTCAAATGTTAAAAAGATAATTGTTTGGGCAGGAAATTATAAACATTTAGTAATGTAGGACAATCCGCGGTGGCCCCACTTGATGGCAATCTTGAGCAAACTCGCCTGAGTTGCTCTTATTAAGGCTGTAACGTTTGACTCTAATTTTGTTCTTCTCAAGACTTTACGAGTCCCAGCTGTCACCATAAAGAATTCATACTGTGGACGAAGTAAAAATTACGAATTTTGACGAAAATTTCTCGGCTGTTTCATGTTTTATTACCATTGCTGAGCTTTCGTTCGAGTCTTAAAATGTTGTCAACAATTTACTATTTCGATTAAGCTTCCAAGTTTTACAAGCGTTGTACAGTAATATTAAAACAAGTTGTTATTGAATCTATCTATTTAGTTTCTCATTTTCCTGTCTATATAGTTTGTTTGCATGTCAGTCTGCGAATTGTCTAAGTAGATGAGTCATTCGCGTGGGACCAAATTAGTGTAAACTGCAACAGTGCTTGTACTTTGAGAGTTAAAGCGATCATGATTCAAGGTTTCGGACCGTGGAACCGACATACATATTTTAATACGCTGAATATAACGTGGGAAGTAGTTTATACTTAATAAACAAAACTCGTTAGATATTATATCTATATGCAACGAGGCTGTAATTAAAAACTCATCTTTCATACACATAATGATATGATTTCTTTATTAATTATAATGTCAATTTAAAAAATATTTGTGTCTGCAATCTGTGTAGATCTGAACGTTGTAGGCCGATAGCGGAGTTGCGGGACAAAACTTTCTTGAATCGATTTGTCATGGTCCAAACTGCAACATTAGATTTAGGGTAACGAGTTTGTCAGAAGCACTTTATGGTGTATGTACTATTAAGTACTTCTGACAAAACGCATTGCTTATGTATGTACAAAGAATTAGCTAGTTAACTGCAACAAATTTGTAGGATATCGTGACACTGTAAGATAGATTTCAAGACAAGGTCATTTAGTTCTAAAATGTTCTGTTAGGAATTCACCATCATCCCTATACATATACCTAAAATATGTGGATCTAATAAATTAATGATAGCAATAATAGTTTACTAAACACGCAATTCTATTTTATATCTAATATTCCGCGTGGAACACTAATTGCACAATTACACTTTGCGCAAAGGCGAAGCTATAAACATCTAATAAGGATCAAAGCCGGTGGCTTGATACTCGACCAAGTTCAAAGACTCGCTCTTGTATTATCGTTCTGTTATGTCTAAACCAAACGCCAAGTACATGATTTGAAGCCAAGGCATTTAGAGCCGGTTGGTTGGTTAATTTACTTTTATGAGCCGCTAGAGATTACGTGCAATGGAATTGGATACGCTTACCCCAGCTAGGTGTAATGAAATAATGCAGCATTACATAAAAAAATAGTGGAATATAATAGATTTTTTGTAATGTTAGATTTAAAGACGTTTGGCACCCCTTGCAGCGCAAACGGCAAGATAGTTTTATGGTTTTACTATCACATACTAATTTATATTAATATGTTTACATTAATGAAAAGTTCATCACAAATATCTACATAATATTATACGAACTTAAACATGTATATAGATATCTGCTCATATTCCCATATTAGGATATTTATTCCTATTGACTAATATGAATCTTATGTTATTATAATATTCAGGTGAGATATTAGAAATTAAACTTTTGACAAGTTATTACAATACATTTTATAAAAAATTAGGAACTCTAAAGACGTCAAAGACACTGCTCAAACGTGAACGTGGAAATCGAACCCTCAATAAATTCCCTCAGTAGTTTCGCTTTTTTCAAATTTATTATAGAGACTCAGTTCGTCGGAGTATTCAAACATTTATATACTTGTCAGTGGGACAGCTGCGACCAAAAACATTTCTATGGTAATCGGTTTCCTATCTATAACAATCCATGACTGTAAATAACCATGTAACCATGTTGAATCGAAATATTATATCTCGTACCGCTCGATTACTGTTATTTCATTGTGTATATACAAAAGATATATTCTAAGCATACTTAAAATACATATTATAGTCTTATGCATACATACATGCATGTGAGAAGGTTTATACTTAAGTCAATTTACAAGTAGAATAACATGAATATATCCTTGTAACTAGCAGTGAAAGTATAGGTACTTAAGTTTAAAAAATTAAATAGCACAATAGTAAATTAATAGTAGGCATAAAGGTAATAGAAGAATGCCTTGTTAATTTAATAGTTAGCGTATGCGGCTGCTGATCAAAAGATCTTGGATCCAATTCACGGGTCGGACCAAATGTTTGTATGTTCTGCAAATATTTGGTTCGCAGTTGGAATATTTTCTATGGATAATATGTAGGTTTTACAAAAAAAAGTATTTATGTAATTACATTAGTTGCTTAGTGCCCATCTTAGGTGCCCATAGTAAGAGCTCTGCTTAATTTGAGACTAGATGATGTTAAATGGCCGAAATATTTATCTATTTATTTATAATACTCGACTACCACAATGACGCTGTGGTAGCGTATTACTATGCGATAGCTGTATTAGAGGTCTCGTATGTATGATCTGCAAGTATTTGTTTCAGAATTAGGTTGTTTTTATGTATCGTATGTATGATTTACCAAAAATAGTACATTGTTCACCGAGGGAGGAAAGGGACCGATTACTAGCGAAGGAGCAGCTTGTGGCCCGAAGGCGCAGCCTAGGGCCACAATACTCCCGAGGTAGGAATGGGGCTTTCACCCGAGTGCTACACAGTGCTTTATACTACACCTGTGAGGAACATTTAAAGTATTTTTAAAATAAAATCAAAACGTAAGACACCATGTAAGACACAATTTAGCTTACAATTTGACGAATATTTCGCGCTTCTTTTGTTTTTTTTTTATTCTTCACAAAAGGATGTCAGTGGCACGGAGATTCCATATTTAAAATAAATGAAAACTCCTTGGGCAGGCGCACGCCATAGATAAGATAACACATGAGAAATGAAAATTCATACAACTTTCGCTCCCGCTAAAACACGTTAGAAATGGATTTTCATACATTTTTTCCTCCCGCTTATTCAGGTCCAGGAAAAGACTAACGTTCTCTTTTCATTTTCAGGGAATATTGACTACTGTACCGATCAGGTTGTAGTATATAGGATATTATCATTCTATCAGTCAATCTAGCTGTCATAGTACAAGCTCTGTTGTGTATCAGATGTCTGAAATATTTAATAGTAGAAATACGTACATATTCTAGTATTAGTCACTGTCAGTAACAAAAATCGAATTTTGTTTTTTCTTAAGCAATTTATTTCTCGATTTTAAAATAAATTGGTAGTTATTCAGGATCATTAAGGATTTCATTCCAACTATTTTTTTCTGTTGAATCAACATTCCTTAAACGGGTAGCTTTCATACCGTACGTGTCTGCAACAGGCGGGCATTTATCGAAAGTTATTATACAATTCGTTACTGTTTTTTGTTCATCATTGAAAGTTAAATGTACGTAGTACGTTCACTTGTATTTTTTGTGTGCATATAATTTATTTTATAAAATGTTCTAAAGTCCTTTCAGTCTGGATTTAAAACAGTTTAAACCTATCTGCTAGGTAATTTTAGAAACGTGAGACAGGCTTGTTCGTCAAGCGGTTATGGATCTCAAATGATTATTCAAAAGTCTTGGGTTTTGTAGGTATATGTAATTAGGTCACAACACTAATAATAAATATATGTGGGTAGGAGGCCCGATGAGGCGCCGGCGATTGAAATAAAGATCAATCTTGGTTTAGACAGTGTTTGATTCACATATCCCCTTGCACCCCACATAACATGGCGCAGTCGGTATAAGATAAACTGCATAATACGAAGGAAATTAGATATTGAAGTGACAAGTAGGTATCGGACAGTCAATAAATAGCAATATTTTTAAAATTTAGAAGATATTATGGAATCCGTTCTCCAGCCACCGCCACCGTTTCAATTTGATAACAGTTTGTGCAACATAACTTCTGGGAATCTGAGTACAGAATGGCAAAAGTGGAAGACTGCATTCAACATCTATTATGAAGCTTGTGAATTATCCAACAAAAATTAAAAAACGCAAGTTAACATTTTGCTACATATTGTTGGCGAGAAATGTCGAGAAGTAGCGGCACAATTTAATGAACAGTGGAATACGGTGGAAGAGTTATTAAAAAAGTTTGATGACTTTTTTATACCAAAGAAAAATTTGGCAGTGGAACGCCATAAGTTTTTCAAGAGGGACCAAAAGGAGTTAGAATCTGCAGAACAATACGTTTTTGAATTAAACAAGATGGCGGTTCAGTGTGAATTCAGAGATTTACGGGACGATCTTGTCTGTAGCAGGTTAATATGTGGCTTAAGGGATATAGCCCTATCGGAAAGACTATTACGGGAACCTAACATGAAGTTGGAAAAAGCCATAGAAATATGCAGATTAGCGGAAATGTCACGTATGCAGGCAAGGAACATGCAAGAGGATAAATACCAAATGGAAAACCAAGAATATAAAAGACGGGTACACGCGGTTACTGAAGAAAAGATAAGCGAGCATGATATCAATTGGATACAGCGACGCGAGCAGTCCAGGCGGGGTTCACACTCATTACAGCAGCCAAACCCCGGCCGTTCTCGTTATGACCATCTGCCGAGAAAAGACACGGTGAACCACTCAACTCACACGCCTAAACACGTACAGCGATATCAGCATGCGAATAGATGTGGGTACTGCGGTCGAGTTCACAGTAGGTACGAGTGTCCGGCGCGGGGTCAAAGGTGCATGAAGTGCAACCGCATCAACCACTTTGCGAGAATGTGCAGAGTTCATACCGTACTGGAGGACTCCACCGATCAGGATAGTGCGGCCTCCTGATCGGTGGGGCTACTCAAAAACCGATATTCCATAGGTGAGTGTAAATGAAATGTAAATAGAAAATAAAATGTATATCAAACTTATTTAAAACTGTAATATAATTTTAATGATATGATTTCATAATGGAATGTTTTATTAATATTATCATTTTGTAATATAACGTCTAAAATTATAACTGTAAATACCATGCTAAATAATAAGTATGTTTGTTTGTTATTTTAAGTAAAATATTTTAAACCTAGATTGTGGTATTATGAATAGAAATTAAATTGATTACATAACTATAAATTTAAATTAATTCGTTTATATGTATTAAATGTAAATTTCATATTGATTTAATCCGTATAATGTGCTCGTATTTATTTTAAATTCTATAATTGAATAAATGAGTTGAAAAATAATACAGATTGTTTAGGTTGTAGGTGCTTATAATTGTTTATAAGTACCCTTTATAAATGATTATGTGTACTCGTATGTCTTAAGTATGTCTGAACAGATTTAAACTATCTCATTGCATGTAAATTATCCTTTATTATCACATATGTAACGTTACTTTGTAATGATTTGATTTTGATTTTATGCAAAATCACTTTACTTTCAATTATTGCATGTTTATACTATTTTCACGTTTCTATTAGGGACATTGATTGTTGTTTATAATTTGTAGTATTAAAATTGATTATTATTATTTATATTATAATTATAGTTATTAATATAATAAATAGAAAAACTTTGTTTGAGAAAAGGGGTTGTAGGTATATGTAATTAGGTCACAACACTAATAATAAATATATGTGGGTAGGAGGCCCGATGAGGCGCCGGCGATTGAAATAAAGATCAATCTTGGTTTAGACAGTGTTTGATTCACATATCCCCTTGCACCCCACATAACAGTTTGATTCTCAATCAGTACAAATATTGTGTGATAAGATCATTTGTTCTAAGTTTATCTAAGTAATTTATATATAAGGTGAATGTACTAAGAAACATGTAGGATTTTTTTTTAATATTTGTGCCCAGTTGAACAGTAGCTTCGTCTCTATTTCTAAGTAAATATGACTATAATTTGTAGTTAACAAAATGTAGGTGTTAAATTCGCCCTTGGCTATCTGGGATAACTTTGTATGCATTAAGAATATGAATGATATACCTAAAATAAGAACAATTCCTAGAACTTACACAAGTACCTGTCCTATATGAGAATTGAACCACTATCAATCAAGTTAATGAATGTTGAGTAGATGATTAATTCTCTAAGGATATCTGCTAACATAATTGTGCACTCATTTTATACATGAACTGACAGATTGTGTAAAATATAAATAATTCTATAATCTCGGTTTTAACGTTACACAAGCTGATTAATATACTTATTATTGGATTCAACATTATTATTCAACCTACAAAATAAATTCTAAAATTATACAGCTACTTACAATCTGATTCATAAGCAACGAAAACATGTGTTCCTTCACTTTTAATTTTGGCTTTAGCGAAGAGATTAGTCAATCTATACAAATTAATTAAGTTGAAGTTTTGAAATTTGAAGTTGTTTATAATTACAAAATTAACAGCTGTTCATTGAATGCATAGTTTATACTTTACTTATATCAAAAAAGTAATTTAATTTTTATTGTCTGCCAATTAATTGATGATATACGAAATAGCAGGCTTTTTCAGATATGCTTCACCCTGCGGCTTTACTCGATTCTTGTAAAGGTAGAACAAAAACCGCGGGTAACATCGCGGGGCTCAGCTAGTATATTACTACGAAAGAACTATATATGACGTAAATAATTAGCAACCGTAGAATACAAAAATGCGAAGCCGACTTCCAGGGTCTATAAATGTATCTGTGCGGTATTGTGTGCTGTCACGAGTAGCGTGACTAAAAACCATTACGGATGGATCTAAGCGAGGTCATTCGGCCAATGTTTGGCTACATTTGGCTACGCGATGCCAAGGTCAGCGCCAGTACCTGATTCGCCGACTCAATATGTGAACTTGTTACTCAAAAAGCACTCGTCGTTAATCTAATGTCATAAGATTAAAGAGCTTGTCCTATTTAAGTGAGTTATTCTTGAATATGTTGCAATTACTAAGTTGTAGTTAGATTTTGTTTTAATCTTTTGTCTTGATTATTTATTTGGTACAATTTTATGTGAATAGCCTTAGTCTTAGGAAGGTTTTAGCCTATTATACCAATCTCTCCAGACGTTTCAGAATAGGGTTCACATCTATTTATCCTTTTCTTTGCATTGTTGATCTCCAGGCACATAGCTCCCTTATTCAGTAATATTCTTAGACAGCCCTCAGCGCTCACAAAAAGCTCATGTAAGGTCATCTGAGGTTAACAGCATCACAAAAAAAGATTTGCCGCAAAGTTCACTTCTCAATAACAGACGTGAGACAATATTCGACAGTTTTAAAAACGGTTTTCCCGAATATGATCGTTAAAATTAGGAAGTTTTAATGGATTTACGACTTTTTACGAAGTTAGGCCTATAAACCGATTTTTATATCTGTTGAAATATGTCAAGGTTGAAAAGAAGGAATATAAACTAAAAGCTGCTATATTCACTCACAACGAGCAATATTATATGCGATATATTATATTTAAAATGTTTTATTGTAATTTCAGTCATTTTATAATTATTTATTTGTCCATCAAATTTTTCACACATCAACCGCCTTTAGTTATCCACTGCTTGATATAGGCCCTTCCTTGGCAAGGAGATTTATAGGGTTTTTAAAAACTGATTTTTAATAGATATATAAATACATTATAAAGTGTTTTTGGGATTTTCTTAGGAAATTCCTAATATCTGCCCGGAGTTTGGAAGTTTGGCGGTGATTCACGCCCGTGCCTCGGAGAGCACGTAAAGCTGTCGGTCCCGGTTGTCATGAACATCTATGGCAATCGTTACTGGGAAGTCAGTGCCCTCAAATATACTGACAACTAGTTCAACTTTCGAATTTCCGTACTCGCTTAGGGTTGCGGAGGTCCGATGCCAGTCGCTCCGTGGAAAAACTGAAATTCAGGTAAAACCGGTTGAACTAGTAGCCGACCCCAAATAAACTTGGGAATAATGGCTAGGAGGATGATATAAATACATTATACCTGTACTGTGTTGTTGTATTAATTAATCAACCAATAAATCAACCAACAACCCATAATGTCCCAATGCTGGGCTTGGGTCTGCTCTCAGGAGAGAGATAAGGCCATACGTCCCCACGTTGGCCGGGGGCGGGTTGGGGACTGGCAAGACACGTTGTGGCTACGTAATCTTACTGTCGGATGTTTTAAGCCGCCCGAAGGTCTCCAACTAAGCTTCGCGACTGCTGCGTTATGTTGTATTAATTCGACATCGTAATTATTTTACCGAACTCTAAATATGTTTAACGTAATCGTAAGTGGACAGTGAACTGCTTATGAGATATGAGTACTTTATTAGTTAGTAGAAACTTAACATTATAAGTATACATAAACTACATAGATTTACATAAAGAAAATCGTTTGATTGCAATACAGCAAGCACCTCTTGCGACATAAATAACCGATATTGAATCATAAATTACTTTGAATGGTATATTTGCATTTGTTAAATTCGTTATGGTCACTCTTACTGTAAAATATACTCACAGTAACGGTATACTAGTACCTATTCGTTATTTATACCTACATACCTCATAAATCGAAAATAATAGATGGACGTGGATTGTAAAATAATATTTCACAAATAAGAATCATTGGATGATAATTAATTATTAAGTAGCCTACACAGGAAGTAATAAACTATGGTATATGGCATCGTAACACACGGGTCTAAAATTAGAAATTGCCAAGAACGTTTAAGCCGGTGTCCATAACTAGAGATGTTGCAGATAAGTAATTATGTCGGACACCAAAGCTGTGGTAATCTACCCGGATGCATTGGATAGATAAACATCACTACTAGATATATCTTGAATTACGTTGCTAATTTAGTTGCGCTTTATGGATTTGTAACAATAATTTAATTTAATTACTTTAATACCGGCCAATGTTACATAGTAGGTGTGTTACACAGTGGTTTTTAATAACCGATTTGTTAAATTATGCAAATAAAACAATTAATGGCACACAATTATGCAAATTAAACACATTTTGAAAGTTATAAAAAAAATAAGATACATGTTGCATGTTATTATTATTATATAAAGGGATTACTCAATTCCAAATTAGTTGCTTAATTTTTGGGCGAAAATTATCCGGAAGCCGGATGGATAAACGATCGTTCACGGCCCCAGCCTAAACCAAAGTTAATAACGTATAAAATGGGTAAAGGAAATGATCGTCATAACTGAGTAAGACCTTTTTGTAGGTTAGCATACTTTGCATAATACGGTTACCCTTTAATATTAGGGTTACTAAGAGTTTCAGAAGAGGTAACATAGAGATAAGAGCTGGACAGAATAAAGATGTCGTAAAAGTCAATTGTGATGGTAACATAAAATTTTCATGATAAGTACAATATAGAAGCTAAGTCTTAAGCTAAGTGGCTAAAGCGACTCGTATTGTAATAACAATAAATAAGTATCTGCATTAAAACAAATTCTTCATTTTACTTTATTATGTTTTTATGTTATACAATTACTAATTTAAGAAAAGGAAACAATAAAAATTATAGCTTCACTCGTATTACAATAATGTCTTAGTATTTTGGATGGTTCATATTAAATCATTTTAATATTCCACTACAACTATGGGTTACAGTTAAATACTCATAGCTCAGTGCGTTTCAGCCATTGTATCATAGGTATAGGCTACTGTTACCATTTGTGAGCAATGGTGGAAACTACTTACTGGCATTACCCGAGACTTATTGGCAATTTACCTTCAATTCACATAATAGCCAATCAAATAAACTTGTCAATAAGATATATGAAGGTTGTATTTGAGGACAATTAAGGGTAAATCAGTACAATACTTAAATGTATAAATGCGTAAATTAATTTACTAAACTAAAATTAGTTTTTATTAGTATGATACTACGGGGCCTGATGTGGACAGCTTTGGTAAATCTACATAATACACTGGTCTTTGCCACTTCCTTCGTCAATTGAAACTTGTAATACAAAACAAGTTTAATACATTCGATTCCTGGAAGTATTTTAATTAGAATTTATGATATAATGTTGCTTCTATGAACTGGTTACCTAATGTAAAAGTGACACACGAATTTTAGCTTGCAAGCTGCATATTACATCAGGGTTTGATAATGAGAATTGTCATATGAGTAATGTTGCTACGTAACCGTGTAGGTTCATGTGAAATGATTCTATAATAAATACTTCAATTAAAAGTGTTTTGTATTGTTTAGTTCCCAAAGGTAATTTTCATTCCAAAACTTACTGCAAGTATTTTTGGACAGCCCTGACAACGTCTATGCAAAGATGAAATCACGTGAAAGCGTAACAAACAAATAAACAATTCACTTTCGGATTTATAATATTAGTTAAGATATGCTAGCTTTATACCATGGTGTATTATGAAGACACGCATATTAAACTGCTGTAAGCTATTTTACTATTTTGAGAATTACGTACTGCCAGGAATAGGCAGTAATTTAAAGTAACAGTTACTAGGAAGTGGCTATCCTTACTTTGTTTTGTGTGTCATTAAGAAAGTCATAAACAGATATTTGTGCAATATTCTTAAAGAAATATATCCATAGATACATTGACCCCTGCAAAATACTTAGAATGAAATAAAATTAAAAATAACTTATTTTCATTTAGTTCCTAATTAACTTAGTTTAAGTACGCCTTAAGTTATCTAGTATGACATTACAGTTTCAAAAAGAACCTCAATATTTACTTTTCATAACATAAAGAATTGTTTCCGAGGGACTTAAGAAGAATTTGGTCAAGAGCAAAGTCGTCTACAATTGATGAATTATTGAACAATTTATCATTCATTATTCTGAAAAAAAAACTGGAGCTATGAAAATTGAATGAATTTAATAAGACATAAAAGATTCAATGCGACTCTCATTTTCAAAAGTAATATGTAATAATATATCAAAATCACATATATTTTTGTCTTTTATCCTTGAAAAGGTAGATGAAGACGTATTTTAATACGCCTTAATTGGGTCTGAAATATAAAAAAAACTATACACTATTTATATTCAACTAAAATAAACATTCGTGTTTCTGGGTACAGCAACAGAGAACGTGACTCCCGGTTTTAGTAAACAATCAATGTTTAATATAATTTCAGCAGGTGGACTTTCTAGGCACGTTTCTGTGGTTCAATAATATGGGAAACATGAACTTCAGCAACCAGACATAATACATTTTCTTCTTATTAAATTGAATCATTTGGCTTTGCAGTCAAATGGACAGACTATATCATCTCAAATTCTTTCACGTCCTCGAGTCACGTCGGTAATGACTTGCGGTATCTGCTTCTATCAAATAATGTTATTTGGTCAGTTTCGTGAGTAGTTTTTGTAAACTTTTGTTTCTCAACATAATTTCAACTCAAGGGGACAGCTAAAGTTGTCAGAGAATGCAATATTGCAAACTTTAGCAGCGGTAATTATGGCAACTCATTGAAGAATTTGTTGCCCGTCTTAGAACTCTTAGAACAATAAAATTTCAGAATTTGCTACTTTAAAAGTTACGAATTACACAAAAGCGTTTTGCATTAAATTAATATTTCCAAATCCATAACCTTTTCAAAATGTAAACATAATAAGATTAAGTTTCTTGGACAATAGCTCCTTATCGCTTTATTTCTTAAAGAACATTAAATTTATTTATTGCTTTTCTACTTCAAGTAGATCTCATAAAAGTTGAGGGATTAATTAACGTTCACAGATGTTATTGCGTCTCGTGTAGTTGCAGATAAAGGCAAATCACAAATAGCTTCAGGACGTTACCCTTGTCAACGCTAGCTTTTCACTTACCTAAGTTATGGTCCTATTGTTCTAAATGCCGCGCCGAGGAACGTTCTCGTGCACCAGGTCGTCTATCTTGTACGGAACTTCTCTGTGAGTTTGTAACAAATTATAGTTGCTTACACCGGCACTTAATGACTCGCGTTTAATATTCCAAATATATTTCATTTCGTGTATTTCATTCTAATGTCGTTTGTAAGCAAAATTCTATATATTTGCACAATGGTGTTGGTAATGTTTGAGAAGCCTCGCAGTTTGTAAACCTTCGTCATATGGATACGCCAAAACAATGCCATGATTTATGGATATATGGTTTGCAAGTTTGCTTCAATGTTCTTCTACGTGTATAACGTATATCTAAATGCGTATAATATATAATATTTAGCACAGCCTGTCACCCATGCGGTTTTCTGCAATATTGCTGAAGATGAAAATATGCGTAAAGTTTACAAAGCGAATTCCGTAAGCTTGTTCACTTATTTCGAAGGGATGAAATAGCTACTCGGTAAAGGAAATGTTTTATCAGTGTTAGGCTGCCCATTAATTCAATGAGTGTCCCTAATTGGAAAATCCTTTTCAACGAGTGACACTGTAGACTAATGTGTATAATTGGACCCTCAACTGTAGACAATTGCTATGCGAAATGAGGTCATTTTGAGTTTTTGTATAAGCGACAAGTGGACCGGCGTCGTTAATATGAAAGATGTTATTTAAATTTTATATCGATCGCAGTTAGAGATTGTGCTTTTTATTATTATTCATTTAAAATAAGTTAGTACTTAGGTCTGATGTTCAATGGAACATAAAGGAAATTTCGACCATGCTTTATTTATTGCATCACCATGTCACCCATAAAACGTCTACTGCTGCTACGTCCAGAACATGGACCTTATGGACCTATGCCTCTCCCAAGGCTCTCCAAAACAAATGAAATCGCATATCGAATGCGCAATAAAGATTCCTGCACTCTTTCTAAATAGGTATAAGCCCACCATTCTTTCCACACTAAGTATTTTTAATTTTACATTTGTCGGTCCCCAAAATTTGTTAGACAAATTAAATAAAAGGAAGGAAGCTATCAGTATTTGAGCTCGTGATTAAGCCTTATCCGGCTTGCAACATCCCAGAGTTCAAGTACTTTGCTATCCGGAAGAGGCCATGTTGGACAAAGAGTGCCGACGCTGTTAAACAATCGAACTTACGTCACAAGTCTTCCCCGGATGTTTCGAATGACCATTCTTCGATCGGCTTTTATGTTCGATGCGTAAATGAACTACACAACTAGACATAATGTTGAATAAGATTATCTCGTTCCTTGTTATAGTTTGCAGGGAAATTTTAAAAATATTCAGCTTTATTTGTGGTAGAATATGATACTAAACGTTTTATATATTTCATCATCAATCATCAACAGCCTTGAACAGTCCACTGCTGAACATAGGCCTCTCCTTATAAAGGAGGTTTTGGCCTACTATACCACGGTGGCCAGACGGGTTGGTATAGGGTTGGTTTCAAGTGCTCGCCCGTTTGCAGCACGACGTGACACGATCGTCGTCTCGCGGGTTTACGAGTGTGATGACGTTCGATAGTGCGACGGGTGTTGTGTGTGTGTGTGTGGTTGAGCGCGCTAACGCGTCTGCCGTCTGCACCACCTACCCGACGCGCGTTCCTATGTTATCGCGTTCCGTTGGGAAGCCGGCGGAGGCGCGAACATCTGCGCCTCATGCCGCCTTGAGTGTGGCCGTGGGTGGACGGGACGGGTTTTCCCTCCACCCGCACTATGTGGCCAGCCGCGAGGGGGCGGCGTCGGTGTGTGCCGGACGCCGCCTAAGAGAGGGTCGTCAAATCGAGACGGTGCCCGCATCAGGAGCGGGCAGGCGCTGGAGAAGTTCAGAAGGAGATCCCACCCTGGACTTCTCCTACTCCTAAACGGAGAAGCGCGGAGAGGGCACACTGTGTGTTTTTTAGTCGGTTCAAGTCCGACACACCACCCCGCCGTAACCCCCGGTGGGGTGACGGTCCATGATGATTTTTCACACACTAAAAAAAAAAAAAAAAAAAAAAGGGTTGGTTTCAAGTTTTCCTTCTCTTTGCATTGATGTTGTCTTATATATTTGTTATCTCTAATACAATAATATCGATTACAAGGACACTACAAAAAAGTAGTCATAAGAAATATATTCATCATCATCATCTCAGCCCATTGCTGGACATAGACCTTCCTCAAGTTTAATATAAGTATATCAATCTCATTTACATCTTTATATATATAATTCTTCTGTGAGTGTGTATGTCACTGAACTTCTCTAAAACGACTGGACCGATTTTGATGAAATTTTTTGTGTGTGTTCAAGGGGATCTGGGAATGGTTTAGATTCGCAATTGGACCCGGTAGGTGGCGTTGCGATCAAGTTCTGGAATTTTAAAGTTGGGCGGTACAAAGTTCGCTGGGTCAACTAGTATTATTATAGATCTCTGGCGAGGGCTGCTAAATAAGTTACATGCTTGTGATGATCGCAAATCGCCTTAGCCCGTTAGCCCTTAGCCCGTCAATATTGAGAAAATAATTGACAGTCTAAGTGATGGTCAAAAAGATTAACTAGACTAAACTACTTAATATTAATCCGTTTTTGGTTCGAAGTAGTTTCGTGAAATGTTTTTTGTATCGTGATGAAAAATAGTCATCGTTTATCTTCAAAACCGTTAATGAACGTTGTACATCTGCTTGTTTTTGTACCTATAGTACAATATTTGACGGTGTTGATTTGCATGACAGGCAGTCATTATTCATCTAAAAATTCTAAAAAGTAGTTTAGTAACAAGATGTGTACAGCTTTTCAATTCACAGTTCATTACCTAGTCTTAATTGGGCAATAAGTCGTATCGAATAGACACGCATCTTCGTACCTAACGGAAAATAGCAATGCTTGGTAGCTTTAAAATAACATTATCTTCGCCTTTTTAGAGTAGTTATAAATGCTAGAACAATAGTTGTCACGTTCCGTTGTTAACTAGTGTTAAACAACGATTTATGATCAAGTTCCTGAGTATAGCGTTAAATATCAAAGTAACGGCGCGTCGTATTCTCGACCCAAATCACATAGAGATGTGAACGATGAAACTGTCACATTTCATGGAATCGCACATCAACGATCGATCCATGACTATTGTGAGCTGACTTTATGACGGTTGCTGAAATGCAATTTACTGAGAAAAATCTCGAGTGCTGGTCAAGAATTTAGAAATGTTAAGAGGAAGCATATTAAATGAATTTTCTGTTAAGAATTTGAAATTAGTCGGAAGTTCGTACAGTCTGTTACGTGTATTTTAATTAAAAACTCGTAATTAAGTGACTATGACTGGACAAACAACATCGTAATGAAGGTATTAATTAATTTTATATTGTAACATCAGTTAGTAGAATATACGGAGTTAGTGACAGTTTAATGACAATAATTGGGCTGGATCCGACCTTCCGGCATTTGTATTTAATAAATATGAGATACTAGCTGCGCCCCGCGGCGTTACCAGCGTATATCATTATGGTTGCTATGCAAGTGTGTTATGCATAGCAACCTTCACAGGTTGCTTTGCTTAACATAGTTTTGACAGGAGATAAACAGTGATACATTTTGACATCTACGATTTATGTATTTTTATAATCACCTAGTTTTCGCCCGTGTGTCTCGATTATTGCAGTAAAAAGTAGCCTATGTGTTATTCTGATATATAAGCTATATTACTGTAAAGTTTCATCCAAATCCGCTTAGTAGTTTTTGCGTGAAAGAGGAACAAACATACATACACACATACATACTCACAAACTTTTGCATTTATAATATTCGTAGGATTACTTACATTAAGTTAAACGGTATTTAGTATGTTTTTATGTAACTATAAGTTGGTATGAAATGTATATGGAAACTACTAAGTAGGACTGTAGAATTAATATTTAATAAATATTGCTTACCCTTGCTTTCTTGTTGCTTGCTTCAATGTTCGTCAAGTCATGGATGAATGATGAATGGCATATATAACAAGTCGTTTAGGTAACATGTTCCATTAACGGTTTTAGATAATACGTACCATATATATAACATACATCTAAGACGGAGATATCATGACAGAGTGGAGGTTAAGCAGTATGAGTTGCGTAAAAGTTAAGTTATGCAGGTGACGAAAAAAACTGTGATGATAAGGAAGTACTCCTTGAGGAGGATATTATGAATGTGTGTCGTAGTGTTTGTAGGTGTATTTTCGCGTACAGCTGAAAGTTATGCCTTATTTGACAAAAAGTTATGAAGGTAATTTAAAAGCGACAGGTTTGATAATCGGGCAGAACACAGAAGTGAGTTCATAGAACGATCTCGAGAATGAACAATGGTTTTTTTTAATTAAAATTTAATGCTCTCTGATTCAGAGATAAGTCCGTGAAAACATATTTTTTTAAAAACTGTAGATTTCTGATTACTCATAATGAAATGGCAAATCTATCAATATTTTCCGTATGTTATTAAGTCTTAAGAAGATAGCATCTCGTCAAAATTTTATTTGTTCAAAGAACTATATTTAAAAAGATATTGAAGTTTCTCTGAATTTAAATGCGAAAATTTTGAAAAAATACTTTGATTAAAAGAGTATTTAAAACGAGCATTGCGCCTAGCAACCATCAGCAATGCATATTTTATTTAATATACCTATTTTACTTTTTCTACAATAACGTGAATTTTCAAGGTAATCTTCCTTAATTTATATGAATAAATTTTGCTTAGTTAAATTGACTATCGACTCCCAATATAAACTTTTCTTTCAAGTTTTGTTCTGAAGTCAATATTCTGGGTAAAGAGTATGCCAAAAACATCATTAAAACAAATCTGTATTATGTTGAACTCAAAAATCTAAAGTAAAAGTATAATAATTTTTTGGACTTACAAAAATAATATAAATACAATTGTAACAAAAATAATAAAAACAGTATTTTGTCGGTTGTTTTCATTTTAACTCACAAGTTTGTATGTTAATTGTTTGCTCGGGCGACTAAACTGTAAGTTAGGTGAGGAGACCCCCTCTAAGCATAGTAGTAATGATTTTAATCCTTCTTATTGTGACGGAACCCATCGCTATCATTAAGGTCGCAACGTAGTGTTGTTTACATAGCTTTACTCTCCAGTAACAGATAAACGAACGCTTTGGCCGAGCCCTTTCAGTCACGCCGCCATTCGTGACTAACATTGATGTGGCTATAAGATAAGCTCACAATATTATTTACATTGAGAATTTATTCTTTGGCCCGTTTGGTCCACGATAGTAGAATAAAACTGAGATTGTTGGATTTTGTGAGATAAGATGATATTTTAACATAAGCATTGATATTTACTACATTTAGAAACATACTATTTCATTTGTTATGGGTATTATTTATTACTAGCTTTCGCCCGCGGCTCCGATCGCGTTAATGATGGTTATCGCGGTAAAATGTAGTCTATTTTCTGAGGTTCTACACTATCCGTGTACAATATTTCATTTATATCGGTTGAGTAGTTTTGGCGTGAAAGCAACTGAACAGACAGGCAGATACTTTCGCATTTATAATATGTATTAGTAAAGATTCAGGTTGTGTCAACTATTTTTTAACTTGCTTTTTCCATGTATCGATAATTACAAAGTCAGCATTGCGTGTCTAATTCTACAAACATACTATTCATGTAAGTGACGTGTAGTAACTTTTGTTGGGATAAATATAATCATTAGGGAAAAACACTTCTACTAAGTAGCCAACAAGGACCGGCAGAGAGTAATTTGTTTCGTAATAAAGTTGTCTTGGCCCATCTGCACAAATGAAAGGTCACTAGATAGCCAGACCTTAATTAAACTACAAATTCGTAATCCTGTCATCTCGTTCCTATAAAGAAAATATCAAGAACTTCTACTGAAGGCCCTGTAATGCAGTAAAAAAATTGGGAATCTTATAAGTTCGTGGGTAAAGTTAAGAAATTATGCTCAGAAAATATCTACCGGTTGGATCTCCGGCAGACTTGCTTCGTTTGAATAAATGATGAGAATAGATGAAAGCATTTATGGGATACGTGTGATGAATGAGAGGGAAACAATACTTTTTAAGGAAAAAAACCTCATAAGCGAGTTGAACCCACTTAGAAGGGGTTCTGCACTAACCTTGGAACTTAATATGCGTTGACGTAAATTTTTTATTAAAAGAAAAATAACATCGTAGTTTACGAGCATGTTTTCCAAATATTATAGCCGCAAATGTGAAATTGTTAGTACAATATTAAGAAATTTCAATTCTTAGACTTCATATTACTTAATTGTTTTTGCTAATATAATTAATAATAAAGCTAATTTATAAAAAAGAAACTCTGACAATGATATCTTTGGAATAAATTTGATATCGAATCTTATAAGAGTTCAGTTTTATAACTTAGACAAATAGAACCCTAAAAAATCCAGGCATATCATGATAGAGATATACGGCGGCTTTATTGTTCATTTTACAAAAATATTTCCAGTATTTTTCATACCCGTGTGCTTGGAAGTGTGCCCGCATATTCAGCTAGTTGATAATAACAGCAGAACGTGTACTTACCTGGAAACAAATAAATTAAAATATGAGTATCTCAGTTACGTAAACAAAAGTATGCATAAGTGGCAATTTCAAGTGTTTAAAAGAAAAAAAACATTTTAGCGGTTGCACAAAGTGTAACAGTATGCAGGCGGTAACAAACGAAATGTTCAAGTAGTTCGACCCCAGCACAAAAATAAAAGGGATATGGGATCGATTTCAACAATACCCAATTTAATTTGATGAGCTTTATCCCTTCGACATTGGGAACTATTTTGCTGAGCAAATGTTATATTAGATCCTGGTACAAATTGTTTATATTGTGGTCAATAACGACCATTGTGGTCAATAACGACCATTGTGGTCAATAACGGATAATTGAAAAACGCTTACAAATTCGATTGTGAAGCCATGCGAGAATATTTCTCATGATTTACGATTGGGCGAGGTTAAAATACCGGGGTATGTTATTCTTATATTGGAAGTAAATTATTACGTACTCTTTTTGTTAACGTGAACGAGCCCGCACGTTCTATGTTAAGTAAATATGACTCTTTTGAACACCCAGTAATTTTAAATATTACCTTACTCTTAAAAAATACCGACACATCATTCTACCTCTCAGAGACCACTTGCAGTATGCTTGTGAAGTATGTTGACCGAACAGAGACAATTTAAAAATGTTCTTAAAATACTTATCTTTACCACTCTTTGATATTTTAATTATTACTAATACTTTCACATTTAGATTGGTACTAGTTGACCCAGCGAACTTCGTAACTTGATCGCAGCGCCACCTACCGGGTCCAATTGCAAATCTAAACCATTCCTAGATCCCCTTGAACACACACAAAAAATTTCATCAAAATCGGTCCAGTCGTTTGAGAGAAGTTCAGTGACATACACACTCACAGAAGAATTATATATATAAAGATATAGGTCACCGAGGGTAATAACGACGTCGCGGTCAGACCTAGATGGGTGATTGCGGCATGATATGTTATAAGCGTTTCCGTGATTCGGAGGTCCCGGTTGTTATCAAAAGATAGCAGTCGTTGAGCTTTGTTGGAGACCTTCGGGCTTAATCTTAAAAACATCCAACGGTAACCCTCCCCTGAGAGACCCAAGCCCAGCAGTGGGACATCATGGGTTGTTGATGATGATGAACATTAAACTGATTCCTTTAAAACTAAGCTCATGACTAACTTTCTAAAATCTGACAGTAATTGCAGTTAAATTTACCGTGATTAACGGCTTACTAAGACGACCTTTCTAGAATTATTTTCAAGCACTGATTTTTAGTAGTCACTTTGAAATTCTTTCTTTGCTTAGGAATATATCCTGTGTTACGTGGACTTTACAAACATGTATGAGACCGACACAAAAAACACCCATACCCAGAACAATAATATGTGAATCGTTCAGTGGAGTTTGAATTCACAACACTCAGTTCAGTAGAAAGCGCCGTGGTTATCACTTATAAGATTTCGCCATCTGTGCTGAAACTGCATTATGTTAGGAATTACTACAAAATCTATAAACCTATTCGACAAAAATTGCCAACCCCAAACAATATTGGAATTTGGCTTATTGCCAAATTCTAAGGCTACGAAGAAGAAGGAAATTTGCCAAAAATTGCCTTTAATTTCTGGTAAATTCAGAAATACTATAGTTTTTTTTTCGTCATCTTCTACTTTGTAACAGATAATTGCTCTACCGGTAGTTTCACGTTTTTATGAGTGTCTCCCAATGCGACTCTGCTCTGCCTAACGGAAAGCATGAGTAGAATTCATTAAAATAAAGTACGTAACTGAAAATACCTCAGGCTTTTAAAATTTTACTGCTATAGATGTACAGTCTAACATAAATTAAGACCCAGTTTCAGCTACTTTATGAGAGAGAGAGAGAGAGAAAGAAAAGGACAAGACAATGATCTGATAAATAATAGCTTGGCTGAATAAATCTATTTCACTTAATATATTATTCTAAGTAACTTTCTAATAAAAGCACGACCCTATAATGCAATTACATTTAATTCTAATCATCTATCAATGAAGCATTGTGGCGATGTCGGCGTGTGCGCAGCCGAGCGTGAAAATGTAAACCGATCAGAATTGGAATACAACGATAAGTGAATAGGGTCTAATTAAACCCGAGGGCCGTTGATACATAATAATGGGAGCTGCACCGGAGGTCACGAAGCTAAGGGGCCGTGATGCGATCTCGCTTGTGTACAACATGTGTTCGGTCACACATTGGATGCAGATGTTTGCGAACTGTGACAGATTTGGACATGATACTGCTCATGCCATTGTACTGTTCACCTGCTCTTTTACATGCAAATTTATTTTTAAACACAATGTAAACGAAAATGATTACGTAAATAAAATTTTGTTGTATTTAGATTTACCGATATATATGAGTATAAAGTATGAAATAATTAACGTATGGTCTTAACCCTCTCCTGAGAGAAGACCCAACAAAGCTATGCGACATTTTGGGCTGTTGATGATGAAAAAAGATTCGTGTTGTAAAGTTTTCTTTCTTTTCTTTGACAAAGATAATTAATCCTGCAGTCTTGTTACCCACCTATACAGCTACATATATATTTACCATGAAGGTTTAAAAAGTTCTATTTAAAAACGTATAAGAATAATTTAGCAGGTGTATTGCACCGTTTGTGCTGCACAGCTTCTTGAAATACCGACAAAAGTGGTGGACTATTTTTAGCCATGACCATACTTCGAATAATAAAGTAATGCACAATAAAAGTTATTTTAGGTGTAGGTAGGTACGCTCCAGGATGACGTGTTTCATGGGGGAGGTGAAGCGACATCTGGCGTATATCAAAAAGCTATTTTAAAATGATAAGCATGATAACACCCATCCAACTCAAATGCACCGGCCCCTTGCGGTAAATTACAATTACATTAAACTCATTATGCGGAGATTATGAATGTATATGTTGTCGAGAGGGACCATTGTATACAACGGCTATTAATACATTCTTAACATTTTATTCGAGCGAACACCCAGACACGTGTGCCAATCAAATCGTTTTGAAATAAAAAGTACTTAATTGTCACCACATGTTCATTTTACATTTGGTTCGGCGAAATTGACTTGATAACTTTCCAAAGACGGACTTTTATGGTCACATACAAGAAAAATGTAGCCATTCCATCCGCTTACGAAAACCCGTCCTGACAATAAATGTGGACACTAAGTGAACCAGTGAAGTCATCGGTAATTTCCAACCGTGCCCAACTGACCAAAACCAATGAGTGAATAAGGATGAGCCCGCACATCACGAATACATTAAATTTAATTTCGAAACTACATATTAATTCCTTTTTAAACAACACTAATGAAGTTACTGATGTTTTGGTTAGAAAATTCACTGCATTCATAATTAACTTCTAATGTTTGAAACGGACTGATTAACGCAGTCAAAACATTCTAAATGTTTTCGTAATTAATTTTATTAAGTAGTGTTCCTATTAATCACTTCCCTCGCGGTGGCGTTTTATGTTTGCATATAATCATAGCACGTGTTTGAGACAGCTGTTGGTAGTTATAATAAAAAGCGACAACAGATGAGCGGTATTGTGGTGACCGACCTCAACATTTTTCGCCATACAATGCACAGTTCATATGGCAGCATAAAAATATATGAACAATGGATAACTCTCCATTTAATGTATTATTCCAAAAATGTGTTCAAATATCTTTTATATCTGTACAATACATAACTGTCAGAACTGGTTACAAACCAACTTTATTGAATCGAAACCCCGTACGCGAAGTCAATTATGTGAAGACAAGAAAATTAGCTAATGAACCGCGAAAACGTTTATCCGTTATATGTATTCATTAAATTACTGTCATATTGGTGAAATTAAGGTGATATTTATGAAGGTGGAATCGGGTAAGGTAAAATTCTCTTATCTAAATATCCTTGGCACGAAGACACATATGGTTGTCGATATATTCTGTATCGATATGAAACTTTGTGTCTTTAAGTAGATCCGATATATTTTTTGGCAGATTATGTATGTAATTATTACACGTTACAGGTACTGCTTCCCAAACTAGGCATAGCCTATATTTTGGGAGGCAGTATTTAGTCACATTTTTGCTCTACAAAATTTGAAGGTGTCGCTGCTTGCAATTGTAAACTAATTTATTTCATTTACATATTGTAGATACTTAGTGTCTGGTGAAATACTTACTGTGTGTGTGTTCAAAATCATGATGAAGCCAGGAGGTACAATGATAGTAGAATTGTACGGTATCTAACTACTAGGATTCATGATTGTGGTGAAGAAAACACATAAGACTTGGTGATAATAGTTTGAAAATGAAGTAAGTTAAGTTCTTTGTGACTTTTAATAGGTTTTCCATTACAGCTTTTTTTCTGTCTCACTATTATCTTCATCTTTCAGACTTAATTTAGATATTTATTTACTTTTGATAACTTGAATTATAAAGTCATAATTAGTAATTAATAAAGTAGATAATAACATTGAATCATATCATTAAGTACTATAACTGTATTGCAATATTTCGCGTTTTACTGTAGGTATCAATGTTACACAATACCGTTTTATCATAATACCAAAATTATCTCCCTATTATATCCTCCATTTAAGAGATACAAAAGAATAAACACTTATGCATTTGTGCACTACGGACATATTGCATCAATGAATAAAAGTAGCATGGGTTTGTGTGCTCTTTTTAAGCAGCGCATCTGTCATATTTATAAACGAAAGCATTCGACAAAAGCGAAAAATTAATGCAATAGATACAACTCAATGCCAAATGTACGACTAAATTAATTTCACTTATAGAGTAGTAAAAGCATGTAACAGATAGTTATCGATTAAATTTTAATTAAGTTAATAATTAAAATTTTATTTCTTTTATTAAATTTTATTAACATTAAAATTTAGTTATGTACTGATTAAGTTTAGTTATATAATTATTTAGTTTGGTTATATACTTATTTAGTTTACACATATAGTTATCGATTAAACAGATTTTTATTATTAATAAGTTATTAATAAAAAAAATATTGATAACTATCTGTACTAAAGTAAAGTAAACTTAATCAGTATATAACAAAATTAAATAAGTATAAAACTAAACTAAATAAATATATAACTAGATAAATATATAACTAGATAAATGTATAACTAAACTTAATCAGTATTTAACTAAACTAAATAAGTATATAACTAAACAAAATAAGTATATAACTAAACTAAATAAGTATATAACTTAACTAATTAAGTATATAACTAAATTATATAGGTATATAACTAAACTAAACAAGTATATAACTAAACTAAACAAGTATATAACTAAATTATATAGGTATTTAACCAAACTAAATAAGTATATAACCATATATAACCAAACTAAATAAGCATATAACTAAATGAAATAAGTATATAACTAAACTAAGTCTGTATTTAATAAACTAAGTAAGTATATAACTAAAGTAAACAAGTATATAACTAAACTAAATCAGTATATAACCAACTAAATAAGTATATAACTAAACTAAATAAGTATATAACCAACTAAATAAGTATATAACTAAACTAAATAAGTATATAACTAAACTAAATAAGTATATAACCAAACTAAATAAGTATATAACTAAACTTAATCAGTACATAACTAAACTTAATCAGTATATAACAAAATTAAATAAGTATACAACTAAACTTAATCAGTATATAACTAAACTTAATCAGTATATAACAAAATTAAATAAGTATATAACTAAACTAAATAAACAAATAACTAAACTAAATAAGTATATAACTAAACTAAATAAGTATAAAACCAATCTAAATAAGTATATAACCAAACTAAATAAGTATATAACTAAACTAAATAAATAAATAAATAAATAATAAATATTTGGACATTTGACACACAACATCATCTAGTCCCAAGCTAAGCAGAGCTTGTGTTATGGGTACTAGACAACTGATATAAATACATAAACATACTTTTTTTTTTTGTAAATACATACATATTATACATAGAAAACACCCAGACTCCGAAACAAATATTTGTGAATCACACAAATAATATTTGGTCCGACCCGGGAATCGAACCCGAGACCTCTTGATCAGTAGCCGCATACGCTAACCACTAGACCAACGAGGCAGTCAATAAGTCAATAAATAAGTATATAACTAAACTAAATAAGTATATAACCAAACTAAATAAGCATATAACTAAATGAAATAAGTATATAACTAAACAAAATAAATATATAACTAAACTATATAAGTATATAACCAAACTAAATAAGTATATAACTAAACTAAATCAGTACATAACTAAACTTAATCAGTATATAACAAAATTAAATAAGTATTTAACTAAACTAAATAAATATATAAGTAACTAAACTAAATAAGTATATAACTAAACTTAATCAGTATATAACAAAATTAAATAAGTATAAAACTAAACTAAATAAATATATAACTAGATAAATATATAACTAGATAAATGTATAACTAAACTTAATCAGTATTTAACTAAACTAAATAAGTATATAACTAAACAAAATAAGTATATAACTAAACTAAATAAGTATATAACTTAACTAATTAAGTATATAACTAAATTATATAGGTATATAACTAAACTAAACAAGTATATAACTAAACTAAACAAGTATATAACTAAATTATATAGGTATTTAACCAAACTAAATAAGTATATAACCATATATAACCAAACTAAATAAGCATATAACTAAATGAAATAAGTATATAACTAAACTAAGTCTGTATTTAATAAACTAAGTAAGTATATAACTAAAGTAAACAAGTATATAACTAAACTAAATCAGTATATAACCAACTAAATAAGTATATAACTAAACTAAATAAGTATATAACCAACTAAATAAGTATATAACTAAACTAAATAAGTATATAACTAAACTAAATAAGTATATAACCAAACTAAATAAGTATATAACTAAACTTAATCAGTACATAACTAAACTTAATCAGTATATAACAAAATTAAATAAGTATACAACTAAACTTAATCAGTATATAACTAAACTTAATCAGTATATAACAAAATTAAATAAGTATATAACTAAACTAAATAAACAAATAACTAAACTAAATAAGTATATAACTAAACTAAATAAGTATAAAACCAATCTAAATAAGTATATAACCAAACTAAATAAGTATATAACTAAACTAAATAAATAAATAAATAAATAATAAATATTTGGACATTTGACACACAACATCATCTAGTCCCAAGCTAAGCAGAGCTTGTGTTATGGGTACTAGACAACTGATATAAATACATAAACATACTTTTTTTTTTTGTAAATACATACATATTATACATAGAAAACACCCAGACTCCGAAACAAATATTTGTGAATCACACAAATAATATTTGGTCCGACCCGGGAATCGAACCCGAGACCTCTTGATCAGTAGCCGCATACGCTAACCACTAGACCAACGAGGCAGTCAATAAGTCAATAAATAAGTATATAACTAAACTAAATAAGTATATAACCAAACTAAATAAGCATATAACTAAATGAAATAAGTATATAACTAAACAAAATAAATATATAACTAAACTATATAAGTATATAACCAAACTAAATAAGTATATAACTAAACTAAATCAGTACATAACTAAACTTAATCAGTATATAACAAAATTAAATAAGTATTTAACTAAACTAAATAAATATATAAGTAACTAAACTAAATAAGTATATAACTAAACTTAATCAGTATATAACAAAATTAAATAAGTAAATAACCAAACTAAATAAACATATAAGAAAACTAAATAAGTATATAACTAAATTAAATAAATATATAACTAAACTATATATAACCAATCTAAATAAGTATATAACTAAACAAAATAAGTATATAACTAAACTAAATAAGTATATTACTTAACTAAATAAGTATATAACTAAATTATATAGGTATATAACTAAACTAAACAAGTATATAACTAAATTATAAAGGTATATAACCAAACTAAATAAGTATATAACCAAACTAAATAAGTATATAACTATATTATATAGGTATATAACGAAACTAAACAAGTATATAACTAAACTTAAAATATATACTTGTTTAGTTTAGTTATATACTTATTATTTTGGTTATATACTTATTTAGTTTAGTTATATACTTATTTAGTTTAGTTATATACTTATTTATTTTAGTCATATACTTATTTTTTTTAGTTATATACTTATTTAGATTGGTTATATACTTATATAGTTTAGTTATATACTTATTTAATTTTGTTATATACTGATTAAGTGTAGTTATATATTTATTTTGTTTAGTTATATACTTATTTAAATTTGTTATATACTGATTAAGTTTAGTTGTGTACTGATTAACTTTAGTTATATACTTATTTAATTTGGTTATATACTTATTTAGTTTAGTTTATATACTTATTTAGTTTCGTTATATACTTATTTAGTTTAGTTACATACTTATTTAGTTTGGTTCTATACTTATTTAGTTAGTTATATACTTATTTAGTTTAGTTATATACTTGTTTAGTTTAGTTATATACCTATATAATTTAGTTATATACTTATTTAGTTTAGTTACATACTTATTTAGTTTGGTTATTTACTTATTTAGTTAGTTATATACTTATTTAGTTTAGTTATATACTTATTTAGTTTAGTTATATACTTATTTAGTTTGGTTATACACTTATTTAGTTTGTTTATACACTTATTTAGTTTAGTTATATACTTGTATACTTATTTAGTTTGGTTATATACTTATTTAGTTTAGTTACATACTTATTTAGTTTGGTTTTATGCTTATTTAGTCAGTTATATACTTATTTAGTTTAGTTATATACTGATTAAGTTTAGTTATGTACTGATCAAGTTTAGTTATATACTTGTTTAGTTTAGTTATATACCTATATAATTTAGTTATATACTTATTTAGTTTCGTTAGATACTTATTTAGTTTGGTTACATACTTATTTAGTTTTGTTATATACTTGTTTAGTTTAGTTATATACCTATATAATTTAGTTATATACTTATTTTGTTTAGTTATATACTTATTTAGTTTTGTTATATGTTTATTTAGTTTAGTTATATACTTATTTATTTTTGTTATATACTGATTAAGTTTAGTTATGTACTGATTAAGTTTAGTTATATACTTGTTTAGTTTAGTTATATACCTATATAATTTAGTTATATACTGATTAAGTTTAGTTATGTACTGATTAAGTTTAGTTATATACTTATTTGGTTTGGTTATATACTTATTTAGTTTAGTTTATATACTTATTTAGTTTCGTTATATACTTATTTAGTTTGGTTATATACTTATTTAGTTTAGTTATATACTGATTAAGTTTAGTTATGTACTGATCAAGTTTAGTTATATACTTGTTTAGTTTAGTTATATACCTATATAATTTAGTTATATACTTATTTAGTTTCGTTAGATACTTATTTAATTGGTTATATACTTATTTAGTTTAGTTATATACTTGTTTAGTTAGTTATATACTTATTTAGTTAGATATATACTTATTTACTTTAGTTATATACTTGTTTAGTTTAGTTATATACCTATATAATTTAGTTATATTCTTATTTAGTTTGGTTATATACTTATTTAGTTTAGTTATATACTTGTTTAGTTTAGTTATATACCTATATAATTTAGTTATATACTTAATTAGTTAAGTTATATACCTATATAATTTAGTTATATACTTATTTAGTTTCGTTAGATACTTATTTAGTTTGGTTACATACTTATTTAGTTTAGTTATATACTTGTTTAGTTTAGTTATATACCAATATAATTTAGTTATATACTTATTTAGTTAAGTTATATACTTATTTAGTTTAGTTATATACTTATTTAGTTTGGTTATACACTTATTTAGTTTGGTTATATACTTGTTTAGTTTAGTTATATACCTATATAATTTGTTTAGTTATATACTTATTTAGTTAAGTTATATACTTATTTAGTTTAGTTATATACTTATTTAGATTGGTTATATATAGTTTAGTTATATATTTATTTAATTTAGTTAATAACTAAATAAGTATATAACTAAACAAAATAAGTATATAACTAAACTAAATAAACATATAACTAAACTAAATAAGTATATAACTAAACTAAATAAATACATAACTAAACTATATAAGTATATAACCAATCTAAATAAGTATATAACTAAATTATATAGGTATATAACTTAACTAATTAAGTATATAACTAAATTATATAGGTATATAACTAAACTAAACAAGTATATAACTAAACTAAATAAGTATATAACCAAACTAAATAAGAATATAACTAAATTATATAGGTATATAACTAAACTAAACAAGTATATAACTAAAGTAAATAAGTATATATCTAACTAAATAAGTATATAACTAACTAAACAAGTATATAACTAAACTAAATAAGTATATAACCAAACTAAATAAGTATCTAACGAAACTAAATAAGTATATAACTAAATTATATAGGTATATAACTAAACTAAACAAGTATATAACTAAACTTAATCAGTACATAACTAAACTTAATCAGTATATAACAAAATTAAATAAGTATATAACTTATTAAAAAAGTCAGTTCACAACATTACACTAATTTAAATAATGATTACATAAATACAAAAAATAAACCTTTAATAATAATAATATACAATACTTAAATTACTAGTATAATTATAGTTATATATTTATTTAGTATATAACTAAACAAAATAAATATATACCTAAACTGAATAAGTATATAACTAAACTTAATCAGTATATAACTAAACTTAATCAGTATATAACAAATTTAAATAAGTATATAACTAAACTAAATAAACATATAACTAAACTAAATAAGTATATAACTAAACTAAATGAATATATAACTAAACTATATAAGTACATAACCAATCTTAATAAGTATATAACTAAACAAAATAAGTATATATCTAAACTAAATAAGTATATAACTTAACTAAATAAGTATATAACTAAACTAAATAAGTATATAACTAAACTAAATAAGTATATAACTAAACTAAATAAGTGTATAACCAAACTAAATAAGTATATATGTAACTAAACTAAATAAGTATATAACTAACTAAATAAGTATATAACCAAACTAAATAAGTATGTAACTAAACTAAATAAGTATATAACTAAACTAAATAAGTATATAACTAAACTAAATAAGTATATAACCAAACTAAATAAGTATATAACTAAACTAAACAAGTATATAACCAAACTAAATAAGTGTATAACCAAACTAAATAAGCATATAACTAAATGAAATAAGTATATAACTAAATTATATAAGTATATAACTAAACTAAACAAGTATATAACTAAATTATATAGGTATATAACTAAACTAAATAAGTATATAACCAAACTAAATAAGTATATAACCAAACTAAATAAGTATATAACTAAACTTATACTTACTTTATAAAAAAATATTAATCAGTATATAACAAAATTACTTAATCTACTAAAACTAATAAAAGTACTAAGTATCTACTTAAAGTAAACGTTTTTCATAGTCAGAATACATAAGTTTGTTAAATGAAATGTCCTATTAAGTTATCGAAGAAGCGGAGGAGAAAGTTTCCTAATCATAACTTGAATTCAATAACGCAGATCCCGGGACACCTCGGAGCCTCTGGCTGCGAATTTCTTCGACGAAATGTGGTTAGCCTCCAGAATCTTGTGGGAAACGTGTTGATTTTCCGCGTGGTTAGACCCTTCAGTTATATTAGGAGAGTTCGATGGAAGTTAGAACACGTTAAATTTGTAGGCTGCTATTATTTTACTTGCATGTTTATCACAAGCAAATTGAGGGCTAAAATAGATCTCTTGTTTTCTAAATTGCACTGAAAAACCGCTATCTAAATAGGTAATTAAATAAAAAAGAAGTGTCTGTTTGTAATATCAAATGCTCAGTCTTTTACGAAATTTATATGAAAGTATATATATATATAGTTACTTACATCTAACAAGCAATTTTTATTTTTTTTGTATGTCTGTCTCTCTGTTTGTTCCGGATACGGAACAGCTGGACAGATACTTAAGAAACTTTCATTGGAAGATAGCTGATAACATAAGGAGTAACTTAAGTTCATTTTGTAAGACAAGCTTCGCTCCGCGATTTAATTGCGATTTATAACAATAACCGGGGGACTCGGTTTAATATAAAACAAAGATCTGGAATGACTAACTAAATGTATATTTTGGTAAGTAGATAGGTTTAGGTAGGTATGTTTATTTACAATACTAGATTTAAAGTTTTTTAATGGTATCCAATGCTAATTATTTTTATCGCGATTTCAAACCCGTCTAAAGATTGCTTTAAATATAGCGCCATCTAGTTTAAGATTATTTTGAGATGTGTTTTTATAGTGTACCTAAAGTATTTTCACCTTTCTTATGTAAGTTTTGTGGCGACTTACATACCTTTATTCATACTAATATTCCAAATTCTAAAGTAACTCTATCTGTTTGTTACGCTTTTAGGGACAAACCGCTACACCGATGGCTTAACCGTTGCATGACAATAAATTTTGTCATGGAGATACTGATGTTGAGAAAGGACACAGTATACTCTTTACCGCGATAACTAACATACACGGCAACACAGGCGGAGTCGCGGGTGAGTACCAGTACATTAATTATGCCATAACAGAAGAATTATAGATATATACTTACGTTGATATTCCCAAATGGGTAGCCAGAGATTTTAAAAGATTACATTTGAAAGTGAATTTAATTAACCTTACGTTTTTATGCAAGTTTCTTCGGCGTTCGGTCGATTGAATTTTACTATGTCGTTAACCGTGGCGAACAAGGTATTAAACGCATCGGTTTGCAAGAGAAAACAAATAAATTAACTTAAATAGGCACTTGAATCAGAATTTATCTCTTACTTAGTCTTCCATAATTTTATATTGAAAAAGTATTTTAAATGTTCAGTAGGTACACGTACACTGTCTCCGTGTGACGGATTAAAAATACAGAGTGTCATCATCCCTATTTATTGCATAGGTGTCGCAAGAGGCGATTAAAAAATTAACTATTCAGTACATCTTCGTTGTAAAGATAAGGTAAACTTCAAACAAACCTTATATGAACTCGTCTGACCAGCGTGGTGTAGTAGACCTAAGTCGCCTTTCTACGGACAAGCTTACGTACTTACAAATGTACCTATGAGTACTATGAGACCTTTAAGGTACGCGTCCATTGGCCCGCGCCGGACGCACCGCACGCAACGGATTTTATTTTGCTTTGTATGATTTCACATAGTGCTGATTCCACTATCCACCGAACGCCTGCATTTATAAGCAAGACAAATCCGTTCAATCCGTTGCGCGCCGTGCGTGCGGTGCGTCCGGCGCTGGCCAATGGATGCGTACCTTTAGCAGTCTAAAGGCTGTAAATTTTTTTATTCCAAAAGGTACTCTTAGATATAGATGTACGTCCAGGAGGAACATAAATACTCAGTCATTTATAGCATTGACTACACTTTAATCTAGTACTGTATCTCAATAATGATCGCAGTGTTGAAGTAAGTGACTAATGTCCCTGTCTATCTACTCATAGGTACCTTGTTTAACATTCTAGACAAATATAGCGCGCTATTGCATACGTGGTATAACAAACACTCGAAGGATTAAACATTGCATGTGTTCGCTATTGTTCTAATATTTTTAACTGTAATTATTTTAAGTACCGATATGGTCAGGAATAATTATGTTTATCCGACAGTGACCTTAATATTACACGCACGGATTTTACTTACGTGAAAGCTTTAGATTAACACTGATTCCATTAAAGCAACAAGTTTATTAAGAATTCTGTACAACTGAATAAAAAATGGAATAGAAAATTTTGATATTTGTGTAATTTTTTCATATTGTAAAAGCACTAAGTACTTATGCAATGAATAAATTAAGTTCAAAATGTACACTTAATTAGCAAAACAATTTGAATTATTTTAAAAGTAACTATTTTCAATATGAATTTTCAATATGCGTACAAAATTATGTTCGCTTTTTTTTCTGTTTTTTCTCTTTTTTTAGTAATTAATACTCTAACTTTTTTGTTATTTCATTGGTTTTTGACTTGTAAATACAATAAATAAGCAATTCGTAAACTATTCAATCTAGCATAATAAATACCTCTCTCAGAATTTCGTTTGGTAAAACCGCTACTAAGGAATTCTAAAACAATTAAACCTGAGTAATTGGGCTGATCTGCTAACCTAACCAGGGTTTCAGTATCGTAAGCATATGATTTTATGGCTAGAACAAGAAAATGGGTTTATACATTTAATTTCAGGTAAATAATAAAAACAAACGTAGAAATTACTACATTGCCAAATTATTGCTATACTAAGCAAACATATTGTATTCGACTAACGTATTCAACGTATATTATACGTAGGTATTTTAGTTAAATAAGTTAGTGAAATACAATATTTTTGTACCGTGTCTCTGCATATAAATATTCTGTTTTACAAATGAGTAGTCTGCGGAGGTCACAATATTGCCAAGATGGCAAGATACTCCCGGAGAAAATTAATTTAACCAAGTAAAATTAGGAGTCGACTCTCTTGTTCTTATAACATTAGGAAAAAGTCTAGGAAGGTGAACAATGATTGTCTGTACCTAACTTAATTTTGAAAATAAATATTAAATGTTTAAAAAAAAGAATATACTTCGAGTATCTTAATAGGATAACGATCTGGCTTTTTTCAGTAGCACAACACGCATTTAAAAGATCAACTAGCGTCCTTTGAAGGTGTATCGAATAACAAACCTCCCAACTTTTAGAAATGTAATGACACTTTCGTCTACAAATAAAAAGCAAAAGTGACAATGAAAACAGAAGTTTTATTTTAAGTACGTGACAGGATAATACACTGCAATGTATGTGTATGCGGCCTTTTAAGCCTTAAATGGTTAAGTGAACCATTGGGTTCAAGTTCGTTCGGTCGTTAGAATCGCGGTGGGTGTTTGTTTTGTTGTGACGTGAGAGCCGCGGGCGCCGGCAACATCTGAGCCTCTAACTAAAGGTACCATTATAGACATAGATCTACTGAAAACAATAACAATTACATATTGTAGAAAGCATTTTGGTACAACTTTAAATATCCATTGTATATTGCTATTGATGTGGTTTAGCAACCCACACTAGCAACCCAGCGTGGGGACGTATAACCTTAACCCACTCCTAAGAGGTGCCCGAGCCCAGCAGTGGGACGTTATGGGTTGTAGTCGTTGGAGATGATGATGATGATGAAGTGGCTCTACTCTACCTGATAGAAATCATGAGTAAAATTTAGGAGTAAGGGGTCACCTGTGAGTGCAGCATAGCGACATATACCACGGCGTACTATTAAGATGTATCATTCAGTCTCCTGAGAACGGGAGAATGTTGAGAAATGATTAGCCTCTGGTCTCAATCTCACTAAGGAAATACGATAGCACGAATGCTGTCATTCTTAGATTGGACTTCTATTTGAAGGAAGAGCCGGCCCATTCGTGTGGTTCTACTGCTTAGCATTGAAATGAAAATGTTAAACTACTAAAATTGTTAAACAACGGATGTCTTGCTGGTCGTGGTTTAATAGATTGTTGGTCACCGTGTTCTCATATTTATGAATGGAAAGTGTTAACTCTATTTAATGGGTAATAAAATTTTATATCCTCAAAATTACAATAACATAAGGAAGCTGTGGGCATCATTCATGCGGTGGTTGAGTAGTCGACAATTTTGCTGCAGGAATTCCGTTCTGTTGTTGCTCAGTAAGTAAATGGATACATATTAGGTAGTGAAAATGGTAGTGTGAAATTTTCTCAGCAATTCTACATTTGAAGTTAGACTAAATATTAAAAAAGAAGAAACTAATGCAATGAAATGGCTGATTGAAATTGAATTAAAAAAGTCCCAAAATACGTTTTTCTTATAATCGTTTTACTTAAAAATAAACAATACCTATTAATGTGAATGAGCAAATATCCGTATCGTCTTTATTGAGATTGTAAATCATTCAAGCATTACAGGCTCTATTCAAATGTAAAATCGGTAGTAAATATTCAATACGTAAGGGGTCTTTCGAAGACCACTGAGACTGTCGTATAACATTCTATAACTATATGAGTCTCAATAAAACTGCCTAACCGTATTATTTAAAGACAACTAGTACTTCCGCTAATGTCAGTATTCACAACTAAAAGAGGTTCTCAGTGTCTTAAAATCTGCTTATGCGGCAAGTCCATTTTTTTTAAATTCTATGAAGTTATTTACTCGAAATGAAAAGCATCACAACTCTAAGAATCAAAATTTATTTCTGAATTTGCCGTTTCAGCGTATTTAGTATAAGTAAATTAGGTGAAAGTGACCCTTCTAGTTATTCTATTTTAACTAAAAGGTTCGTAAAGCCGCTCTGTATCTGTTCTAAATCCGAAGGTTGAAGAGGCGGTACAAAAATTCGTCCGAAAGTCAATGTAATGCGGTACCGGTTTGTGTCGAGTAGGCGTGTGTAGTGTGTACTCTAGATTATTTCGAGTAAACTTGTTCAAAGTCGGAGCGGATCGCCCTTAAATATTTTGTCTTATCGAAGTTGATTTATGAACTGCATCATGGGTGTCTTTTGACAAGGATCTCGAGCTTATCTGCTATTCCTATTGTAAACGCAATCTTCATTTTACAAAGAAAGTAAATAAATGCTTTATTTATTTCTTTATAACATCTAACAATGACGATCCCTGTATAGGGTTGTTTATCTTTAACAATACAATATAGTTCATCATTGCTAAAAGGGTACTTAAAGTAATAGTCTTTTTTCATATTCTTTAGATACTAGAGTATGTATACATCATGCTCATCATAAGAGCCAAGTATAAATCTTAACTGTTATGCTTTTGCTCTTCAGATTTGTATTGTTTCATAGTTATGAAATTGCAGGCATCTATATTATATTCTATTAGGTCTATGGCGGCTGTTAGAAAGTCTATGGTAAAAAAGGTACGCTATACCCCTCTTGGTTCTACTTTATTTTGTATGACATGCATAGTTTCGATATTGAAATGAAATTGAAAACCAATTCACATAAAGAAGCACTATATTAAATGGTGTAATCACAGTAGTCCATTTGCTTATAATAATACCGACTAAGTGCCGAAGTAAAATATTATTTTAACAGACCGGGACTGCCAGTATTTGTTTGTAATGCTCTCATTAGAAAGTATGGACGTATTTATTGTTATGTTTACACTTGTGCGGCTAAAAATAAAAATACTCTAAATGAAGGGCGTGAAAGCATGCTTTACGTCAGTTCACACCTTACACGTGTGAGCTTGAAATGTCCTAAGGTTTGATTACCTTAAAGCAAAGTGTAAAACTATTTTTGTATAAATTAAGGGCGCCACACACAGCCCTTAAGAATAAAATGTTATTTTTCAAAGACGTAACTATTTAAGACATAAATAAACATTGGAAATTAGTTTCTGTAGCAATTTTTTATGTTGTTTTAAATTTGACAAATTGGACTTCGACGTTTTTAAGTTTCCTTACAAATGAGTTTAGAAAAGTTTTTTTTTAAACTTGAGTGATCTATCACTGGGTTTATATAATCTCTGGATGGATAATAAGTGGTACCGATTGCGTAGGAGTGTCGGATGAGGGCTGTCGTTAAACGAAGGCGTCTGACTTCACAGGGTGCCCACGCACATAACTGTACGCAAACACATAACTAAAAGCATACCCATGTCGGTTTTGAAATGTGACTGTTTTAGATTGGCTTCTTTTCGTATATAAAAATATACCAGGTAACATTTTCACTCCGTTTTGTTACAAGAGTTTATTAGATTATTTGTTTTTATAAAATTAGTTTCCCGATTGAAATGGCTAGTATAAGATATACTTACCTAAATGCCTAGTTCCTATAAATAAACATCACACTTTGTTATTATCATACTCCTTTTATATTATATAGAACTAGTGACCAGAGTGCGCTTGAAATACTTGTGGTTTGTAATGTCAACCTGAAACCTTTCGATTGAAATCCCCATACAGTAACAGTAATGTCCCTGTACTGGTACTGTACTTATAACTGGTTTGAGTTAAGATTCAGATAAGGGACTACTCCGTGAGCTAATGGACCGTTGAAATGACATAAAACCATTTCAAGTGACTGTCAACAGAGGCGGCGTGTGCGAACAGAAAAGTAACGGTACAACCTCGTAGGCACTTAGGTGTTACATCATTCTTAAACCAAACTTTTTCATATTTGTCATCGTATATTGAAAACGAACCTTGTCAAAGTACAAACACATTAAAATTGACAAATATTTCTTTATAAAGACTTATCTAATCGCGTTACATGCTTAAGTAAACACATTTTAATGATAACATATCATTCTAATCTTTCACCTACATTTTCTTCGGATAAAAAGTGCATAAAGCATGTAATTTACTGGGAAATTATTGTGAAAAATATTTGTTTTTTCATAACTTTAATCCGTTCAAAGTATCGGTTATTGGATTGAGTTTCAATTTTGAAAATGTCAGCAACAGATTTTTGTTATAAAGAAAATGCAACTTCATTTATTCTTTGCTTTTTACAATACTTCAAATAAGAATAATTAATTTGTGTATAATCTTTTAACAAATTTTATATAAAGAAACAAAATCAACGTTTAACGAGAAATTAAGTGTGTTAAATCAAGAGATAGCGAATAAGCCTCAAATTAAATTGAAATTAATAACAATGATTTCATAAAAAAGTGGTAACTGCTATTTTGTTTGGACTGTTATCCTAATTAGCAACATCTTACGACAACAACATTATCTTGAATATCTTTTTTATAACACGTTATCAATATAGTTAATAAGAAAACATGTAGGTAATACACACTTGACTCATACATATACTTCGTATTCATACTGAAGTGTATTTATGTTTATAAATAGCAAACTTAGCATAGTAAAACGGAAAGTCCATTACTATCAGAATTTATAGTTTATATGTCAGTAAATAAAGCATTGATTCTTATTTATGAAACATTGAAACACGCATAAATGACGCTTATTTGTCAAATAAATTTAATTTAATTTGATAATTGAATTTTTATGAACGTGTTATGAAACTTCATTGACAGTAGGTAATAAATGGTGCTGGAGGTCAATTGTCCGTCTCAACCAACCAAGAGTTCGTTGAACTTGACTGTGATTGAAGCACCGTCTTCGTTTCCATTGATTTATTATTCACGTATTGCAGCCAACGATGAGAAATGGGATAATACTTTGTAAGGCGAATACAAATCGAAAACAATCTGGCACATGTTTGAAATATAATATGTTTAGACTTATTGGTTTATAAAATTACACAATTGGACAAGTTTTTAATAAAACTTTATTTCATTAATCTATTTCAATAAAACTTCAATTCTTAAAATAACCAAGAAATCGTGATGAATGTTAAGAACTTGCAAAGATGTGCTCCATTAGACATAGAATAGAATACCAAACTAAAAATGACAGCGTTGTGCTGTTGTATTTCGTTGGTAAGTGCAAGACCGGAGGCCCAACGATGGTAAGGCATCACACTGGGTCGGCATAGTGTGGGTCACCAAGTTGCATTGTGTGTGTGCAGTCACAATGAGGAAGGTGACGACTACTCTTGGATGTTAATCATGCTTTAAGGTCAATTTTATCGCAATTGAGGTAGGAAATAAATTAAATTTCAAAACTTTTGTGAACGACTTAGATTATTGCATCTATAAAAATAAATAAATAAAATTAATTGAAGTGTCAATATTAAACAAAAATAAGCTAATTGTTAGATAATTATCTACTCTATTATTTTCAATATACTTTGACTACACGGTTGGCTTGGTGGTTTAAGCGGTCACCAGTTCACCACCGATGTTCTAGTGCGCCAGGTGTTGTAGGTTGAAATCCCACATGGGAAAACACTTTGTGTGATTCGCAAATCGTTGGTCTGAGTCTAGGTGTTCGTTGTGTCCGTTTCTTATATGTTTGTGTATGTAAAGGCCTCAGCGACACAGGTATATGTATATAACAATGCCCAAATCGTCTTTTAAAAAAATGTACCTACATCAAATAAATAAGGAATTCAGAGGGAGTACACAAATAAATATATCATGTACATATATAAAATTAATACCACATATAATTCTTCTCATGCGAGTCGGACAGCACAATGAATGAGTCAAGCTCTGTAATGAAGGCCAAGGTGTCAAGTGTCCCTACAGATGCATTATGTGGAACGCTGACTGAACGTTTGCTTTCACTAGCTGTGCATGTACTGCATGTTTGTAACATTACACTGGCCACCTCGGCTAGAAATGAGATAGTTCATATGACGATGAGTATCTCCTACTTGTAAAGTACATGACTTATGTTAAAGCTACATTTTAATTGACAAAACGCTGTTTTAGATCATATATTTGTTTTTGTGCATGACATCAAAATGTGGTGGAATATGTAAAACGACCTAACAACTGGTAAGCAAATACCCGTATACCGATGATTTGATTTGATGAGATCAAATTAAGACATAATGGTGGTCAATCAAGCCTAACGATCTTCCTGAGGCACGAGCTATCTTGATAAAAAACAGAATTGCAATTAGCACGATAGACATTTTTATATTTCTCATATGTAATAAAACGGCCATCTACTTTAGACATAAACAAGAAAAACATTTAAATAGATAAATAAAATAATACTTATTTAAAAATAGAATTAAGTGGTTTGTGTAAACTAGTCGAAACGTCGTGCAGTTCAAAGAGTTTTGAACGAAATTAAGTCATTTATTCTTTAAAATTTAAACGATCCTAAAAAGTATTCATGTATTCTTTTCAAAGACTTATGCACACTTTTTTCCTGTTAAGTACGATATCAATATTAAGTTAACAGGAATAAGTGCTTTCCCGTGAATAAAATAGATGGAATGTCGCAAGAAACTCAACATTCGTTTTTTTTTAAATCATTATACAATATCAATTACTTCACAAACAATATACTTGTAATTGAATATATCTAATTGGATTATTAAACGCGAAAGTAAACTAAAAATTAAGATTCCTGCGATAAACGAATATAATCAGATGCATTCTGTCAAGTGGCACTACTTACTCATGCATTAGAAAAGTATAATGCGAAAAAATGCAACAGCAGCACCATTTGTGCATAAGTTAAATTAGAATTTGTTCAAGCCAACATAATAGACCAATACGGGATGTTATGTTCTGTTTATATTTCTGTGCTAAGGGCCCGTTCTGCCCACAAGCTCACCCTCCCACGACCTATTGTACGATGAAAGTTATTTACATCACAATAAGCAGGCTTTGGCTTAACGCCGTGTCATCCTGGTAATAGATCATTTCAGTTTATTTTTTACTATCGAAACGTAGTTTCAAAGGAGATTGCATAATATGTAAGTTCATGTGTTCGCATTCTTGTCTTATCTCGCGAGTCGGTGCGATAAACCTTGTTTTATTGTACTCATAATAAAAAATATTTCTGCAGTTGTTTATTGATATTCTCGATCAGTTTCCATTTACTTAATATTTATATTGTTCAAAAATTTTAATAATAATCAACGTCATATTTGGGTTGAAAATATATAACTTATCTACTTATATAACATTTTCGCCATTGTGACCTAAATAGATGTTGAGTTTAATTTACTTTCTTAAAATTAATTTTATAATCACACTACTAAGTCTTACACACACTTACGTCTGCGATCTTTATAAAATGATTTGTAATATTTATGACAAATACGCAAGTCGCAAAGCGTTACAATACTTGTGTTTATCATAAAATAAACAGTGGAAAAATTCCGCCGCAGTATGTGAAAACTATTTAATTTAAATGGCAGTATTTACGTTACTTTTCAAAGTATCTTTGGAATTTTAAACATTATGTGTTTCAAAGTGCAGCAAAATGTTCCACAAACATTTTAATAATCTATCGTAGCAGGTATTTGTATTGAAAAATTGACATACTATACGTTAAAATGACAAGTATGATTGTTATTTCAGTCATCATCATCAGCCCATCGTAGTCCACCGCTGGACATGGCCTCTCCAATTGCACGCCACTTAGCTATTTTAGTACCTAATTTGAAGACATAAATATCTGATATTGACACAACAGTGGTTTGCGAAAACTTTAACGGTATTTAGTGTTTTTACACGCTTTTTAATGGCTTCACCTGTATGTTTGTTTCTATATTTGTAAGTGACTCTTTTGGGCGCGATTTTGACCCACTTTAAACGGCCAGATTCCGTTCAAACTTTGTAGATTTATTGAGGACCGATAACAACACACTAATTTGATAAAATTATATCAATTTGTATAATAAGATTTTTGTTAATTTTTATAATTTATATGCTAAGTTGAAAACCATATTCACAGGTACACAACTAACAGGAAAAAAGCTACAGGAATAACTCTTCTAGATACACAAAATGATAATACTCGTTATATTCGTAATTGGTTTGCAGGTCGTAAACACATTACGAAATGCGAGACAAGCAAAAAAAAATGTTATAATGAAGCAACACAACTTAAGCGATTCATCAGAATATTCTTGCAATAAAGTCTTCCTGTTATTGATGTGTTTGTAAGTTGATATAAATCGACTCATTTCATGTTAATAAAAATGTACTTACACGATCATAAGTATCAAGCCATGATTTCATGTTTTAAGCATTAGTTACAATTAAATGAGCCGTCAACTGACAAGTCTATCGATTCCGAGAGAAAAAAAATGAGTATCATCGTAGAGGCGCTAACATATAACATTTGTATTTTAGTTCTATGTATGTAAACACTAAGCAGACAAGACTAATGTCTTAAGACATGTTTTTATACTTTACCAGTACAAACTAGTGTTCACACAATGTCAAATAACTAATCATTTTTCAGTTCAACGGACACTAGATTTATATTGTAGTGGTGAAATTCTGTAAGATGGTTCTCTAGAATGGCATATTCAAACAAACAAATATTTTGGCATTGCAAGTAAGTTTTGTCCAAGTATGCAATTCTTTCGTTGATATTATGCTGACTTTCTGTATTTTTTAAAACTGTTACCGGTAAAAATGAAGGTTGTATTTATTCACGTTAAGCAATAGAGTCTCATTTACCTACTTCCTGAATTGGCAACAAAAATAAGTTATCGAGAAAAATAGAGTTGCTTCTTGACAAACCCGGTCATCTTTTGGTGCATGTACATTGAAGGAATTAATTAGTTCTAAAACTCCTTTTGTTCAATTGAAGCTCAGTGTTAATAATCTCTATATTTCTAAATATTCTGAATAATTTCAGTGATTCTACCTACTTGTATAGGATGTCATAGGTATATAGATATTATAGATCAAGCAAGTAATAAAAATAAAGAATTCACTGTACATTAATTAGTGTAAATCTAACTTTTGTCTGTCAGTAGTCATCCTTAACCAAGATACGATATGATGCCGTTTTCTTGGTGTGATGCATACTCGCATTGATGCATTTATTTCAATGCAAACTTGTACAGTTAGTAGTAGTGTAGTTTTATCATTCTTAATAAAGATATTCGTAGATATATGGAGATTGAAAAAATAGTATGTGCGACCCGTTTTTGGCGCGGTTACAATGCGGATATACCTAATTATGTAGATGGAATTGCTAAGTAGTTTATAAACTTTTTGTTAAGTAGATTATTGTTTTTTTTAAACATAATAATCTTGCTTAATGCTGCCTCACTTCCGGGTCATTGTTCACTTCGTATTTATGTTGGAAATATTCATAAACAAAAACTGTCCCCGACGTCGTTGCTTTTCGCATTTACAGAACGAGATAAGGAGCGTACTTGGGAGAAAACATTACATTATTGTTGTTGCGAATAAATACTGTCTACTAAAGATTTATTATTTGGCTCATAAAGATGTTAGTTCTGTAAGAAAAAATAATCTACAAGATGCCGATTTTGAGTAATAGTAAACCTAGTAAAATAATAGTAACTTTGGAGTAACAGTAAACAGGATTTTATTCTGGATTTATTGTGACATGATACATATTGATGTTTTTACATAAATTTGGCTTACTAAACTTACGCGTTTTTAAACTACCATATAATGTATTTATATGTATTGTATTTTATATTATATTATTTATTTATATTATATTATTATATTATATTATATTATTATATTATATTATATTTATATAGTATGTATTTATTATGTATACTATATATATTTCTAAGCTTTTCAGTTTTCCCTTCTCATTGTCAGCATGCGCTGCGCGAATTACTGACAGAAATTCAGAGAGATTCTCTTTTAAATTAGTTAAGATTGGGAAGAGATTTTAAAACTTGGGGACTTTGTATTAAGGCCCGCGACACCAAGCGTGAGAATTTGTGATTGAACACCCACATACATATTTTACATGCACACAGACGCATCGCGCACTGTCGCATACATACCGTAGCAAGCAATCACCGACTTTCGGTTTTTTGCTTATGTTAAATATCCATCAACTGTTCGCCTTTGTAGAACGTATTTTAATGTCTTACAACGCACGCAATGTATCTTGCCAAAACGTAAAGCCCGTAGGATTCATTCAGTACAGAAAGTCATAATACTTTCTGTATACCAATCGAATGGTCAAAGATTATAAAATAATTTTACACAGTATAAAATAAATTTGCTCGCGTGCATTGTCTGTCAACTCAGATCGTTTTAAATACGCAAGGTATTTAAATACGGTTTTCATCTTAATTAAGGTTACCTTTTAAAGAAGATTTATTAATGTTATTTTATTATTTTAAAGGAACACATAAATAAAGCCAATATTGACAAAAGTTTACGAGTTACATAAATTAGGAATAACCTACAGTAATACTTTTTTAATTATACTTTTTTAATATTTCTTTATTATTTTATTTGTGAATAATAATTTCAAAGTAATTTGGAACAATGTAATATTAATCCTTATCATAATAAATACTGTAGACATTTAAAACAATTTTATTCTACATGAAATATGTAGAATAAAATTGTTTATTACACAATATTATTTAATTAAATATTTTATAATACGTCAGAGCGTTCATCCAGGTCGCACCCGTAATTGGCCGTAATCTTACACTAGTGACTCTCAGTGTAAGATTTTATTATGTCAATAATGTGTGATTAACGATACATGGTCTTATAGGCATTTAAAAAACATTTAAAATTTGACAAATTATACCCTCCTTTAAAACCAATCTATCCATTGCTGCAAACATCATGAAAATTGGTGCAGTAGTTTTTAAGTTACGTTATGTTTTGAGTTTAATAGACAGGTTGAAGAGGCAGAGGACTGTGTTTTTTTTTAATATATTTAATGCAAACGGCTTATTTACGCAATAATGTTACTAAAATAAATGTGAAAGTAACTCTGTCTGTCTGTTACCTTTTCACGCGTAAAACGCTGAACTGATTTTGATCAATTTCAGTATAGAGATATATGGGACCCCGAGAAAGGACATGGCTACTTTTTACCACGAAAATCGACACACTCGCGGGCGGAGCCATGGGCTAAAGCTAGTAAAACATAAATACGACTAGCGGTTTATACATACGTATAAAAGTGAAATACTAATCATCCAAGACCAAACCATTGAGTAGTATTACTTTCCATCATCAGCTGAACATCTTGAAAGATACGATGAAAGATACTTTTTATCGCGAAAATAAAGGTAGAAGGGTTTGAAATAGGGGACGAAAGTTTGTGTCGAAGTTCCTTATTATCAAACATAAAATCAGGTAAGATTGTTTAATCTACCCTTACCATGTCGTGTGATATCAACGAATTCCACGCGGGCGAAGCCGCGGGCAGAAAGCTAGTTTATAATAAATAACAATAAATAAATATTTCAGACGAATGACACAGAATATCATCTACCAAATATTCGTGTGATCCGCAAATATTTATTTCGCAGTTTATAATACATAAACATACTTTTTTGTTATAAATACATACATATTATACATAGAAAACACCCAAACTCCGAAACAAATATTTGCAGATCATACAAAAATTTGGTCCGACCCGGGAATCGAACCCTAGACCTCTTGGTTAGCAGTTGCATACGCTGACCACAAGACCAACAAGGCAGTATGATATATTACAATAATAAATAAACAACTATTTCGAACATCTTACACACGACATCATCCAGTCCCAAACTAAGCAGAGCTTATATTATTGATTCGACAACTGATATAAATACATAAACATACTTTTTTTGTTGCTTACCTATAGAATACACCCAGACCCCGAAATAAATATTTGCGGATCACACAAATATTTGGTCCTACACGGGAATCGAACCTGAATCCTTACTCAAGCAAAGTAGTCGCATGCGCTACTACTGCCCTCATCATTACGAAATGATGGCTACCAGCTCAGATATTGCGTCTGGAATAGCATTACAAAATAAAAAAATATATCATAACTATTTCCCTATGAACTAACACTGAAAACAGCCAACACCTAAAAAAAAAAATTTTGTGGATCTCATAAACATTTGGTCCGACCCATGAATCGAACCCGAGGCCTCAATCGCATATGCTACCACAGCGCCACCGAGGCAGTCATATAAAATGAATTTTAATAATCGGTCCACAATTGACAGAGTAATCAATGAATGTACAATAAAAAAAACACAAATAATACTCCTTTTTTGAAGTTGGTTAATAATAATTTAAAATATAAAGATTGGTGTGTCTATTCTCAGACCTACCAAATATTATCAAAAGTTACACACAGTCACGTCGTCGTATGTAAACAATCAAATCTCTGTGTGCGTGACAGTGCGTGTGGAGCTAAAAACGAGCGTGCGCTCGCCTTGAACATTCGGAGAACACTGAATTTTTGGATCGCGTGAACTCTGTTTTATTGCAAATTATTTCTCCATACTAAAATGTATGGAACTTTTGCCGCTAAAAATTAATGATGTTTAAGATTAAATTATGACTTTCTGGTGAGAATTAATAGAAACCTTAAATGCTTAATCTCTTTTTTGTACTTTTTTCTTGCAACTAATAAAATATTTATTTCAAATAAAGCAACATAATACTAGATTGATTCCAAACAGAAAAGGTCGATTTCGGTGATTTTAGTCACTGTTGATGATTTTTTTCTCGAAAATAAATAATCGTATTAGTAACTTTACTCGGTTTCTCTCTAGATTGATTTAATAAGAAACTGAGATATTTTTTTTACTGTCAAATAATGAATTAATTTGTTTCTCTTGTCATAACCGTAAGTGCTTTTTCGAGCAATTATGGAAACGATACCCTTAAGCAGTAACACTTTGCGAGTAAGCAAGTTTCATTTCCATAGTTAGGGTTTTAAAGGTGTGGCTAGTAAAGCAATTCTAAACGGGTCATGGGTAGTTGTCATATCCTAAATAATTTCTACTACTTCTATTGTACGCACAATGTAACGCACAAGAAATATTAATCTAAAATTATTTTTGTTATAAAAGCTCTATTAGTCACATTTATACTTACTATAAATAACAGGATAAACTGTTTGCTGGAGTTAACTATTGTTTGATTCAAACTTTAAACCTATTCTATGTATGACGATAATTGTGGTCATTTGATATCTAGATTAATAAAGATTATCTTTAGTAAATAAACAATTCCAACAGAAGCAGGAAGCATGTGTCGGAATTTTAACGAAACAGTAAATGGTGTTTACTTGGTGGTGAACACACATACTCGCTTATGAGGTCAAGTGAAGTAGTCTTCCTCGATCCGACACTCCAGGACACCTCAAGGCCAGATGGAAATTGTTAACTGTTTGGGATTGTTTTTTTTATATGAGCATGCCAAAGAGACGGATGGAATTTCTGAAATCAGCGTGGTTCTACTACTTTGAAGTTGGAATTGGAATGTTAAGCTGGGCGTCATCCATCACCGCCATTTATGTAGAAAAGGGGCCGTTTTCAATAACTTATCTCCAGTTGTAACTAGATATATGCTATTGAAAACGGCTGTTAGGAGGCATTGGGGTTTGGGTCTATTCCTTCGAGCCACGAGCTTCTATTGAAGTCCCGCGTGTATGATATAGGTGTACAGTTCATTGTATGGATTATATGGATAGAATTCTCTGTGGTTCATTGGTACAGGTTATATGTATACGCTGTGATTGCATTGAGATTTTTTATTGTTTAGATCTTATTGTATAATATAAATTCTGAACATTCTTAAAATAAGTTTTTAAATAACCTCATGAAACGTTAGTCATATTCTCTCTGAATTCCTGTCACGCTTCAGTAGTGACAACTTTGGTATGTACTTTATTAACCGACTTCAAAAAAAAGGAGGAGGTTCTCAATTCGTCGGACTCTTTTTTTTTTTATGTATGTTCAGCGATAATTTCGTCGTTTATGAATCGATTTCAAAAATTCTTTTTGCATTGGAATGGGTGTAGCTTACAGGTTGTCCCATCGTCACCGTATCGGGATCTGATGATGGGATCCCAAGGAAATCGAGGGAACTCCAAAAAATTATTTTCAAAAGTTGAAACGGTCTGAGGTTACAAGTAGTTCAAATACTTTTTCGCGGAACCACATAAAACCACAGTTATATCAAACGTTTTCTTTTTATAACTGTTAAACATCGAACAGTGACGTACTAGAACTAGGTCAAAACGAGACAGAGCATAAAATATATAATTGTTGTACAAACAGACGCAGCCGGTGGCTAGGTGTCAAAGTATCGAGTGTCGTAATGCGATCGGTCACGAATCGATATTGCTTATCTCGCATGCTGTTTGACTTACGATAAATAGTGGATGCATCGCAATGCACTAGCGCGTTCCATCAATATTGAGTTCTAAACGTAATCTTAACAAAACTTCTGTTTAATTTACTTGAAAGTAAGATATGATATCAACTTTAAAAAATTTTAGTCACCATCTTCCGCAGGTGTGTGTGCTGTCGAAGTTTTATAAATAACTAGCTTTTGCCAGCGGGTTCACCTATGTGTTATTCTGATGTATGGCTTTAACTGCCCTTTTCACTCCATAATGTGTAAATTTCAGCGTTCTGCCCAATAGTTTCAGCTGTGCGTTTTTTGTCATCAGTTACGGAACAGTATCATATACATATATTGATTAAGTATTCCTAGCTCTTCAAGTACATATAAACCTTATATGTAATTGAAATGTCGAAAGTGGAAGTCATCAAAAGTGGAAAAATGTAATAAAATACAAGTACCTATGTGTACCTAAATTTTTATCTCGACGGCAGAAAAGTCTGAACCGTTGATCTGTATAAGAATATCAAATTTTTATTCATTATATGCAAATTTAATATTTTTGTATTGGTTTGAAGACAGACAGAGTTCACAACAAATTGTACGAGTAATCGTAGAACTAAGGGTGCGTGCATACATATAATAACTATTTATGCGAAAGTGTGTTGTAAAACTTCCCCACGTGTCTGGACACACGACGTATGTCGCTCTTGGTTCAGTGGGCAACATGTTACCGCAGGTGGGCGACTAACGGTCGCTTCACAATGCAACCGGTTGCAATACCAAGCGACAACTATTCAGTAAGATCACAGCAAGTATGGGCATTTGCCTAGCAAGCTGCATATGGGACGTCCGACGACCTGTCTTTAACGACGACTGTTGGTGACGTAATGATTATGGAGATTTTTATTTCATTGGAAGTTATCTTTTATTACGATCAAAGGAGTTTCGAAGAAAACTAAAGGTATGCATGAATTGAAGTTTGCATTTGTAAGCATTTGAAGGGTAGTTTTCACCTAAATAATTATACTTAAAATTTAATCTATATAATCGCGATTATTAGATGACACGGTGCACACTTATTGAAAGATTTCAGACATAGTGTGGTACAAAAAAAAAATTGTGGTAAGTATGTAGGGAACCTTACAATGTTTTCCTTACACAACTCGCCCATCATTGCTGATTTATTAAGTGGCGAACTGTTCCAGACATTTGCACTTACGCAATACGCAAACATAACCTTAATTTCACACATACAACATAAACGTTCATTCATTTTCAACTGCTGATCATTCCTATCAAACAGTGCCTTGAGGCGGATATTACTTGATGTTGTAAGAATTGACTACTGCACGTTGTAAAATGAGTTGATTGATCTTAGTCAGACCTGATTGTTAACAAAAAAACAACTAAAAAAGTAATTCCAAAAATTAGAAAAAATAATTGCTTTGTTTGCAGGAATGAATGAGATATATGTAATACTATTGCATAAAATATTGTAGCCTATTTATGAATAAAGAATTAGTATATATGTATTAAAATTATATGGCGAAGAATACTAAAAAAAGCAAATACAAAACAGCTGCTGTAATCAATTTCAAAATATACTTTAACTTCACCTGTCGCGTATTAACTACTAGCTAGCTATTACCCACACTTACCGTGGTTATGGTTAAGGCTGCGAAAAAAGAAGTATTCAAATACGATTTATAGATCTAAAGAAATACTATAATGCTTGCTTTCAAAGGTGTGACGTCATGTAACATGCATGTCATTTGCTTTCAAACCGACGGTATAATAACCCTCGGATTTTGAACTCAAATATTTTCGCAAGAATACTGGTTTACTCAAAACAGTTCAAAAGATTATTACTTGCACTTCAATTGTGTTTTATAAGTCGGAGACAAAAACGGATAACGAGTTCGATGTTTAGCGGTGGCGCTATCCTCCAATAAATATTCAGCTCAGTTGATAGTAAGCCGACAAAAAACTTACAATTTATGTCTTCTAGCTTATTTGACGAGTATATAGTAACAGCAATCATTCCTTCTTTATTTTTCTATATGCTGTAAATATTAGTTAAACCGTTAAATGCATTGACAATGCACGTGAAACATAAAAAAATCGATAAGGACACCTCGGCTTTTCACAATAATATCACGCTCATGTAAGTTTTAAACACGTAATGTTCGACAATAGGGTGGCTCACCCTTCAATAAGACTCGTTTTATGGCTTTTAATAATTTGGTGGGTAAGCAGCACTGATTGTTCACCAAGCAGCTGCTCACTGTTACAGGGATTACTTTATAAATAACAGTTTTTTTCTGTAGCTGTTAAACTAACGATAAGATAAGCTTGGACACATGCCTAATATTTACTTGGTACAAGGTTCATGCATTTCATGTTTCTTAAGTTACGTTATCATAAGTATAAATTTTACATGCTAGTATTCTAATATATTACTTAGCTAGATAGAAACTAAACTACACCTATAACTCTCTGATAAAAAAAAAGATACTTGAGTACTTATCAAAGACCACCATGCTTTTTAAATGACAACTTAAATCTGTATTCAAACGCCTCAAACTATAGTTTATAATATCACAGCTTACGCAATCGACACCACGAATCTCATTCAATACCTTTATGGGTATTAGCTATTCATGTTATCTCAGCCGGTTTATAATGAATGAACGCGGTATGGAGTTTCATACCCATAAACGGTCAATACGGCATTGGATACAAAATCGTCTGCCAAAGTGCCGAAACCAGTCATACAGCGTTGCGCAGTGACAAGGTTCGTTCACCGCAACCGGACTAGCTTCCATAGCCGTTGCGAAATAAATCATTGGTTACACAATTTTGGAGTCATAAAACAAATTAATACACACACCATCTCACGATAATGATGAAATGTAAAGTCTTATTACCAAAATTTCGATCCATAGCATTACGCCATACCGATTTGGTAATTCAAATAACATTGATATCTTTGCTTTAATTTTAAGTATAAATTACACTTTAGCAAGTTTTGCTCAAGATTTCACGAAAAGCCTTTATACCCAGACAATAAAATACGTTCAACAAATTTAGGGCGTAGCCGTCGTGTGAGTGTCAGTCAGATGCTCGTAGATAGAGAATATATCTAGCCCGCATTTCTAATATTGGTTCTCAAATGTACTCCATAAAAATAAAACAAATCAGAATTTATTTCTACTAGCAATTCTTCTAGTTTACTGTGTAATACTTGAGGCAATGATTCTTATCTATGATATCTTCAATGACATACGAAAAACCGAGTGTATGCGCTAACAAAACCTCTGAAACTTCTATGTTTTACCTAGCATCGTAGGTACTATTAGGAATATGTAACATTTTGAATAGCTTATCCTTATAGCTTTTAAGCGTTCCATATCAGCATTATAAAACATTTAACAATTACTCTGCTTCAAAAATATAATGTAATAATGTTAATGCTTTCCGTGACGGCTTGTCAGTGCATCGCATCACACACACGAAACACCTTTACACCGGGCCATTATCAGATGGCTGCGCCCCTTATCTGAAATAGCACTGCCAATCATTCTCATCATTATTTCATATAGTCAATTTACCTAAAACATTGTTTTTATCTGTAAATCACTGCGACTAAATGTGCAGTAGACCGAGTAATTAGGCCATAATTAGTTGAATTTTAAATGTATTCATTGCATGCACATGCAATGTTTCTGTGATATTAGCTTTTATCGATTTAATAAGCAGTGGTTTGAATTTTCCTAGTTTATGTTTACGAACTCATACCCGACCAGGAAAGTAGTAGGGTTTTATTGGGGTAACATAAAATTAAATAGGTGTTAGAATTCAAAATTTATTTATTATTGCTTATAACTTCCTTTCTAGATTTGTTTGCACTTTTAGTTATTATTAACTCTGGCAAAGATTAACTACATGCTTTTAAAATTTGCTTTAATTTATTAGTGCGATGTGATTGTCGAAAGTCATGTAACACAAGATGAAACATGGCGTGACCGAGGTTATCCGGCAAACAGCCAGTCATGCCGTATAATAAAGGCACCACTCGAATGGACCATTTGAAATCGATTCAATTTGTTCAACGCACCTCCGTTATTTTAATGCCAGTATCGAAGGAATCTTGCAATAAAATTTAGTGTAGTGTAGGAATCATAAAATAGAATTTTAAATCTGTTTGTACTAACGATGCAATTCACGAAAGTTGCAAAGAACATCCGCTTGCAATATAAATGAACTGATCGAACGAGAGTCTGCAGTATGGATAAGAGCAGGCTTGCTTTGTCCATATTGGTTCCCTCGGTAGCTTGTAGTATGTAGTACCGGGTACGTGATGTGCGGACACAGCAGCATTGCTAATGAGCTTGCAACGGAACCGTGTCGATAAGGTTAACATGATTGATTTGAGAGTTGCTCTGAATCTTGTAACTGAAGAATGTTTGTACTTTACGAACATCAATAAGGGCAAGTCACGCACAACGATGTGTTATGTTAACCATTACTAAATGTTATTATGAGGAGTGATTGGGGTCTAGTTATATAGTAAAGCCTGAGGCTAACTTTTTATATTGCACCCCAAGACCTCTCTTTCACACTTCAAATACATCGGGTTTGTAGTATAGATGGCCCCAGCAAAATTTTAAGTTCAGTTTGAGGAATGATTTATACATCCAAGAAGACATCGTGTAATGCTATAAAAACTTAATAAGCATTGTTCGGTAATAGACCCGGTAATAGCTTCATAGCTTATGAGTATGACCTATGAAAGCTCTTAAAAAATCTTAATGAACATTTACTATGGTAAATGACCATTAAGTCATAATGTCGCGTTTAGAAAAAAATTGAAAAAATCATTTTTTGCTTTTACTTAGACATGAGTGATACATCTTTGTGTCTTAGTTTTCACCGAAATGGAAACACAAATATTTTTAAGAGAAAAACAAATCACAAATACTACAGATAAATAATACTAGTTCTCTTTTTATTTGGACGAATGGTTTTAACACATTTGAACGCTCAATTTCGGCTTTGCAAGCAGTGTGTTAATGAAGCGTAAATAACGCTGTGCAATAAAGGCCCGTGGTGTAGGCGTTTTACAGTATTCTACATTGTTGATGATTAACGCCATCAAAACGTGTTTATTATACTGTTAATGAAAAGTTTCAAGTGGACCCCAGTACGTGTAAATCATTGTGGAAATTACACCCCTTGCAATAAAACCAATTTAATTAGGTATTTACAGTGGTTTCGGATTTTATGTAAATTATACTATATGCAAATTATAATTCGAAGTTTACTCATTGATTTTATATACCCAACAATAATGTCATTATTAATTTATAACTGACATAAAAGTATAACTTGTAAGTTTTTATATAAAACTTGCCGAGTTCCGCGGTGAAATTCAATTCAAAATCGGTACAGATGTTCTAGAGATTAGTTGAAACCAACAGACAAAATTGTATGAAAGTAAATACCTATCTTTTTAACTTTCATATCATGCATTTAGTTTTTTGATATTACAAGTAGACGCTTCAAATTTATTCATTTGTACAGATGTACCTATATTATAATATCAATAATTCGATCTTGTTCGCTGTGATTCTCAGCTCCACCAGTCCATTAAAAGGAACCCTTAAACCGCATGAACTCTGTGAAATCAATTTAATAAATGTGGTAAGTACAGAATCGTATACTCGATTTTTTTTTTAATAATTTAGTTTATTCGAATGTTGGTTTTAATAAGATTTCATGTGTCCAGGGAAAATAAAAGACACTTCATTAATACTGCTCAAATATCATAGTAGAAATTGATGTTGTTCGGGCTAAATTATCATAGAATTTTCACATCAATCATAACATAAATATAAGTCATCCCATTGTCAGTCAATCATCAAGGGCACAATAAAATGGATCAATATCTTGGATTCTACTCATGCTTTCCATCAGGCAGAGTGGAATCACTTTGGTAGGATTAAACACATCTATTAAATTGTAAGTTGTAGTCTATTGTTATTGAAAAGTAATTGAAAACAAAAATTTACTTTATAAATTTATAAATGTATGTTTGTTTATGTGTTCGATCGAAATCGAAAGAGCTCTTGAGCTTGTGTCACGTTAATTTGGACGTGACATGACATGAGCCTTGTAATACTAATTACTTACACTGGTAAGCAGTCAAGTACATAACATGGACGTTGCAGAAATATATCGCAATCCTTGCTTGCATCTTAGCTAGACCATTATTAATAAATCAGACTCCACCTACAGGATATTGCTGTAACATTAACTTTAATAATATCCTCTATCTGGTTTCCTAGTCTGATTGCAAAACGTTCCCACGGGGTATTACGTCACATGCGCAGTTCATAATGGACTATTAACAGAAATACCAGTTACGTTTCGGGAGATCAGAATCTGTTCACATGTTCATGATATAAAAAGTTTCATTTGTTGTTCTCAACAGACAATTTTTTTTCCTGTTTCCAATTTAATTAACTGTCAGATTTGTCGTCTTACAGTATTCACTTTTGTAAATTAAATTAGGGAGTTGTTTGTTAACATTGTATTAATTTAGAAGATGAATGTGTAGTGAGGATAAGAATAGGAAACTCAATTAAGACAAAACAACTCGTGTTTTGTACTGTAGGAAAGCATGACAATAAAAAAAAACAGAGCATTCGTACTAACAGGACAAAAAAGGTAATTTAACAGGTAATTAAGTGGGCTTTAGGTCTAATTAAATAATTATTGGGTTTGAAATAGCCTTACTTAGCATAACTAGCGCTTGCCTGCGTTTTTATCGGTTACCGCAACAAAAAGCATCCTAAGTATCTTTCCAAAGTCTAATCTACTTCTAAACCAAAATTCATCCATATCACTGAAACGTGAAAGCGTAACAGACAGACAAACAGACAGTTACTATCGAATTTAGAATATTAGTATGGATAGGAAATGAACAGAATAAAACAAAGATGTTACTTCAACTTACGTTCTCGAAGTGTATTTTAAACTGTTTTAATTTATAATGTTAAAATTTGAATAATTCGGTATTTACTTTTATTTCGGCTACTTGATGTCAAAGAATTAGGAAGAAATAATGAATTGTTAATCATTATAATTGACGGGTACATAAGAATAAATGCATTTTACCAAAGGCAGCGCTAAGCGTCGATCTGCCAATGTTTATTTATCAAGATGAGAGTTAGCAACATCCTAAAATGTAATAGCATCCGAGTTGGATTTATGACCTTCCTAAACTTAAACGATATAACAGTATTTTTGGTGGTTTTAAGTTGCTATTATTGTGCATTTCTTGAAATTATTATTGTAAACATAATATTAATATATAAAAGCTAATGTAGTCTTCGTATTTACTTCTATTGCGAATTAATGGTGGGAATACTTCAGCACATCCACCTTCTCTCGATTTCAATGCTCATCAAGATAGCGTTATTCTTAATTCGTATAATATTATGAACGCGAAAGTTTGTGAGAAGAAAAGCTATATAAGCTTTATAATTTATAACACATAGACAAATTTCTGCGAGAACCGATATACTGGTTTAAACTTTTAATTGTCATAATGAACGAATGGTTTGAATCAAGATTGCAAAGGACACGCTAAATTTTCGCAGTATTCGTAGTTTAAAGTAAAATAACCATTTTTCTAACAATATTAAAATAACCCCACAGAATCAGTATCAATATTTCCTTTACCAAGTTTGGGGTAGCTGCATTAAGTACCAACTCTTTGCAGAAGCCACAAAATTGAAATATATTTCTCTGCTACTACCGTGCACTCTCAAACGTTGCTACGAATTCTATTCTATGCATACCGGGAACTCGCAAGTTAATTAAAACTATTACCGAAACAATCAAAGGTAGTGTTACAATTCATTCTACAAATTACCTATAGGGTAATAGTATAACTTCCATCACGTGTTAAAATCCACTTTAAAGGGAAAAGGCTTCTTTACACTAAAACTATGTAGTTGCGTTTTAAAACTAAATAAAAATCTATCGATTTGAAATCAAAACCTATTTTAATAATATAATTAAGCTGTTTTTGTATCAAACATCGTCATAACTGATATTGTCTTACAAGAAATACAGGTGATCCACATGACCCAAGGCATTCCTCTTCCTTTCCCAAAGAAGAGATAGGATAATAAATCATTAGATAAAAACTTTTAATGAACGGAAATGCATAGGGCGTGCCAGGAAGTACTTTATAAGGTAAAAATCATCTAGGTGTTCAGTTCGTTTACATTGGCATTGTGTGCGACAAAGCCAACAACTTTAAATAACCGCTTTTCTGTATTGCGAACAATCGATTTTGTCGGCAGTGGATCACACGCTGTGCGTGCGCCGTGCGCGGTCCACCATTGTACCCGAAAATATTCTGAATAATGAAAGCTTTCCCTCTTTGTCTGAATCAAAAATGCGAACATTTCGTAAGGGACACAATGGAGCGTAATAAAAATTCCCGATAAAACGCATCGCATGCAAGGAAATAAAACGGTATATATAAGGGCTATCTGTCATTACCTTCGTTGCCAAAAAGTACAGACTTGCTCGTACAAACTTTGTTTAATGTAAGAATGGATACAAAAATTCAAAAGTTGGTAGAATTCTTAACTTCCTTCCTTCCCTAAAGTACCTACAAAAAACCGTGGTTGAAAGTTGAACAAAGGGCAGGACTTCCGATCAGCTGCCACAGCGCCCCCACGTTTTACGGGCTTCATCTAATATTAACTAGGTGCTTAGTTTGTCACAGTCACACGCTAACAGATATGTATATAGAAAAAAAAAACAATTGACGTCTCAGAAATTGCTGTAAGTTGGATCGGTATCGATATCGGATATGTCTACCAAGTAATTTTTTACCAATTTCTAATAGGCAGATTATGTTAATTAGGGCTTCGATCGCAAAAAAAACTGTTTCAGCAGATCCTAAATAAATAAGTATGAGGGATTAATGGAAGTAAATCCGATTAATTATTGATGGGTATCGTATTAACTTGAAACAAATTGCACCTAAACCTTGTGGAATACCTCGTACCCTCGTCAATAGTAACAATGTCGAAGGGGAATCCGCGAACGAGGATTCACATTTTGTTTTTGTGGTCACGACCAACTCGGAATGAAAATGAACACTAACTAAGCGTCACGTCACTATACTGTTAAATGATAGAAAAATGATTTATGGTATCACTTTGTTTAATGTTTAAAATTCTATATTGTTTGGTTAATGAATTTATCTTATGCTCAAATTTAGTACAGAAAAATATAGTTGATAGTGCTATCACCATCACTAACAAAAGGATTCTAGTGCTAGAATCCTTTTGTAATAACACAACAATTGTAACAACACCGGTTAAGATTAAGGATTTTAGTGAGTACCATATGCTGGTAATGTGGATCAGGAGGGGTTCGTAAAATTTATGGCCAAATCTCATGGCTTACTGCATCATAAGTGTCGATGCGCATTAATTCAATCAGCCTTCTAATTTTTCTTTAAGTATCCAATTAAACCGCGAATGACAAGTTTTAGTTAATTAAATTCCTTCATTGCAAGAACCCAGTTAGAAGATACATTTAAATTTTCAATTTACTATAATTTCTTGCCTAGATTTGTTGGGTTGTGTTCATGATCGCAATGCTAAACGCAGTTAAATTGGGTATTTTATGTTTCCTAGCTATGTTGAAACGTGCCATGCCGTGAACTAGTCTGGCACCGGTTGTCGACGTGTGTATAATTAGCGTGGGTTTCTAAAGGTCATTGTCGCAGCCTGACTGCATCAAGAGGAATCAGATTTAAATAGACTTACGGAATAAACAGCCCTGAACTGTTTGACAACTTTTACAAACATCTATAGGCCATAATTTGTTTTCTTAAAGACGTATGTTGGCATTTATGTTGACAGGTTCAGATTTATGGTTCAGGGAACATAACGTTCTTTCATAACTTGAAAGTTTTTGTTTCGTGAGAACTAAAACGTTTGATGCAATGACTTTTTATATCTAGTGAGAGACTCAGTGTCAATCAGAAAGAAAAACATTGTTAGAAAATTGTTTTATCAAGTTATGTTTACGTTTTTGAATTTACAATCTACCTATATGTACAAACTATTTAAAATTTTGCTAGTGGTGAATTTATTTATTTTACTTATTTATATATGTATATGGTATACCAACAGGATACCTAGTAACACACTCTTAACAATATTTCACAAACATATTACTTAGTTGGCATGCACAGTACACACAAAATTCACCAAAATAACACTAAAGTAATTTAATTAATATAATGTAGTAAAAAAAAGCAAGAATATACATCAGGAACTATAGAAATTGAATAAGGTAAAGTAAAATAAACAAAGTAAAGTAAAACATTACGAAACGAAATAAACGAATTATAAGGCAATCTAGGAATTATTTTATGATAGAACGATTAAACTAGAGAATCATAAATGTAGGTTGACTTTTTTATGAGATCTCGAAAACCGTTTATGAGAAGGCATACTGCATACTTCTTTTTTCATTATTAAATTTAAATTCATATAATGTTTTAGAACAAAAAAAAACGAATAAACGTTTTCATACAAAAATGATAATTCACATTGAGTTATTAATTTTTTGTTTTTTTTGTTAGAACTAAAATATGAGAACAATATGTTAGAATATTACGTTTTATATACTTGCTGTTGTACTTGTTGTATAATGTTCTTTATAATAGTAGAAGATTTAAAAATTCATATTTGTTTTTTCTTCAATCAAGCTGTAACGGTGGGTCTCTTAATTGAGTACGTAATCATATTATGCAAACCTCGTCCTGCTTGTCCGGCTATTGTTTGGCAAATATTAACTCATCCATAAATTTGTAAACAGAACACAAATTATTGTAAAGCTGGCCCGTCATTTGCAAAATCTGACTACGAGTCAGGAATACAAAAGCTCGCATTAGTTCTCGGCTACCTGGAATGCGTTCTAAGAAATACAGGATAAAAAATCAGCTTCCCTGTTGGAACGTAAGTTCCCACAATGACTTACGAGAGGGGTGAATATCTCAAGTGTGGTTTTTGTACGCTCATCTATTTGTTGAGTGCTATAATAAAACTGTAGCGCAACTAAACATAAGTTAAGCTAGATTAAAAAAATAAGTGTTTCTTTTGTATTGCAGAACTTTTAATCAACCAGGATATCATCTTACAATATCGTTAACAAATATGGTACTTCGTTGCACAAAAGCCAGTCGTATTCAACCCCCCACAACGGTAAGTCTAAAGGTATTATTTTTCGTAATTTATTCATGCATAAAGCATTAGGTTTAAAGCCGTTAGATTTAAGCTGGGTCTCAGATTACGCGACGAAGACTTGCTTAATACGGTGCGACTGCAGTTATTCAATAGCCTGCAAAATAACACCGAGGAAAGGCGCTATCGAGGACGAAAGGTGACACCGAAGCTTGTGGCATTAGATTTATAGGGGATCAAACATTGAAAATCATATTTGGTACAAATGCGTGAGATCTTGCGTCTCGAATCACAAGTTAAATTGCGAGGAAATCAAGAATAGGGCTTGATCCATGCTGAGGCTAGCGATTAAACCTTATTGTTTCAAGTCAACTATTGATGAATAGGTTACCCACTTATGGCAAATTGAGGTTATGGTTAATGACACGAATACAAACATAAAAGTGGTGGATGGATCATACATACTGTATCCCATAACTACAGTAGAAGCGTTCGACGACAGATTAAATAAGCAAATACTTGAGTACGATGTCATACCGTCATTCAAACTTCATCAACCTACTTCAGTCAATTTGCCTGGTTAGATCTCTCGTTAGGCACGTAAAACCCGTATGCTCTGACAAAATTGCAGTTACAATAGATGGTTCGCACGTCGTACTAATCTTAACTACAGACTCACAGTGTTCATAAAATTATTTACGATTAAAATTTCATTAGAGAGAATTTGATATGGAATCGAAGCTGACACAGATAGAATTGATTAAACTTTCACTATCCAAGAACAATACCTAACGGCTGTCTGTCATAGACAAGACACGTTTTCTGATCTTTAATGTCTATGATCGGAGCAACTATTCTTAATGGCACAGATATCGGTTGGAATTTTATATTTACTCCATTCAAAACGGTAATCTAAAGATATAAATGCTTAATAAGTAGTCAAGTTATCAACTATCGTTACTTAGAGATTATATATTTTCCGGTGTAGAAAGTTAACTATGAGTGTAAGTGGCTATTTCATATTCTATTTATAAATGTACTTTTTCCTTCATTCATGTTGTTCTTAAATAAATATTTCATTTTGAGGAAATAAGTACAATACCGGACTAAGGTGTACTATTCCAATGAAAATACTATTTCAGATGTAACATTTTGTTTTTCTTCTATACTATTGCTAGTATATTATTTATTATTGCTATTGTTTCACTTTTTATTATTTGAAAAGGCTTCTACCCTGGCCTATTTTTTTCAAGTGCCAACCTGGCGACATTGTTATTGAGGCCGTGTATCAAACAATTTTGGACATATATTTTTCTAAGTATACAAAATATACAATTTCGATCACTATTCAATGAGATTTTTTAGAAACATTACAGTGTGAATTATATGTTATATGAGTTAAATGTTATATGTACCTACAATTTTTTTTATAATTCGAAGAAAAGTCAAGAAATGTCAAAATTAAACTAGTTAAAATTAAGAAAGGTTAACGATCCTAGTTTCATTATAAGATTAATATTAACTACTTAGTATAATATAAATCTTTTAGTGAAACTAGAACTTTGTCCCGAGGTTCCGCCCGCGTCTAAGCCTGTGTCTTTTGTCAGTCTCTAGACTACCTAGTGTACCTAGTTTAATTTAAATCAGTTCAGTAGTTTTTCAGTAGAGCGAAAGACAGAGAGACAAAGTTATTTCGCATTTATAATATTAGGAAGGATGGTTTATCTCCCACGAAGAAAAACAAGGAAAGAGAAATTGTGCAACGGAAGCATTCTTCATACAATTAAAGCTACAGAACAGAAATGAATGGTCATACAAGATTTAATAAGAAAGATTTATGATAACAACGCAATGGAGTGTACACACAAGTGCGTGTACCCACTAAAGAAATATCTACGTATCAAAGATGCGGGTGACGGAAATATTCTACGTCATTTCCTCCTTCACAGAACAAGAAATAATAATATGATTTATGTTGTGACATTCTTAGGGTTTGTCAAGATTCTATTATAGGGAGTCACTCAGGATTCATATGGATATTGTGGGAAATAACCATTGAAATTGACTGCCTTGTTTGTCTAGTGGTTAGCGTATGCGGCTGCTGATCAAGAGGTCTCGGGTGCGATTGCCGGATCGGACCAAATGTTTGTATGATCTGCAATTATTTGTGTCGGAGTTGGGTGATTTCTGTGTATAATATGTATGTATTAACAAAAAGAAGGTTTGATAATGTATTTATATCACTTGACTAGTACCATTCGTACAAGCTCTGCATCAGAAATATTTATTTATTTGTAATATATAATTACTTGATGGAAATAACTAAAAGTTAGCTAGCGAGGATCCTTTTGTTAGTTGCTACAAGATAGCTTAAATAGTACCTAGTTATAAAATACTACTGCTAGGACAGTAGGGAGTACCTATCTAGTATCAAACATGGGTAGTTTATTTGTGTTTCACAGTATTGAAATTGAGGGGTACACACTTATGAACACAACTATTGCAAGTTCGGATTTCTATTAGCTGGTATAAGAACATCAAAGGCATTCCCATTACAAGAATTACAACGAATACATTCGATAACCCTATAACGGTTTCTTTAAGAGAAACTGATACACAAATCGAGGCATTATTGAGAGTATAAAGAAAATCAATTTCGTACTTCACGACTACGAGGGATGCATTTCAACCTGAAACCAACTAGTTTCATACCAATAATATAAGGTTGGGTATTGCGTAGCTTGTCCTTTAGCTGGCATAACTGGCGTGCATACGGTTGAATGGACGTTCCTCACGCAGTAGATAAATCAAGCATGGGAAAACCGATGCCTTTGTGCCACAGTTCTCTTTGTTTGCCAAACACCATGACATTTGATCACAACGAATGCAAAATAGATTTTGTATGGCAGACCGTGAATCTTGATGAACCTTGCTCTTACCGCGTTATTCTACGAGTACGAACATTCTTGTTGATAAAATCTCAGACGGCATATTGAAGGTATTTCTACGACTTTTTAAATTCTTTTATTTTTTATTAATTATTTACTGCGTTCTTCAATGTAATTATTCTGGTTTATTGAGAAAAAAACTCTACATCTATTACTAAACATAAAATTTTACAAACGAATGCCATTCAAAGATCGAAATTTGCATGTCTTAGTTTTTAGCGCCTTGATTAATGTTGGAGCTAATTTGTTGGTAAATAATAAACCGCACAAAGAAAGTTTCTTTTAGATCTCAATGTCCTATAATTATAACTGGATTTGATTAGTTAATTGGTAATTCAGTTGATTAATTACTTACGAATTTATTAAACTGATTTCAAATTCTAGTTTTATTTCCGCAATTGCATATCCTTACATGTAGCTTTAAGCTTGAAACATTACATCATTATTGTTTATGAGAAAAATTAAATAAAGAGATTTCCTTAAAAAATAATTTAAATATTTCAGAAATTTAGTGTTAGCAACTATATTACTACTACAAAAATACCAGAATTTAAAAATGACAAACTTTCATAGCATACAACTAACTTATTGACACATTCAAATGGGACAACACTTTGTGTGCTTCATAGATTGTTGTTCTGAGTCTGGGTGTTCTTTGTGTCCGTTTCATGTATGTTTGTAAAGTCCCCCGCGACACAGGATTACATTCCTAATGCGGGACTTATCTTTTTTAATGAACAAAAACATTCATCTATTTTAGTATTCCATTCAAGTATTTTCGCGATTGCCTAATTAATTCTTGCGACATGAACTCGTTTCCTTGTTACAAAGAAAACTGATAAGAACTTTATCGGCCAACGAACTTATTACAATTGCACAGACGTGGCTAACTTACAGTAAACTATTGAACACCTGACTTGTGTTATAAGTTATAACACAACCGTATTAAATGAACTGAATAAGTTTCTATGTTTTTACATAATATTTTGCCTCTGTCGCAATGATTAGGAGGTTCGTAACTTGTTATAGAGTTGTATGTAAGTCAAGTAGATTGTAACAAGAATTCTCTGTCAAAAAAGCCTGGGAAAGTATCTTCATTGTACTAAAGCCTTTTGGAAGGTCAGTTTGTTCGGTAAGATGGAACTTTAAAAAGTGTGATCGTGAGATGATTTGTAATGACTTTCGACAGTAGTTTGGAAGTGACTGACTTTCAACAACAGCTTTCAAAGGTGTCTCAGAAGTAATATTAATCTATCATTCTTTAAAGGGTCTTTATTAAAAATTCAACCAAGTGCAAGTCGGACTTGTGGAGGAATGGTTCCGTGCCACTTTAACTATATATTTAAGCTTCTATCTAGCAAAAACGAAAATTGCAACTATCTAACTAACACTACTCATGAGATACAGCTTGCTGATAAACAGACAGAATTTTACCATTGAGGTACCGAACCCTGAAAATAAGTCTCGTTACTTTACTCAAAGTTCATGGAGGGATTGAGAAGGATTTTAACTGCCGACTAGTTTAATACTTGTTATATTAATGACGCAGATATAACTACGACAGTAAAATGTAATAAATACTTATTTATTATAGTACATAAACGTCGTAATTATACGTGTTTAATTTATTTCTCAATATCCCCGATTATTGCAGCCAGCATAGGGATACTACACTCTGCAGTGCAGTTACGTCAAGTATTTCATAATTTACTACCACTAACCAGTTGCACAGATGCTATCGACATCATATAAAGTGAAGGGTATAACCATAATGACTACATAAACTTTCTTATTTTGGATATTAATAGTGTAGTGTTAGTGTAACTAGTGTAGTAAAGATTACAACTTTAATTTATTATTTTGTAATCATTGCACCTATTGATTTCAAGTTTTGGATCGAATTGAGATTGAATTCGATTGTTCAAGTGTTCTTTTTTCAAATGCAGTCTATAGAAGTGATAATCAGTGTCAAGTGAAAGCGAATATCTTTAATTATACTTTTTTTTTCTAAACAGAGGTATTTTAACTTAGACGTAATTATAGCGATCCTTCTTACATTTGTGAAAAAAAAATTAAATTAAGTAGTTATAACTTTATTCTGGGTACAATATGTTTATGTATACATGATGTTTTAAAGTAGTGTTCTCTTAAAATAGAATCAAGACGCTTCCGATGTCTGTTCGCTCAGATCTTTTAAACTAGGTACCAAACTGATTTTAATGCAGTTTTTAACAATAGACAGAGTGATTAAATAGGAAAGTTTATATGTGTAATACTTGCATACTGAAAAAGAGGAAATCCGAGAATTTTGAAGACTTCCGTGCTAAGTCGTACCAAGTCGCAAGTAAATTAATAAATTGTTATCGGAGTAAATTACTCATTTGAATAAATTAATTAGGCATTGCTTATCTATTTATGATTAGCCTCTATGTAAACAAACCTGTTATAATATTCACTAAGAGGTTGATAACACAGAGTCCATTGAATTAATATTAACTTATTTATCTAGGTATATGTTTATTTACAATCAATTCCACTGTGAAGTCAAGAAATGTACTTAAGTCGTCATTTGTTGGGACTAGATTATTAATTAGACATCGATATAAGTAAATAATAAGAAAGTAGGTAGGTACTAGGTACTAAAATAATTCTATACAAAAATAAATAAAATTTAAATGTCTGTTTGCTATTTAGAATTAACCGCTTTTAATTAATTTAATTTGAATAAAAAAGATATTTAAAAAAAAAAGTTTGTTGTTCCGGTTCTTTTAAACGGTTGGACCAATTTTGAGGTGGAATTACTGGCATATAAAAATGACATAAGAGTAAATTAGGCTTAGGGTTATATACTAGCTTCGTTTTCCGGGGCGTTACCCGGTTCTACTAGTATATTATAAGGTCTAGATATAACCAGTAATGATTTAAGAATTGTCTAGTAAAAATAATAACTGCGAAAGCCTGTTCCTGCAAATAAATTACAATTTGAATGTAAACAACTAAACTAGTGCAGAATCAAGATAAGAAACAATTGAAACAATAGCCACGCTAGTACAGAACCCGTCACTAGCTATAAATTTTCGGAGTAACACAGGTACATATAAAACGTTAGAGATTTACTACAACGTCTGATTTTCAATTACATGTCCGTATTTGAACATTACTGAACTCGTACTTTTAGTACTTTTAACATAAAGCAAATGGCGATCTGAATGTTTTATAGCTTAAAATCCAACACAAGCTATGTTCAAGTACGATTCTTTAACGTGCAAATAAATAAACTATTAAAGGACAGTTTTCACGGAATGACACTAGTTTCAGTGTCATTTAACACTTAGAGGCTTATCGCTAGGTGAAAGGTTGTGCAAAGGATGGCAGCGCTTACTCGCCAAACAAAATCAACTAACACAACCTGTTATATGCACGTTTGTCTATAATCTGAGTTATAGCACTTTATTTTCTGTTACTAATGCATTTAAAGGGATTTTCGTGTCAATGTCGCTAGTGTATGACAGAATCGTGGTATCAATTTAAAATATCTATATACTTATATAAATACTAAAATAATTTTTTTGCGTCTGTTTGTAATTCCAACTTCACAGCTTTCCCTAATTGCATAATTGATATTTAAGGAACTTACATTGAAAATAAACTACTTCAAATATTTTGCGTCAATTTGTTCCGGTTTAACGTTGAACCGGCTGGACTTTGAAGGGACTTTCACAGTCAAATGCTGCTGCTGATGTTATGTTATAGAATACTATTCTAAGTGACACCGCGGGGCGCAGATAGTTTTTTCTGACTATATTCAAATTGGAATGTTCTGTTTAGTTTTGTAGTACATGTATTTGTATTGGAATTAATCAAATGTTACAGCAATCGCGATAAACGTGTATGTACCTATTGGCTTTGTATATTTCGATATTGTACAAATACCGCAAGCAATTAAACGTTGATCTTATCTTTATTGATCTGTATATAAGCTTGTAACCTATAAATAGGTGAGTTGTCGTTTTAAATAGGAGCAAAGAATTCCATCGCTCAACTGTTAAATACTTGAGCGGTCAGAATCAAGCGTCGGGCTCGAGCATTGGATGGGTTGGAAATTATCTCGAGACGTTTTTATGGTTCGCATTGGAATCTGGGAGTTTTTTCCCATCATGGGTCCGTTCGAACTCTCAAACAGGTTTTTAGATAGCGTTCAGTGTAATGCATCAACTTGGTACGTTTTTGTAAAGGCGGCGTATTCAAGGAGGACAAGGTAAGGTAAAAGCACTAATGCTAGACACATTAAGGACAAATCCAACTTCATTCTCAAATATCAAATGTATTCATCAAAAATTAGATTCAATCAATTTTTTTACTGCTAGAGGAACATTTAGAGATCATTTTTTTCATATAGAATATTTTAAGACTGTAGTACTTTCTACAAAAAATTATAATATTTTGGTTTTGTCTTAGACACTAAAAGATGACAGCACCGAAAATCAAATTCACCAAAAATAGACATCAATTGGCACTAATAATAGACATGACTATCACATTAATTTTTAAAATACAAAAAGTGTTAATGTTTTTGTACACAGTTCGCTCTCCTTTTGGTGCTAGTATCTTACTTCCTTTGGGGTTAAAGAAAAAAGCCGTTTCGTCCATGTTATAAACTCATTGAGGTACATTAACAATATCTGTATGATTATTACTGTTGAAGTAAGTCCTAACTTCTTAAATATATTTTTTTATTTGAGATGTCGTTTGACACAACTAAAAAATTGCCGCTTGTCGTATCACCTCGTTTTGAGAGCACTCCCCTAGCGGCCTCTGCCAATATTGGAATTCTTGGTATCGGCTTATCGAGCGAAGTCCAGTTACGTGGCCATTTAGAGTATTAGGCCAAATCAGCTTCAAAGAAGTTTGGTGTGCTCAATAGAGCGAGACGGTATTTCACTCCTGCGCACCGCCTGCTACTGTACAAGGCGCAGGTTCGTCCGCATATGGAATACTGTTCTCATCTTTGGGTCGGGGCACCCCAGTACCAGCTTTTTTGTCAGCGGAGAGCGGCTCGAATCGTCGACTGCCGGGATATTTCGGTTTGGCTTGATCCCTTGGGGCTGCGTGGAGGTGTAGCATCACTCTGCATCTTCTATCGCTTATACCATGGAGAGTCATCGTCGCTTTAAAAAACTGTTGTACCATTTCTTCTCTGGTCTATCGTTTTTGAAGAGGGTTTCAATCTTAAGATCATCAACTATTTTCTTAACGCTATTTTGTAAATTTATTTTCCTATTGGGAACCCTTGTTTGACCATAGCATTTACGACCATGTTACAAGTATATTTTCTATATCTTTGGTCAAATAACAATTTCTTCCCATTTTACGTGTAAAATGTGTCTTTCCCTTGACTTTGTTTAATAATATTACTCGTGGAACTCCAAAATTCTTTGCCGCGGTAGCTGTCGGAACGCTCCGCCTACATTATTCTATTACTGCTTCCATATTGGGCTTCAGAGTATCAAAACATCTGACCCTTTACTGGCGGCATCGTGTTCGAAATTTAATCTGAAACTAATAGTTGACATCTAGTATACCCTAATAGTTGACACTGTCTTCTTTTAGTTAGGATAGTGTAAAACAAACCAAACTCAAATAGGAACGTTTGTTTTACAACATAAAGGCTAAATTTGAATTAAATTAAGCTAACATATTCAGTTCGATGTAACCCTAGTAGAAGACACACATGTCATCTTTTAGGTTTTTATTTATTTCTGGTACTAATAGTTAACACCACTTAAAATATGTACAAAAACAAGCCAAAATAACAAGGAAAGGGTGCTAATAAATCAATAATTTCGTACATTTATAATATCAAAACCAACAGTAGCCAATAATCATAAATATAAGACAAAATCATACCTGTTAAAAGTCAGTTTGCTTAACGAAAACGCTAAGAATTACGCCCAAAATGTCAACTTGCTCACATTGTTTATTGTCAATTGATACCATTTTGAAATTTGCTTCCGGAAATATATGCAAGCTTTTGAGCATGTATCATAGTTGCACTAGGAATCTTTGACATCACTAGCAATGTTATTTAAATAATTTGTTTTCTTATTATGAAAGGTTTTTTTTCAAAGTGTCGTCTTTTAGTTCAATGTCGAGCATTAGTGCTTTTACCTTAATGAGTTTCGGAACGGTCCTTTCAATGAGCTAAATTTACAAATGCTTGCGTCGACGTCTTTTTATGTGATGAATGCAAGTAGCTTACAGACATTGAGACTAAATAACAAACTACTTTCATACATAATGCGCCATTGTTTTCGAAAAATAGATAAAAACTAGTAAGAAATTTTATTCAAACATGTTTTGAAAATCGAATTAAATATGAACTAATTAGTCTGTTTCGTTAGACTCTGTTGCAGATATTGTGAGGTAGGTTAGTTTCTAAATACTAAATTCTATGTACCTAACTATGGTACTTGTCAGTTGGTATTAGTATTGGATTGGAGTTTTTGTTATCGTGGTAAAAAGTAGTTATGTCCTTCATAAAGAATCAACTCATGCCAAATTTCATTAAAATCGGTCGTGAAAGTGTAACAGACAGGCAGAGTTACTTTCCAACTTTTATTATTAGTATGGAAGTATGGATTGTAATAAAGCTACTAACCCTCTGTTGCTAGCAAAAGGGCGGGAATTTACTGTAAATTCGTTTGTTATAATTTTCTGTTCTGAATGTACGTCGTGTGTATCTGGATCTAGTGTCTCGGGATAACTAAATGGAATTTAGTAAGATAATCAAATCGCAAAGGTTATCGGCGTTAAGTAGGTAAATCAACTTCTGTGTGTGCGAAGAGTGTAGACGGTTTCACTCAATGAGTACATAGGTCCAGTAAACAATTTATACACAGGGCGTTACCAACGAGATTTCTGTTAATTTCGGAGTAACAGTGCGTGAAGGAAAAGTGTACAACTGCTTTGTAATAGGAATCTACCATACGATTCCCCTACTACATGTACAAATAGTTACTTCTACTTAATAAATACACTGCTTTTGAATATAGAAAAATAAATCGTTTAAAAAAGTTTTATAGTGCACTCTTTTATTGACTTACAGAACATAAAGTAAAATAAAGACCTCGGCTAATTTAACGTGTAATGTAACTATTCACTTATTATCTCTACGTAACACAAGTACCTACCTATGTTATATCAGTAAATATCAAAATATTACTTACGGACTGGCACTTTCTTGGGGTCATATTGTTCAACGAGTACGTTGATATTGGTGATCTTCGACTGCGCTACTTTAGAACGCTCTGTTATGTCTTGAAGCTGTGCGGTCAACTCGCTGAAGATATCTTCAGCTAGCAGCACTAAAGAGGCGAGTTGTCTCAACGCATTGCTCAGGGTGCAGTTCGTCACTGCTTGCAGCTCTTCGTCCGACACTCTCGGCTTTCCATCGCTGTCTCGTAAACTTGTACGTGATAAATACTTTGGGTCCACCGCGCGCTGCACGAAAGGCATCTCGAAAGTAGTCCCAAAACACCTTGAATCACTTACTCACCCATCCCGCGCCACGAATTAAACGTAATTCCGACATCCATTCAACACACCAACACAAAAAACGTCAGGTAACCGCCACTTTGAATTAACCGACATCCTGACCAGTGTTTTAGCACTTATTTTTGCAGTTTATAGCTATTGCTAATAGTTTTTAGTGCAACCTAGATATATTTCTTACGTTTTAGTTCATAACTTAGAAATTAAAAAGTTTGTGAAAACTTCATATTCACGAAAGCCCGCCATAACAGTCGCAACGCGACACACTACAACCTACACCTGCTGCAGCCGGCTGAATGAAGCGAACGAAATAAATAAGTGGGGAGTGCTGCCATCGTAGTCTGATAGTAAGTCCCAATAAAAAATTTAAAACTTGATGAATAAAATTATATCAACATAATTTATAGAAAAATAAAACGGTATTCAGTTTAAATGAATGCTATATCTATTGTATATCATTATGTTAAATTTAAAAACAGAAAATTTTAAACAACTCTGTTATTGGTAAGAAATGAAGTACTTTTCATTTCTATGAAACAAATCATTGAATTAATTTTTAATCAAACTTTTAGATAATTTACAAATAAAATGGGAAAACGGTTTATCATAATATAGCAATATTTTCTTATTTTTGGCAAAAGTGCGGCCTCTAGTAGTCGACATGACAACTATCTGATACGCTACTCACTTACAAGTTAAAAAGATGTGTGAATGCTCAACAGATGTCGCTTACGGTTGAAACTACAAATTGAAACGTTTTAGTATACAAGACGATACATAGATGGTGACTGAACAACATTGTAGGTTTAAGAAACTTTTGTTTGAAAAATATTTTATTTAAGTCAAAAAGTTCTTTCTTTTGACAATTAATCAAGAGTAATATACATATTATTTTAAGAATAAAAAAATATGTAATAATGCAGGCTTTTTGTACCGGTTATAACTAATTATAAACAAGTCTGAGGCACGGGCGGAAAAAACTTCCATACTCCGAACTCAAATCCGAGACCTCTTGCTCTGCAGTCGCATACGCCAACCGCTAGACCAGCTAGCCAGTAGTAGAACTTGTTCTTATTGGAACATTTTTATTTAGGTTATTCGTCACTTAAACATAGTGAAAGTCAGAGTAGAGGGCGCCCTTGCACTGCTGGGGGTACGCCCACGATTTAGACGAATTTATGACAAACCTAGATGCAAAGCACCTTGGTTTTTAGGTCGAAAATATTAATATACCTATTGAGTAGTAATGAGATCCATTAACTTAATGTTTTCTAGTTTAATTGTTATTGTTTAAAGTTTTGACTGCAGTCTAATACCAATGTACAACAACAACCCGTTACGTCCTTCTGCTGGTCTCTTGTCTGCTCTCAGGAGGTGATTATTAAGCTATTGTATAGCTTTTGTCGCGGGCTTTGAGCGCGGCGACCGAATCAAGAAATTCCGTAACGAAGAAACCTAACACCCTAAAAAAGGATAGAGATATGATTGTAATTGCAGTGCGACAAGGATGTGGCGGCTCCGTGCTCTATAGGCAGATTAGCGCATGTGTGCTGCCGCCACCGGCCGTTATCCGTTGCCTTGACAACACAGTCATTCTAGATTCTGCTTCTTTTTTTTATTTCGTTTTTTTACTCCATAGATATGCTCATATTACTATTAAGTTCTCTGTTTAGTTGCAATAATATTGTTAGAATGCATAGAACAGTGTATATTGTTTTGTAAACTTGAATTAATATCAAAGAAAAAAAAATACTGCATAAATAAAAAATAATTATAATTGCTTATGTTGTTATATAATGCTATGCAACAGCTTTACCGCGGCAGTCCCCGAGTGCCACACGACTTTTTTTCTAATCCAGAAGGCCCTCTCTCATCATAAATCTCATCGGTGATATCTGTTGTAGATGCTAATTGCGCTGCAGACTTTTTTACATTTGATTGGAGTTCCTTCATATCAAACACTACTTGCTGGTGTGTACACTGCTATGCCTCCTAAACAATGAAAAGTCTCCTGACCATCTAAGGTGCTTATATTACGGTCAGTATTATCAAAGACATATTGAACGAAAGCATCAGTAATTATAGTCTTCTGAGGTTAAATTATTGATGAAGCTTCATGAAGCTGAATATTATGTTATGATGTGCAAACACACAGTCTGATTAGCAGATTGATAAGTTAGAAAATGCGGGCATAGTTATAAGTAAAAATGCAAAAAGCAAATTTAAAAATGCGGGCACCCTGGGCACACTAGAGTTTGGAGGCCCCAAATTATATATATCTAAGTATTTCGATTATTTCGTATTGAACTGTAACTTTTTTGTGAAAAAAATGTAATGTATCTCTCACTCATATAATTTCTTTCGAAACTATATGAGTGAGAGATACAAACTCGACATTGGATGTTTTTAAGCCGTATAAATATTTCACGGTTATGTTAGGTTGTGTAAAGGAAATATTGAAATAAAAGAATGTTTTAGCACAAAAAATAATGTATTACATTTCATATAACAAAGCGTTATAGCGAGTTTTGAATACACATCTACATTATCTACTTTAGCAATGCCTTGCATCCACATACTTATCATATATAATATTACGTTTTAATATAATTATTATAGATAATCGAATGTTTCATTTGCCACATACAAATGTTATGTATAATTTTATAGTGTTTAACTTGAAAGTCGGTAATAAATTGTTTGTTACCATGAAAAATTTAGACTGTGACGAATTTTGATTCATATTTGGAGTTAGAGCTAGAACTATTTTAATTTAAAAAGTCATTTCTTTCGAAGTTATTCTGACCAAGTTATTCTGATCGAATGAAGTTGTTTACCTTATTTTTGATATTATTAAGTGGTGTTGTTATATTTTGCCTTGTGGCTAAGTGGTAGTCGAACAGGTTAGCACACTGTTAGGTAATCCTAGACAGGTCAGTTTTTTTTGCATGATTTTTATTTTTAACAGTCTGATGGCAGTGGAATCACGTATATAAACAAAGTTCAGCCATGTAATAGTTTTATTAATTTATTAAAGTCAATTTATTTAACACGATGCTCAGCAATATACAATTACATCGAAGAAAGTAGTGACACCGATGAATTAATAAATATAAAGCTATGGCTTAAAACATACGAACACATCTATTTTGATTATCTATTGCTCATGATTATACATAATAACTTTTCACATGCTCTAATAGCCATTCAACATACATATGAAGGTCATATTCCCTGCTAGTAATGTTTTTTAATTGGTTAATTCAACATCGTTCTAGATTTTGGAACACTTGCTTGTCTTCACTAGAATATTTATGAAATTAATTTCAACTTTTGAGTAGAATATATAAATTACTAACATTTTTTTTTAAATTAAAGGAAAGTCGATAATATCGTAATATTACCAACTTTCTTTTAAATTTTAAGATTGTTGTCGATTTGTGTCTATCGTCATAGATGATATTGTTCATATTTTGCATCGACATACAATTACATGCTCAGTATTATCTTCCTAATTTCAAGGGCAGTATATTTCATTACATTCATACCTACTTTGGTTACATATATCCTAATTTAACTAAGAATGAATATGTATACAATGGGTGTAAATTGTAGTTCTTTAACACAAATCAAATTACTACGAATTTTATACGAAGAGAAATTATTTACGAATGACAATACCAATTCCATGGAGGTCTATTCCCATTTCTGAACAAAGTCTACTCTTATTACATTAAAAATTTAAAAAAAGTGACAATATAGAAAAGTTAATATCCAGATAGATGAACACATTTTAACATATAAAATAGGTACTCTTAAATGCTGTGAGGAAGATTAGCTTTACTATCGAGCTAAATTTATGCAAAGGGTGTCGACAACTGGCCTCTTGTGTAAGGTAGAGTTATAAAGTTACGCTTTCATTTTAGGATAGTAATACATATTACATTACATGACTTAGTTAGTACCTGTAGTCCCATGCGCTCATTTTAATGAAAACTGCCATAGTCATTCTGACTGAAAGAATTCTTTGGCAAATACAAATAGACTGGCAGGCACCAGTACGTTTTTCTTTTAGAAACATTAGAACAGAAGTCTACTTGATGTTATAAAAATCATTTTTAATTTATCCATAGTCTTATATAGTACCTTCTTACAATGAATGGCATTTACAATACATCATTAAATTTAATATTACAATATCATATAAATTCAAATCATTGACTAAATAATGCTTGGACTTTTTGACGGGTCATACATATTTTAAAATAACAATGAATATAAAATACATTATACAATGAAATTATTAAATATATAAATATTTTAGATATAATGATTACATCAACCATTTGAAGAGGTTGAACATAATAATTGAATAAGTTTAGATATGATGGTAATCACGATTAAATAAAAAAAGCTATCACTAGAAACTAATATCTTTAATAAGCGTAAATGTACCACATTTCTAATCTAATGAATTGGCCTCACTATCTGCTTTCATATTTAATCAATAGTTTAACATACAAAGCCTACATTTACTTACATATAAAATAGGTTTATTGCAAATACCTTAATTATTATGTCACTAAGATGGTGGAACAATGTATGAAACAATGTACAGTATTTTATTAAATGTAATGTATATTTTTTGCATTTACTTATTAATTTTATATAATCAGCTATGACTTACATTATATATTTGGAGGAATATAGATTTAAATTTATAGATACATGTGTATTTTCATTTCTGTAACAAAATTGTTGCTGTTGCAATGCTTTATTGAAGATTATAGTGACAATAAGCATAAAACCTTAAAGATTGCTTCAAAAATGCAGTCAAATCTTAATTTACAGTTACATTATTTACTATACCTATAATTTTGGCATATACTTTCTAATGGTAGGTATATAGTCACACAATTATTTAATAACATATAAACTTTATAATACACGAATAACAATAATATGCATATAAAACTTAGCTATCTAAATTTAATACTTTCTCGCGTAATATATGATATTTTTGATTAAATTAAAATTCTATTTGTTTCACACATTTCTAATGTTGTTAATTATTACAAACAATAACTACAAATCGGTTATTTATGATCTAAGTCGATATGAAATAACACTTAAAATTTATGAATTCAATACATATCCAATGGAACAAATAAATTGAAACTATAATAGTTCTTATAAATATTAATGTTACAAATAATATAACAATCATTAATGTCCACTAAATTATTACTTTAATATACATCTAAGACGAAGAAGACTAGTGTTGTTTAATAATTTCTCTACTGTAATACTAACAACTGCAGTACAAAAGAGGTAAGCACAGATGATAATCACAGTGGTGTGTGAAGAAATATCATAACTGTGATACAATATATATATATTCGAGTATATTCATTTTACTCAATAACTAGAAGGAACGAAAACGCGTGAAAACATTATTAAACAACTCTTTGTTTATTAACGGCTATAAAATATAATCCATCATTCAGGGCATTCATTTTTGATCGAATTTTTAAACGGCGGAAGTTCTATGTCCGGCTGCACACGTAAATTTTATAATATTGAAATGATGTTGAACGTTGCTTTCTGTTGCACATGAACACATTTTGTTTTAATATTCTCACGTGCTAAATAAGTTTTGCCGCTTGCTAGAGATAAGATTCTGTCCTATAAATTAGACGAGAGTAAGTGATATTATTGATGTTTTATGTGTATTATTAGTGATGGCGCTGCTATTGAGGTTGTGCAAAAATACATCTACCTTGGCCAAATAATCCAACTCGGCCGGCACAACTTAGATCTGGAAGCCGACAGAAAGATACGTCTGGGCTGGGCGGCATACGGGAAGCTACGTCATATTTTTGAGTCACCAATACCTCAATCACTTAAGACCACAGTCTACAACCAGTGCGTCCTACCCGTAATGACATACGGAGCCGAGACGTGGACACTCACTATCGGACTGGTCCATAAATTTAAAATAGCTCAGCGTGCGATGGAGCGTGCGATGCTGGGTGTCTCTCTGTCCGATAAAATACGTAACGAGATTATTCGACAGAGAACTAGAATTACCGACATCGCATGAAAAATCAGCACGCTGAAGTGGAAGTGGGCCGGACATGTCTCCAGACGGACTGATGGACGCTGGAGCCGAAAGATGCTAGAGTGGAGACCGCGATTAGGCAAACGTGGTGTAGGGTGCCCTGCGGCATGATGGACCGATGATTTGAGGAAGGTGGCTGGTGAGGAAGATGCGGACCAAGACCGGGATGGTTGGCGTTCCTTGGGGGAGACCTTCGTCCAGCAGTGGACGGCGATAGGTTGACACTATATAAGTGATATTATAGCAGACCTGTTCCATCAGAAGGTGATGTTTGCTTTAAAAGTGTCGACAAGCAACTATAAGTGTGTTTATTATATTATTTATTCATTTCATCAGATACTGAATGGCAAAAGGGGATAATTCTGTTTTTGAATCATTAAACTAAATTTTTCGTAAAATCTTCAATTATTTTAATGTGGTGTAGCGTTTTCCAAAATGTGGCAAAGATATTGTGAGTAATTTTAGTTCATATTTGACAATTAAAATGTCTTTTGATATACAAAGCTATTTAAAACTATTAGAAAGGATTGTTTATTTTTTAATCAAGTTTTCGGTTTAAATGTCCTATTCCCAAGTAACATGTAAATATTAGTATTTTGAACACATATAATGGCATTACTAATATACAAACATGCCTACACACAAACATTAGTTGATACATACATACATCCATCGTCTATGCTACATCAGATTATATGAAATCATAAGAGAAAGAGAAAGACCTAGAAATAACTAGAAGTGGAACATAACAGAATACAATGTTCAGGTTTTCAGCTATCTATTTTAGATATTATTTAAAAAAAGTTAAGAGTACTGCTGCTATTCCTGTATAAAGTAATGAGTGCAGTCAGGTCGATAGTTAACGCACAAATGCAATCACTGAATCGACTATTTCAATTAATTTAGCAAAATGTGTCGAAGTTTTGTTAACTAAACGGAATAAACTCAATGCTCTAAACGGAATAAAAAATACTTTTTGGAAGGATAAGCGTATTATATACATTTAAACGATGTTTAAGATATGTGTACTTACGATATAATTATGATTATGTAGATAAAAGCTCCTCAAAGTAATGAGATAAGGTACGAGATATGTAGATTTTTTCCTATTACAACAATGTAGGTATAGGAAATGTAAATAAGTGAATGTATGATTAGGTATACCATACACATAATCTTAGAGGAGGTAGGGCCATATTGGTGTTTTTTTTAGCTGAGAATGAATACCTAAGACTGTATAGTATATAATAGAGTTATCAATACGATTAGTATGTACGACAAAGAGAGAAGTATTTAAATAAGAAAATATTTGTATCTGCAGTAGAACGAATGGACGACAATGTTTACAAATCTACTGCGGAAGATATAAAATAGAAGTAAAGAAACCTAAAGTTTACTATAAGGACGAGTACCTACACACACCAAACATCAACTTACACTAAATAAAGAGTCCAACTAACGAATTAGCGCAAATTAAACGAGTACTCGTCACAACGATCGCCGCTAGTGTCGGCTTCTCTTCCCGGCCTTATATCTGCCATTTTGAAATAATAATTTATATTTTTTGATATATTAAGTAACTAATTTCTTATTCGAAATGTACATACTTAAATAAATGATTTTTTTCATTCAAAACGTTAAAAAGTAATATGAATCCGTACTATTCTTTCTATCTGTGCTATCAATGCAGTACGATCTTGTTAGCCCGAGGCGCATAGGTAACATTTAAAATTAACCATTGTATCTAAATTATTTTATACGATTTTAGAAATGATTAATTGTTTATTTGTTGAGTTATCTGAACACGACACACGATGACACGTAGTTATTTGTGTCTAAATTTATACTTGCATGATTATAGAATTATCGAATCACGGCCAAACCAAACAAAAAGGCAGATACAAGAACTTCTACATTACGTTTCTTCCTCCGTTGTTCAACCTAAGACTTAGCAACGACACGACCTCTGGCGGTCGGTGAAAGAGCTCCTCATTTAATTGCGCACCCCGCGCTATGGGTCCACTTCGTGGCAGACCTCCATGTAGTCAGGATCGTGCATGATGTCCTTGATCATGTCTTTGAGCATCGTGTAGCGTGGGAACATCGGGTACACTTTGGTGCTCACGTACTCCGACTGAAATCGAAAAATTGATATTTTTTGAAATTGTTGCATCCTATTAGAGGGAAGGAAAAATCTGTCGTACGAACAATGGTATTGTAGTAGTACCTAATTGAGGTCGTAGACATTTAAACTCAACTGGATATCGGGTGAGAGAACCTTTTTTTAAACTTCTTCTTCTTCCTAGCCTTATTCCCAAATATTATTTGGGGTCGGCTACTTGTTTAACTGGTTTTACCTGAATACCAGTTTTTCCACGGAGCGACTGGCGTAGGACCTCCTCAACCCTAAGGGAAAACTGAAATTCGAAGGTTGAAATAGTTGTCAGTAAATTTAAGGGCACTGACTTCCCAATAACAATTGCCATAGATGTTCATGTCAAACGGCTTTAGGTGCTCTCCGAGGCACAGGCGTGAATCACCGCCAAACTTTCAAACTCCGGGCTGCTATTAGGAATTTCCTAAGAAAAAACCCAAGTACACTTTTTGGCCAGACCCGGGATTTGAATCCGAGACCTCTTGATTAGCAGTCGCATTCGCTAGACTAACAAGGCAGTTTAAAAAGCTATTTTAAAACAATTCACAAAAAGAACAATCGAATTGTACCGGTTTTTAGTGTTGGCCACCTCAAAACTCCAGAAACTCTTAGTTACTTTATTAAAGTTTCACCCTTGAGGGTGAAAAAGTATAGAAGAATGAATGAGGTTTATTTTAATTAACAAAACAGTAAAAAATGTGAGCAAAGAATAATGGTATGAACTATTTGTGTGATACTTTAGTAGCTTAGATGGATCTAAAGCGATGAGCCGCGCCTTTTTAGTTCTTTTATATTTATAAATTCATACCTTCAACCCTCTTATAAGATTTCGCAGTCCAGTATACTTCTTAAGGAGACGGTACAAATCATTTGTCATCTGCGTGTTTTCTGTTTCAATCTGCGAAGTTGTCATGTCTGTAAAAAATATTGCATTGTAAAATACAGATTTCCAAAGAGTGCTCCCTTACTAGCAGAAAATATGTGTCAAGTTTTACATGTTAAGTTAAGAATTAAATAGTAAAATTGTATTTAAACACATTTTATAACAGATTGTTCTGTTGTAGTAAAGCTTATAGCAAACATGATGCATTTGGATACAATGTTTTACATTTGTTTCTCTATCTCATTTCTGAAATTAATAATTGCTACTCTGTCGTCGTCTATTTAAAAAACAGCATTGATTATAATACTAATATTTATTTATTGTTCTCTCTCACTCTTCTTCCTACCCTTTTTCCTAATATTATTTGGGGTCGGCTACTAGTTCAACCGATTTTACCTGAATATCAGTTTTTCCACAGAGCGACTGGCATCCGACCTCCGTAACTGTAGTATATCCTTCTATATTGTCGGCTCACAGTCGCACGCGTCCAATCGCTATCGTTGCTAACAATCGACTGACTCTGTTATCCGCACGTACTCTCGAGATGACACAATGCTTCCTTCTCCTTCATTTATAGTGAACGAATGAATAACTTAGTAATACCTCAATCATTCAAAGTGAACGAGTCAATTAATAAAATAATGACACCTCATTCATTCACAGTGAACGAGTGAATGAATAACTCACTGACACATACACTACAGTAACCCTAAGGGAGAACTGAAATTTAAAGATTAAACTGGTTGTCAGTAAATTTGAGGGCACTGACTTCCCAATAACGATTGCCATAGATGTTCATGTCAACCGGCTTTACGTGCTCTCCAAGGCACGGGCGTGAATCAGCACCAAACTTCTAAACTCCGGGCTGCTATTAGGAATTTCCTAAGAAAAATCTAAAAACACTTTTTGGCCCGACCCGGGATTTGAACCCGAAACCTATTGATGAGCAGTCGCAGACGCTATCCACTAGACCAATGAGCGCGGTTGTTCTTTCTCACACAAATATAAATAACAATCTGAAGTGAGTCTGTGTGAGAGACTGGTATTTGAATCAGTTGCTTGAGTTCGATCCCATTAATTGAATTATTGGACATTGGTTTTCGGTTCTCGATTCTGATCGAATCGGAAATCTTTGTAATGTAATTAGAGTTGAAGCAAAATGCCTGGCAGTCGTTCATGCTGTTTGTAACGTGGATGACCAAAGCGTTGGCATTTCTCCAATAGCCTTTGAATTTAGATGCACGTTTGTCTTCCTAATTAAAACGTTAGTTGAACAAGCTCAAAGTAAAATTCAAGTTTGCTTCAACTATTCTTACATAGAATAGCTGAAGATAGAAATTTCTGATTTTTCCTTAATAATATATGTTATTGTTAGACTAATGATTTATCTATGCAACATTCTATCAGATTATTAAAATTAAGAAGTACATATAAATGAAAGCTTAGCAAAAATCACAGATGTTCATTTTTTGTCTCAGATGGATCCAATCTCAGAGAAAAAACTATTTTTACAAAAACCTGATAAACATGATTGTCATACCATTTAGTCTTTCTATCCGTTCTCTTCTATCAGCAGCCTCTTCAGCAAGTTTGGAGGAAGTTTTCACTCCTTCTCCAGATTTTTGTGTCTTCTCCATTATTGCACAGGCACGGAGCACGAACGCTGGCACCGTTTCCGCTTTCTCTTGACGAGGAATCTCTACCAAAGACCAGTACTGGGTTTCCAACCGGATCACGTCCTAGAACACGAAATATTTAGTGATTATTATTATCCGTGTGGTGACGGATTAAGAATACAGAGTGTCACCACCCCTATTCACCCCGCGGATGACGTAAAAGGATTAAACTACGTAAGACAAAATCGATGCCAAGAGAAGGAAAACTTGAAACCAACCCTATACCAAGCCGTCTGGTGGTATAGTAGGTCAAAACCTCCTTTCTAAGGAGAGGCCTATGTCCAGCAGTGGACTGTTGAAGGCTGTTGATGATTGATGATTACAAAAATGCTTCTCGACCGAGGTACAACAACAACCGCGGGTAACGCTGCAGGTCATAGTCCTCTAGTCTGTAGTAAAAATATTAGCCCAAGTTACTTCTTATATCATTAGCTATCTTCAATTCTATTTATTTGTATTAATAACAATTACTGTTATATACGCTTTTGTAAATTATCATCGTCAACAGACTTTTGACAGGCCACTGCTGAATATAGGTTTACTTGTGTACAAAGATTAAATTATACTATTAAATGTTTATGTTATTACCGATACTTCGTCGAACTGAGTTAAATATTCATTAATGTTTATTTACATTAATAACTTAAAGAATATTTACAATATTTACATACAAGTGTCAAAAAAATTGCCCCGCATCATTGCTTTCTAGTAGCGTTCCCAAAAGACTGACAGTATTGCCACGGCATTGAATGGCAATGCTAATTCTCTGTGATAAAAAATGTTTAGCCTTTTAGTCATTTGATGATTGTTTAAAAAGTAAACCATTTTTATTTTTACTTATAAATCGTTATTTTCAAATTAATAAGCTTCTAAACGTCATTGTTTCTCACGTCTCAACGTGTATTGTTAATTTTTTTATTAAAAAGCAGAAGTTTGAAAAGTTGTGTGCGCAAATTTTATACCGTCCGTTAATGGGTAAAGTTTCAATCCAGGTTTACTGGAAATAAGAGTGGACAGAAAAGGAACTATGTTCCTATTATAACAAAAGACTAAATTAAAAAATGTGTTCCTTTGTTTGGAACAGCGCTTATTAATCGCCCTTTATTAAACTACTTTCCTTGTATTGTGCGCCTTTGTTTAGGAATCTATGTATAACATCAAATACTTTTCATTGCTTTCAACATGCTTTCAATATTAATTCGATAATTGCAGTTTTATATATATGTACCCATACTCAAATAAACACATTATCACCAGTCTGTTAAAGTCCACTGCTGGACCTAAGCCTCTCCAATAACAAGCCACTTGCTTTAATCCTCGGTTTCTCGCATTCGGCTCCTACCAGCTATCCTGTATATAAATAGTGTTGTAAACATATGTGAAAATATAACCGTAAAAAAATGGCACTTTCCCAAACCTATAAAGCCATCATTAACTAATTTCGTAACTAAAAAAAGAATTCAAAATAAGTGAAACCAGTAGAAACTGGAAAAATGGAACGCAGCATGCTCAAAATAAGAAAGACACACAGAATCCGTCATACGAAAATGAGAAGCATGACTAATACCATCGAATCGCTGAAATATGCTCAAAGGCTAAAATTCAGATGGTCTGGGCATATAGCACGACTTAAAGACAATAGATGGACATATGAGGTAACTTCATGTGACTTTCCTCAGGGCAATCGGCGCGTTGGTAGACCATATATGCGATGGGAGGACGACATTAAAAAAGTTGCTGGACCAAACTGGATTGATGTGGCAAGAGACAGAAGCAAATGGGAATCTTTGGAGGAGGCCTTCACCCGAGAGGGGTCCATGTAAATAATAATTATAATAAAAAAAAGACTAGATAAATAATAATTTAATAATTTATCAATGCAATATTTTAATTTTACTGATAATTTTCAAAATAATAATAATAATAATAACAATTTATATATTATTTTATAACCAAATTATATTCTCCAATTTTAATTTTAATTTAATGTAGAAAGTGAAATCATTTTTTTATAATTATTATTTTTGTTTGATGAAATTGTAATACCCAATGAGTAAGAAAATATTTAATGTATTTAAACATTTGTACCTACATGCATGAAATGAAAGGTTTTTTTATTTTATTTATTTATTTAAGTTAAAAATAATGCAAAAAGGTTTTGTCCGATAAATCAATTACGTGATATGCAGTTATTTTAGTTAGTTTATATATTATCTTATATTATTTATTATTATATATTATTATATTATATATTGTTTATGTATCGTCTAGTGCTATACTTACTAATAACATTTATGTACATGTATTATACATATACGAGGGGAGGTCAAAAAGTTCGCGGAATGAAGGGGTTGGTGGGGGTAGGTTTGCTCTTCCAGGTAGTCACTAGTTAACCTAGTTTGAACCAAATCGATTCATTAACCTTTGAGTTATCGACCTACAAACAACTACATCGGGAAGTAACAAGCCACTATGGAGAAAATTGAACACCGCGCCGTTATTCAGTTCCTTTCCAAGCAAGGAAACTCAGCTCAGACGATTTTTTAAGACTTGTTAGTGGTTTACGGGGAATCTGCCCCGTGTAAAACCATGATCTACAAGTGGCATGGCCTTTTCAAACAAGAAAGAGAGTCCATTGAAGACGATCCCCACTCTGGAAGGCTAATCGAGGCAACCACACCGGAAATCGTCGAAAAAGTTGAAACTTGTATTGGAAGATGCCCGGTTGAAGAAGAAGCAGCTCGCAGCAATAATTGGAGTATCCAAAACAAGTATTTTAAATGTTCTACATCATCATTTTGGGATGACTAAGGTCAGTGCAAGATGCGTTCCGAGAATGCTCACGCTACTGCAGAAACGCGAACGTGTCGAATGTTCTCACTTGTTTTAGGAGCTCTACAGAGAGAGAAAAGAAGAAGTTATGGCCGTGATTTATACTGGAGATGAAACCTGGATTCTTTATTATTAACCTGAATCGAAGCAAGAGTTGATGCAGTGGCATAAGAAAGGCATACCGCCTCCAAAGAAATTTAGAGTGACACAATCGGCCGGAAAGATCATGGTCCTTTTGCATGACAACGTTCCCGTACACACGTGCCATGTTGCGACGGCTGCCATTCACCTATGCGGCTTTGAACAGCTAAACCATCCACCCTACAGTCTAGACCTAGCCCCTAGTGACTATTATTTATTTCCAAAAATGAAGAAAGAGCTGCGTGGAAGGAAATTTGATGACGATGAAGAAGTCAAGTCGGCAATTTCGGCCTATTTTGTCACCAAAGATAAATCATTTTTTTTGATGGCATAAACAAATTATTTGAAAGATTTGAAAAATGTATTAGGGTTAAGAGAGAATATATTGAAAAGAAAAAATAGTTTGGTGTTTAATTTCAACACCCTCCATTTTCATTCCGCGAAATTTTTGACCTCCCCTCGTATTAGGATAACTTATAAATGCGAAAGTAACTAGGTACCACTGAACCGATTTAAATGTATTTTGACACTCACTTGAAGAACAAATTCTACTCTTATAGTCCATAGTAATACTAAAAAATCGGTCTGTCTGTCTGTAACGCTTTCACGGTTGCAACGCTGCACCGATTTTAATGGCACTTGGTATGGAGATACGTTGATTTTTAGAGGAAGGACAAAAGCTACTTTTTACTGCGATAATCGACATAGGGGCGGAGTTAAGGGCCAAAACTAGTAGGTCATAGGATACACATTAACAAAATTCCTGCTGTCGAAGTAGGTTTGTAGGGTTTGTTTCTTTAGCTCAGATATTGTTTTCGACATTCAGGTGAAAATCGTAAATAAGTAAAATAAAATTAACACACTATAAAATTAGTCGATACTTACGGCTGGAATATCTCCATAAACTTAAGTAAAACAGACGTTCACTCATAATAAGCTTACTGTCATTTTGCAGTTCGTTATAACCAGCTATAATGTAGTAAAATTAATGGCCAACAAAACTCCACTTCATTCTTACTTTTATGAGTCTATAAACAACTGGCCTTTGGCATGAGCAGTCCCAATAAATGTGCAAAATCGTTGGGACTTAATACCTTTAACAAAGTCATATCAGCAGACTGTGGGACATGATATTTTAAAGTGGTTAAGTTTTCCTTGGGAAAGAGCCAATTCAACTGTAAGAGAACGCCTTCCCACTTGCAACAGCTTTTCTTAATGAATAAAGTGTCCTGGAAGTCTAACGAAATTGTACTTTGGTGCTAATGTTTCTGTTCAAAGGAGAGAACAAGTTTACATAAGTAAAAACTGAATTTATGTGCAGTTAGTATTCGTGTCCACATTTAAAATACATTCTTACTCCATCCATACTACTTTACACATTATAAAATGAACTTCAATTCGCTGTCTGTTCGCTTAGTTAGATCTTTTAAACTACTCAACGGATTTTATATTTATATAATGCAAATATATTTAACTCCTACTTTGCTTGTGTATGTGAATTGTGACGAACGGGTGTAGTGTTCCTCCAACACAAGGGAAGAATCCTCCGACCAGGCGAGGTGATCATGCATTACTAGCCACAGCCCACGGGATTTTAATGTAGTTTGCGAAGCGAATTCACGAAGCGGAATATCGAAGACCGTGCGAAGTATATGAAAAACAGTCGGCAAGCGGAGTCCGGGTGTCACTGTAGCGCGATTAACACTCGGATGATAATAATATTAGAAAATTGCGAAAATTAGACTTAAAGAAAATTACGTGTAAGTGTCACTTAAATGTTAGCCCTAAGGCAAAAACATTTTATCGAAACCTTTTACTTCAGTTTTCAAATAATGATAACTCCAATTCCGGTATAAAAATGTCACCAGTTGATTACGATGTACTTATTGAATTAAGTGTGTGGTGTCATAGCACACAACAAATAATCTAGAAAGGTAAACTTATGTATGTTAACATTTCTTACTTGCACGGGTAAAGTATTAAAAAACCCTTCTCGGGAAATCAGAATGGCATCTAATCATGATTCGTTCAAGTTCAAGATACGTGCTTTAATTACCCAAAATTTAGCAAAATCATTTCAATTTTTATACTTTATTAGTGGTATACTATGGTATGTATGTGAGTGTATACTTAAATATATATTACCGCACTATCCAACGATAGACTGGTAGAGAATGCCTTTGGCATAAAGAGCGCAGTTGTATATTTTATAAAAAATATAATCGAAAGTCATGAAAATGATAAGCAACACTATTCGTTCGGTAGAAAACATAATGGAATGTGATCTAAAAAATGCTTTACTCCTAGACTAGAGTAAATGAAGAATGAATTTAATTTCCGTTCCAGTAGACCCGTTTTCTCTCTACACAAAATATGCGACTTATGTGGAAAAAACTGACAAGAATGTTCATTTTTAACGTTATTAAATGACGTATAAGCGAAAAAAATTATAATATAGTTAGAGTAATATTTTTTTAGGAATAGTAGGTACTTATTGTTTAGCTGTACTAAAGCATATATTATACTAAATATAAGTCGAAATGTGAAGTAGCTACAGATCTTGAACAGTCTAATTAGAGTTACACGACATTTAAATTTAGGTATACTTTCTCAATATTAATTATTGAACCGCGTTTTTCCACATACGTTACAAAGTTTAGATCAATAATGTGGCGCACTTTTTGAATGGCATGAAAAGCCTCAGTAGGCGTATCAGAGTAAACAACGTGTAAATTAGACGTATTACCGTTGTGTAAATGCCCAACGCCTTATTCTAGCTGTGAACAGTCTGCTCATCACATCCTCTAGGAATATAGTCTTTGGTACAATGAACGTAATAGAATTCTCAATTTCTAAAAAATGAAATCTAGGGTGGTATACTCTAGGGATATTGTGTCAACTAGGGTGAATTTACATAGATTTAGGTAATATAAATACATTACCCAATTAAAATAATCACATATATTTCTTAAGGATCCACAGTTTTCTTCGACGGAATAACCGTTGCAGATTCCAAGACAGTTTGATGATTTGGTACTTCTCGTAACTCTGCGTGTTCGTGGGTCAATACTGATGATCTTAGTGTACAGGAGTTACAGTCTGTGGATGGACTTAATTATGGTATATGCCTATAACTTTATAGAGTCAAAATACCTTACTCGTATTTGGGTACCTACTACATTATTATTAGGGTTCCATGGATAATAATGGTATTAGACCATTATTATACATTGAACCCTATACTCCCTGTACTATACTGCCCGTTAGAAAATGTTCTAAATCTCACCTTGGGCATCAGCATCCCTAGCCAAGTTGCAAACAAGGGTTTCGTTTTCTATTCTATTTCTCAATTCTCTTGTTTTATCGGTTAATGTCACTCAGTCACGTGATCAAAACAAAATATTGGACAATGAAACAAGAGAATAGAGAAATTGAATAGAGTATAGAAAAGAAAACAAAAGACGTTTGCATTTTGGCTAGCGGGGCTGGTCTCTTAGACGATTAGATCTTCTTTTCGATCCATTGTTAAAAAGTATTTTTACCTTTATGTAAATGAGTGGCAGACATAACTTATGGAACATAAAAGTTTTTAAGTAGAAGAAATTTAAGTTTTTAATAATTTTTATACGTGATTCACTTCATACAAGGTTTCATGTTAATTTTGTATAGTTCTGTCTTCCCAAATTCAAAAGAGTAGTTTCTAGGAATTCAAACAGATGGCTCTGTAAGTCACATATTGTATCAAGGTTTTATGCGCTGATTTTATTATTGTATTCGAAAAATGAACATGTATTGCGTGATACATACATCAATTTCAACTTCATTATTTCACCTTAATATCTGTTTTAGTACTGGTTAAAAATAGAATACACCAGTAGTGCAAATACAATTCCGATACAATTATTGCATTCCGCCTTTGTAATTTAAACTTTAAGTTTAAATCGATATAGGTTATAAAATTTTACACTATGATAGAATATTCAATTTACACACCACTTTAACAGACTAAAGTGTAATATAAATATGTAAAAACTATTAATAAAATGGGTTTTAAATTTAAAAAAACTTGTATCTGTAGTACGTAGAGAGTAACAAGAATAAATTAACGTAACCGATTTTGTATACACTTAACAAAATTACGTTTTCATCTTCTGTTCGTTGAGTACCTAATTTAGTTAGAGTTGAACATTTGAACAACATCAAAATAAAATTAGAGTCTAATCTATTCTATTTTGAGGCAGAATCACTTAAGCATATAGCCGATAGACTCAGCCTTAAAAAAATAAACATCTGTGCTTTTGCCTGTATACTTTTTTCAAGTTATACTTATCACTCAATACCCCACACGATAAGGTAGATAAAGAGAAAAAAAACATCCCACTTTACGTGTTGGGGAGGTAACCCGAATAAAGTATTTTTCAAAATTTTATTATAGCACCTTGTCGGTGATAGAAACACATATTCATGCAAAGTTTCATCATTCTAGCACACTAAGAAGCAATGTATAAATTTTTTGCCTGCCTACCTGTCCATCTGTCTGTTTGTTTCAGATAATCTTTGGAACGGCTGGACTGGATTTTAATGGGAAATGGTGAAAGCACCAGCAGGTACTTAAGGACATAATTCGGACATTATACACACAACGCCGTCTAGTCCCCAAAGTAAGCAGAGCTTGTATTATGGGTAACTAGACAACTGATATAAATACATAAACATACTTTTTTTTTGTAAATATATACATATTATACATAGAAAACACCCAGACTCCGAAACAAATATTTGCGGAATAACGTAGGAATAAGTTAGTCAATTTTTTTAGACCAGCTTCGTTTCGCGGCGTTACTGGCAATTTACAAGAACAACCGCGCATAACATTGCGGGATTCAGCTACTGTAAATTAAAAACGTACTAGTTCTTTTTACTATATTTAAAAAAGTTACTTTTCCCTACTAAACTTCACTTGTTTGCTGTTGTCGTGGGGACCATTCGTTGCATGAGTCTGCCAAACGAGAACTTTTATTATTGCAAGTTTAGTAAAAATGCCATATCATTAGACTGAAGTTGTTATCCGAAAATATAACCATAGTAAATTTATTTAACATGAATTCTTAGATACTTTAGAGAAATGTCTATTCAAACGGTGTATTTATAAGTAAAAGTGGTATATTCAAACGGATTCCATATTGTATTTTGTATTCATCTGTTATTAAATTTTTCCAACCATTATCACAGTACTATCGAAATTCTAATGCATTCAATGACACCTTATATGTCAAAATCCGTTTAAGAGAACCCATATTACCTGCCGATATTCTTACACAAAATCTGTCTTTATTCTCGAAGAAACGGTCGCATTGAAAGTCCCCATTTTAGGACTGTCTGAAGATGATGATCTCTTAGACAAGTTTCAACGGAGATTAGTCAACTAATTAGCAGATAAATTTACAAGTGCGCAATCAAAGGTGCACACTCTGTTCACTCACTCTAATGGCAAAAGCAAACCGAAGGAAGGTAGTTAAGACCTCAACTTCCAAACGGGCTCTCCGAGCTGTTATTTTTTTATAATAACAAAAACTTAATGACAGGTCTATTTATCGAGTAAGCACATCTTTGTTTCAGAATTTCTAAGAATTACGAAAACTTTTTTTAGTGATAAATTTCTCAATATCGTTGCATCGTTATCTTCAATCTTTACCATCAGCAACGACGACATCGAGTAAGCGCAACTGACGACAGCAAGATGAAACCTTTTTGTGAAAGTTTTACAAAGGGGCTCACGTGTATAACAATTTAACTAATTTATTACGTTATCAAAGGCTTTTAGCTTATGGGAGCGTGAAGTCTGTTTACAAAGAACAAAAATAAACTTAAAGCTTTCTTCGAAATGGTGCCTTTTCTCTATCGAACGGAACCCTTTTGTTTGCCTGACTTTTCTGTTGCAGGAAACCGTTGCGAAGTCTAAAGTACTTGTACTATGTAATAAGTATGAGCGTTAATTTTGTTCATAGTCATTGAATTAATATACTTTAATATAGAGTATATTCTATTCTTTTAACTTAAAGTTCATTTTGCCAAATCATTTTACATTTATATAAATTTGTAAACAGTGTGTAAGGTTATCAAAAATACGCAAGATTATGATAAAGCGAAATTAATTTTTGTCGTTATTACTCAAAAAGAAGTTACAGTGAAACAATTTGTAAAACAAAGTAAGTTTAAACTTAGGTATTTCCAATTAAACATATTAGAATTGAATTATATTACCTACATATATTCAAGAGAAAATTTCCGCACAGGCTGAAATTGCCAACTTTCAACATTTTATCTATTGTGTTTGACTTTAAGTAATTTTATTTTTGTACTTTGGCGTTACTATTATCCATGAAAGTTCTCATAACCCACAGCCCATAGCCAAGTTGCAAATGTTTATAGTTTTCTATTCTATTTCTCTATTCTCTTGTTTCATTGGCCAATGTCACTCAGTCGCGTGATTTAAACAAAATATTAGCCAATGAAACTACTTACTTAATTTGTTTCATTGCACTTAATTATCGCTAAAATATTATATAATCCTCAAAAAAAAAGCAATGTCTCCTTCCCTTTCTTTCATCTATTTTCCGATGCCAGTCAGGGTCCATATTTGATTTTATAAATGACTAGCGGTCGCCAGCGTTGAGTTATTTGCACATCATTTTTAATTCGTAATATCCTTCCTATTTTTGTAATAAAACATTCATTTAAGTTATATTATAACAATCAACATAGTTTTTATTTTCAACAATTTTTATACTTAAATACCATTTAAAATTCATCTGAAATAATTATTTTGACATCAATAACATTGAGCTTTCATACAAACTACCATCACCCGTTTTAACCATAAACGGGGTGATTTTCTACTCGTGTAGAGCACACATTTCAAATTTCAAGTCTTCAACTTCAAAAGCGTAGGACTTTCACACAAATTTCCAACGATAATTTTACCATCTTAGGTGTGGAGTTTCGTAAAATCTGTTCTTAACGATGTATACACACTATAAAATCTACCTAACCTTCAAGTTTATGGGTATTATTGTTTCTGAGTTTTCTTGTTTAATCAGTGAGTTTCGCTTGTATAAATATAGATTATCGTAAAACAAGTTGTATGCATAGGCCACGCCCGCACTAAAAATAGTATACATTCTGTATCGCTGGGATCTTTATGAAACTTACATGACACACAAAGAACACTCAGGATCAAAACAACAATTTGTGAATCACATAAAGTATTGTTCCATGTGGGATTTGAACCCACAACACTTTGAGCAGTAGAAAGCGGCGTTTAAGTATCGTGGAGGTCTCCAACTAAGCTTCACGGCTGTTATCTTATAATAACAACCTGGACCGACTGTCTAACGTGACCACCGATCCACGATTCAACATAACATACCACAAACGGTCACCCATTTACGTACCGCGCCGTCGTTGCTTTCCCTCGGTGGTTGTCTCCAATTACCTAACACCACTCGACTATGAGCCCGTTATTGGATATAAATTATTACAACTTTACAGTGAATTAATAATAAAAGCCTTAAAGAATCTCATTACAATTTTTCAAGCGAGCACCTCGAAAACCATTGTTCTGGTAAATAATAAAGTCGAGAGGTATTAAGCTAAAAGGATTGTAATAAGGCATGTCAGAGAAATAAATTGAAGACTTGGCTTACTTGAAAGAAATAACATAGCATTTCTATCTTCCCTAGAGACGGTTCGTAAAAAACGAGTGTATACCTCAGGAACAATGTTACTGTTATAGTCGATACTTTACTCGGGTAGGGAAGTTCTTAGCAAACATTTTAAGGGCTTTTTTATCGAATTGACTTTTATTCAAAAGATACATATTTTCATAATAAATTTTGTTTATTTGGGATAAAAGCTATCATATATAGGTACAGTATTTAAAAACAGGTAGTTACAAATCATATTTCTTTTTTATTGTAAGAGCAAACATTTTCTATCCCTGCGTAGCTAAAGTTACAAAGTATTTAATTTATAGCCTAATCTTGAAGTTATTCAGTAACCGGATAAATTGGACCTACTTATGTAACCAGGAACCAATCCCCACACATGTCTAACTGAGATAATTATCCTTATTTGCTAATAGACAGGGTCCTTTTCGATTTGACATATGTGTGGATCGGTATAATATACTAATAATATATAATAAATAAAAAATAATATATAAATAATTTATAATACAGTTTAAAAGGGAAATAAATACTTATATACTACATAACTTATTTCAAGCGTTTTCAACGATTAATTTAGATTTGGAGCGCGTGTGTGAATGGAGTAATCAATATGGACTGGTCGTGAATCCCTCTAAGACCCAACTTATTTTAGTGGGCAGTTCCAGGTTAGTATCAAGAATAGACTGGACACAACTACCGAAAATAACCTTTAACGGTACTCCATTACCTATAAGTACCTGCGTCAAAAATCTAGGAATTTATATTGATAATACTTTAACCTGGGGCCCCCAATTGCGAGAGGTCAGTCGAAAATTGTTTGCATCGGCAGGATCCTTGCGAAGACTACGCAATTTTCTCCCAATGACCACTAAGATTGCGCTTGCACAATCCCTCCTTCTTCCTATACTCGACTATGCTGATGTCAGTTATCTCGATATCACCGAGGAGCAACTTGATAAACTTGAGCGCCTTCAAAATTTTTGTATTAGATTCACATTTGGGTTACGCAAATATGATCGTGTTTCTGAATATCGCAACCAGCTTAAGTGGCTCCCAATTCGTCTTCGAAGGAATGCTCATATTCTTTCCATACTTTATGGTATTCTATTTCATCCGTGCACTCCCCCTTATCTAAAGGAACGCTTTGTTTTCCTCAGTGACACACATTCAAGATCCCTGAGGTCATCGGAGTCTCTAGAACTTGCTGTACCGACACATTGTACAGCATTCTATGATAAGTCGTATACGGTACAGGCTGTCCGACTATGGAATGCTTTACCAATAACTATAAGGCGTGCCAAATCTTTGCCTATTTTTAAAAGAATGGTCAGGGAATATTACCTATCATCTTAATTAACTATGTACTTTAAACATATTTTATACCTATTTTTATTTTATTTTTTATTTTTTTAGTGTACATTAAAAATTATATTGCCTTTATATATGTAATATGTGTATGTTTCTATGACTATTGTATGTATATGTGTGTGCATTAATTTATTTATCTTAGTATGAACTATATTTTTTTTTTGTTGTTCTACTTGTATCCCATTAGTTAATTTTCTTTTACTTTTATTAATGTTTTCTCTCCTCGTACCAAAACTACCCATGAAACTCGTTTATTTTTCACGGCAATTTTTCTCCATCCTAAGGTTGCCTGTGAGAAATTGCTTTTTAGCGATAAGGCCGCCATTTGTACATGGTCAATCTGTTTATATAGTGTTTTATGTGTTTTATGTATATTGTATTAACTAGTGTACAATAAAGTTTATTCAATTCAATTCAATTCAATAAATAATAAAAAGTAGACGAATTCAAAGATAATATTGAACTCAGCACGTCTATTCGAAAACACACTGATTCAGTCCCTCTGTAATTATTTCATGCAATTTCAATGAAGATTTATATTTATTAGAGAGACACAGATTTTTTTACGATTTTGACGGGCAGATAGCTGATACCATGAAGAGCAATTTAGGCTCTTTTTTGTAGACTACCATCACTCTGCAGCATTACTAGCGATTTACAACAATAAACGCGAGTAATACCGCGGGCATCAGTTAGTATAACATAAAACCCATAACAATTATACTATTATAGTCAGATGACTGGTTTTACAAGTAATTTCAGACATTAATAAAATGCTTCAAGAGCCAAACGCAATGCCATTGTGCTGAACTAATTAATTTTGAGCGAAATAATAAATTGATCAAGTCTATTGTTAAACGCTTCGTTGGCGTAATTGCAGGGTTCGCTTGCAATATACTTTTTAGGTCAGTTGATGGTCATATTGTAAAAGGCTTGTGTGAATTCAGTCAACAAAAGATTGTTGACGGCGGCTATTCATCACTGTCTGCCGTCTATATGTTACCAATTATGCAATAAAAAGGTAAGCTTTTTATTGCATATTTTATAGACACAATTCGGTGTGATTTAAATGTAAATACGTATAATGATTTTTTGTATTGATACCTAAATGTAATCGACATTCAGGACGCGAAGAATGTAATGATACCTGTAAAATTTTCAGGGCAGCCCTAACTGTTACGTTGGCGAACGTGACTGGTATGTAATAAGGACGAATTTCGGATGGCACGTACTTCTCTTGCGAGATTGCTAACTCAGTTACAATGTTTGCCACCAAATTAGGGATGTCCGTAAGAATTGTAGTTACGTTAAGAGTTTAGCAGCAGAACTTTATTTCAACTATACGTAAAGTACACAATAAAACTTTCTTTCTTATTGTGAAATTAACTAAAGATATATGGAGATAGAAAATGCTTAAATGTAGATATACCTAAACTTCGTTAAACTTAAAAGCAAAGAATTTTAGTCTGAAAAATCGTTTAGAAAATGTAGAATTATCTTATCTTAGATAAACTAATAATATAAAAGATGACATTATCATCATCATCAACAGTCTTTAACAGTCCACTGCTAGCTGATATAAGCCTCTCCTTTGAAAGGAGGTTTTGGCCTTCTATACCACGCTGGCCAGACGGGTTGGTAAAGGGTTTGTTTCAAGTTTTCCTTCTCTTGGCAGTGATGTTAGCTGCTTATTTTGTTCCTTTAGTCGCCTCTTACCACACCCATGGAATGAATAGGGGTGGTGACACTTTGTATTCTTAATCCGTCACCACCAAGATGTAGTTTTGTATAATTAAATTTTAAGGCATACCCAACCAAGTTTTGGACCCAATGTTTTCCCGATCCCTGAAATACTTAATATTACACATTCAAGTATGTATTCATTAAACAGCACACATTTGGTTCTTTTTAATTATTTTATTTGCTGAAAATAAATTATTTTTTTCACGAAAGCATGCACTCAAAGGGTGTACAACAAGTTTTGAAATACAATTAAGTCATTTCAAACTATTTGATAAAAGTCAATGCTCACTTAATCTCAAAAATCAACAAATCAGTTCGTAAGAACCAACTGTTTTTAAACCTTTTTACAGTTCTATAATTTATTGTTTGTGTGGAGATTAAATCTCAGTGACAGTAGCAATTACCCGTGACTGTACATTCCAGCGGGCGGTATCTCTGAGTGCAATTAAACAATGGCCCCAGTTGCAAAGAACACCGAGCAATTTAACACGACTCCGTTTCACACATGAAGCGGTCACATTTCAGACATTTCGGGCCCTCTGAGGAACGAAAAAGATAAGGATATAAATAATTTCAGTAACGGAATAATGACGCATAACATTATTAATAATTGAAATGCGTTTTTTAGCCCCGAGCTTTACATAATGATCAAAGAGAAAGGTTGATGGGTTTTAGAGATTATTTTACCTTTAACTGTTGGCTGTTAATTAAGGTTTTTCAAAATAAATTGAGCCCAAGCGTGAATTATTTGATGAAAATCTAAATATATGTACTTAAGAATGTAATTTATTAAGTTTGGGGATTCTACTACCCGTGAAAATCCTGTGAAATTGTAGGGATGAATGTTTGTCTGTTACGTTATATATGGCAATTGTGTGTTCCTGAATTCTGCTGTAAACAGATATATATTGATCTTCTTATTAAGAGGAAGAAAGTATAGCACAAAAGCTTCTTCTTTTCCAGCTACATGACTAAGATACGGGTCGGGATTTGGGGAGCTAGTAGACTTGCAGCAGTACTACGAGTATAGTGCTATTTTAAAGTTCAATTAAAGGCAGCTTGCTCACCACCAACACTTTAGAATAACAGTTTCGAAGAAATTGATTGATATATACTTCGATATCTATTTTAGTGTATCAGTTACCACTTATATGCTTATCAAGCCTGTAGGATCCAAAATTAATTTACGAGACATGAGATTGCAGTTCTTCTGGGGAGTCGTGGGGGAGACCTATGTCCAGTAGTAGACGTTTTTATCAATTCAAGGATTCTCGATCGATATCATATATAAATGTTTTCATATGGATTTACATCATTACCTACATGTGTATATACTAAATATAGCACCTTTTTTATTATTTATTTTGAATACTTAGGAATGAAAATAGTTGCGAAATGTTAAGGGTCAAGATTAGTTGTCGTATGACTTAGATTAACTTGATGTTTTGATTAACGTCTATTTGCAATATCGCTGTCTGTAAAAAACCGAAAGAGTTTTAAGTATAAATAGTTTTTCTTATTATTTTGTATTTGTATGTCTTCAAAATTATTGAAGTGATAGATTAGTGAATAAAAAAAGAAATAATAAATATTAAATAATTAAACCGCTATTTTTTTAAATTTATATAAAGATGTGCTTCGTCAAAAGCAATAAAATTTACATGGAATTTTGCACATTGCTTTGAAAAGAACGATACCTACAATTTAAAAAAAAAATATTGGGTCAAATTATTTAGTAATAGTTTAATGAAGTATTAGGTCTATTAAATCAGCGGCGGGCGCTTTTAAGTGCATTGAATTCAAACGGACTTGTTGCGCATTGCATTCATTATTTTTTTTCCTGCAATTAATACTCTAGAAGAACTTATTTAGATTGCATGAGTTTAAGTTTATTTTAAAACCCTATTTTAACCATTTAGAACTCCTTATTACATAATAAGGAGTTTTCTTGAAGAGTAAGGTTATTTTTTTGTAATCTATAAATAATTAATACGTAATAATATAAAGGGGTGAGATAATGTAAATGTGAGGGTTTTTAGGGGTAAGCTCTGTACTGAATTTATTTTAGATTTTCTTTAAAACAGTTAGACACGTTACTTATGAGTTCAAAGGCTATGTATTAAACTTTGAAAAGTTTTAAAAATGAAGTTCATCATTTTTAAAATTGGAAATAAGTAGAAATCACATCCGCGTAGCTGTGGGCAATACCTAATACATTAATCATCAACACCATCATATGAGCCAATATATTCACTGCTGAAAATAATAATAAATTATAATGGTCCTAACGGAACTCTGAACATCAAATATTTTACACCATTGATGTTTGCATGACGTCCAAAAGTATACTGAGTTTGTTCCTGAATGATTGATTAGAGATGTACTGTGGTACAGTTAAATTACCCAAACCTTTAGAACTCCTTTATTAAGATTATGTAACAATAAAAGGGTTTGAATTTATTATGTTCAGGTGTATACCCTAAACAATTTTGTATGCGAGATAATCTTTGCGAGTTGTAATGGTCTCTGGATCTTCTAAACGATTTTTTAACTCTTTTATAGCAAGGAAACCACAATGTTTGTGTGTGTAGTAAGCTATATATATCAACCCAAAAAAAAACAAAAAGTCGTTTCTTGGTAGTTGGATTAGTTTATAAATATTTAATGCAAAACGGAGTTTACACCAGTCAGCTAGTAGTGTATAAATCAAATTCTCGAAGAATCATCTTTTATATTCCACGTACCTTAATCATCGCTTTCAGCATGGCATATCTAGTGAATACGTTCCTCTGAGACTTGGACTCGCTGTAGCGCCCCATAAGAGTAACCAGGGCCTTCTTGGCCGTGTCATAATTCTCGTCAAGACGCACCCTTACTCCTCGAAGTCGCTCGTTCGTTTCTATCACCTCCTCTTTCGTCTGACCGCCTGGATTAACAATTAACATTTTTATGTTGATACTTACTTTTATTGATGCATATTCTAAAAATATTATAACATCACATTAACATAGGTAGTAGAGCCATGTTGATTTCAGCACGAATTGGCCGGCTCGACTGGGGCAGGGCTACCCTCACACAGAAGACCATACTAATAATGACTGCATTCTTACTTCATCAGGCCGCCATGGTATAGGTCACTATGTTGCATTGCTTACAATGCGGATGGTGTCCCCTACGACATGATTCTACTCATGCTTTCCATCAGGCAGAGTAGTCACTTTGGTAGGCTTAAGGGCCACCGCAGACTAGTTACTTTTAGCATCGGCGATCAGCAACTAGTCGCTTTTTAGAAGCTAAATAAGCGACCGAACGCTCTACACCGCACACTTAAAAACGCCAAAACGCGGAGATTGAGTCGCTTTTTAGAAGCGCGTCACAGCAGCTGAACGCTACTCTCCGCACACATTCGGATGCCGGTAGCATCGATTTGGCATCTGAGTAGTTGCTAAAACGCGCGTTTCCGATACCGCGATCGAACGCAGGAAGTCAGGTGGCCCTAGCGGCTTTACATAGGTAAATTTAGGTATTTAACAAAATATGTATGCGGTTATTGTTGTAAATCGTAAGTAACGCCACGGAAGGAAGCTAGTGTAAAAGAAAATAAGCCTAAACTACTCCTTAAGTCATCGGCATTCTAATAGTGAAAGAGATTATGCGGAACAGATAGACTTACAAAATGTTGAAAAACTGTTTTTTTGTCATAAACACCGTATATACTTTGAGATACATTTAGTAAAACCTGTTAATTTGACATTACATACAGACACTTATAGATAGAGTTGATAAAGTCATAAGTTAATCAACTAAGAAGAATTTAAACAAGTTGTACATAGTATGTAGAAAGCGTATCACTAATGAATGGTTAGTCTCGGGTTTTGTTCGTCACATCCATAAATTGATTAGGGTGATTTATATAGACATCCTCATTATCTGTTGCCGTTTAAAATTTCTTATACATACACACACTTATACACATTAAGCACTGTAAAGTGATTTGTGTAGAATATTAGGGTATTAAAGATCACTTCAATTTCAATTAGATGCTGTGGGACTCATGCCTGTGAAATATAGTTTAAAAACCGTAACCCGACTAGAAAATAATTCCGATAGAAATCCAGAAATGCATAGGTCCGATAAGTTCTTTTTTTTTGATGATTTAAAATAAGTTGAGCAAAGACAATTAAAATATGCAGATCATTTTAATACAGCCAGTTTAATTTACTTCACAAAGTCATCAAAGAGTAAGGCGATTAACACACGGCACCGCGCACCGCCGCGGTTAGGTCGGCCAGAGTCGGTGAGAACACCGCTCGACCGCGCGGTCGGTCGGTGTACGTGTGTTAAGCATCTACGGATTCAGTAGATCCCAATATGACATGAGATCCGCTTTACCGCCTACCGCGGCGGTGCGCGGTGCCGTGTGTTAATCGCCTAAGCAACTACTGACTACTACTTACTAGATGTTCCTTCATCTTTGACATCTTGCACGATCCGACGAACGCTCTGCGTAAACTTGCCCACTAAATTAGTGCTCGCTGTAACAAAGAAAACACATTATTAATCATTACATATTATAAAATAAATTACTCCGCCGCGTCTGTCTATATGTCACCAATTTAAATGATTTTTTTGCACAGACAGCCCAGAAAGTCTGAGAAAGGACTTATGCTACTTTTTACCATGATAACCGAAATAGAAGCGGGCAGAGCTTGAGGGCATTAGCTAGTAACAAATAAAGCTCCATTTAATAAATCTAACATTAGCTAAAATAACATTTTATAGCTTTCAAATACTTGAAAGTCTCTGAATTATCTTCATTTGGTGTTTAAACAGCGATATGTAAGCAAACGTAGCGGTAGTGAGCTTAGCTAGGTACACGGTTGAGCACTCAGAGCGGTGAGCGAGCTCGTCGGCCTTCGGAAGCCTTAAGCCGAATAAATAAACCCTAGTGGGAAACGTTCAACTTGTGTCGATGCAGCACCCGCTTCATGGTACGCTGGGTTGGGTTCTATCAACGGTGAATGAAATTCAATGAACATAGACAACCTAGGTTTAGATATGTGTGTACAATCTATACTATACAACATACATACAAATTAATAAAATTAAAATGTCTGTATGTAGAATCCAAATAACAGATTTTTTAATTATTGCATTTGTAAGTTTTATATATACATACGTTACTTACACCAGAAAAGCATTTTTCTCCTCATACTTTAAAAGCTTCCTTAACTTCTGCATCAACCAAAGTGAGATAATCAAGCATTAGGGTTTATATTCTAAGGACCTGTATGAAGTCTGAAGTAAACCATATCTATCGACTGTAGTATAATGTTATACTGCAAGCAGTAGGTAAGTCGTATGTCAGTTATTATATTAAGCAGTGCAATACTGTCTATTTTACGATTCAATCGATGATTTTAATTTATGACAATGATATTTCTTGACATTTACCGTTTAGTCAATGATTTGTTACGCTATTGTTGTGATCATGATCTTCTTAGAACGATGAACGCATGCGCAATTATCAGGAACGATTTATTTGCTTACAATCGTGAGTGTCGTATGAAAATAATAGATCTAGATGTGTGAAACACTTGTACGAATGTGACTAAGACTTTAAGGAAATAATTGCCTGCCGACTTTTGTACTTGACTTTAAAAAAAAATGTATGAAGTACATATTTATGCTGATGATAGTTATAAAAAGTATTTAAAAATCATTTGATAAATGTTTTACAAGTTTTAATTTATCTTTTTAATTTACCAATCAAAACCAGTGATTAGGAAATTGGCTTACAGAAAAGGTAAGGCTTAGTTAGCGCCGGAGTGCTGCTGACTACGTCTTAGGTTGTCTGAATTAGTAGAAATAACTGATTTATTTATGATAAGATTCTAAGTATGTAATTTTGTAAGAATTGTATGACTTTATGATTACTAGTATTTTAAATAAATTATCAATTGATAGAGATAACCCTTTTCCTAGGTAGACGAATTAAGACTACATTTCACTACTTCAATTATAAATGTAGTTTACAAGTTGAATGATTGGTTACTCAACTAACAAACCACTAACTTAAAAGCTGTAATCTCAGTAACAAATAAGTAGTAAGTGTCATAAGGATACAACTTCTATGCAATATTGCTCACCTCCGATAATCTCCGTCACTGAGTGAGGTGAACGAAATTGAAAAACTTTAATATTGCCGTTGTAAAATGTAAAGGTATCTAAACATCAATGCTAACAGATGTCAATGGATAATAGAACTTATTGTGCATGATACAAGGTAGTATCTTCTATGGCTATCTAAAGCTTCTAGCTGTTTGCAGTGTTAAATCTGGTTTTTGCATCTTAACTAAATATATTACTATGTAAGATTGACAGTTATATTCAATAATTGCCGAACTTGTCAAACATGATACTAAAAAAATAGTTTTTGACTAGAAATTAATTTGAATTAGACATGAAAAAAAGCGTTTTTTAAGGAGAACTATGTATAACATAGTTAACAAGTTATTCTAGCGTTAATTCTATCAATTGTGGTTTTAAAATCGAAACAAGTTATTTAAAAAAAATATTATTTTTACGGGAAATAACGCGATCACTTAATAAAGGTATTACCTCTATATCTATCTATATCAGTCAGCCTGTGACCACGGCCAGTGCAACCTGGTCGAAACGTAAGGCAATCAGAGGTATGTAGTACCTTTAATAAGTGATCGCGTTAATTCCCGTAAAAATAATATTTATTATTATGGAACGCGAAAGTTTAAAAGTTAATTAAGTTATTTTAATAGTATAAGCACTATATTAGATTTGTATAGACGTTGCTAATGTCTAATAAGAAAGTAAAAAGTTGAAATAAAGGTTTCCGTTCTTTACTCGCAACATTGTGACCAAATATTTATTTACTTATTTATATACAAGACTAGCTTTCGCCCGCGTGTCTGTCGGTTATCGCGGTAAAAAGTAGCCTATGTCCTTTCCCAAGTTCAGTTCTATCTTCATACCAAATTTAATTAAAATCTGTTTAGTGGTTTCGGCGTTAAAGCGTGACAGACAGACAGAGTTACTTGCGCATTTATAGTATTAGTGTTATTCTTTATTATTATAGTATTATTCTGAATTCGAATGCAGTCATATTTGTCATACTATTCTCATATACTAAGTAATTCTGCTTTATAATATTCTTGAATCTAGAAATAAGTTCTTTTTTTCAAAACAATTTCTTCCAAACGAGTTTTCAGTGGAATTGCCCGCAACAATTCTAACTTTAGCCGTTAATTTTGCCTTGTTCAAAAATTATATTCACACAGAGGCTAAAGTTGGTATTTACTATAAATTCTAATTAGGGGTGAACTTTACGTAGAGATGGCCACACTTAACATAGTATAGTCTGATAAATGTTAATTAACGTTAAAAAACCAATTACTTTTTAGATTTTTACTCTTTATTTACAAAAAACTGAGCCCCGTGGTGTTTTATGCGATTGATGTTGTGCTTTTACAACAATTGCGGTTCACGACGCAGGGCAAAACTAGTTAAAAAAGTAGTTACAGTTTATACCGTACTAAACATACGTCCCGTTTACAGTGAAAACATGAGTATAAACATAATTAGTCCAGCCGTTTCAGAGATTAGCCGGCGCAAACAGCAAGGCAGAGATAAATAAATTTTAAAATATTTATAGTTCGATATAATTAGTAACCGTTTATGCTTTCAAATGCATTTAGTGAAAACCTATTTCTAAATTACAAACAATCAATTTTATTAATATATTTCTATTGATACAGATTTTACTTTATAAAAATCTCTGCGGCTAAGCGTAATTTCATACTCCTTAGGGTTCAGTGATAACATTAAAAAACTAAGTTGAACAAAATGCTTTTAACAAAGTTCAAAGACAGCAAAGCTTGGCATCTGAAATAGAATACGTTGGTTTTCTACTAAAGACACTTGTTAAGTATAAGACTTTAGCAAGATTCTTACACCCGTGAACATTTCCTTTATCTTCGGTGGTAAGCATAAAAACTGCCAGATTATGTAGATCGTTTGTATGCGATGTAAGTGCCTCTGTGTTAGTGATTTTTACAAGGCACTTGCAAGGTTTACGATATCTTATTTTTCTCCTTTATAAAAAACGAATATGATTATGTATTCAATAAGGAATCCGAAATTTTTAAAGGGAATTAACGTACATTTTGGTCTTCAACTCTTATGTATAATAACAGAAATGTTTAATTCAAATAAAGACAAACTCATGATAGTTAATTTACTTTAAATTCTACTAAAAAAGTCTCAATTATACATAGGAAATAGCAAATCAATTAAATAATTCAAGCCACGCATAGAATAGAGTTCCACAATCACCCACATGGCACGTCGATTTCAAATCATGTCCAACAGATACATATATTTACCTAATGCTTTAATTATATTTTCTTTAATTGTTTTTTATTGGTTTAGCCTACTAAAGTGACTCTACTCTGCCTCCGAAGACCGGGAGAATGATGCAGAATGATTAGGTCTCCGGTCTTAAATACACTCACCATCATTATTAGAATGGTCTTCTGTGTGAGGGTAGTACTGCTCGGCCCGGCCCATTCGTGCTAAAATTAACGTAGCTTTAAATTTATTAAAGCCAATGTTTACATAATTACAGACAACATTCGAAGTCTGGAACCTAAGCAAACTATACGCGGCATATTTTTATAAATTAAACAACGTTGAACCTTTATTTTGTACACATTTACACCAGGAGCGTGCCAAAAAATGCCGAGGCTACAAAATTACGCCAGATGTTATCATTTTCTAACAGGACGTTGAACTAGTGTTTATATTGTTTTGGAAAATAAGCACGAACATTGAGTGAAATAGAATGAACACTGTATAATGTGAAGTAGAGTCTTTATAGTTTTTTTTTTAATTTTAATTGATTTGTCGGAGGAATATAATTATGTAAAGGTAGATAAGGATCGAATTCGGGTTATTGGTGTAAAGATCCGCGGATACGGATTTTAACTTTCTTCCTCACTCAGTGTTGATGTGCAAGACCTTTAAACGGTACATACGTGCAGGATATGAGTTATTTAGAAAGAAGATCAAAATGTCAAACTTGGAAACATCTTTGCATACCGTTACAAGTGATCATAGCAATCCCTACGGTAATAGTTTTTTTTTAGATTTGTTTATAAGTTCTTACAAGACTCTAAGTCTTATGAAAAAATCTTAAAAAAATACCTTTTAAAAAATTGACGGATACGAATATAGAGACGGATTTAGTTTTTCTTTCGGATATTTGGAACAACACTAGATAACTCAATATTTAGATTTTTATAGCACAAGATAGTGTCTAAATAATGTATTTTAGCTTGAAATAAATTATATATTTAACTTGCCAGTGAATAGTTTTTGCTGTGATTGCGATCGTTATTTCAGTTCCGTAAGCATTGCCATATTTTAATATAATGGGAACTGGGCTAAATTCATTTGTTTTAATCGCTTACAATTAAACCAACAAGACAATGTCCTTTCCAGGTCTAAGAGGAAATTCCAGGACAGATTAAATTACGGATCTACAGACGGTATCCTCCTCGGATTGGTATTTTAACGGTAGACGTTAGGTACGCAGAGGTATGGAGTATTTCAGTACCAATAACTTTAAAGAAAACTCAGGTACGGTCTGTTCAGAAATTTGTAGTTCAGAAAGTTGTCAGTTGTAGTTTACATATACCTAATGAAAATTAAAATTAAACTAATTAATATTTGTGGAGATCCTTGGGGCATATGTCCAGGGTATATGGTGATGATAATGAGGAACATTATTAGAATATTAGAAATCTAAAAACATGAAGGAAGGAAGAAGTTAGTGTGACCTTGGTCTGTTCCATCAGGACCAATGTAATATATATTGGAAACGGCTCTAACGATTTCGCCGAAATTTGGTATTTGGGCGTTTTCGGGAATGAAAATTCGATGTAGATTGGTGTTATGTATTGGAAAATACGAGTTTTAGTGTTTTCGTGCGTTTTTCTTTATAACTCTTAGCATTGTTTGCGATATGTAAACTATTCTTTTAGTAATACTTGGTTAGTTGGTGGATATTACTATATTATATAAGAAAAATCTGTTTTGGGCTAAGTTCGTATGTCTCCTTGCTATGTACCTTCTAAGAATATAAATTAATTTAAAATGGGTGCTCTCAAAGCTGCTAATGGTGTATTAACACTATGGTGACAACAACTGTCATATAATCAATCTATCAAGTTTATCAGTGAACATGCGAATACGCCCACATCATTGATTTATGACCGAAGCCCTAACATGGTGTAAGCCTAACGATTAGATGTACAACGTCTGCAGTTGAGACAATAAATCTATCACTAATATAATCGATCATCATAGATTTTGTGTTGTCATTGTAAAGGTTAGTGGCCGGCCTTACTAAGAGGCAGATAAAATAACTGGATTGAAGGTAAGGTATATTAAAACACGCCCCCACAGATTTACATATTCATCTCGCTTTTACCCAAGTACTAATCTTCTAACCATCAATGATTTATGGGTAGGAGGAAGCATTTAAGTATGTTAGTATAAAAACACAGTAAAAACTTTAGAAATTTAGAATGTTGTACTAGGGGTTATATAACTTTTTCACCTAAGTTGAATGTTTCACCAGATGGTGGTACCCGCATCAATGCGTTGGGAGGCCCGGATGTCGTAATAGCAGATATTCCCGGATTCCTCCCTCCTCAGTGTGGTTTAGTAGTAGTTTTGACACCTTAGTGTGTTATAATTAATTTTTTTTTTGTTTAATACCTATAAATCAACGTGTGGAGCCGGGATGGGTGGCTATATACTATAATGTACCAAATATTTCTGAAACGGGACAAATCATTCAGACTGTAAGTGCATTATGTGAGAAAAAGTTAAAGCTGAGTTCAGCATAAGCAGTAAACCAATAAACAAACAAAAAGCCACAATCATGTGACTTACGCCTAATAAAACAGGAAGAATCTATAACAATAAATAAAACTGGAGTGTCTACATGTCGTCTACATCAATAAACAGTTTTTACTAAATGCATGTTAAAGTTTATGCGGTACTAATATGGTAAAACTGTCTGTCTGTTTGTTTCCGGGTAATCTCTGGAACGGCTGGACCGATTTTGACGTGAAAGAATACTGGCAGAAAGATGACGACTTAAGAAGTAATTTAGGCAACATAGTTTTTAAACTAGATTCGCTCCCTGGCGTTACAACAGTCACGGCTGGTAACACCGCAGGCATCAGCTGGTATAAATGTATTTTCATCATTTATTAGGGTTCATTATACTAATTATCTATTATTATTATTCATTAATCGATCAGACTGATGTGCAATGGGAGAGGCATATGTCCAACAGTGGACTGCGTCAGGCTGCTGATGATGATGATGATGATGACACGAATTATCTTATTCCCTTTTACCCTGAGACTTTTACTTGTGAGTTAACGACGTGACTTCTTTGGACACGTAACTTTATACACTCAACCACCTATAGCTTCTTTGTGTTTCCTTTTCTTAAATTTGAGTTCATTGACAAGATTCTTTTAATTTTAAATGATGAGTTTTCATTTGAAATGTGTATATAACTAACTTTTTGAAAACTTTATTCCGTTGATTTTTGGACGCTAAAATAGGAATTCGAAAGCATGGTGTTTCCTATCTACCCGTCTAACCGATAGGAAAATGGCATAGTCAACTTAAATTTATTTGTTGTAATATTGTAACATGTTGCGTCTCGGAATATATTCATAATATTATGCACGTACAAAATTATTGAAATAAAAAAACCGTCACTTTGTAAAGTTTTGGCAGGTATGTGTTATTGATTCCTTTCCGTTACTTGTTTTTATATTTTGATTGCAAAATTTTTAATATTGTCTTGTTGATTGAACAATAGTAAAAATAATATGCTTTTTTGGTTTGTACGACACATTTAAAAAATTGCTGAGGAAGCCTATATTTTCAATAAATTTCTAACAGTTTTAAAAAGTATTACTTTAAAAAAAAACATTTATTAGCCAACAACCAATTTTTACTTACTAATGCCCACCTGAATTTCCTTGGTAAATGAACAGAGGCTAATTGCTGTACTTATTACAATGCTTACCAGGAAGTGTTCTCTGAAGCACAGAATTGCAGTATAAAGAATAAATATTCATAATTTCGCGTTAAATTGTTCCTTAATTGCTGAACAACTATTAATATATGCAATATATATGCAAGTCTGTTAGATTGTGAACGAACTAATAGCGGAGCCGTGTTCATCATAGCTAATGAAAGCATGTTTCAGCTTCCGCAAAGCGTAATCATTCATTTGCAAGATATTCAATTTTGGTTTTAAACGTAGATACGAAGAGATATTACAAATACGTGAGTGAGGAAAGGTATTAGCTCACTTGTTATATTATACGTATTAATTTAAGTAATTTAGTAATAATTTTAGAAAAATAAATTTAATAATTAAAGTTAATTTTCAATACAATAGGCCTTAAAAATTTACTTTAATCTTTCGTGGATAAAAATAACTTACATGCTTTTGCTTACATAAATTACTTATCTCAATGATCCAACAGATGGTGAAATATTACAATTCTTAATCTCAAAAATTGCATTATACGGTAATCTGAAGACTAAAATACGTAGTTCATTCTTCTTTTTTCACACTAAAATCAATGTTGTAAACAGTATGCTTAATGTGTTGTGTCGTGTTAATATTAAGTGTTCTAGAACTTCTGTTATTTTATTTTATTGTAATCCTATGAAAAAAAGAGAAAACCTATGACTGACTTGATGTTGCGTATCGAATTAATCATTTCCTTTTTTGTAACTGTGGGTTTTCTAAAACGAAATATATAAATAAATAAAAAAGTAGTAATAAAATAACTTCGAAAATCCACTGAGATTGCAAAAAGAAGGTCTCATTTATCACAAAGCATCATATTGTACTTTGATAAGGTACTACATATAAAAATGGTCGTTGTTATACTCGTAAGCGATATTATAAACACATAATGTACCGTATAATAAGCGCACCCATATCGCAGTTTCATATGTATTACCGGTATTCCGAATAATCGATTATCAGCGGCATGACTAGAACAAGTATTTGTACTTGATAGAAATATTTCTCTAAGAGATGCGACATGTATTCCATGTAAATTTACGTAGTTGACGTCGATGTCAAGTTGCAAAAGCGTCCGTGGTGTTTGCACTAGTGTACCAGGAAATAGAATTTCTCAGGACTCTTCAATATACAGATACTGGGAGGGTAACGTATAGATGATAGATATGTTAAGTGAAGTTATTCAATTCTATCGTATTTTGAATATAGTTTTTGTATCTTTATTAAGTAAAAGAATCTTAAAAATATGAGATTCAGTAAACCTATCTTGAGATTATTATTTTTTATGAGATATATAGATATAGATAACGAAGAGAGTAGTATTTAGGTAGTTTATTAAATTGAATACCTTGCAGCTTGTTTATAAACTGCATTTTTCTAAATTTTCTTAACGTTATAACCATATATATGATACGGGCATGAATATTAGAGTAAATTTAAGTACCGCGATGAATATTAATGAAAAATGTTTATATTTTAGAAACAAATGTGTGTTCCCGGAGTGTATTAATAATTTTAAATAATTTTCGTTGTGTTAACAAAACAAAAGTCATTTACCTAAAAGCCCTATAAAAGAGCCTTTATGCAAAGCTAAGGAATTAACGAACTTAATTACCAGTTGCCAAAAAAAATAAACGACCTTCTAAAGAAAGACATTAAATTATTATCAAATAATTAAAGAATTTATTACAAGGCAACAAGAAACCAGCCAAGAAAACTTTCAAGGTATTTAGAAAAACAGAACGACGGAGGCTTTCTTAAAAAAATTTCGTTTTTAAAAACAGCTACGTTCTCTGTCTCTAATGAAAATGAATTACCATTTTATCGAATTCGTAGGCAACGCCGGTTATATAAACTTATTGACACTTTCAAGATTAAAGTGAAAAAAAATTGGAATATTGTTCGGCTGAAATTCCGTCTACAAATAAAATCAGTGTAGATTTTTATTTTTTGTAATTTGGAAGAGTTATATTTTGTTAAATTCGACACTAAGTATAAAAAATGAAAATACCGAGTTTTTCGACTTCGTTCTAAATAATACCAAGCCTATTTTTTTTTTCACATTTCACATTTTATATTTTAAACAAACTATACATTTAGAATTGTAAGATATCTCGCATGCAATGATTGTGATGTTATCTGAAAATATCATACTATGAAGTATTTTTTACAACTAAGATTGGCAAAATGACTTCACAAGGCCTGAAAGAAATCATGAGTAGAATCCTGGAGTAGCGGTGACCATCCTCATTGTGAATCCAGATATTACAGCATGGTGGTCCTTATTATGGAGACCTATTGAGAAGCTTCTGCATCATTTGGCCTCTGGTCTCGCCTGGTTGGTTAACCAAATACGACAACACGAACGCTGTCATTTTACTTTGTTCTTTTTTGCAAGGGTAGTACTGAACCAGAGAAGTAATGCATCTGTTTTGATTAAATTTCATCATCATCAATAGTCCCCCCCTATTCAGTGTGTCACCACCCCTTTTCATCCCACGTGGGTGTCGTAAAAGGCGACTAAGGGATAAACTACGCAAGACAACATCAATGCAAAGAGAAGGAAAACTATACCAACCCGTCTGGCCAGCGTGGTATAGTAGGCCAATATCTCCTTTTCAAGGAGAGGCCTATGTCCAGCAGTGGACTGTTAAAGGCTGTTGATGATGATGATCAACAGTCCTCCTGTTGATGATCAGTTGTACTTTTAAGTATATATTTAACTTTGTTACAGACATTTATAAACAAAAGTCGATAAAATGTGGCAAACTGAAGCTACAGTATTGGTTTCCGATACCAAATTGGTGTAATAAAAACAAACAGTGCTGTTGTTTTAGTAAGTTAGACTTGAAGATGAGTAATTTACTTGAACTTATTGCAACGTGATTTATGAAAGGCTTTTTCAAAATTAAACACCATTAAACAAAGGGTGTATATTTTCTTCTTAATATATATAATTGTTACGCAAGTGAAGAGGTATTTTATTAAAGTTTATATTTAATTTGCACGTGGCAGTAATTTTGAGCTTTATAATTATAGAAATAATTTTAAACAGTTACTTTTTGATACTTGAGATGGTGTTTAGATTTAACCATACTCCATACATAATAATCTGTTGATGTACATATTAGAAAATTTATTATTAAATTAGGTGCACTCTCCGGGGTTAAGCTAAAATAAAATTAGCTTGTCTGTCAGTGATAATTCAAAATCGATTCAGCCGTTCGATAGAATAGATGAAATTCTTCTTACTTAATGCATATGAAAGTGTATTTCATATGCATTAAGTAAGAAGCTGTTAATTTGAAATTACAAACATACAGTTTTATTTGTATTATTTATGTAAACGGACGTTTTCTTTACAAAAGGTCATTACGTCATGTTCGCCGGCAAGTACCCTTTTATCGTAGCCGACGTTATGAACCCTTTGCTCTATTAATTTATGCGATAGGGGTCCATTGTTAATTAGATGTCACATGTGTTGGCAAAACAATGCGTGAGTCTGTAGGGAGAGTAGAAAGCATTCGGTGAACGGAAACGTGTGTGATGCCCCAAAATAAACTGAAAACCTTGTGTTCTGGCAGTGGATTAAACCACATAATAAATTGGTTAAGTACTAAGATATAAGAAAAATGTGGAACTGATGAGAATTGAGTTGCAAATGACAATTGCAATTGACCAGTCGTAACAAATGTCAAGTTATGGTTGGTAGTTTTAAAGTCCCTTTTAACAGTGTTTATGTAAACAAGGTTTTTGTATTATTAATTTGTTAGTAGTATTAACTGTAAATGCGAAATTATATTCATAATCGTTAGAGCATTGAGTATTTTAAGACATCATCAACAACCCTTAACGTCCCACTGCTGGGCTCAGGTCTCCTCTCAAGAGAGGGTTAAGGCCATACGTCCCCACGCTGGCCGAGTGCGGGTTGGGGACAGGCAAGACACGTTGTGGCTACGTAATCTTGCCGTTGGATGTTTTTAAGCCGCCCGACGGCCTCCAACTAAGCTTCACGACTGCTATCTTATGATAACAACCGGAACCGACTACAACCGGAACCGACTAAGACATGCAAAATCATAATTGATAATATCAACCGGTGATACTATGAGACTGATTTATCTCGTCTCCACTTCTTGAATGTTCGAGTAAATAATTATGGTGAACAAAAAAATCACTAAATATTCATTAGTACACACATTACTAAACGCCCGGTATTCTAATGTTCAAAAATTTACCGCTCATGTTTTCGTACAAATGCGGGTATTCCACAGGTCTCATCAATATGCAGGAAACCACGGTATCGCAACACGATAAGTAGAATTGCAAACCGTAATCAGAAATAAAAATCACTGGAATTGTGTGTTAAGTGGTGTATAGAGAATATTGAGGGTGTCTAGCTCCAACCAAGGTAATTATGGTTCCAATCTTTTGACGTTCAGACTTCAGTCAAACACAAAACAACTTATCGCTTATCGAATAAGAACATTTTTCAACATTCTTAAGTCAGTAGAGACACGCTATGTAGTATTATGAACGGGCTGGCTCAACCGGTACAATACTACCCTCGCATAGAAAACAAACCGTGCTGCACTGTACGTTGTGGTAGTGAGGATGGTGGCCTTCACTTCTGGATTCTGTTCATGCTTTCCATCAGGCAGGGCAGAGTCATTTTGGCAGCTAATATAAAAAAAAAAAAAAAAATTTCGCTGGCGAGGAAGGAGTCCCAATGATGCACAAGCATCACACTAGGGCGCCATAGTGTGGGTATATTGTATTGTTTGCATTTAAAATGATGATGTGACTTGAATTTAACTCATGTTTTCTATTAGTCAGAGCAGAATCATATTGTCGGGTTTAAACATAAAAAAAATGAATCAAATCTAATTTAAAGTCAGCAAACGATAAACAACGGCAAAATTAAGAAAAAAAAAACAGAAATCTCTGTTAAAATAATTACAGAACATAAAATTTTTCGTTTGCTTTTAACAATTTGTGAGACAGGAAGAAGAAATGAAAGGATTCATTATCCATTTCGGTTATTCGCTTGGGTCAGTAATCCGTATTTTATATTTTTCATTACGCGTTGCTTCGTCCTCCAGTCGTGATGAGAGACAGTTTACGAGCTCGTTTATGGCCTCGACATAAATAAGTGATGTGCTTTAATCTCTTAGAATTAAATATATAAAGAAATAATAGCTTTTCCTTAATGTTGCTCACCATATTTAATACATTAATTTGGCGTTTTTGGGCTTTTATTATGTTAATGGTGCTTTTTCTTTCAATGTAACAATTTTGATTGAATGTCAGAACGTGTGTGATTTCTTAACTCAAATGTGCTATATATGAATAAATATGTTGGAATATCCTATAAACTAAACACAGAAGTTTAACAGAAGTAAATAAACTTTGATGCAGGTCAAAATAGTCGAATTAGCCTTTTACATTTATTATACGTTTAAAATTACTTATAAATGAGATGACTGCTGTTAAAGTCATAAGACGATTATGGTTTTAACATAATATGCTATTATAATTTCCTGAACACAAATTAAAACTTACTTCACGATCTCATCTTACGGAACACAACACATATGCCCAGTATCAGGAGTGGACTATTTAAGGCTCTAGATGTGATGTGAACACGGAAAGTCAAGATCTATAAACCCACTCAACCCCTCAACAGGATGTTATTATTATAATAAATCAGCAAAGGTATTGTCTAAAGGTTCTTACACATAATTACAAGTCATAATTATGATTAGCGTAGTCTGAACGTGTAATTTTCAATGGAATATCATCTCATGGTTGTACATAAGTAATTATTACAGTGACATTTGTTGCGGATTGTTGAGATTTCTCAGAACCATATAACAGAAAAGATGCTTGGTCACGAGTTAATATTTTATACCAGTTAAAGTGTGACGTTCTGCTGCTGTGCATAGTATATCCTTAGCATCTAGGTATTGGCTTATTATACCACGCTGCAGTGCTAGCCAGATGGATAGGTTGTCCTCCTGCCTTAGTCTTCTGAAATAGGGGATACATAGGGCAGTAACTCTATATATTTCTAATATATTACCACCCATAGTAATAAGACAAAAAAGGGAGTGTAGAATTCAATAAAAGCGATAAAATAAATTGTAGTCCATTAGCAACACTGTTGGAGCCGTTAAATATAATTGTAAAAGTGTGTAGCTAGCTTTATCACTGTTCGTTAGCTTTGAAAATATTGGCCCTATACGTCAAGCCAGCGTTAATGGCGGCTATCGTCTTACGGATCTTGATGACTGCTATAATAATGTTCGTAGACTGCGCCGGTAAAGTAAAATCTTGGGAGCTGATAATGTATTTGATGAAGTGCTGCTGCAGATAATTATACTGAAAGGGTATGTGAAATTATAGCTTACCTTTCATTGAAATAATTATAGTCTTATCTGTCTATGTAATTTTTAATAATAATAATAATAATAATCTTTATTCATGCAAAAATTTGTTCACAAATATAATTTACATATTACATCCGTGCATTTCAATGTTTAATCAAGAATAACTCTGGTCCCCACACTAGGATTCCCTGTGTCGTGGGGTCCAGTCCCTTCCGTAATTTATTGAGATAAAGTTGACATGGATGCATTGATGCGTTTACAAGTATACAAAAAAAAAATACAATGAAAAGTAATTAACAACAAAAACAGAGAAAGAATACAGTTTATGTTTGTGTGTGTGTGTGTGTTTGCGCGCGCGCGCGCGCGCGCGTGTGTGTGTGTGTGTGTGTGTGTGTGTGTGTGTGTGTGTGTGTGTGTGTGTGTGTGTGTGTGTGTGTGTGTGTGCGTGTGTGCGTGTGTCTTTGGGTGTGTGTGCGTACGTATTAGTTAATGTGTACATGTATATCAGTGCGCGTGATATTAAATATTAGTTATTAGTAAGTTTTCTGTTTCGGCATAGTCTTTAGGTATCAACCACTCCTGGACAGTGTTTTTAAGGCGACGCGACGTTAGGTTTAAAATTTTATTGTCACTTTTAAACAATTTGCTGTATAAATAGGGTCCTCTAAATATGTATGACTGTCTTTGTATGTGTGTTTTAGCCTTTATTATTTCCAAAATTATTTGGGTCGACTGCTAGTTCAATCGGTTTTACCTGCTACCAGTTTTTACTGAGACTGGAGGGACTGGAATTGGACTTCCACAATCCTGAGGACAAACTAAATTCTAAGGTTGAACTAGTTGTCAGTGTATTTGAGGGCACTGACTTCCCATAACCAATGCCATAAATAAATGTTCATCACAACCGGGATCTACGGCCGAAGAGTGCCAAGCCCAGCAGTGGGTTATTGATGACATTTCAGAAGTAAAAAAAGGAATAACGGAAGCGTGATAAAAACGTTTCTTCATATACTTTGATGAAGCTTTTATTACGGCAATCGTATAATGCAGCGATACATTAATTAATAAAACAAAGTCCCAATTGCTTCACGCGAGTAGACACGACAACAACGAGATACTCAGATAATGTATGAAAACTCACAATGAACATTGCCCTGAATATTGAATGCCAAAACTTTGTATACGATAACTTCATCGACAATATTGGGAACAATGGAGATATGGAGATGTAGGCCATTTGCACAAATAAATCAAATTGAAGTGTCAGTATGTAGTGCAAAATAACAGTTTTTTAATAAATGCATATCAAAAATATATTCTTCTTGTTTGTTCCAGGTAAATTCTGGAACGGTTGGACGGATTTTGACGGAGCCATCACTAGTAGGAAACTGATGAAATAAGAAATATCTTAGACTAATATTTTTACACTTATTTTCTCCTTAGCGTTACTCGCGCTTAACAAAAACAATCGCGGGTAACACCGCGGGACTGAACTAGTCAAAAATAAATGAAGAAAGTTAATGTAAGTTAATAGCATAAACAAAAATAAACCAAAACTAATTACACAGATAACACAAAGTTTTGAATAAAATAAATTAGTTGAGTAGTTTGAATGCAGAAGTCTGTAACATTTCCAACGTTTCCAGCTGCTAGTTTAATCAGGGGTGCAAAACTTTACAGTCTGTGTTCTCTGCGGACCGCTTTAATACAGTATACCTACTTGTATGCATGGCTATAGTTATATTTTAAAGGTGTTCTACAGCAACACAATAAAGCAAAATTATAATAAAAAACACTTATAAAAGGAGTCAAAACTGTACAATTACTAAGATTTACCTAACCAGCACGGCAAGGCATGATAAAGCATGGGATTGAGGGCATGCAATTAATAGTAACTAGGTAGTAGCTAGGTAGTAGAGCCATACTAGCCTCACACAGAAGACCATCCTAATAATGACAGCATTCTTGTTGTCTTATTTCGTTGGTGAGTGTGAGACCGGAGGCCCAATCATTCTGCATCATTCTCAGAATGATGAGTAGCACTTCTACTCCTGGATTCTACTCATGATTTCTATCAGGTAGAGTAGTCACTTTGGTAGGCTTAAATATATAAAAAGTATTAATATTAGACGTTAGTAACTGCAATATTAAAGTTTGATTAAAACGGTGTCATATCACAACGTATACCTATTTCAAAAAATAATGTCAGAACTAGTTTAAATTAATAACGTTGATTATAACACTTCAACTTATTATTCTTCAATTGAAAATATAAAGACATTCTCAACTTCATATTTAATAGAGTTCTAAGGAATATATGCTTCAACAAAATATTCTTGATAAAAAAAAACGTTTCTCTTTGCCAACAACGATGCCGTGAAGAAAAGAAAATATTACCAGCATGAAAAGCAGACGAACATAATTTATAATAAAAATGTGGGCTATGTAATATTCACATACCATGTCAAATTAAGCGACGTCGTGTTGAAGGAATACCTGTAACCTTTATAACCTTGAACCTTCCTATTTACACGCAGTAACAAGGTGCTACGCATGGCTGCGGTTTCACTGAACGCGCTCGTGTGGTTACCATGTTTCGGTAGATTACAAATAACCTATATAATATATATATCACGTTTTATGTATTATACTTTTGTTTTTATTATTATTTATTTTATGTAACACCTTTTGTGATTTATGACAGCTCGTACTTGGAATATTCACCACCTTTGCACTTAAAGGCAAAGTATATTTTGAAATGTAAAATGCCAATATCTTATTTCCGTAAACTTTTATTCATTGCCATCTTTACGTCCCAAACCGCTTGGTAAATTTGTCCGTATAATTGGACCGATTGCTTATAATTATTGTCTTTTAACTGATATGATAACAAGCTATTTTGTATTTTCTGTCCAAACTGAGCAAAACATTCTTATAGGAGAAGGCCATCTACAATTCGTAGGTGGTCCGAGGTACGTCGGGGTTCCAGGGACTTCCTATCGAGGTATACCTGATTTCTCGGCTTACAGTACCCGAGACGATATGCGGTTTTCGTCGATACGAGGCCGAAATAGAGCTACCAGCTGGTGGCATCCGTGGGGCATCCTGAGAAATGACATAGGCTACTTTTTATCTCGATAATCGACACAGACGCAGGCGCAGCAGCGGGAGAAAAGCTAGGTATATATAAAAATATCTGTATGATAAGTATCGCGTCATTTAATTCAACATCATTAGCCATATCTATGGCGTGGGATGAAGATATCATAGTGATGTCTGTCATGGTTTTTACGTCAATAGGTATTAGTGAGATCACACGCAATGACTCATGACAATTTGTTTTGGGCAGTTTATCAATTCGATCTTAATACTTACAATTTTGCAACGTCAATCTAACTTTGGAGATGTTATCTTTAATTGCACCTTAATTCATATTAGTAATAATTTTATTTCAATTTTCTTTACAACTTCAATTCAATTGAAATACGCGTTATCATGGCGGTATAATGTTCGTTCAAATAATGAAAAAGTAAAAACTAAAACCAAATTACGACAAAAAACGACTCTGAAAAAGTATGAAACAACATTTTTAGGACACTGGATTAAACAACTTTACTGAAGAAGCAAGATAATTGACACCAAACATTGAGTATCAAGATGCTTTTGTTGCAAGTTGACAATATTGTCATAAGATACGATATTTTAGTACACAATTATAAGCGTGTACAGACATACATACATATATTAAAGTTTAAAAAGCCTATTATTATATTTCTTGTGGAAATAAAATCATCATCAATCATCATCATCATCCTCATCACCTGGACATAGACCTCTCCAAATGCACGCCACTCGGTTCACTTCTCAAATAAGAACAAAGTTACATCCTTGTTAATTTTTTTTAACTAAAATTAATAATATATCCATATTTTTTAACCTTATAAGCTTAATTATGAGTATGTTTCACCTATATATAAATAGACATTTTATAAGTCTACATAGAGACGAGAACGATGCATTGTAAAACTTTTTGATATGTTCTTCGAAAGGGATATGCTGTTTGAAACCTAGTTCTCATTCGCAAAGCTGGTCACGTCATCGAGACATCGATTAAGTCTCGTCGTGATCTGTCGTAAGGTACGTTGGTCAATTACGTTCCTAATCTTTGTACAATTATTGTGATCGCACTTCTTACACAAAATTACACGTTACTAAGGAATTATTTTGTAAAATGTATGTCGAAACCGTTCATTTAATGTACTGTTTGTTTGTTGATTACAACGATGTTGACACAAGCTTGTGAAGCTCTTGTAAAGATAAATTGAAAATACACTTAGAATGGATATAGAGATGAGATAGCATTAAGTATTTGCAACTGTAGACTTGTGTATTAAAGTAAAATATATGTTCGCTTAACCAGATTTAATCGAAACTTTTGTAATCGTTAGATTGTCAAAAGTAATTTGCCAGAATTAGTATGGTTTGTACACTATTTGTTGCTTTGTTTGGAATCACCCGAGATATTGTTGTAAATCTTGACTAACACCGCGGAGCAAATTTATTGTACAAAAGGTGTCATCTGTCCTTGCGTCATCAGCTGCCATCAGCCAGTGAATTTCTCGTCAAAACCGGTACAGCCGTTCCAGAGATTAGCCGTAACAGATAGACAGACGAATAGACAGACAGATAGATATAGAATCAGTCATTTTTTTTTTAATTGCATTTTTGGTGAAAGTAACGCATATAATTTCATGTGCAATTAGTAAAAAACTGTTCCTTTGACGTTAGAAACGAACATTTCTATTTATAAATCAAGTAATAACCAATTATTTTTTGTGTACGTTACTGTGCATAGCATCTATTTGAATCATTTTATGTTACAGCATAAATATGAGGAAGCTTTGTAATAATACTAGTTTATAAATTGAATACGTTTTTATTTTTTTTAATAGCTTCAAGAACTTTTTAATAAATGCGAACGCATCGAATACTGTAAAAGCATTACTCCACTCTAGTGCACTTGCAATAGTTACAGAATGAACTAATATAGATAGTTTTCCCAATACGTCAAAACAAGAGCCATTGATGATGAAAAGCCCAACTTTGGGGAACTTCGTCGGTCGAGAACGACCACGCATTTGCTCGATCTGAAACTAAACTTTCTACGGTTGGAACATTTTAAATCTGAACTTTCCTTATTAGAAGAAATCAATTAGTCGACTATAGAATTCCTCCATTGATAAAGTAATTCAGATAAACCTATGAGCATAAAATTGCGCTTAAGAAAATTTTGTGTTTATAAGTTTGCATTCGAGTCGTTTCCTCATGAATATTTTATTGCACTACGAACTTAGATTGTTGGATGCTTTTAAGGTGTTTGCAATTTAATGTAAGATTTTGTGGAATGAATGTATTGTTTATTTTTGTATTGTATTTAATATTTGGTGATGTAAAAATCTATACTTACGATTGATTACTGCCGTTAAAAAGTTTTAGCAAATTTTGTACTAAAGAATTTTTGGTTGTCTTGAAAGACACTAAAAATGTAATAGTTTTACATAAATTCTAAATAGTTTTATTTCAGTGACTTGAACATATTCATTTCAATCATTCATTATATATTCGGAGTAATTACTAATCCTGAATTGCGATGTAGGATTTCTCGTGCTGATCAGGATTTATACATCATCCCAACATCAACTATTGGGCAGTGACCCGCCAGGCACGATCCCCTCGCCTGGTTGGAGAATCCTCCCTTTGTGATGGAGGAACACGATACCCGTTCCTTCACAGTAACAAGGACTGCCGGTAGCATGGAATTTAAGATCTATTTTTCTCTCAAATTCTTCTTTCCCTAGTATGAAACGAAACGAGTTAGAATAAACCCAGTTTAATAGTATGGCTTATGTTGCTAAAGCTTCTTTATAGTAAAAAGAGCAAAATATGAGTATAATAGACGCGAGAGAGCACTCGTCTCTCTTAGTGGAAAAATATGAAAATGCCATTCAGATTTATGTGTCATACTTTTAATTTTATGTTTAGTTGTTAAAAATACCGTACATGTATTTCATATTACATTATGAAATATTCTAATTAAGAGAAAGACAGTAAACGATATCTGATGTATGAGGACTGCTCAAGACCGATGTGATTGGGGACCTTCAACCTATCGCCGTCCACTGCTGTGGCTATAGATTGATTAATTAAATCAATTATCAATCAAAAAAATCGGTCAATGAAGAGCCGGAACTGAAATTCGAAGATTGAACTAGGTGTCAGTAAATTTGAGGGCAATGACTTCCCAATAACGATTGCCGTAGATGTTCACGATAATCGGGACCGACGGCTTTACGTGCTTTCCGAGGCATGGGTGTGAATCACCGCCAAACATCAAAACTCCGGGCTGATATTACGAATTTCCTAAGAAAAACCCAAAAACGCTTTTGGGCCCGTCCATGTAAACCCGAGACCTCTTGATTAGCAGTCGCATACGCTATCCACTAGACCGACGAGACCGTGCCAACTGTGCAGTAAAAATATAATATACTTTAATTTGTGAAACCCACCATCTGCATGGAATTTAACAAAAGATTCAAACTTGTAAATTACGAGGACATTAAGATAAGCCAAAAAAGATCATGTAGAAACATTTAAAACAAGGGAACGTCATGATCTGACACTACTGCGTGGTGAATCATAAACTTCCATAATGTTATTTAAATATAAAACCAATTAGTATTACAAGTTTTATGCAATCAAGGGTTATGCATAAGTTGAGCCTTAAGCCTTAGTGTACGCCCTATGCATCTGACATTAAGTAATAATACCCACCTTGGTTATTTATTATAAACCTAAAATATGATAGAAAATTATGCGCAGAGGTATGATCATATAAAATTCTACGATGCAAGCATATTCTAAACTTAAGTGCCATTGATTTTTATATCGTATCCGGCTTAATCGAGAAGCGTCTTGATTCACAAGAACATTGTTAGAAAGAATTGCATGGCAGTATAGCTTGCATTTATATTGCATATTTTGATGCATTATAATGCAGATTAAAATTCGCTAGCATAGCTAGCTAGCTCTTTTCTATAACATTAATATAAAGTTATATTATACCAAAATATTATATATATTATTATATATGAAATTCTGAATTTGAAACTAGAACATACTTAAGTACATTTTACATGTTAATAATAAACAAACGAATGTATCTCTGTTAGTCTGTGTGTGCGTAAGCTTTCACGGCTAAACCGTTGATTTGAATGACATTTACAATGGACATACTTTGATTCTTGAGAAAGGGCACTATCCATTTACCGCGATGACCAACATACATGTACGCGGAGCCGCGGCGATAAACTAGTGTTTATATAAAAATATAATTGTTATAAAGAACCACTAATTGTAATATATTAGCAGCTTTGACAGCTTTATTAGACTCTTAGACACGTTTATTGAAATACCCTTGAGTAATTTGTTGCCCCGGCTGACACCAATGTTGTTAACGTGTATAGAAATAGGTCTATAAAATCTTGTGTCAGCTTTATTAGGAAGTGGGTAAAAAAAACTAATAAATCAAATAGCGCCTGATGACGACAGATTTGTCAATATCGTAGCTGGTCGATTCCAGAACCAATTACTGAGTTCAAATAAGACATATTTCTTATTGACGTGAGCTCTATCTTTGTTCCACGTTATATTTCTACCATTCGCTTTGGTTGATGACGTTTTGGGAATCTCGTTGCATTGGATTGGATATTTGCCCTTGTTTCTGTGAAGTTATTATCTTTTGTATTACTTTTTGTGGATTGGTTGTTTGTCATAGTTGATAAGTCTGGTTTATTCAGGAAATAGTCTGTACGAGTTGACGCTGTTTCTGTATCAGAGGGTTTTACCAAGTAACTTAGATATTATTCTGATTATATACTTTTACTTATTTTATTAAACAGTGGTAATGGTAAATTACAGCTTTTGTATGTAAATGTAAAAAGTATTGAAGGGACTTAGTGAATATTAAGAATAAAAAAATCGATCAAAGTGGTGTGCAATGGAAGAGGTCTATGTCCAGCAGTGGACTACTATAGGCTGATGATGATGATGATCAAGAAATATTGTATTAAAACGAGTGGCTCACACTTGCGGGAACATGCAGTGTGTGTATGTGTGTTTCTATGTGTACGTGAGCGTATATATGTTCATAATTCAAACTCTATAAACATTGACTTGTAGATATTGTCACATATAGTCAACTACATAGCTTTACGAAATAATTGTTGACTCATTAAACAAAAAGTGTACATTCAAAGAGTTTCTATTGTCATATACTTACTTCTAATTCAAATAATCGATTGCTAAAGCGGATTCGGAGATGAGCCTGTTAAGCAACCACTTGTTAATAATGATCAAGGATAATAGGATGATAACTTAATTAATTCCGCCACGAAAAATCGTGCGGAGATTAGAGCTGTAGGTATACGCGATTACGAATCGCAATGATTGTAATTTCTATGCTTATACTGTTTTTATACTGTTTTTATTTATTTATTTATTTATATATCATGCACTTTAGATACATTGGCGGACTTAATGCCTAAGGCATTCTCTACCAGTCTACCATTGGGTGATGCAGAGAAAAATGGTAGTAGGTGCATTTTGGTTGAAACTAAAATAAATTACTAACTATGTACAAACTGACACGATTGATACAAATTTATAAACATAATACATAACATAACATAATAAACACACTATTTAGGTAATATACAATACAGTAGGATACAATATAATACAGTACGACACAATACAATACAGTACATAGAATGTCTATGATAATAATTATATACTTAGTAGAATCCAAGAGCAGATGTGATGAATCAAATAAGAGATATCAATTCATCTATGATGTCCTCAGTGTACTTACGTGTCAACCTTTCACTTGTCCACTTTTTAAATCGTTTTAAGGTGTCAGTCCCAACTTTATCTGTGACTTAGATTCAATCCTATTTTCAGTTCCTTTCAATAGCTTTATCGTCGGGAGTAAGGAAATCAAAGTAACTTTCTTTCTAAGCAGCTCAATAAACCGTGCAGCGTGGTTTCTATTTCCTTTTATTAGTGTCTGTTGAGCTTTGTTCCTTATTTCGCCTCAATGTTCAGCTATTTCTCGAAGTTATTCTTTTCAATAAAGGAATTGTATTGAACGCATATCCGTCGAACTATTTCTTTATTACCGTTCCTTAATATCATACTAGTCCAAGAAGCACATTCATGAGAACATTTCGTTTTATTATATGATAATTTTATACTACGGTAGTATTTACAATAAGTGGAAGCACAGCATTTTATTTAAATTTAGTAACTTTTATGAGTACAAGTTTTCATAATCGTAGGTACGAAGGATTTATAAATAACAATTCGTAAAAAATAAGGTTTAATATTTCATATAATATCATAAATATATCAAAAAAAAAAAAAAAACAATCCAACCCTAGAATAAGATATATGAAAGTTTATGCGAGTCATCTGCAAATAAAATTCATCTATACTCATAACATATTGCAAAACAATGTTGGTTACCAAATCTTCGTCAAATTTCAATCACGTTGGTTTTTGTTGTGTTTGATGTTTTTAAGTTTTTAAGCCGCCGTGAGGCCTCCAACTAAGCTTTACGACTGCATCTTACGATAGCAAACGTGGCCTGGAAACGTGGAAACGCTCATGGTATCATGTCACAAACGGTCACCCATCTAGTTGCTGACCGCGCCGTCGTTGCTTGCCCTCGGTGATTGTTCCTAATCACCTAGGGTAAACTTACCCTACTTATTAGCTATGAGAGCTTCTGATGATGTTATAGTTGCTAAAATATTTTAAATACTTCAAAATATTTTACGTAGTTAATACATTTTAAATGGCGAGTTAGTTAATGGTATAAGGCCTTCATCATCATCATCATCAGCCTATCGCAGTCCACTGCTGGACATAGGCTTCTCCCATTGCACACCACTCTGATCGATTTTGGGCCTTATATACAGCTAATTATGGATGTAATAAAACTTCTATATACTCCTCACAAAGACTCCAGTATCTAACTCAGGTCCCTAATGATTAAGCATTGGGTGGGTATCCTTATTTGTAATTAAGTCTCTGGGAAAGCGTGAATGTACTCAGCAAAAGTTTTCCTTATAAATCAGCAGATTGTTTGTGTTTAAATTCGTTGCGGGCTCCGAGATAATTTAACTTAGTCAGGGACATCTTATTCTCCCGTATTTCGTAATCAGTTTTGATTTTCAACACGTCTATTCGTTTTTGTTTATTCTGCGAATGAGTTTAGTAGGTATAAAACTTTTTAATAGGATGAATAATGCCATGGTATATTATATCCCTTGGGAGTTACCTACATAATTTATTTCTTAGGTACCTTTGAGTGACTTGATACCTAATAAATTTGATTGTGATAGTAAGATATTATTTCGATTTAAATAAATAATTAAATATTTAGGACATCTTACACACAACGCCATCTATTCACAAACTAAGCAGAGCTTGTATTATGGGTACTAGACAAACAATATAAACATACTTCTTTTTGTAAATTTATCTGGAAATATTTGTGGATCACACAAATATTTGATCCGACTCGGGAATCGAACCCGAGACCTCTTGATCAGCAGCCGCATACGCTAACCACTAGACCAACAAGGCAGTCGGATATATAATAGCTTTGAACAAGCGATTTTATTTTACACTTTGCTGATATTTTTTATCTTGAAGTAATAGTTTTCTGTACCTAACGGTATTACTCAAAGGTTTTGTTGTTTATGAATCGGAAACTGTTCACTATTTAATTGCTTTTAATAAGTTGTTTATTTTCGTTTTTTTTTTAATTTCTCTTATTTGTTCTAAAATAAAAGTACCCTTAGTAACTTCTTATGACATCAGCTATCTACCAGAGAAAATCGGTCCTGTAATTCCATAGATTAGCCGGAACAAATAGACAGACATACAGACAAAAACAATGTTTTTTTATGTAAGTAATGTATAAAGTTATTTAGTGAAAAGCTGTTAAATTGAAATTAGAAATAGACACTTTAATTTTATTTAAATTCAGTGCATTACAAACGTGAAAATTCGAACGTACCTACCTCGTTAGTATTAGAGATTAGAGTAGGTATTATGTGAATCACGTCACGATATTTTCATCTTAAATGTAAAGAAAAAAGGATTAAAAGGAATATTTGCACAAAGCTTACACATAGCTTACATCAGACAAGCTGAGATCAGTACATTAAAACATTTATAAATTATCATTTGGCGCCATTCTGATTCAATTCTAGATATAAGACCTAAGAGCATGTCTGATTATGATAATGTTATTATTATACAGGCAAGCATTGATGTCGCATAGTTTAAATCATATTGCAATTTATAAAATTTACATACAATTGTATTTAATGAATCAGTGTAGGTTGACTATATTTGGTCTGTCTTAATAAAGTACAACAAAAAATACTTGATAGACGGTTGTCTAATTCACGATTGTTATTTACAATTATGGTTCCTTTGTGAGTATTATTATAGAAGTCAGTTCAAAAGGCAAGTTAAATCGAGGCATTGAGCTGTCTGAGAAACCTGCAAAAACCGTATCGTTGTCTTAGAATAGCTATAGGTACTTTAAGTTGTGAGCATAAATAAATAAATATTTCGGACATGTTATACACAACATCATCTAGTCCCAAACTAAGCAGAGCTTGTATTATGGTTACTAACTAAACAACTGATATAAAAACATTAATATACTTTTATTTTTGTAAATACATACATATTATACATAGAAAACACCTAGACTTCGAAACAAATATTTGTGGATTATACAAATATTTAGTCCGGCTCGGGCATCGAACCCGAGACCTCTTGATTAGCAGCCGCATACGCTATCCACTAGACCAACAAGGCAGTATTATGAAATACAATTCCTCTTCAGCAAAGCCAAAAAAAAAGCCTGCTGAAGTCAGTCAATCTTAAAAAGATACATATGAATATCTAGATGCCACGTCTTCATATCTTGCATGTCATGTCCAACTTTTTTTTTTTTTACTTAGCCTGTGATCAGTTTAAAGATATTTACTTATTAAGACTGCACGGTTTGCCTAGTGGTCCCCTCCCCTCCCTCGACTCCTTCCAATATACAGGCGCAGAGAGGGTCACACCGTGTGGTTTTAGTCGGTTCGAGTCCGACACACCACCCCGCCGTAACCCCCGACGGGGTGACGGTCCGTGGGGATTTCCACACGTTAAAAAAAAAGTTTTTTAAATGGTCACCCTGCCGATTTCTACTGCGCTGTATGATGTGGGTTCAAACTCCACATGGGAAAACACTTTGAGTGATTTACAAATTGTGGTTTACAATCTAAATCTAGGTGTTTTTTGTGTTCATGTCATGTATGTTTCTAAAGTCCTAAATGACACAGGATGTGTATAATCCTAATGAACTTGCTCATTAGGTCTTTTGAAAAAGCCTATTCTGATCTTGTTATTTCTCTTAAACATAATAGTGCGTAGGCATATCACTATATATTATATAATAAAGTCCTCTGGTGTGTCTGTCTGTCTGTCTGTTCGCGATAAACTCAAGAAACACTGCACCGATTTAAATAAAATTTTGTGACCAGATAGTCTACAGTCCTGAGAAACGACATAGGCTACTTTTTATCGCGATAACCGACATCGACGCGGGCGAAGGCTAGGTCCTGATTTTTCCAATCACGATTTGATCTTCCTTTCTTGTACCACCTGAAACCTCCCCCTAAATTCCTTCACATTCGCAGTTTCCGCATCTTATAGTTTAAAGTAAGTGTTCATAACTCATTTTACTTAATACCTGAATAATTAATCAAGATTAATATACACCATTCTAATACCTTTTGTTATATAATATTATTCTATAATAATCTTTGAAAATTTATAGACAATGCTGTCACTGATATTATCTAAAGCCACGATTTGCTAATAGGCTGGATAATTATAGGCACGAGTTATATAATGAGCTATTGTTTCCAACGCATATAGATTACCTTCTACTCTTAGAAGCCTTGGCCTTGTATTCAGAGCAAACTGTTGAATACTATCATTGTTTTGAGTATTTATATAATAAACTTACAATGGTCAATAGAAACGAATTACTTCATATGTATTTACTTATTACATATTTTCAATTACCAGGTTGATAAAAGATGTTTACCAATAGCGTCCACAAGTGATACAATACTAGAGCCCGTAAAGTAGTCGGTCCCGGTTATCATGAAATTCTATGGCAATCGTTATTGGGAAGTCAGTGCCTTCAAATTTTACTGACAACTAGTTCAACCTCCGCATTTCAGTTCTCCCTTAGGTTTGCGGAGGTCAGATGCCAGTCGCTTCGTGGAAAAACTGAAATTCAGGTAAAACCGGTTGAACTAGTAGCCGACCCTAAATAATATTGGGAATAAGGCTAGTAAGAAGAAGAAAGTGATACAATACGAATTCAGTTTATAATTTATTTATTACAATGAATATTCTAGTGTACATAATATTTAACCTTTGTGCACCTACCTTATAATATTTCTACACCACCCGAAGGTTGACTGGAAGAGACTGCCTTGGGCATTATGTTCGCTTAAGTTCAAATATCGCCTTTAGAGCAAAAAGTTTATAAATAAATACAGGTCAAAAGAGTTGACTTACAGCCGTTTCCAGTAGTTTTAACAAAAACATTGAAACCGATCTGAAGTTACCTTAAAATGAGTATTTGTTCTTGATTTAACCAATTTAACTTACTCAAACTAAGAAATTAAAAAGATCCTGCATAGCAACGAAAGTATTGAGTCAATTTTATTAAAAATTAGACAAGAAAATGTAGGCTATCTTAAACTATAACTAATTTCTTTATAAACTAGAGATAAGTTATTGAAAACGGCTGTAAGGAAGCCAACTCTATAGGATAACAACACTGCAAAAGAAAGAAAAACTCGAAACAAATCAATTAATCATATTTCTAATAATTTCTGTTGTAAATATCTGGCAGCGGACCGAAAAGGCTGGAGACATCATAACAATGTGGTATAGTATATTTAGTGAAAAATAAGAATAATTGAAAAGGCTAGAAGTGATTAGAATATAAAATCACCAATCAATTTCCACTTAATTTCAGTACAATCAAGCAAAAGGAGACAAAAAGTAATTTAATCTAAATTAAAAAGCAAACTTATCATTTGTGACTTCACCGTGTTACTAATTTTACCTTGTATCACATTATCTTTAAAGTCTTCAACATTCCAGTGCTGGACATACGTCTTTTCTTATAAAAAAAATCATGATAAATTTTATTCACTTTAGATTCATTCGATGACGAGTCGATCTGCATGGCGGCCATCTTCTCGTGAACTTCTTTTCATAAGTCTTTCTGTTTACCATAATTTAAATTCAACGCTTGACACCTTTGTAATTAAAAGTTTAAGAAGCTTTTCTCTTTTCTGAAAGTTTTGTGAATTAGGAATTTATTGGGTAAAAAATATTTATTATTTTTAAAAACCCTATCTCTAATTGATTATACTTAACTCACAACTAAAAGTTAGGTACCTACTACGTTATTTGTTATCATCATCATCAGCCTATCGCAGTCCACTGCTGGATATAGGCCTCTCCGATTGCACACCACTCTGATCGATTTTGGTATTTTTATTTATCTTATACGTAATAAATGGCCAATCGTAATAGCAGTAGATACGTTATAGAATTTTCACTTTTCTGACTATGAACGTTTTACTATTTACGGATCTGTAAAAACCTGCTTTTAATTTTCCATTAACTCGTCACGATGGTATTAAATACATACATACATAGGCTACTTTTTACTGTAACAACCGACATACACGCGGGCGGGACCGCGGGCGAAAGCTAGTCTACTATTAACCAGTATGATTGAATCTGTTAAGATGTCACTAATACGTATTATAATAGTTGTATAAACTACTTCATGTAGCATTATTAGCAGATACGATCTTTATCCGAGAGCCATATAATATATGTTTTATGGCCTATAAGCTTTGATGCTAATCGGATCAAATCTAAACGATGTCCTTGACTTGAGTTAATTAGGATGCAGTAAATAGAACAATAATGGATATTACATTAAGTTTATATTGTTTCAGCTATGACATTGAACTAGAGGTCATCCTTTTGTTTCGTGAGTATAGCTGAAGATAACCTAATTGATACGATGCCAAGATGTAATCTCATTAAAATATATTGCAAGATAAATAATAAGTCTTTTTGCCGAAAATGGTAATGGGTTTTGTAACTTCATTAGTTATTTAATAATGGAGATATAATAAGAGTGAGTATAGCTATTACTTAAGTCTCTGCGTATTCATACTGATATAGATTAATGATCAGCGAATCTACATTTCGTACGAGAGATATTTCAAGACGTGTTCCTTGTAAGCCAGGACTTCTCATACTACACGTCAAGTCACATTTTACAAATAAAATAATCGGAAATCTGTTCACATGATCCTGAAATCCAAAAATAATGTTTCTTTAAAAAAATATTGAAATAACATATGTGTAAAATTAGATTTATCTCTGCAAGTGGTCGAAATTCCATAATTAATTTGAATTATAAGTGGCAACATTATTGAGGTTTAATTGTCAAAGACTAAACTACTATAATCACGGATTTCGCCAAGGCTAGACTACAATTTAAATTTGACAAAAGAGTATCTATGCATGTGTGTGTCAAATAGATGGTAGTGTCTGTGACGTTTCATTTATCGATTTAATGTATTTTTATGTATATTAAAAAAATTGCTTGCTGCACTCCATATAAAATATGAGTGTACGAAATTTTATACTTCTCGGTCCACGCAATTTTCGTAAAAAGCGGTTGAAAGTTTTTACTTCACGTATTGATATTTAGATAAAGTATAAAAAGCCTAACAGATTTTGTCACATATAATATGAATCAGTGATATAATACTTCTTGTCAAAACAAATAGTTTAAGCTTGTTTATTCACAAATAAAATGTGACAAAGCATTTTTGGAAGGAATATTCAACCTTTTCAGCTTTTATAGCCCGTAGTCGTGTCGAAGGGAGACATTCTTTATTGACAATATTATTGAATTCCACCACAAGTGTAGGGGAGAATGTGTCCTTCGGAACATCTAATTCCAACCGCTACTGCTCTCACGAAATATTTTATTTATTGTTCTGCATAATCCTGTCGAGAGAATTGCGAGGTATAAACAAGATATCTGGTAAAGATATTTTCTGTAATGCTATACCATTAGAGGAAAATGTATTTGTTAAAATTTGGGATTCTGTGTGGGTTACGGAACCTAGTACTGTTTGAGAAATTGTTTTTTTATGGGATTAGTTAATAGTAAGGAATCCTAATAGTTCTGGCAGTCTATTTATGTTTGTATGCTACTCTGTATCCGTGGCGACTTCCACATACAGTACGACGCAAAGCATACAACAGCGCCATCTAACGAAGAAACACTGAACCACGAAGAAAACAAGGAACGATTTATATAACTACTAATCCTAAATCGCGAAAGAGAAATTCTCCAGCCGATTATTATATGTACAACATCCCAACATCAAACGTTGGGCGGTGCCCCGCCATACATGATAGCCTCGCCTGACCGCAGGATCCTCCCTTTGTGATAGAGGAACACGACATTCGTACCTCCACAAAAAGTTTTACCGTAGTCGGGTCATAGGTACATAGTATATTTTCACAATTTTTCTTATTCATTAAAAATTATTGATCAGCATAGGTACATTTATTATTGAAATGTCTCCGTCTTATGCCTGTGTTTCTTGTGTTGTCACGCGTTGCTAAAGTGTTATGGTACGTTTCTACTTAACGTGTGACTACGGCTTTTCAAACTTGAATCTTTGAATCTCTGTACACTAATCATTGTGGCGATTATCTTGCTTCTACAGTAACTTTAATTAATCTAGTGTTCTAAAACTCTTGTTTTATACTATTTCAGCGTCGTTTTTTGTCGTAGTTGTTTTTTTGTTACTCAGTACTCAGTACCTACATCGATAATATTTATAAATACATTTTATACGTTCAAAGCTTATTATTTTAAAAATTGATAAGAAATAAATGAGGTAGCTTTGCGGCAGAGCATGACACATAACCACGTCGTTGTTTGTTGTAACCAAATTCTATGCCATCATATTAGTTTATAATACAATGACATAATTAAAATTGGATCATGTTTACTAAAAGTAGATACATAATAACCAAATATTATATGCGTCACTTTCGCCACCTGACGTCATAACATGCGGTAGCATTGTGCCAATATTATTATGCCAGTTGTTGTTGTAGCAATGTTCTTGTAGTAATAAGTAATGAATATAATCCTTACTCATATAAAACATGTGAAAGTAACTTTGTCTCCCTCTCTCTGTCGTGATTTCATGTAAAAACTACTGAACTGATTTAAAAGAAATTTAGTATACAGATAAAATATATAGGCTTCTTTTTACCACGATAACCGACGTACACTCGGGTGAAGCCACTAGTGAAAACTAGTATATTATAAAGTGCGATTTAAGCTGCACAGAATTCATAGATTACTAATTGTGCACCTCGGACGTTGTTGTGGGTATTTATAATTGACTTACTGATGCAATCCTCTAATTTGACCCAATTTGCCAAAGCCTGTCGTAAATAAATAACAAAATGTGTGACGCAAAACAGATACGAAATTTTTTCTCTGATTTTCAACGGTTATCTTATTACAAAGACGCTAGGTACTGGGCTCGAGAAGTAGGTATGAAAATGCCCGACATCCAATGAAACATTCATGAGGCGTATTCGCTTTGCCACAAAAAAGTCAAATCTATAGATTTTTACCTAGTGACATTTAGATGGTAAGTTTTGCATTTGTATTTTCTTTTACCCATATATTCTCTTACTTTTACCGTAAGTTTTAGATATTACCTATACATACTTGAAATACTTGTACTTTTATTTCACTATTTCATGAACTTAAAACCATTTCATCACAGTTTTTCAAAGTTTCAAGAATGTTTCAAGAATGTATTTGTTTTGCCACACTTAAGGTTGGAAAAATCTTACTAGAATTTATATGGGACCAGTTTCGGAGTACCTATACTCTTTCCAACAAAACAAGAAACATCAAAATCGGATTACTCTGTAAGGTATGCGTGGTTCAATACACTCGTCGAATTGAGAACATTTCGTTTTTTTTCGTAGGTTAAGAATACATTACAATATTGAAAAAAAAGACTTACTTTGCGTTCACTTGTGAATCGTGTGTGTATATGCTTGCGATCTTCCTTTCTTTTTTTAGATGAAATCTCCCATATTAGGAATATGAGTAGTAATATAAAGTGTTCTCTCATGAGGGATTGGAACCCACAATACTTGGCGCTATAGAAAACGACGTGGCGACCGCTTATACCGTGCAGTCTGACACATTGCTGTGCAGATTCAAGTCTCACGGATACATTATTAGTATACCATTTATGTACATTGAAATAAGATAAATATATCAGGAAGCGTTAACATGTTTATTACATTTTAATTTCTAGTGTTTATATTCTATCAAATCGTCCATATTCATCAATAATTTATTAATTGCATATGTGATAATACAATCTTTACATGAATGATTTATTAGGTACACGTCTGACTGTTCCGACTAGACGAGAATACATAAATTCATTACCCGTTGAAACTATATAGAATTTAATTGGGCCCCCCTCTAAAAATCCAATAATCTTTCTATAGAAGTTCAATGTTGCCTGGGACTTGAACTGTGGACAACTGATTGCAGTCGTTCCACTTTAGAAACTTAAGTTTAGTCGTATCTTAGTAAAACTTAATGGTGACCATAACCTAGTTTTGGGTAAACGACTTAGTTTGATGTTATTTTTAATAAGAAGAGGTTGTCCTCAAAGACTCACTACTGAATTTATATGGACAAGAAACTCTTCTCTTTGGTAGGTAATGTTGTTAGACACTTTTGTAAACAATGACGTATTTAAAAAAATATTGTTTTATGCAATGAAATACCCTGATTTAAAATAATAGAACAATAAAAACGCAGTAATCTAAGTTGTCGTTGTGGTCTAAGTCTTGAATAGATTTTTGTTTTGAAAATACAGTTAGTTCATTGTCTTGCAAATAATAATATAACTGAGATAGACTGTATCATCAAGATATTCAATATTGTGATCATTGCTTACAAGAATGAAACCTGAATATAAAACTCAATATTTTTCTGTTCATGTACGCAATGAAGTTTGAGAAAATGAATAAAATTTACCTATAGTAACAGTAGGGATAAAGGCTATCGCATAAATAAAATGTTGATGTAATAAACCGTTTAGTAAGCTTGTACTGGTTTTAGACGTAGAAAATTTACTACTGTAATACATCATATTTCTTATCACTCCACTACAACAGCTCAAAGATAAATTGCCTGTCAAATCGACAACGGAGAAAACAATCTTTTATTTTTGTTTACTTTTATCTTAAGAACGACTTTCGCAATCTTTTAATGAAGGGGCGGGTAACATTAGAGGAGCATAGAACCCTTCCTTGACAAATAGGTAATAAAGCCGCTTTTTAAATGTATTCTTCATTTTATTTCTACGAAATAAAGGCTACTAAAATGCATGTGTAGACTGGTACCAAGAACTGTGAATGACGTGCTCTAAGAATAAAGGAAAACATTATGAGGAAACCTTCTGACGTGCTTCTACTTCTTTCTTATTCAGATACATACGTTACTTGCGGTTGACAATAAATTGTGCTTTGAAAGTCTGTGAATTGATGAACCATTAAGTGAACTTAAGTTTTCACATTTACAAATAATTTTTTATCATCATCATGTCCACAACCCATAACGTCCCACTGCTGGGCTCAGTCTCCTCTCAGGAGAGGGTTAACTGTTTGATAGCATATTATAATAACTAAGTCATAAGTGTCTTTTTTCTTCTTGTAATCCACCTCTAAGTAATAGATTTTAAAGTTGTAGACTTTTCTTTCTTTTATTGCTTTCTGTTGTTTATTATGAAAAAAATTAATAGTTGTATAATTCTCACTTAAATGATAAAACAAGTACTTACGTATACTTTCTATTTTTTCCTGATCTCGACTTTTCACAGTCTAAATTACATTATCTTTGTTTCTTCTTTTTGTATTCTTTTTTTTGAGTTCACTATTGGTCATGAAGTGGTTAATATCTCTAGCCTACCTCGTTGGTTTAGCGGCATAAGCTATATACGACTGTCGATCAAAAGGTCTTAGGTTCAATTCACAGGTTGGGGTAAAAAAGTGTTATTGAGTTTTTCTGATTCTGAAAATTTTAAATTAAAGCCCGGAGTTTGCACGTGGGTTATATTAACCCCATGTCTCGGCGAGCACGTACGTTGGTATTGCAACTGATCTCTCTCCAGTCGTGTCGGTCAACCGTCCCTTTAGGTTGTGAGTGTGAGAGAACAGAGAGAGCACCTGGGTTTGCGCACACACTTCTACACAGTAATATCTCCTGTATAGTTAAACTGGTCTAAGTTGAAACGTGGACACTGTGGCCGAAATAGCCTTCGAAACGACTTTGAGGATACTAATAATATAATGCAATACGTATGTACGAATACCAAAAGTTTTACAGATACATTTTCCAGAACAAATATCTTCAAAAGAAGTTGAAAACATTCAGTAAACATGACATAAATAATGATTTATCTTGAAAACCAAAAATAAAATGACTTGTAAATATATTTGTGTCTGCAAGTGAAGGTTGTATTTTGATTTATGTGAGACTCGAATACATAATGACTTGTACAACACACACTGAATATGAAAAAAACGTCGTAACACCAGACCACCGTGATATTGTATCTGCATTGAATGTTGTGCTCAAAATACTAAATTAACTCATTTATTATGATAAAAATCGATAGTACACTATATTGACATTTCAACTTTATTTAAAAGTATCTGCACCCCGCCGTATTATTTTCATGTTTTGTTCACTATTTCATTTACAATATCAACTTACAGAATACTTACATGCATCAATAAATTTCTCAACACCATCTTACTGGTTACGTTACTAAAAGACTGACATTAGCATTGGCACATTGAATTACAATGCTAATTCTCTTTGCTATAAAAGGGTTAGCCTTTTGGTCCCGAGAAGCATCAATCAGTTGCTAATTGATTACTGTATTTTTCCTCTATTTTCTTTTTAAAAGTAACCTAAGTTACTCGTTATTTGCCAGTGAAAATGAGTGACACCTCCAAAAATTACATAACTTGATGTAAAAATCCTATGTGGCTCTAAATGTATTTAGTGAAAGCTGTTAATTTAAAATAACAAACAGGCTCGTCTATTTTATTCATTTGTAAAGGCAGAGATAAGAAATAAATACAGTACTGTTAAACATTTAGGCACTTTATTGACACGACATGGTTGTATTATATTACAAGTAAATGTGAATCATTTATATTACAGCCTAATATAACTTTCCTCAAACGGCTTTAAAAAGCATTTTACAGGTAGGTACATAGAGTAAGGGTGACGTGACATTCCTAAAATTTCTTCAAAGCACGAAATCAATTGAACGAGAAGCATTTTAAAGATTAAATTTAAATTTTGACAACTTTTTAGTTCCACTTGTAGGGCAGTAACGTAAGTGGTAATACTCTTAACGGGCTCTTCAGGTATTATAATGAATACGTGGGAGTATATTGTAAGGTATAGAAGTTGCAAATGTAAGAAAGAAAGCAACATCTTGAACTGGTCAAGTTCACATTTCTGTAACTGGAATGACTTTTGCGCAAAGTCTAAGCCACTTCATCCGACGTTTATTTGAGAAGAATATTTGTTTCACTAAACTACATCTCTTGGTTTCTAAGTTTCTCAGATTTTTTTATGGTACCCGAATTCATTACTTTTGAAGGATTTTTTTATGTTTACAATACAAGTAAAACTGCAACAAAGTTTAAATTGATTTGTTATTCAACTTCTTATTTACTTTTAATCGTACTGGAATTGAAAGAGGGGGTTTAGCGCTGGTGTATTGATGGTCTTGTGCTATATAGGCGTGATTTCGTGGCTTTGATGATATTTCATCATTATGATGGACCATTACACGATGTCGTATACAAGTAGCGGACGAAGATGTAGTAGACGGCGAAGCGGTTCTACTAATACTAGGACGCGGTAAGGAGCATGTATAACTTTGTGTGGTGAGAGGTTGGTGATTCTGCGAAGGTGACAGTGTTACCGTGCATGTAGGTGATGATACGGTTGTTATGCAAGTGCGTTTTGTGTTTAAGAACTTTGCAGGTGTAATTCGACTGCGGCGTTGTTTTTTTGCTCCAGTCGGTAGAGTTCTGTGATACGGTGGTAGCAGTGTGCTGTTGCTATTATGATGGCGTAAAGGTTCCGCGGTAACGGAAGGGGTTGGTGCATTATGGTCACGACGTCGTCTTGGCGGTGCAGTGCAAGGTGGAGGTGGTGCAGCGCGGTGATAACGTGGCGTTACGCTAACTGGCGGTGGAGGCGCGGGTCGGTTGGGTTTTGGTGATCTCTTCCGTGAGTCTTTTTTGACTGGTGAAGCGTACATTGGTGGGGGTGGGGCAGTACGGTGATAACGTTTAGGCGTTTTAGTGTCAGGGGTAGGCGGTGCAGATCGGCTGGGTCGTGGTGATGGTGTGCAATGGAACTGAATATTCTTTGACGATGTAGTAACAGGCGGAGGAGGTGCTGCACGGTGATACTTCAATTTCCTCTTAGTTACGGATATAGGTGATGCCTTGACTTGAGGTATTGATGGAATGCGATAACATTGTGATAATGACTCCGAAGGAATTGCAATTTTAGTCCTAAATGTGATCGTAGCAGTTACGTCAATTAATTTCATTTTGATAAAGCTACATAAATTTCATTACAAAGCTGGTATACTGAACTAAAACACTTAAAGAATTTGCTATTAAGTTAAATCTATAACTATAAAATTAGACAGGAACAAGAACTTTTAGTACAAATGGAGTTTTAAGACGAGTTTTTATAGGCTAGATTGCCGACTGAAGGGTTCCTATATGTAGATAGAGTTCATATATAAAAGATTAAACACTGGATTAATATGATATTCAAGTGTCATTTCGTTCAAAGTTCTGGAACCATTCATTGACATTCTACAAAATTAACATTTAATAACTGTTGGTCACTTTAGCTCTCACACATCACATAAAATATACTAGATCTTTACACTGTTTAATATAACACTATAATAAGCACTGTTATTCACTGTCAGTTCGGTAGATGGATAAATAAATTCCTGGGATAGACCTTTCCCGTGATGGATTCCTTCTTCCAACAAAATTGTAAAACATTTAGCACTAAATTGAACAGTGCTGTTGCTATTTAAAAACTCACGGTAACTTTTTAAATAAGAATGCGTGGTTGATAATATAGCTTATACAATAAGACTGATCAGCATCCAATGCTGTCACACGAGATAGTATTAATCATCATAGCATTGTTTTCAACTATTGTAGTGTAGTACATAACATACAAATCAATAAACCTTTACTAGTAAACATAAAATGCATTGCTTTTCAGAATAGGTCTAACCGTAGTTTTAGAATATTTGTAGCTACCAATTACCTTATTTTTGCAAATTAAAGAAACCGCATTTTTTAAAGAAAATATAAATATACGACGATTTTCTTTGCACAGGCTCGACCAGGGTAGTACTACACTAGCATTGAAGATCAACCTAAAAATGACAGCATACGTGCTGTTGTCTTTCGTAAGTGCGTGCGACATCGGATGCCCAGTAATGCAGAAGCCCATGATCTATATCACCATGCTGCATCATGGGCAATCATAATGAGGATGGTGACCACCACTCATGGAGTATACTCATGCTTACCATCTGCCAGAATAGTCACTGGCTGGGCCACACAGCGAAACACTGGTCCACACACAACAAAAGATGTCTTGACTTTTAATACCCCCCTTGGATGAATAGGGAAGATGATGCTTCGTATTCTTAATCTGTAACATTTGAGCCTTGAAATTATTAAAATATTTTTTAAATTAAATAACATTAAACATCGTCATATTTGACTAGAATAAATACCGGAGTTGGCAAAATATGTCAGAACTACAATACCAGAGACAACTCCAACTATTTATCAATCAACAACCCATAAAGTGCCACTGCTGGGCTCGGGTCTCCTCTCAGGGGAGGATTCATGCCATACGTCCCCACGCTGGCCGAGTGCGAGTTTGGAACTGGCAAGACACGTTGTGGCTACGTAATCTTGCCGTTGGGGTTGTTTAAGCCACCCCAAGACCTCAAACTAACTAACTAACAACTAACGACTGCTATTTTATGATAACAACCAGGACCGACTGCTTAAAGTAATTCGAATCAAGGAAACGCTCATAAAGTTTCATACCACAAACGGTCACCCATCTAGGTATGACCGCGCCATCGTTGCTTTCCCAGAAGCGCCCATAGCCTAGCTATCTTAGGTGACTGGAAAAAATCACCGAAGGTAAGCAACGGCAGTTATTTATCAACAAAAAAAGGATCAAAACCAAACTAAATATTGACTAGGTAGCGACGGCCATTACTGTTATTTTATTAATCTAAAAGCTAAAACCATTTACACAAGTACAATAATCTGTATTGGAAATGTCAATACTCATTAGTGGTCGCCTTGAGATTTCATCTGAAGATAGGCGACCTTTCCGACTAGCCATTCCGGTCACGTATTCGAACAGACTTCAGGCGCACTGAAGCTGAGAACTTTGTAATTCACCACTAACAAGCATTAGTTTCTTCTATTCTCTTTAATTAACTTACAGAATTCATACAAGCGACCTATTGAATAACAATTTGCAATAGTTTTAATAGTTTGTCTACTGTTTACTTGTTTCATGTTCTTTTTATACACACATTTCAAGAAGAAGAAAATATTCTAGTAAGGTAGATTATATTTTAATTGCTGAGTTATTTTACTATTACTTAACTACACTGCCTGATGAAGATAATGAACAGAAACGAAACGAATTCAGACAATGCAGTATGGTGACTCACACTATGACAGCCTAGTGATATCCTCGTGCATTTTTGGGCCTCCGGTCTCGCACTCAACAACGAAATACGAGGACGCGAATGCTGTCATTTGCCGGCTGTACCGCCTCGGTCGAACCGGTCCGCTCGTACTGAAATCTGCATGGCTCTAATACTTTCATTGACATAAAGTATTTCTATTTTTGCATAACCTTATATAACTTACTAAAAGTATAGATAAATGTCATATTCAAATCTTCAAAGAAAGTTCTTTACTATTAAAACATAATCTATCATTAATATATTAACAATGCCTACACAAAACAAGGAACATTCAAGATTGATCTTGTGTTTGAATTGTACTTCATTGTACATAAGAAAAATAAACTCGAAAATCTCATTCCGATGTATTCCTTTAATGCTGTCTATCTCAATTAAAAGTTTGTTAATGAAGTAATAAAACACTACGTTCGATGTTAGTTGTTTGTAACTAATTACATCGAATTAAATGAAGATATACGTCCAAGAATCAAATAACTAGTAAATGGTGATACGAAATTAAGTTAATTCAGTAAGTTCAGTTAACAAATAGTTGATTAATATATTTTAGGGGTGAAGAGAGGTATGTGTACGTACAATTGCACACTTTTTTTAAATAATGTTGTTATAGTAAAACATAACAAGGTGTTTTTAATTTCCCCGCACACATTATTATTATGTACTAAATGATTATTAATTATTCTGACAAATGAATCTATTGAGATCATTAGTATCATTACAGATAGTCAAATTTTCACGATTTTATATAAATGAATATATAAATATTTCAGACAACACATATAATACACACAACGCCATCTAGTCCCAAACTATACAAAGTTTGTATTATGGGTACTAGAGAGAGAACTGATATAGATTCAAATATAGAATAAGTTTCATCAAAAAGCATCTCCTCCAGATCCCAAATTGCCTGCATTTGCGGTGAGTGTGGTGGCCCTCACTTTTGGATTCTACTAATGCTTTCCATCAGGCAGAGTAGATTCACCATGGCAAGTTTATATCAAAAACTAAATATAGTTGATGTTTCATCATCATCATCATCATCAGCCTATATCAGTCCACTGCTGGACATAGGCCTCTCCCATTGCACACCACTTTGATCGATTTTGGGCTTCTCGCATCCATCAGTTGATGTTTAACAGATTAATAAATAACAGCCTGTCGTTAAGCTCTATATAAATTAAAATATTGTTTAATAAAATAAAATTATTTTCAAGACAAATGAGGTTTCGCACAACAATCATAATATATAAATAATAAATAAAGACGGATTACTTATATGTGTAGGTATGAAACGCAGATAAAACAGCGCCTAACTACTAGTAATTGATAATGCAAGAGTTTTTTGGTTACTGATGCATTTTTACGTACATTGAAAGAGTATTCTAAAGGCCATAAATTCCTTTTGATGAATTAGAAACCCTGTCTTCAAAGGACACTCGATTCGATTGACAAGCGTACGCGAGCTGAATCGCTAAAAGCTAATAGAAATCCAATAATGTTTATAAAATTAATTTTCTTCTGTGAGATTTACTTCAGAATCGGTACGAAAATTAATTTTGTACGATATTGTTGAGCAAATGGCGAAAATTGTATTTTTTTATTCAGTTTACGATGAACGAGCGTATTTCACATATTGAATATTAAATTTATGAAACTAAGGCTTTTATTAAATCTATGAAGTCGTTTGGCTTATGTTTTCAATTGTATCGTATATATTTGTATTTACGAAATAAAAACAGATGAGTAGAGTGGGTGCTTTAGATTGTTTTATGTGTTGTTGTTTTGTTTTGGAACATTATTAAATTGTACAAGGTATTGTTTTATTTTAATAATTTATTTCACCAATAACTATCTATGTCCAAAAAAAAACCACAGCCTTCTCGTATAAATACATACATAAAGGAACAGAAACAAATTTGAAAACTATGTTTAATCTATCTACACTTTGCTCTAAATTTTTTGGTCGCATATGTAGGTTTTTATTTCAAATAATTTAATTAAATAATAAGTAATCAATTTTCGTTTTAACAGCCTTAGTGTCCTATTTATATAATGACACGTAATACCCGTGGCGTACGTTTTAAAATGCTTGTCAACCAAATGATGGGAAAAACCAGCATTTATTAGTTCAAAGCCAGAAATATATTTGAGTCGCCTACTCAGATGCGTCGGCTTTTTGTTCTAGGAACTAATACGATGACTAACACAATTTTGGATGGGTAATTTGCTGTACTGAAATAGTGTAAGTATAACTGACAGCATATATTTTTTGTACATATTGATCATATTTATTCAAAAAAGATACTCGTCAATACCGTATTAGAATTGATTTAGGACACACCCATACAGGATCACAATCAACAAAGCGGCTAAGTGCGAGTCGGACTCGCCCATAAAGAGTTCCGTAGCAGCAAGTAACATCATATAAAAGTTTTTGAAGTTCGTTGTAACCTCGATCGATGTTTTAATAACAGTGCGGTTTACGATTTATGACGTATTAAATGATACTAGAAACCTCAATATGTATAGATAGTATGATTTCAATGAAAAAAAAAATTGAGTTTCTGTTCTAAGTTCTATTTTTTTGTAAAAATATTAATGCGGTTCACAGAATACATCTACTGACCAAGTTTCAACAGTATAGCTCTTATAGTTCCGGAAAAAAGTGGCTGTGACATACGGACGGACAGACAGACAGACATGACGAATCTATAGCCGGTTCCAAAAATAACGGGTCAGTCACATAAACCAATAACGGGTCAGTCACATAAACCCGAATATCTCCCGAACTACGTATGCCATCCTAATGAAACGAAGACTGTTCAATTGAGAATTTAATTATACAGATAAAAAATAAAATAAAACTTAGTTACACCCACAATATTAATCTTAAATTAAAAAAAAACTAAAGTAGTCATATTTTTCTTAAGATTACATTTTTTTTATGATTGTTTTTTTGCTGTTTTTCATCACTTTCTTCATTTAATACTTTGTATTGCCTCCACGTGATGAAGCCTCCAGTGATGAAAAACAGCAAAAAAACAATCATAAAAAAAATGTAATCTTAAGAAAAATATGACTACTTTAGTTTTTTTATTAATTTAAGATTAATATTGTGGGTGTAAGTAAGTTTTATTTTATTTTTTATCTGTATAATTAAATTCTCAATTGAACAGTCTTCGTTTCATTAGGATGGCATACGTAGTTCGGGAGATATTCGGGGTTATGTGACTGACCCGTTATTTTTGGAACCGAGTGTATAAGGGTTCCGTTTTCATCAGCTTAGTTTGGAACTAGATGATTTGTGTGTAAGATATCCGAAATATTTACTTATTTATTATCACTAATTTCTGGGGAGAATGAATTTCACGCGACATTGTTTTATCAGTATTGAAGCCATTTTTTATACCAGAGGCCGGTGGCCGGCTCGACGGGACAGTAGTACCCTCACACAGAAGACCAACCTAAAATGACAGAATTCGTGTTATCGTCTTTCGCTGGTGAGTGTGAGACCGGAGGAATAGGACTCACTAATCCGCAATGGTGTCTGTCACCATGCTGCATTCTATGCTCTCACAATGAGGATGGTTGCCCCTGCTCTTGGATTCTACTAATGCTTTATATCAGGCAGAGTAGAGTTACTTTAGTAGACTTAAATATAAATACGCATATAAAAAAAAAACCTTGGCTATATTATTCCTGCTACGGGCCAAATGTTTATATAATCTGCCAGCATTTGTTTTGAGTTTGTAGTTTCTATGTATAATGTGTGTCTTTTTCTTCTCAATTTAAGGGTCAGTCCCTTGTCGGTGGAGCAATCGCCACTACTGTCTGTTTTCCGCAATCCGTTTGACCTCTTGATAGGCTACCACTCCTACTTTCTCCTTTACTTGCTGTATGTACGCCAATCTAGCCCTTCCGCGTTTTTTTTACCTTCTATCTTTCCTTCTAGTATGGTTTTAAAAAGGTTGTCGTGTCTTATCAAATGGCCAACCATTTTGCCTCTTCAAATAATGTGTGTGCACATACATATTTAAAAAATAAATAATTACATATGTATTTATATCAATGGTCTAGTAGTAATAATTACTCACTAGAACGAGCTCGGCTTAATTTGGAACTCATCGGGTTCGATCAGATATCCGGAAATATTATCTACCAGCTTAGACCCGCGGTCTTACCCGCGTTTACCGTTGAAAAGGCGAGTAACTCCGCGGAGCAAAGCTAGTCTTTAAAAAATAGCCTAAGTTACTCCTTATGTTATCAGCTATCTGCTAGTGCAAGTCCCGACAAAATCGGTAAAGCCGTTCAAGAGATTACTCGGAACAAACATACCGACATAAAAAAAATAACAAAAAGCGGTCAAGTGCGAGTCGGACTCGCCCATGAAGGGTTCGATGAAAAAAAAGCGGCCAAGTGCGAGTCGGACTCGCTCATGAAGGGTTCCGTATCAGCAGGTAACATCATATAAAATTTCTTGTAGTTAGTTGTAACTGTGATCGATGTTTTAATAATAGTGTTTTGATCAATGATATTATAAAAAATCGGACAAGTGTGTGATAATTGTTATGTTTACGTATTAATGCGTTGATTTTGTATGACTTTTCCAAGTAAGCGCATTGTAAAGTTAAGCCTCTATAACTCCTGAACTAACAAAGTCATCTAATTCGTTATAGTTTTCATTTAAAGTTCATTATATGGACCACTATCACAAATTTTTCGGCGGGCGGGACGGCCTGTTTTTACAAAAAGTTTGCCTTTAAAGTGGAATTTCTCGTAAACGGATACCTAAATCAAAAAATCGTCTTAACAAACCTGTAATGTTTTTAAAAGACCTATATAATGATACCCTACATGATGGGGTAGCCTTGAAAAAAAAAACATCCCCACTTTACGTGTAGGGGAGGTACCCTAAATAAAAATATATTTCATAATTTTATTGTAGCACTTTGTCGACGTAATTACAATACATATTCATGCAAAGTTTCATCTTTCTAGCACTTACTGTTTGGACGACAAGTCGAGGACGGACGGACGGACGGATGGACAGACGGACATGACATATCTTTAAGGGTTCGAAGTCATAAACTTCGGAACCTTAAAAAGTTGTAGATCTTTTAATTACCTACAACTTTGCCATTTAACTATTTTCCTTGTAGTTTTGCTGGAAATCGAGATATACCGTTTTTTACCCTTTGTTGTATATATTTAGCCATCCAATCTGACTCTACCCTGCCTGAAGGAAAGCATGAGCAAAATCCAAGGGTCGGGGCTACCACACTTGCTGCGAATGCGGACAATAATGTATGGCGGCCCACACTATGGCGGCTTAGTGAGATGCTTTTTCACGCCCCGGTTAAAGGACCCGAAAACCTCCCTCCCTACCCCTTCCCGACCTCAGATCGCCCGTAAATTATTTTTCCTTTCATTTTTATAATATTCTCCTCTTTTTCCAATAGGTTTTATCCTACTATAATTTTATTTGTTTTCAAAAATTATCTACTCTGGTCTACTGGTCTATATGTCATTTACAAACTATCATTATGGTTGCCATGCAAGTGTGTTATTCCTAGCAACCTGTGAAGTTTTGACAGGAGGTAAACAGTGATACATTTTGACATCTTCGATTTATGTATTTTTATAATCACCTAGCTTTGGTCTTTGTGTCTCGATTATTGCAGTAAAAAGTAGCCTATGTCCTTTCCCAAGTTCAGTTCTATCATCATACCGAATTACATCAAAATCGATACAGTGGTTTAGGCGTGAAAGCGTAACAGACAGACAGACAGAGGTACTTTCGCATTTATAATATTAAGTAGGGATTAAAAAAAAACCAACTCACTAGATCTCGTTCAAACCAATTTTCGTTGGTAGTTTGCATGTTAATGTACAACATATATTTTTTTTAGTTTTATCACTCTCTTATTTTAGAAGTTAGAGGGGGGGGGACACACACATTTTTCCACTTTGTAAGTGTCTCTCGCGCAAACTATTCAGTTTAGAAAAAAATGATATTAGAAACCTCAACATCATTTTTGAACACCTATCCATAGATACCCCACACGTAGATTACATCTACTCACCAAGTTTCAAAAGTATAGTTCTTATGATTTCGGAAAAAAGTGGCTGTGACATACGGACGGACAGACAGACATGACGAATCTATAAGGGTTCCGTTTTTTGCCATTTGGCCGGATATCAGTGCCGTATATACTTCAATATGCATTTTGGTAAGAACCTGTTCATTTTATATTACATACAGACACGTCAATTTTATTTATTTATATAGATTCAATACCAAAACATGTCAGTACCAACAGTTCTTGATATTGATAAATAACATCCATCTTTATTTATTAGGTAGATTACAATTTTAATAGGCTAGTTGAATCGTAAAGTACACTTAGTGTTAATCTAAGCTGCCGGCGTATTCATGTGACAGTCAGTGCCGGATTAAGCCAGCGCGGGGCCTGTAGCAAATTCTAGCGCGGGGCCCTATGATAGTTTCAGGATATTATGTTTCTAAAAATCGGCCAAGTGCGTGTCAGGCCACGCATAGAATAGGGTTCCGTAGTCACCCATAATGGTACGTGACTTTTAAACCGTGTGCAATAGAAAATTGATATGTTTATTAATTATTTCGTTATTTTGGTACGAAATTTTTCAAGTAAGCGCATATTACAAGTAAGTCCTCTATTGCATGCCAAATTGCCTGGTGGAAAGCATGAGAAAAATTCAAGAGTGTGGGCCACCGTACGTATGCTGATATGCGTATTGCTCGTTATCGCAAGTGATGTAGACAAGCAAATACTGCGCGTACCTATCAGTACCTAATCAGTGACGAGTACAGTACTTCACGTACCAGCTTGTGTCTTGTGTGTTGAGTACGAGATGCTCAGGTGATGAGAACCATCTCACCTTATTCTATCAATGTCCTCCATCGGGTTGAGATCTCGACCAATTATCCATTTCAGTATAACGCACCCAGCTTATACAGGTTAATCAAATTAAAATATTCATCAATGTAAGAAGATTCAGACGCTTTGAGTTCATCGTGTTTCTGAGTTTATTTTTATTGTCGAACATCATTAACTAGTGGCTGATTATTTGGGACAAATACATGTGCAAAGTGATTTCAACGTTCGGGTAATAAGATTGTATGGAATTATTATATTAAGGCTTGTAAATCTGTCATTACTGCGCTTCCTGTTTCTTGCTGTTAATTACACTACCTACAACACAGTTCAGCAATGCATTGAACCGCACTATTTCCTCGCCCAGGCTATCCTCCAATGGTCCTCTGCGGGGCGCCCATCTGGTCTGTAGACCTGGCGGGTTCCTCCCACTGTCAGGTTCAACTCAGCAGCCTGCAGCGGCTGATTGCCATACAGGTCATACGAGGCTACCGCACAATTTTGTACGAGGCGGCGACGGTCCTGGCGGGATCTCCACCCTTTGACATTTTGGCCGACACGGTCGTCTGTGACTAAACTCGTCCTGTCGGTCGGAATGGCGAAGAGACAGCGTTGGTCCACGAGTCCGGCATACTACGGCGAAACGCATATACGCATGTTCTGCGCTGCGTAATTAATAGGCACGGCGACTGCCCTGCGTGGGAATCAGAGTGTCGAGTCTTAGTCGGACAGATCGAACGAGACCTTTCACCGTTGACATTGATCGCCGCAATGCTGGCGAGTGGTGAGGGATGGGAAGCCGCGGTCTCCTTCCGTGAGGACATTATGCTCCGGAAGGAGTCCCCGAGTAAAGAGATAGGACTGATCCCGCTCGAAGGAGGCTATGAAAGGGGACTTAGCAGAGGTCACTAGCCCCCCGATTATCGCCTAAGGGTCGCTGCAGCCACATCTTCGGGAGATGTGACCACTGTAAAGGACTCAAGAGAGGTGATACCCCGGTTCAGCCCGGGGGTATCGCCTAAGGTAGGTCGTTTTGCGCCAGGTATGACAGCGTCCTGACCCGGGATGTACCTAAGTCGTGGGGTACGGCAGGGGGGACTCCAGAAACCGCTGATGCGTTCCTTCGAACTGTTAATGTGCCTACATCACCGCGGGGTTAGGGGTAGACCGATTCCTCAGGGAGTGCCTAACACGCCCATCGTATATCCCACGAAGGGGATGGTGAGGAAAGCATTCAATGCGTAAAAAAAGGCTACCCTCCAAATCATCTGCAAAAGCAGGTACTATGAAATAGATTTCTACGTTGTCTATTCTAATCAAAGAGATTTCAGAAAAAATATTCCTTATGAGGCGAGATACAGTAGTCCATCTATTTTTATTCCTATTTAGTTTACCGTAGTTCACGACTTAAGGAACTCCTAAAGTTTCGTCAATGTCTATGGTCTGTCCTCGACTTACCTTATAAACGAAAAATGATAGAAACATGAAACTTTGCATGAATATACATTAGGTATATTATGTTATTATCGCATAGATAAAGTGCTAAAATTAAATCACGATGAATTTTTTTTGGGAACCTTAACTATTCGTAAAGTGGAGATAATTTTTGTTTTTCAAAATATCAAAGTTAATGATTTATAAATAACATCTTGGAGTCCTGGAGGAAAAAAAACAATCTGTACATTTACTAAAACTTAGACTGTAGATATACTTATGTATGTACAAAGCAAATGGTTTTATTGTGTTATAATAGGCATAACAATTTTTTTTCACACTAAATGTATTATAAACAATAAATATGACATGTCAAAGCTTCAAAGAATAAATAGGATATGGAAGCTAACATTATCATTTTGTTTTGTTTGTTATTAAATCTATCAGACAGGGAGACCGCAATACATGAGTATCCCACAACACTTCACGCTTTTTTACGATTCGATTTTAGTTTATACTTTTTAGCAGTCAGAAATGGTTGAAGCGCGGGGCCCCTAAATGCGCGGGGCCTGTAGCATTTGCTACTCTTGCTACGTGGTTAATCCGCCACTGGTGACAGTCAAAGCCCAATGTCAACAAGATTTTAATAAAATTATATGTCTATGATGTCACTAACTTGAAGCAAGTAATTGAATAAACGGTTTTTGCTGCATTTATATATAAAACTAGCTGAGTCCCGCGGTATCACTCGTGGTTATTGTTGTTAATCTTCTTAGCGTTTCGATGGCAAAAGTTACGTGTCGGGAAAATTATATTTTTTCAGCCCAGAACGCGGCCACTGTGATGGCGTTATCGGTGGCAGCAATTAGGTCTTCCTGCGTGCAGGTGTCTGGGCACGCAGGGCACGATGGAAGATGGGACATTGTTTCGATTGCACCGCACAAACAGCTGAGGTCATCACCGGCCTGTTTGTCTGTTGTTAATTGCGAGTGACATCGCGAAGCAAAGTTAATTTACCTATGTTACTCCTTACGTCATCATTTGACTGCCTTGTTGGTCTAGTGGTTAGCGTATGCGGCTGCTGATCAAGAGATCTCGGGTTCGAATGCCGGGACGGACCAAATATTTGTGTGATCCATAAATATAGAAGCTGTGCTTAGTTTGGGACTAAATGATGTTGTGTGTAAGGTGTCCGAAATATTTATTACATTTATTGATTATCAGGTATCCGCCAATAAAAGTCCCGTCAATATAGTTTCAGCCGTTCCAGAGATTATCCGTTACAAAAAGACAGAAAAATTTAAAAATTGCTTATTAGGTGTCAGTAACGTATATACTTCCATATGCATATTATAAATTACTGTTAATTTAATTAACCGACTTCAAAAAAAAGGAGGAGGTTCTCAATTCGTCGGAATCTTTTTTTTTTTTTATTTATGTTCAGCGATAATTTCGTCGTTTATGAACCGATTTCAAAAAATCTTTTTGCATTGGAATGGGCGTAGCTTACAGGTGGTCCGATAATCACCATATCGAGATCTGATGATGGGATCCCAAGGAAATCGAGGGAACTCCTCAAATATTGTCGCGATTTGGGTACTCGGAATAGTTTTTCATTGAAGTCGGTTCCTTTTTGTTAAAATTATAATAGAAACAGAGACTTAAACTTTATTTATTTTTATAGATTTTTGTTTAGAAGTATATAGCGACTTGTTATTTATTTAGTCTTTTAACTAATGACAATTTAATTAACTGACAGATTGTAGCTATTCTAATGGTAATATGAATTATCATATTACCATTAAATTATCAACAGAAACATAGTTATGCTATATATGTAATAGCATAATTATGTTTGTTATATTGATGAAAATCAGTAATAATAATAAACAAATATCGCAACCCGGAGAAAATGTTTGTGAATCACACAAACATTTGGTACGACCCGGGAATCAAACTCGAAACCTCACAGCATACAGCACAAATTAACGGGAATATTCTGTGAAAAAGACACCTTTTTCTAGCATGACAAATCTGCACCAAAACCTAGACATGTTTTATTCCCTTATATTAAACAAAGAGTAGCCAGTACCGTTGTTATATCGCTCCTTGAATGCAAAAGGACCACTAATCAAAAAAGTGTAAAAACAGTTTTATTCGAAAATTGAGCTCTAAATCGATGATGCTTTAGAGTCTATTTAAGACACCCATAGTTTTCGCTAATTTTGACACCAAACCGCTCAAGCGTCTGTTTTGAATTTAGCCGCTTTGGGCACTGACTTCAGTGCAAGACCGCCATTTTGTGAGTTGTGACCCAGACCTCGAAGAGAACGCACGTGATTTTACTGCAAAACTGCCACAATCCAAAAAGTGACCGGAACTTTACTATAGTTTTCACTGCAGTAGTGCCACATTTTAGAATACGTCCTTTTTCCATTCCAATTTCAGGTGAGTTTATTTATAATTAAAATGCAAAGGTGCCATATTTTAATATGTGTTTCTTTTACATTCCAATTTATGTAAGACTATTTATTATTGATAATACAAAAGTGCAATATTTTAATATGTGCCCATTTAGCATTCTAGTTTAATTAAGATTTCTTATTATATAAAATACAAAAGGGGCATATTTTAACAAGAATCCATATTGCATTTTTATTGATTTAAGACTAGGTACTAATTATGTTACAAAAGCACCATATTTTAACATGTGCCCGTTTTGTATTCAACCAAGTTGGAATATATTCTTAATATGGCAATGCTAAATTATAGTATTAGGAATTTGTCCATTTTATATTCAAATTTATCTTAGGTTTTTTTTACATATTTAATGCTAAACAGTAATATTTTGAATTGTGTTCGTTTTGATTGGAATAAAATTTTACACACCAAAACATTTTCCATCAAAATAGACCTATTGTATTTAATACGTCTTAAGAATAATTATTTTTTCAGTAGATATTGCTTTCCTTTATTACTTGTCGTTGCGATAAACCAGAACAACTGCGTTATATAACTATGTGATTATTTTATTTAAGGCGTGATAAAACATAATATAATAGTGTATGAAAAATAAATAATTTCTGTTCATGTTATTACAGGATGTTAAGCAGATGAAGAGCTATTTTAAACATGGCCATTTCTAAGGCAACAATGGAAACTATTGACAAAGATGAAAAACAATAATACAAATTTGACTCTAACTCAACTCCTACGAACATCAATACTCAGGAGTTTGTGGCAAATGTTCAACAAGACACAATAAACTTTTCTTCTGGAACGAACTCCATCGATGATAGTCAGCCTGATCTTGCAATATCATTGCTTGAGGATACCATTCACGAAACACTACACAGTCAAAACTAAGTCGTTGGACCAAGCAGTGATTCTTCTAGCGATTCTTCTTCAACCAGCGAATATTTTAGTTCAAATGACAGTGTCAAAGATCCTAACTTCGTTCCAGACGTAGGTTTAGAAGAACAGGATTCACCCCAACCTGATCCATCTTTGGCACATCATTCTATAATCGATATAGCCTTGCCACTGGACTCAGACATCCAGCGTGAGACGGTTTTGCATCCAATCAATACTGATATTATGCAAACATCGGTTTAATCATCGAACATTGTAGCTCAACCATCCAGTATCCAGGTTAACCGCTCAGCATCGAAGCTCAGTCAAACAGTATCGATAGTTATCCACCTAGCGTAGAACCTCAGCCGTTATCCCGAAAACGGAAGGCCAACCCTGCGTCGTAGATCAGGAATGTAACCAAGGCTCTAATAAACAGCGGCAAAGCTTACACTACTATGACAAGAAACATTGAAGCTATATAAAGTAATGGGACCTATTTGTACAGATGAATGTAAATTGAAATGTGGAAGCGAATAAATTTGAGAAGTTCTGTCAAACAGGGGACTTAAAATCTAAGATACAAAGAAATAGATGAAGATACAGAGAAATGCTTTAATAATCTTAGTACTTATTTTGATAATTTCTATATTTTTATTAACTTTAAAAGAATTTAACGATTGTTAGAATAGATACTTTGTTTTTTTTAAATATTTTATGTTTTGTTTCCTTTTCTTAGAAATTGTGATACTACAATTACTTAATTTAAAAGAAATTAGACATTTTTGGATAGGTTACTAATTCCTACAAAAAACTTGTACTACATTTTCTCATTGAAAATAAACATTTTAATACATATTAGATATGTTTAATGGTCAAATTAGAGAGTTAAACGTTTTTTTATAAAAATAACGTATAATAAAAAACTGTTTGTTTGATTTTTGTAAAGAAATATTAATAAAGCAATTAAAATTTATAAATATTCGTTTCATTTTCGGAATATTTCTTCTAATAATAGTTTGGATTTTGAAAACAAAAGGAACTTATCTGCATTTTTAGAGCGTTTGTAATAGATTTCAATAAAATTTATAATTCAAAAAGATACAGCAACAAATTTCGCTTCAAATGGTATATAATAGTATACAATTACTTTCGAAAACTACATGTTTTTTTGCAAAAAATGCATTACGAAATTTTGTTTTAGCTGTACTGTAAAAAATGCTATTGATGCTATGTGGCTCTTTTGCATTCAAGGAGCGATATGATGGTAGTATTTATGTGTACAGATTATCCAAACCATATCTCTATTTCAGAAGGTTTAGTTACTTGTGAAATTCACATCAGCAAGCTCATTAAGTTTGCATGAATGAAGATGTTATCTGAGTCGTATACTCACAGCAACGAGCGAAGCCTCAAATGAACGAGATTTATTATTTTCTACATTCAACAGATATTCATTTATTTTATTTTGACTGCCTTGTTGATCGAGCGTTTCGCGTATGCGACTGCCGATCAGGAGGTCTCGGGTTCAAATTCCACGTCGGACTAAATTTTGGAATGATCTCCGAATATTTGTTTTCGAGGTTGGGTGTTTTCTATGTATAATACAAGAGAAAGTATATATTATTATGTATTTATATCAGTTGTCACTAGACAACTGATATAAATGTGCAGAGCTTGTGCTATGGGTACTAACCCATGGTACAAGCATGTACCCATGTAACTCGAGAAACAATATATAAAATTCTACCACATTGAAAAATTAAGCTCAGCTGTTCGGGTTCTGCCTCACCAAGTGTAACAATGGAGACGTGTTTGGGATCTTCAATGAGAATGGATAAGTTTTTTCATTTATCCGTCCACTTTCGAATATAGTAGACAAAATTGCTAACACTTTAAAGAATGATTTTTTGATATATGACGTCCTGTGTATATTACAAAAACAGTTCTTAAAATTAATGAACGGTACAGCGCACAATATGTCTAGACGGTTAAATTATTACTTATTGTGACAAAATTGGAAAAAGTTAAGTGTTTACATTTTAAAGAATACTAGACATACCTATGTTTGGAAACATAATGAGGCAACTTAAATAAAAAGCATTAATGCTTACTTAGACGGCACTCAGTTGTAGAGCATGACTTCACCTCAGTTTGACAGCATGACAAGTTCACGGTCGGACATGAATAGACCACTTCATTGTGATATTTAAGATAATGGACCTGTTTGTCATGTTTGCGCTATATCCATGAACATGTTTCAATAGATAATATTACCATGTGCCATGACAAAATATATATGGCAGTAAATTAATAGTGATTATTGTAACTGATACGCCGAAGTCTTGGATTTGGTGCCCGGGTCGATCTAAATATTTGTTTTGAAATTTATTTGTTTTCTGCGTAAATGAAATGTATTTATAAATAAATAAGTATTTTCTGCTTTATTTGAGACTGCATGTCGTTACGTGTCTAAATATTTCAATACACCTGCAAGTTCAAGAGTCACAAGTGATAAGTCCTTTTGTGATAATTCCTCAAAGTCACGGCAGGTCGTTTTACACCACAAAACAGGTCTCATATAGTCCGAAACTGGCCTGGTTTGGAAAGTGTTTACTTTAAACAGTTTAAATACATAAGACTCATTTATCAAATTATTCTAACCCTTACATATACACGTACATTAAGTAAAACTATTTAATTTCATAACTGTAAGTTTATGAGATTTTTCATTGTACGATGAATTACGAGTATGTATTTTATCAATACATTTTTTTCGTTACATATACATAGTACATATTATGATGTTAAACAATAATTATAATAAAATAACTTTATTTGATAAACAGCATACAGCAAATATATTAAAAAGCAATTTTCCAATCACAGGACAAAGAAATAACAGATGACAACATTTTGAGGCTTCTAACATGTTGCCATCTGCTATTTCCATCTAATACCGCTCAATCGCGTTTCGCGTTCAATATGAATGGAATATATAAAAATTATTCAGCATACGAATATTATCTGGAATTCATATAAATGACGAGAAATAAAAAAAAATGTTGATTAAAAAGTGTGTCCTTGAGTTTCTGCAGGCTTAAATTAACTCATCTTCAAATTGTGTTTAATCAAGCGAATATTCACCGTGAACTCTAAAGTAATTCAAGTGTGAATACAAGCTCGAGTATGTGTTCTTTGCTTGTGTTTACTTCATGTCTTTTGGAGGTGAAGGTTTTTCGTCTCAGATGCTTCAATTGGAGTACCAATCTCCTTGAACTTTGTTTAATTTTCGGCGCTTGAGTACCTGTTGGGATACAATGAATCATATCATTGCTGTCAATCAGACACTCGTAGTTCTCAATTGTATAAAAATATTGTTATCTCTAATAAGTGAATATAGTATTAGTCATTTTTCAAAGCAAAGTCCTGAAATACAACTAAAATTGGACATATTTGGTGTTAAATCCCGCAGTCCCCACCCACACTCGGGCAGCGTGGGGATGTATGGCGTTAACTCTCTCCTGACAGGAGACCCGAGCCCAGCAGTAAGCTAATGTCAAATAGATTATAAATAATCTATTAAAAATTAAGATTTATTTCTGTATCAATGTTACTAGCCAAACATTTATGTTACTAGCTGAATCCCACGTCTATGTAAAATAGGTGTTGACCGATTCTCAAACCTACCCGATATTCACACAAAATTTCGAACAAATCGGTTCAGCCGTTTTGGAGGAGTTCGGTAACAAACACCGTAACATGAGAACGTTATATTAATATATAAAATTCTCATGTTGCGGTGTTTGTTTGCGTATAGTATGGTCGGACTTAATCTAATGATTAAGTCCGACCATAGATACGCAATTCATTAATCTCACAAGTAGTCTCTATAATTAATTTACCCCAAGTGTAATACTTTCTTTACCATGCTAAAAGAAAATGTTATTAATATTGATACTGGCAATTGATACAATACGAATTAATGAAATAAGCCTTTTCCTTAATAACATAAAATAACAGTTATTGGTCTTTTTCTAGGCTACAACATGAGGTAGTTTGTGTTCTGAGATGCCTTATCCAGTTAAACGATCTTTACAAAATGACTCATAATTTGTAATAGAAAAAAAGACCTATTGTTCTTTTTGGTTTTATGTAAAGGTATATTATAGAAATTAAGACTGTTAGAAAAGTATCAACTGAAAGCTAAGTTGAATGTTGAAAGATAATAGAAATGCATACATATAATATTACATTCTAAATTAACTCTGCTGACTGTATCTGTTACGCATTCACGATTAAACTTTGATATGCATTCAGCAAAAAGCTGTTGATAGCATATTACAAACAGACACTTCAATTTTATTTATTTGCATAGATTTTATGTCACATGGTTGACGTCAGACGTACGTGTAGGGTTCTAGCTCTGAGTTAGGCGTTTGAACGAAATCTAATAAATCGTAATCGTAGCTGTAGCTTCAAGGAGAGACCCCGATTTTGTCCAATGCATATTTTAGGGAAACAAACTTGGAAAACGTATATTAAACGACGTGATTTATGTACGTGGGCGAGAGAGGATTGACGTTCAAGGTAGAGCTACAGTCGCCGGGAAAGTATTTGTGATGCAGCTGAATGTATTTCTATAGAATGTATGTAAAAAAAGTGTATGATATTCTTGAAATAAACTATTAATATATTGAACTCTCATTATATGTGTACGCCTGTGTAATTTTGCCGCAAATGCCAGAGACTCACACATTGCTGAACTCAGTACAGTTGGAAAATATAGTTTTATCTTACGCCTAAAAAATTTTTTTTTTAAATCTTATTTGATTTTATAAGAGCTGTAACTCCGGTATAATGATGGTGATGTAAAATATTGTTTTTGATAGGAAATTGAAATGGCTTTTATGATTAAACATTCGTTCCAATAAATTAAATATCATAATGTTTACTAGCTTCGGTATAAATAATATTCAAGACTGTCCTAAAACGACTGTATTCGTGCTACCGCATTTCGTTGATATATGATAACGGTTTTGATGACTCTTATTTATTTTAGGAGTTATAGGGCCTACCTTGTAAAATGCACTTATTTGGAAAACTTCGTACAAAAATAAAGAAATAATAAGTTAACCTAGCATTGTCTATTGGGCACAATTTGAAATCTACCTAGCATTATGGGTGACTACGGAATTCTATTCTATGCGTGGCCTGATACGCATTTGGCCCATTTTATCTCCTCCAACAGGGACACTTCATGGCTGGGGTATTGATCTTTATAAATATAGTTTTAAGAGGTTATAAATTGAAGAGTTTATAAATTGAGTTTGAGAGGTTTTAAAGCCAAAGCTTTGCGTTATAAATATAGTTTGAGAGGTTATAAATTGAAGTAATTTAACAAATTAATAGTAGCATTATGATATAACATTCGATTGAACAACAAGATTCGAACAAAGACTGAGCAATTAAACTGGAAGATGTGTATTAAATAAACTGGGCCAACAACACAGAATTGCAATCGGCCATATAAATAAGTAATTAAATTGAGGCCGTTCATTTCAATTGCTGATAATTGCACCGTTTGTGCGTGTAAGCTTTACCGACAAGTGATGAATAGTACCTATGATGTTGCCATTTACTAAGTGAGCATTTTGCCATTTATTTGAATTAATATGCACTAAAATACTGAACCGCAATAATTACTTAATAGCAACTTTTAGATCCAAATATGTTTACAGTGTATTTTCCTTAAAATTTTGAAAGGCAATAAATACATTCTTGATCATTTAAACTATTATTAAAATTTTGATACTTGCGTAGAAAATACAGAAAACTATTTAGATGTCAAAAGTATGTATGGTTGCATAAGGCATTTTGATACTAAATATAGGAAACCACTCTTTTACCATGGTGTACCACGTGAGCACGAGGTATTTCATTGCCTGCTGTTAATATAAATCACGAAACATAATTCTCGAAACTTTCTTTTTTTCTCATCATCATCATCACCATCATCAGCTCATCGCAGTCCACTACTGGACAAAGGCCTCTCCCATTGCACACCACTATGATCGATTTTAGGCTTCTCATATCCAGCTCCTACCAGCCATCTATTTTTTTCATACTTGATGGTATGTAAACTGTATATGAAATAAACTGTTCCAAGAAATTGAGATCTTCATCATGATTATTAAAATAGTTATGTGAAATAGTTACAACGTATGCTATGTAGATCCTAGAAGGAAAGCCAAATACTTCTCAGCTAATTATTCTCCGGCAAACAAACAACTTATATCTATGCATTCTACCCTTAACTATTTATTAATCCATCAACTCTCGTCAGCATAATGTTGCAAAGATATCATATTTAATTTCTGAATAACTATGTATTACATTATTGCCATGTTTATTCAGTTGTTAGAGTTTTGAAACCAGCGTTGGAGAAAGTTTAAATATAAGTTTACAATCCCTGGTTTTATTAACCTATAGATGGAATTAGGTTTTAATCTGATAAGTTTAAAAATAAGGGATAAAAATCATTAAAGTCATCGTATGAAACACATTACTTCTGGATTTGATAGGCTGCTGATGATTTCATAACCCATTACGTCTATATTCAGTATATTTTACTCTTCCAAACATTTCATGTCTTAACCAGGACTAACTGTACTTAATAAAAAGAACGGTATTTATTACGAAGGGTCTTAAGAATAATGAAAGATAGGCTGGTTTCAAGCGACGTTTGAAGAATCAGGTCAATCTCAATCAAAGCACCTAGATTTATAGTTCTACTAAATTACCTGCACGGAATCGAACTTTGGTTTTGCAATAAAATGTTAGCCTTGTGAAGGTGTGAATCGTGACTAATTTGAACTGAACTCACTTACCTTACTCCAAATGAAACTGTACAGTATAACTGATATTCACCAAAAAGTTACTATTTATAATTACCTATAATGTAGGTATCATAATGAACATCGTATTGACAGCCTCGGTGGCGCAGTGATAGCGTAGCGTTTAGTGGTAGCGTTGAGGTCTAGGCTTCGATTCCCGGGTCTGACCAAATGTTTGTGTGATCCGCATGTATTTGTTTCGGAGTTTGGGTGTTTTCTATGTATTATATGAATGTACTTACAAAAAAAAATTATATTATCAGTTGTATAGTACCTACCTATAATACAAGTTCTGCTTAGTTTGGGATTATGTATTCTTTGGTTTGGGACTAGATGATTATTATTTACATGTTCTGGAGTAATTATTCATTTATTGAAACTTCATCATCATCAACCTATCACAGTCGACTGCTGGACATACGCTCCTCGAATTACGAGGTTTTAATTATGTATAAATATTATGGAGTTATGTACTATGGAAAAGTCATGCATCGGTAAATGTCCCAGTTTTACCTAATACAATACAACAATAATTTGTTAAACGAATAAAATATGAGTGATAAAATGGCTTCACAGCAAACCAGTGTTAAGAAAACTTATCACTGTATCCCATTGAGTGAGTGAGGACCATGTGTATATACAATTATAAGGCCTTTATTTTATTAAAATTTGTTATGATTAAATACGTACTCTGTGACACAAATGTTCAAATATCAATTTATTGACACTGATCTCTATCACACTTTTGGTGTGATGTCTATTAATTAAATTTGTTCTCTTCTTTACTACTTTATTATTCTCTTCTATATTAAGATGATGGTAAATACAAATATTTTATCAAGAGTTACTTGAATTCTGACGTTTTTAACAGGCTTTTATTGGCTCATCTGTATGTTTGTTTGTTACCAAATATGGCAAGCATTTTTTTTATGTGCCTTTACATTGGGATTTAGAGTTAACAAACAATGTTTTAATTGGTGTTTACTTTTATAATGTTTTTTTAGTTGACATTGAATTCACAAACTAAAAATCTTAAAAGGCGCGAGGCGAGGCACCTCGCCAGAGTCTGGATGCGGTATAACATGTTATCTAATCTGAAAATCAAAGTACATCTTAAATGTATCGGGTAATTCACAAAATATTCTCATATATACTGAATATTACTTTTAAAATATACATAACTGAGGCAATTATTTGTTTAGTATAACTATTTTGTCGTTGCACTGTTTGCTCAACTGTCAAATAAGTATTTTACTTTAAAAAAAAAAAAATTTCAATAGAAGTTTACTTTCAGTTTTCAACCAAAAACGACGGGGTGTTATAACTTATTTGTTTGATATGTCTGTGTGTGTTTGTATGTAGCATCGTTGCTCCCGAATGGATGAATCAATTTTGATTTGGATTTTTTTTATGAAAGCTGAATTAGTTGGGAGTGTTCTTAGATATGTTTGATGAAAACCAGTCAAACAGTCGCGCGTTTTTTAAATTTTAAATTTTAATCACATAACAAAATCACTTCTTTTGGCAAAAGAATACAGTGCATGTTTAAATAAAAGAAAAACTAAAATAAATATATGAAAACTAAACTACTCTCAATTTACTCCGAAGGGGTTTACATAAAGGCCATTATTTATAAAAATACACATTTCGTCGATGGTGTGTAAAAATCCTAGCAATACCGATTTAGAAAAAAATAGTTGTAACTTATTCATAACAAAAAAGATAAAACTATATCTAAATTAACAAACAGTTATTAAACCTTCATTCGGATTTTTTATAACATAGATAAACTTGATCGCCTGTATAAAAGTGTAATATTTCTCTTATCATTTCATAACTTTTACTCAAAACGTTTGACAAGCTCAAACACTGCCCGGTTATATACATAAAAATGTTTAAGGCTCTTTCATGAGTCAGAATATTTTAATAAAGCTTTTTCATAAACATACTAAGCACACTAATTAATTAATGTTCATCGCTTGGTTGTAAAACTTCTCGCGTAATCATGAGTCAAATGTCGTGTTGGTATTGTTGTAATAAGTGCTAAAAGACCAAAAAAGGGCAAGATATGGTGACAATTCGTAACGGCTAATCTTGATAAGGTTCATTTATGGTGTAAATAAAAAACACCATGTATAAATACATTGTCGTATCTGACATATATGGAATTTATTAAATTACTCGTGGAGCCCCGTGGTGTTGTTGTACCCTTACAATAATAACTGCAAGTAACGCCGCGGGATGAAGCTAGTCTAAAAACAGTAGCCTAACTTTATATATCATCAGCTATATGCCTGTGAAATCCAGTTAAAATCGCCAGGACGTTCCAGAGAGCCGGTACAAACAGACAGACATAGACTATCAGACAAAAATATTAATTTATATATAAATATATATATGCTATTTTGAAATAACAAATAGAAACTTAAATTTTATATATTTGTACAGATTAATGGTAAGCGATTTGTTGAACATTTTACGAGATACACGGATAAAGAATTGACAATATTTCAACGAGTAAAACGAAAAGGAACCGTTCAAAAAATTAATTGATAGACGAAATAATAGCATACTACAGTAGAAAAGCAGTAGGTACAGAGTGGTATAGCAAGTGAAATAAACCAGCTCAAATCACTTCTTTTACTCAAAGATTACAGTACATATTTCAAGTTCGTCCCTCGGAAAGCACTTTAATCCGTCGGTCCCGTTTGTAATGAACATCTATTGCAATCGTTATTGGAAGTCAGTGCCCTCAAATATACAGACAACTAGTTGAACTTTCGGATTCAGTTCGTCCTTAGGATTGCGGATGTCAGATGCCAGTCGCTCCGTAAAAATCTTATATTAAGGTAAAACCAGTTGTATAAGTAGCCGACCTCAAGTATTTATAGAAATAATAAAAGCTAGGAAGATGATTTTTAAAAAAAAGCGAGATGCTCTTCAGGCCTACAAGGATATCGAAGCTATAAAAAGTTGGGTGGGTCTTAAGAGCGCTTTGCAATTTTGAGGGAGTTTATGGGCTATGAGTACTCTGTGACGAAACAGATAAAACTATGCTTAAATTAAAATTTTATTCATTCAGAATCTAGTGGTTTTCAATGTTTAAAATGAAGCCCACCATTAAAATTATGTTGAATGGAGGATTCTGGAAGAAGCCTATTGCCAGAGCGGGGATTCATTAATGGAAAAAAATATGATATTAAAACAATGTAAATACCTTGTGCCCACGAATATTAACTAAAATGCACTGTTCAAAGCTTTGTGCAACAGTGGAAATATGTTGTTACGTGTCAAAAAATAAATTCAAAAAGCTTTTATTTCTAGTAGAACTATTCAAGTATTTTTGAAACATTGCAGTACTGAGTTCAGTTGCGGGGATCCAAAATGTCATTCTTACGTTGAAGAATCGGCAAAAAACTTCTCTCCAGTCATCCTCTTCTAGGCGACGGCTGACTAATTTTATGCATATTAAAATAAATACTTTAATGTTTGTTCTATAAACCGTTAAGACCACTTTTAGTCCTCACAAAACAAATGTACGAAAGTGCATATATTTCAATAACTGAATACATTTTAAAAGCTTAATGCATTTGCAATGCGTACTAGAGCTTTATAGCTTTAAGCTAATAATATTTATGTACATGTGCATGTACCTAACTTACGTAGATATTACGTGTATTCTGTATTTGCAGAGTATTATCGTACATATACGTGTATTATTTAAATTCAGTGTAGTATTTCAATTCAGAAAAATGTGTATAGATTAAGATAGTTTCATAAAATTTAGTTTTATATAGTTGGTATAAAATGTATACATATTACAATATTAAAACAAAAAAAATACGTCTCATAATCACTCCTCATCAGTTCCCTGATAGACATAGGTCTCTCCTTAAAAAGGAAGTCTTTAAAAACATCTTTAAAACATTATTATCTTCAGCATTTATTCAGATATTTCGATTTGTATTAGGGTGTTGTACAATATTGCAAAATTGTCAGATGACTGACAACTTCTTCGGAGAACGTAAGCGTTTTCAGACAGCACAAAGAAAGAAGATAAATTGAGGTAGACACGATGGATAGAACGTAATAAATGTTAGAAGTATCGGATGGGGATACAGAACTGAAATTGCAATAGGTTAAAAGAGGCTAGGAATATCATCAACAGCCTTTAACAGTCCACTACTGGACATAGGCCTCTCCTTAGAAAGGAGGTATTGGCCTACTATACCACGCTGGCCAGACGGGTTGGTATAGGGTTGGTTTCAAGTTTTCCATCTCTTTGCATTGATGTTATCTTGCATAGTTTATCCATCAGTCGCCTTTTACGACACCTGCGGGATGAATAGGGGTGGTGACACTCTATATTCTTAATCTGTCACCACACGGTCAGCTAGGCTAGGCTAGGATCGCGAATCCCTAATTTCATTCCGTGATTAATGATACCGCTAAACTACGATATTAAACTGGTCTGAAACGATAACTTATTGATAATGCGGTTGATATTTTAGACTGATATTTATTTCAGATCGATGTTTTTATTTTACGTACTCTGAGTGCCCTCTAGTACCTGCATTGTCCTGTTGCTATAACAGTGAGGACGATTACCGCCACTCCTGGATTCTATTCATGCTTTCTATGCTGCTATCCATGCTCTTCTTCTTTCAGTCCGAGGAGAGTCAGTTGGATGGGTAATAATTTAAAAAATCGTATATTTAGTGCTTTATTAAACACATGAATTGGTCCTTCGTACCTAATAGTTCTATTATAGCAATACATAATTTTCATTAGCAAACCAGTAAACACCTATTATTTTCAAATAGTACATACCTTATCATTGGAGGAGGCCTTCACCCATTCTTGGGTTCCGGTAGATTAAACAAAAAAAAAATGGTAACTTTATATAACATAAAATTAAGAAAATCAAGTTAATTATGTAAAAAACAAATAAATAACATAGAATAAACTAAACAAAAACTAACACACACATAGATTTTAAGTGATGTAAATTTAAATAAACTAAACAAAACTAACACATACATAGATTTTAAGTGATGTAAATTTACTGGAAATAAAAGGCTTTTTTATTTTTTTATTTATTTTATTTATTTATATACCTGTGCTTTTAATATATTGAATCAAAGCTTTTCCATGCGTATTACGTTTCGGTGTAAAAATGCAGAGTTAAAAATTCGCAAAATTATTTATGAACCGCATAATACGGTTATGTGTATTAACGTCCAAAAACGTATGTTGCTAATGGAGCTGGGGTGCGCACAAACCGTAAATCCGCTTGAAGTTTGCTTAACAACACAATAGAAATACATTCATATAATTTTGTGTCCATTATAACTGACTCATTGTCCAGCAGTTAGCGTATGCGACTACCGATCAAGAGGTCTCGTGTTAGATCCCCGGGTCGGGCTGTTGTTGGTTTTGCTTACAATTAATTCTTAATAGGATGCCGAAGTATGGAAGTTGGCGGTGTTTTAGAGAGCTTTCGGAGAGCACGTTAAGTTTCTCTCGCTTCTCTCTGTGATCATGATGAAAACTTTTCTGAAATGATAAGTTTTTTGGAACATCATAATTCTACATTCTGATAAAATGCAGTGTGAAGAATAGCAAAAGCCCTAAATTATATGGTATTATCAGGGTTTTAGTACAATTATCGCATTGACATTAACAACCCATAACATCCGATAACATCCCGCTGCTTGGCTCGAGTCTACTTTTAGGCTAAGTTAGTTAAGGCTGACTTGGGGACTAGCAAGACGTGCTGTGGCTACGTAATGTTGCCATTTTCTTTTTAAGATGCTCGAAAGCCCCCAATTAAGTTTTTCGACATTAACATGACCTCCGAATCACGGTATAACACATCATGTCACAAAACGGTCACCCATCTAGGTTGCTTACCCTAGATGATTGTTTCTAATCACCTAAGGTAACTTTGCTATGAGCGCTTTGCATCGCGTAACATCGCATTGGAAACATTTAATGTTTGCACAAGAGTAATATTGAAGATTTCGGTATTCATTAGCTACATGGATATTTCCATTTATTTGCATCGCTTCGGGACCTATAAATGGGTTTTTGGTTTAGATTTTAACTCCGTATATTTGAACAACTGTTTAGTGGGTCGTTAGACAGATAAAATGCTTAGGGAGGCTTCTGTATTTGTGTTATAAACACAACACAATTTAGGGGATTAAGTTTTGTTTGACTACAAACGATTTTGATGTTATTAGAACAGAGTTGGTTTTACGTGTATAAGACTAATTTACCGTGTAATATTACTATATATGTACTTAACTATCCTTTTACAACGGTACTGTCTGTTACCTGTCTCTTTAATGTTTGTTGCTTGGACGTTCGTTATTTTATTAACGCTGACGTTTATTCTGTTTATATTGCACGTTATTCTAACTGAATTTGTTATATCAGATACTTCAATGTTATTTTTGATTTGATAATAAAATGTAACAGCTGAAATCTTTTTAAAATAGCTTACTTAAACATCTAGAGGTATCTTGAATCATTTAGGTATATGGTTTATTGGAGTCTCTATTACAAGTTACTAAAATCAATTAGTATATACTATCTACTTCAATTGTGTATTTGGACTCACTCAAACAAATAATAAAAATGCACCAAAATTTGTCAAGCGAGAGATATTGTATATTGAAAGTTGTATCAAATAGTTTCATTCTGCACATGCTGTTATAAATCTGTTTGTGTATTGTTGAGTTATCATTCATGTATGAACTGAGTGAAATTTGAAATAAAATGTAAATAGTGTATAGGTACTAGAGTACATAAAACGTGTGCAGTTGACTACAAAGTATTCTGTAACAATGAAACATGCAGCTGAATCTGGATGTTCATTTTAATTAAATTCGGTGGTGCAGTGAGTGAGATATGGAAAAATATCGTTAACAAATTAAACTCAGTCATATAAAAAGGTACGTGTATTTATATGACCTCATGATTAACACAATTGTTAGTATTGGTAGACTGAAGTTAGAAGTAAGAAGAACACAGGTAGAATGAAGTTTTATTGTATTTGCTAGCCGTGAAAAATATGATTTAATCTTCATTTGGGAGTCGTAATTTTTGAACGACGAAAAAGGCGGTCCTCAAGTTAACCCATACTTAGTATACCTTGACACAAATTAGTTCGATTTCGCCAGAAACTTTGAATAAACTACAAAAAGCTAAAAAAATATTAGCATAGTAAGAAAACGAAGCATAATTGAATAGCTTGTCGGATAAGCTTGCTCTTAAAATTATTTAGGCATTTAAATTAGCGAAGGTTTGTTATGCTTGGTTTGTTAAGGTTTGGTACAAAAGAAGTTATGTTTCACTGCTACTTTGGAGCGTCATAAGCTGGAAAACAAATCATTCGTATAGAAGAACATATCGTTCGCGATAAGTAATTACTTATTTATCTAAGAAGTATTTACAAATGTCTGTATCTTCACGAAACATTAATTTCTTTTATAAGAATGAATAAAACCATGCTTGAAATACCCCAGATTCATACTTATACTCAGTCCACTTTATTTTATTTCAGCGAGCAAATAGATATCAAGCTAAATATCTTAAACGAGATTGTTATGTATTCCAAAATAACGAGGGATTCCATCCGATGAATATTTAAGAAATGGAATTAAACATTAGTCTCATGTTGCCAAGTTAAATAAAATATCGCTTAAGGATTCCTGTTTCAATTAACATTTTGTGTTGAATATTTCTTGAATTAAGCTTGGTATTGTAACATTTATATCGGGTAAGCTTTTAATTGTGCTACTTTGTGACACCACTGGTCTTAAATAGGGGTGGTCAACAACTAACGTTTTAAAGAAGTCTTGTTCTGTAAAATTGCATAAAAAAAATCTGTTATTACAATTTTGAAATATTGGTCATATTGAAATAGATCAGCAAATTATTTGCGGATAATTGATAGTTGAGGTCTAAAACCAACCTCATCATCATCACCGTCTAAATTATGTTATCACCCTTAGTACAAATACTAAATTTTGAAGTTGAATCAAAATTCAACTTAAAAATTTACTGTGTCTTTTTTTACAGACTTTTCTGTAAATTCGATATCGGAGTGTAATATTACAATCGAATCGGTCTATGGAGCTTTGACATTCGTTCTTTTTATATTACACTTGAAAACAAAAAAGAACTTCACCTTTATTTAAAGTCGCATTGAATTTTTGAAAGATCAGTGTTTCAAAAAAAAGTAACAAAAACTTTACTCGATAATTTTTCTTTTCAAGCAAACTAAATATTTTTAAATCTTTTTACGATTCGTAGCCTGGTCGAGCCGGATTATTCGTGATGAAATCAGCGTGGCATTACTAACTGATAAATCTTCTTATAATCATTAATTATTATTAATTTCCTTGATTATTTAATAACATTAAGAATAATTAGAAATAGCTACAAAGCACAATTATTCTAATTTTATGAGCCTCATAATAAATCAGTTCAACTTGTGTTTATCGTTATAATACGTATCGCAGGTAAACTTTTTAATTCGGTTAATTTTGAGGCCACACAGACATCCGGACGCTGTCATAACATTAATGTTTGTGTTGCCCATTTTGGTTACGGAGTAAACCGTCGAACCCTTACCGTAACGTCCGTTCGTAATTCCGGACCTAAAGTTTGAATTGTTGAAATTGCTTACATTACTTTAAAAGCCCTTATATTAAGTTGTTTTATGATCTTATTTTAGAACAACTTTTATTATTATTTGTTAAGTCTGTCACCGTATCATTCTTGCATTTTGCAACTAATTGCCTTACATATACTATGATATTTCTTTTATTTTGTTTCATGTATATTTATGTTTTATACGCATATATAATGAAGACCGCAGAAAACTATTGAATGCGGGCAGCATTGGATATGTTTTTACGAAGAAATTTGGGAGTGGTCTCTGTCCAGCAGTAGACGTCTTTTGGCTGAAATAATGATGGTGATAGCGAATACAACTATTTACTATATACTTTTAACACAATAATTGTATCCAATTATGTGACTATTAGAAAATGTTTAAAATCTAAATCCTAAAAGGTTTAATCAAAGACACACTCAAGATGGAGCGGTCCAATTACTAAACTCGTTACAACTTTGTCGCACTAACTCCTTGCTGGGTTTTCATTAAATGTGCTGAGTTACCATTATATACCGTTAATGCCGGAAAAAAAAGCTTTTCAGCTCAATTATTTCAACAGCCAGCATCAGCTTCCTTCATTTGTTACTCTCGTGGGACAAATATATACACTCGTATATACGTCTGCACGTAACAATTTGTTCTCATTAATACAGTAATCTTATCAACGAATCAAGTGTGAAACAAACCATTAAATTAATTAATAAATGTGTTTATAATTGTGGATAACGATACCCATCTTAGTCATTGTGAGTCATAATGTTCTTTGACCTGTATCAGTTTTATACGTCATATAGTAATCGCAATAACCTCTTTGTCACGATTACGCCACTAATGACATCACGAAATGATTTAATTTAAATCGTTATCGAAATTAATGTCAGTGGAATAGCGCGACCCTAGTTCAGAATTAGTAGGTATCTTTGTCAAATGGTTTTATGTTGCTTATATAAGCACATGGTATGTATAGCAACGTTTGACTGAAAGTAATCTTCAGTCAAAACGCTAGATTGAAGGTCCTTTGAACCATATAATTAAGACACGTTTCAAGTGTGCCTGAAATTATTATTTTATTATTATCTCGAAAGGTATGTATGTAGTCTCTTCTTCTTTCTTGCATTAGTTTCCAATATTATTTGGGGTCAGCTACTAGTTCAACCGGTTTACCTGAATATCAGTTTTTCCACGGAGCGACTAGCATCGGACCTCTGCAACCCAAAGGGAGAACTGAAATTCGAAGGTTAAACTAGTTGTTACTAAATTTGAGGGCACTGACTTCCCAATAACGATTGCCATAGATGTTCATGACAACCGGAACCGACGAAAAACCCAAAAACACTTTTTGGCCCGACCCGGGATTTGAATCCGAGACCTCTTGATTAGCAGTCGCATACGCTATCCACTAGACAACGAGGCAGACGAAAGCAGTGTCCGATCGAAACAGAGTTTTCAGCCGAAACCGAACCTTCGGTTTTGGTCCCAGTTTCGGCCGAAACGGAAACCGAAACTTATTTGAATTTTTATAGCATGTTAAATCTATTGTATTTTTACACATATATACAGTTAACACGTATAAAAAAATAAAATGCAACAAAGTATGAACAAAAATGGGTACAAAATTTAATCCAACAACAATTACAAATAAATATAGTAATGTTTGAATCAAACTTCACAGGTATCTTCACACATCTTTTAAGTCTTACATTTATTTCTACATAAATTCATAGTATAAGTTCTAGGGAATAACAACAGAACCAAGTAATATATCAATACTCTAATGAATGCCATAAAATCTTAATGATGATGTATTTTTAATATTTAAAAAAAAAACTTACACACGTAAAAACAAATACTTACCTAATAAAGTAATAGTATTTACGCGAGAAAAACCACATAAGCTCAAATCATCACGATCGCGCCGGCTAGCAAACTCAACTGGTAATCACTTACACGCACTCTAAGTTAGCCGAATGATGCGCGACAATTCAAGAACACCTAGTTTCGGCGGGGCCGAAGGTTCGGCCAATTGTTGGCCGAAACGAAAACTGCGGCCGAAACTAGCCGAAACTGAAACCGAACCTTCGGTCGGTCCTTAGTCAAAAGGTATTTAGTCTTTTACATTTCAAGTTGCTAATAAAATATTTAGATGCGAACGTAATGAAGAACATATCTAGATTTTTGTCGAATTAGCTTGCCAAAGTGACTCTATTCTGACTGATGGATAGCATGAGTAGAATCTAAGAGTAGTGATCACCATACTCCTTTCGAATACAAACATCATGCTGACCCACACAAGGAGATGCTTCTGCATCATTTGGCCCCTGGTCTATCACATACCAAAGTAACCCGACATGAGGTTGGAAAGAAACACAATATGTCATGTCAAGATTAGTATAAACTTTTACACGAAAAAATTAAACTTCGTATATTAAGTAAGAAATATTATACCTATAAAATCGCTTTAGTAATCCTTACATGCTATATTATAAATAAGACATAATTATATTATGTACTATCATAACATTGTTGCTGGAGACTGTTTAACGAAGTACGACGTCTATAAAATTTGACTTATGTAAGTACAAATAGGATAGACGATGACACAATCATGATATCATACATAAATAAAATCGGCCAAGTGCGTGTTAGGCCACGCAGAGGAAAGGTTTCCTCAGTCACCCATAATGGTACGACGATTTAAAATCGTATCCAATAGCTGTTACTATTATGTATTCTGTGTCGATAGATAATTGTTAGATATGTTTACGTATTAATGCGTTAATTTTGTATGAAATTTTCCAAGTGAGCGCATTTTACTAGTTAAGCCTCTATAACTCCTGAACTAACAAAGTCATCTAATTCGTTATAGTTTTTTGAGCCTGCCGTTTAGCTTTTAGAGGGGTGGGAGACACCCTGTGAAACGTGATATAAGACTCCAGTTTTTCGATGACTAGGGCTATCCAATTCCAAAATATTTTTTAATTCAACCTAGTCGTTCCTGAAATTAGCGTATCAAGCAAACAAATGATTAATTTAGGCTTCAGCTTTATGATTAATACTAACATAATAACTTCGACAGTAACTCGGTCTGTCTGTTATGCTATCACGGCTAAACCAATCTGGATGATATTTAAAATAGAGATCCTTTGATTCTTGATGAATGACATAGGCTAATATTTACCATGATAATCGATAAACACGGGAACGAATATTTGTATAGATTAAAATTAGCGTATCAAGCAAACAAATGATTAATTTAGGCTTCAGCTTTATGATTATTACTAACATAATAACTTCGACAGTAACTCGGTCTGTCTGTTATGCTATCACGGCTAAACCAATCTGGATGATATTTAAAATAGAGATCCTTTGATTCTTGATGAATGACATAGGCTAATATTTACCATGATAATCGATAAACACGGGAACGAATATTTGTATAGATTAAAATGTGACCTAATTTTCAAAGTATACTTTAATTAAAATATCAAAATCGGTTTTCACAAACACTTTGATGAGTTAGTAAACCTTGACATATATTATAAATGTATATATCATAATACTAAGATTGTAAAATAGTAAGTGAATATCATGCAATAACACTGGAGTATAACAGAGGTCGTAAATGAGATTTTGGGTATCAAAGGATGGTTCTATTATAGACATTGTACGTGATCTTAACCTGCTTGGCCTAATTGCATTCATTTCCCTATCCATTTATAAAGAGCTTGATAGCTAAAGATTTTTACCTACATTTTCTCTTTCAATATACATCCATATTTCCCACTTCACTATTATGAGTAAGTATTTTATAAGCTTACCCGTTTGAGGATACCAGTATAAGTACCTACCTATAAAGCTTTATTTATGTATTTGTATATTACTCTCTGATATCAGTGAAAACTATTTTACCGGCATCAGCTTTCACGAATTTGGGACGGTTATGTGTGAAGCTTGATTTAATAAGTAGAACTTCTCGTAAGGCTAAAAAATTTTAAATATTTTTTTAAGTAGTTAAAGAATTATTAAGAGGGATATTAAGTTTTTAGATTAAAATACTGGTGAATATCGTATACGATTATTGGGATTTTAGGAAAAATAAAACTCTTTTTGACATTTTCTAATTATTACAAATTTATAACGAGTTCATAACGAAAATATTCTTCTTTATAATCTCCTATAGTATGTATCCTAATTCTGTTTAGTGTGAAAAATGTATGTGCGTAAATTGTACTGTTATAAATGGTTAGATTAGGTAAGTATATTTATCCGGCGCCTCCATCGAGGTCAACTCGGTCCTCGTACCGGTCCGGGCCCACTTGAAGTATCTGGGTCTGGTCCTCGATGGTAGGTGGCTCTTCGACGAGCACTTCCAACAGCTTGCTCCGAAGCTGATCGGCACTGCCTCCTTCCTTGGGCGTCTTTTGCCCAATCTGGGAGGAGCCAGTGTCGCCACGAGGCAGCTGTATACGGGAGTTGTCCGGTCAGAGCCGCCGCCCACACCGGTGCACCGTAGAGTGCCTCTATGGTGCACCGGTGTGGGCGGCGGCTCTGACAGAGCAGAATAGGGCGCGCCTCAGGCGGCCGCAGAGAACTCTGGCCCAACAAAGTTGCCCAGGCACACTCGGTGTTACACGGAGGTAAGTATATTTATATTTCATTATTGACTTCCTTATTGGCTGCTGATCAAGAGGTTTCGGGTTCTATTCCCGGGTCGTGTAAAATATTTGTATGATCTATAAATATTTGTTTCGGAGTTTGGGTGTATTCTAAATATAACGTGTGTATTTACAAAAAAAAAAGAATATCAAATGTATTTATATCAGTTGTCTAGTACCCATAGTACAAGCTCTGCTTAGTTTAGGACTAGTTGATGTTGTGTCAGATGTCCGAAATATTTATCTTATTCATTATTATATTATTTTATCATCATCATCAGCCTATCTCAGTCCACTATTTTATATTATTATGTATTTCAATATCCTTACTATGTTAGTGCATAACGAACGTAAATGTGATGATGAACGAATAGGATCGGCACGTGTAATCGTAAGGTGTGTGAACCGCACTTTTTTTTTTATATATAAGACTACCAAAGTGACTCTACTCTGCCTGATGGAAAGCATGAGTAAGGGTAATCAATGTAGCATGGTGACTGACCTGGTTAGTTAATTCTGTTCACCAGAATGATTGCTTCCGGTCTCACACTCACCAACGAAATACAACAGCAAGAATGCTGTCATTTTAAGAATGGCCTTCTGTGGTCTTCCTTCCTAGATTATGATTAAAGGTTTAAAGAGCCCGCACAACAATATTTAATACATCACGTGTACAAAAACTTCAATATAAATCAACCTTGTAATACAGTCTGGAAATTCCAATTTGTTATAAGCTACGCCTGAAATAACCACCGCGTAATATTGAACAGTGCTTTTTGTCATGAAATACAATATGCTTATAGACTCTGACATGATAAATATGTAATATCATGTACGTCAAACTGAGCTATCTGAATCAAGATATTATATGCTTTTAGGGTTCCGTAGTGTAAGTTTCAAAACCCTTCCAAATCCCTTTGCCTTCGACGTACCTTCCAAACGGATAATACTACAGTTATGAAATTTTGCATAGATCTGTGTATTTATCACGTCGACCAAGTGCTACAATAAAATCGTGTTTTTTTTTAATGGGTACCTACGTAAAGTGGCGGCAATGTTTTTCTTGCGTCTATCCTATAGCATAGACTATAGAGTATCACTAGAATGCTTTTATAAAGATGTTGAGAGTTTGCTACGACGATTTTTTATTTAGGTATCCGTTTGCGAATTATTCAAGTTTAAAGCGTATTATTTTATCAAAACAGAGTGTCTCCTCCCCTAAAATCTAAAAGGCGGCCTCGATAAATATGAAAAAATTCGTGATGGTAGTCAGATGATGAACTTTTAAGAAAAACTGTAACGGCTTGTTAGTTCAGGAGTTATCGTGGCCCAACTGGAAAAATGCACTTGTAAAATTTCAAAAAAATCCATTAATAACTAAACATGTAAGATATTAAAAATAAAATCATAACAAGTATCTATTGAATATAATTTTTAATCCAGATTCTGTATGACTACGGAACCCTATTCTATGCGTGTCACATTTTTTCATCAACAACCCATAACGTCCCACTGCTGGGCTCAGGTCTCCTCTCAAGAGAGTGTTAAGGCCATACGTCCCCACGCTGGCCGAGTGCGGGTTGGGGACTGGCAAGACACGTTGTGGCTACGTAATCTTGCTGTTGGATGTTTTTAAGCCGCCCGAAGGCCTCCAACTAAGCTTCACGACTGCTATCTTATGATAACAACCGGGACCGACTGCTTAACGTGACCTCCGAATCACGGAAACGCTCATTATATATAATGCCACAAACGGTCACCCATCTAGGTCCGACCGCGCCGTCGTTGCTTACCCTTGGTGATTGTTTCCAATCACCTAAGGCCACTCGGCTATGAGCGCTTCACACAGTCACATTTTTTAATTTATGAAAATTACCTCACTAAAAATATCGGTGTAGTGCTGTGTGCTAACAAAACCTATTAAAATTTAAATATTACCTCGATATTCAAATTAACTCATGTCTAAAAAAGCGCTAGTAGGTAAACCTCTGTATGTGAACGTACAGGTACACATATCCCATCTTTTGTATACCTACTGAAACGATCATCATTAATCTTTGAATCCATGTTGTCAGGAATAAAAAAAGGACATCCCCTTCTCTAGAAATACCTATAAAGGTGATACCAGAGGTTATTGAAACGTTAATGCGATATAGAAACCCAAAATTCACAGCAGTTAAACCGTAAATCCATTAGAATTTACCGTTTCGAATGAATCAGTGAATACCGCAATGAAAACAAAGCTTTTAATCTAATGCAAAAATCTATTATCGATAAATTCATTCAAAATTTCATTTGATTCTGCATGGATTATTTCCGAACACGCTACAAAACAACTTAATTACAATTTTCCCATATTTGTTATAAATTGGCCGTGATTCCAATGAGAATAAAGCGTTTGACGTCGACATATCACGACACTAAAATCTAACAAATACAGCCTCAATTTTGACTAACAATTTTACTATCACCGCAGGAAATGACACTGAACATAGACAGTCAAATCAGTGCTGAATATTTGGCATGATTGGTTCGATACTATTCACCTCGTTTACAGACGTAGCATGAGATTCTTCTGTTTCCTAAAGTCTTGGAACTACAGTTCGAATATTTAGTGTAGATAGGAATTTTCTAAACTAGCCATAAAATTATGTTTTAATCGCTTCTTGTATGTATGTCTAATATTTTATTATTACTATAGAAAACAGGTTAAAATAAAAACTGATAATTAGAATTTTGACTTAAGAACTTCAATTTTACAAATACTCAAATATTACTTAATTACATAAAAGTGTTAATGTGTAATTACATAAAATAATGTAATTTTATTTATATAATTACATAAAAGTGTCTTATTTCTGTTGAATAAGATCGATTAAGCTTTACTGAAGATTCTACATAGGGTTTGGAAATTGCAAGTTTAGTTTTATATTTTTGGAAAGTAGGAATGTATTCATAAATTCTAAAACATTCATATAGATTATCAGTCACGTAGTTTGCATATAATTTTATACATAGGACTCAAATCAATATTCAGTTCTTTTTTAATTTTTATAAAAGAAACTCACATATATATACACAAAGACACAAAGATCACCCAAAGTCAGAATAATCAATTTCAGAATCACATAATTATTAGTATCGTCCTGTGTAGGATTTTAACCCACAACACTTCACGTTATGAGTCCACTCCATTTTAATTATAAATTATATAGAATAAAGGTAGTAGAACCACGCTGATTTCAGCACGAATGGGCCGGCTCGACCCGGCCAGTACTACCCTCACACAGAAGACCATCCTAATAATGACAGCATTCTTGCTGTCGTATTTCATTGGTGAGTGTGAGACCGGAGGCCCAATCATTCTGCATCATTCTCCCGCCCTTCGAAGGCCGGGAGAATGATGCAGAATAATCTAACCCTCACAATAAGCATGGTGACCCCTACTCCTGGATTCTACTCACGCTTTCCATCAGGCAGAGTAGAGTCACTTTGGCAGGCTTAAATATAAAAATAAAAAAAAAATACAATGTTCATTCAACGAAATAAATAAACAAAGGTAAATTAAGTAAAGTCTGCTATCGTTTAATAACAAAAAGTACCTGGTCCATCAACCTCAATTTCACAGCACATTAAGCATTAATAACGAGTGCAGATAAATGGAACGAATGTGGACATTGCAAGATACTTGATAGACCGACAAAACCTTTCAGTAACATGGAGAATCTTTTAACCGGAATATAGTGAGATAAGGGGTTTAAAAGTAAACAGGAGAAGAATTTAAAAGGATACGTTGGAAAAAATTGGAGCAAAGCGCTTGGCCTAGTAGAGATTAAAAATGTAATTAGGCAGAACTTCTGAAACCTGCGCATGAAAGAAATTATTCTGGCTTACTAGAATTGTTATTGATTTCTTTGATTGGAATTAATTGTTGTGGAAATGTTTTCGGTTTTCTGAGAAATTAATGGATGCTTTGGTTACCGCTAAAGGTAACTTCTAAATGGAAGTAGTTTATGCATGTGACATGTATTACTTTTACGAATTTATTAAAATGTATAATTTTACATGTTTCTAAAATGTTAACACTTTCTGATTCATTTATTACATATATCTTTACAAACGTAAATAAGGAAAAACATTTATTAACTTTGTTTACAAAACGTAGATGTGGAAACCAGGTAAACTTTATATTCTGTTGTTATTTATTTTGAACGAATTTTAAACACAAATAATTTGTTTTTATTTCTTGTTCAAATGACATTTCAATAAAATATACTAAATTAAATTGTCAACATTTTTAACTTTCAAAATAAAATAATCGGATCAGAAGATCGATCTACTACAAACATTTCATGTAAATGTTCTAACAAGACTTGTTCTTGAAAATAAACAGATACAAGTAATTGTAGTGTTACAAGAAGGTCAAATTTTTAAATAGATTAAATAAACACAATGCTCTTTACTTAAACTACCGTGTAACTTATAAAGAATATACTCGAAAATAAAAGAGAATTGTCTGAAATATTGCATCCTGCAGCATATTATAAATATATTACAAAATTAATGAGTTTGTAGAATATAATGCAGCATGGCTTTTGCTCGCGGCACTAACGGAGCCGGCTCTAATTTTCTTTGAAATTAGTGCAGCGGCTTAGCCGTTAAAGCGTAACAAACAGACAGACTTAATTTCGATTTTATAATATTAGTTTTTGTTTTTTTTTTTTTTTTTGTATTTTTTTTTTTTTTGTATGTTTAGCGATAATTTCGTCATTTATGAACCGATTTCAAAAAATCTTTTTGCATTGGAATGGGCGTAGCTTACAGGTGGTCCCATCGTCACCATATCGGGATCAGATGATGGGATCCCAAGGAAATCGAGGGAACTCCTCAAATATCATAGGCACAATGTCGTGATTTGGGTACTCGGAATAGTTTTTCATTGAAGTCGGTTCCTTTTTGTTAAAATTATGTCATCAGTTATCTGCCAATAAAAGTCCCGTCTAAATCCGTGCAGCCATTCTAGAGATTATCCCGGAGCATACAGACATAAATTTAAAAAACTATATTTTTTGTCAAAAATTCTAAATGTACTTGCTTTTGCATCTTGTAAATAACTGTTCGTCTGATATTACATACATACATTTCAATTTTATTTGGAAGTGGAAGTTAGTTGAATTGTCCTTACAAACGGTATACCAAGATCATTTGCAGTATAAACATATTTCCTCGATGATATGTTGATATTCGGACTTAGACTGTATTTATTTAGGTTATAACGTCTTTGTTTTAAAAATAAACTTATATAGAATAAAATATAATCAAATTAAATTTTACATATTTTACATTGTAAATGTCATGTTTTCATTTTGTTTTTTTCTGTCTTAAAAACAAAAATATTTCTAACATTGTTTCATCAATATCTCATATTATTATGCTACTACTTACACAAAATAAATAGAAAAAATCTTGAGTTTTCATTCATGATTTTCGATATTACGAAACACATCCATATTTTCACAAATTTCAAGCAATTAGTAGAGCTATCGCATCAAAAAATATTTCAATGTGTGTGTGATTCGTGTCAGTCAAATAATGATAGCCGAACCTTCTACGAGAGAGTCCGAATTACTACGAATGAATGTCAATCCACATACACACATACAGCGGTGCACTCGTATCTACGTTGTATTTTGTCAAACAGTGACAGCAATATTTTACGAACAAATTTCAACTTGCAGTTTCGAGTGTCGTACGCCGGCCTCTTAATGAGAATTTCTAAGTATGCACAAATTAACTTTTAACAATAATACCGTTAAAATAATTTTGACAGAATTTTAAAAGATTTCTAAGGAAAGGGACAAATTTTCATCATGAATATTCAAGAGGAAACAGCGTAGAACCGATTTGGTTCATTAGGTTAAAAAATTTGTTAGTGAGAAATGTTGACTTTACTGTAGAAAATAAAGTTTTAAAATAAGGAATGATGAATTTTAAATATTGAAATAGGATGGAATGTACCGAAAATCCTCTTCTATAAACGTTTAATTTATAAATAAAATTCAATTGCCTGTTTCTAATATCAAATGAACACTTTTTCACTTAATGTCTATGTGAAAAAGTGTTTATAAGTGTAACGTTGCTTTAATGATGTAAGTAACATTACTTACATCATTAAAGCAACGTTTAAAATTAATGTCTGTCTGTCGGTCTGTTAGTCTGTTTGTATCGACTAATTTCCGGAACGGTAGGATCGATTTAGACGGGACTTACACTGAGAGATAGGTTAATGACTTAATTAGTCCTAGCTTTGCCCCAATTAGAATTAATTTTATTCTTTTATACACATCAAGTGTGATTCACCTAAAATTATAGCTGCCATTCCACTTCATTTCAATGTCTATAGTATACATTCGCCATTAGTTATTTCTTTAATAACTTTTTTCAAACAATATAACTTCGCATAACTACTTTACTTTTAACTAATATTTATCTACACAAGGTATCAATAGAATTCCACCTAATAAATAAGCAATAAGCACATAAATATTTTGTGCATCTAAAATACAAAAAATCACTTTCACTAAATATCACTATATAATAAAAATTAAATCCTCCGCCACGTCTGTCTGTTCGTGATAAACTAAAAAACGATTTAAATAAAATTGTGTACCCAGATAGTCTCAAGCCTGAAAAAGGACATAAGGTACTTTTACGGATAACCGACATAGAAGCGGCCGAAACCTATTATTCCCATATATTGAACTCATCAAAACACAGAGTAGTGCAATGAAACAATATGAACGGTTTAGGGAAAAATGTTGGTAAATACTATTGGCGCTCTTTAGCAAAATAGTACTTAAACTCATTTTGATTTGATTTTACACCCCATATAGCGACTATGACGTCAATGATTAACAACCTACTACTATAATTACTACTATAATACCAATTTGACTGCACGGTTAGCCTAGTGGTTGAAACGGTCGCCACGCCGGTTCAAATCCCACGTGGGATTGGGATAACACATTGTGTGAATAACAAATTGTTGTTCTGAGTCTGGCTATTCTGTGTCCGTGTATATTTGAAATATTCCCGCTACACAATAATATATATTCCTAATGCAGGAATTGACTTTTTAAAAAAGAAATATACTACCACAATGTTTCAAATTAAGTATTCAGACCACTTAAGTTATTAATAAAAATTTATGGTAAAAAATGTAACTTTCATCTTTGAGCAAAGCTTATCGAACATTGAATAAGTTTTCCTCAACTTGGAAGGATTTCACTTAGTCTTACTCTGTGTTAAAGCACAGATTTATAAAAAGTTGGTTATTGGCAACACTGGTAAATGTTACAAAATAGTACGATCAAGTACGAAATTATGTCGATTCAATTCAAAATATTCAAATTTTGTATTCAAACCCTCTCTTGAGAGGAGACCTGAGCCCAGCAGTGGGACGTTATGGGTTGTTGATTCAAACTGGGATTATAACAAGACTGACTTCAAATTCAGGATTTATAATGCGACGATCACACAAGGATGTTATTTTATGTAATTATATATAAATAGTTTTATGTACGTAACAGGACATTTATTTATTTTTGTATTAATTTACTACTTTTTCCCCTGTATTTCTAGCAAAATTGTTCCGAAGTTGTTCGTTCCTTAATGGCTTGTTTAGTCGATTCTTAAAACCCATGGGATGATTAGGGGTGGTCTGACAATCTGCTTTTAATTCATCACCACAAGTTAGACACTATCAAGCCCAACACGGTTGTATTAGACTTTGATTTTGATTCTCAAATTCTCAAACAGGATTCTCAAATTGTTATTCTGAAATTCTGAAAACGCAAAGCGTTTGTATAATTTGCAAAACAAAATGTGATACAAAGTCCACTCGAGTTGAAGAGAACACTACAACAGTTTCAGCGTGGAGAGTGCTTGCGGTCGCTTCGAGGTACACAAAGAGATGCTTTAGTTAAATGATTTAAGTTCTACATTGCTACTTTGTAAAGTTTACGGTCGTCGGTCATATTAATACTGCTTGTATTCAACTAGGCTTTTCATTAATAGGTTAGTTACTTTATAATAAACAAGTTACGTTAAACACAACACTCAAATTAGTTTTGTATTCTTATTTTAATCTAACAACGATAATTTCAATCTTGGTAGGGCTAAAGAAGTGCGATGCCAGTCGCTACGTGGAAAAACTGTTTTTCAGTGAAAACCTGTTGAACTAGTAGCCGCCTCAAATATTTTAAGAAATAATAAAAGCTAAGAAGACGATAAATGAATATGTTTTCGCTGTCACCATTTTTGTGAAAATACATATCTAGTGCATTTGTAATTCAAATAATAAAAATAAGTATTCTAATTATTTATACACAATGGAAGTTTAATACTAAAACTAAATTAAAGAAGAAACTAGAGAAACTAGGTCTCACGCTAACAGGTATAAATTTCTGACAGTTTATTTTTCCATTTCCGTTCACTGATTATCTCGGTGGCACAGTGGTAGCGTATACAACTGCTGAGCTTAAGGTCACGGGTTGGTATTGTGGTCGGACCAAACGTTTGTATCTGTAAAATATTTGATTCGGAATGTAAGTGATTTCATAAGCGTTGTGTGTCAGATGTTTGATATACCTATTATAATTTAGTTTTATTTTGATTTGTACTTGTAATTCCAAGAGTCACCAATGTCTTTTTTAATGGCCCCCACACAGTATTGAATCATTTTTTTTTTCAATCGATTCCGTTTAACTGATAAAATCTTGTCTTACAAAGGTATTCACAGAATATACATGAGTAGAATTATAATTGTTATAAGCTTTAAATCATTTACCTGCTTAACTGCTGCGCCGAAGTGTTGTGGGTCTGATCTCTACATAGAACAACAATATGTGTGATCCACAAATTGTTGTTCCCAATCTGGGTGTTCTTTGTGTCCATTTCATATGTATTTGTAAAATCTCTCGCTAGTGTGGGCGCTAACTAAAAATGTAGGTATATACCAGCATTCTGTATAATCCGGCATTCATGGATACATTACCTAAAACGTGCATGCAATGTATGAAATATCAATTATTTTATACTTTGCCCAGGTATTTTATAAAATGCTCAATGCGCAGCCGGTAATGTGCAAAGTACAGCGACAGATGCCCCAGATATTGTGTACATTACTTAGGTATTGTATAGAATACCTGAATTATACATATTGCCGTTAACATTTATATTTGTGAATGTAAAATTCATGTTGCTGTCACAACTAGCTGCTATATCAATTATTCAAATTGATGTTAATTAGTTAAAGCGTACAAGTTCAAAAGCTGAATTTCTTTCATTTGTTTTAAAAAGACAACTCTCGAATTAGGAATAAATTCCTGTGTCGCGGGGTACTATACAAATAAACTCAGAATAACAATTTGTGGATCACACAAAATATTATCCCATGTAGGATTTGAACCCATAACACTGAAAGCAGGAGAAAACGGCGTGGCAACCGCATAAACCACTAGTCCAACCGAGCAGTTAATATGTGTCAAGTGTAAATATGATTGTTATGTGCCTTTAACTTTGTATACTTTGCGATAAAGATATTGTTTAGCTCAATGTGTCATTTTTGACCGTCAAGTTCCTGGCAAGGATATCTTTGTAATCCACATTGATAACATGTCCTGATTAGTAATGCAAGGTGTTTCTAAAGTATCGATATTTATCGAATTGTGGTGATATCGATATATCGGTATCGTATTCCGATTAATCAATATATCGGTATAGTAGGCCGGTATACCGGTATTTTAACTAAAATATATCGTCCCCCTCCCTCTCTACCTCTTAATCGTTTAAAGCTTTTGTGTGTGATTGGACAAATCAATTTTTGTCTATTTATTATAATGTGCACGTGAACTCAAATTTAATTAGTGTGTACCGATACAACTGAAACATTAGCAAAAGCTTACATACACATAAATTACAAACAATTAGAACGAATAGTGGGGCACAGCTTCGTGGATGGCACTTTCTATAGCTTAGAGCACTTCATAAAATTAGTTTCAAGAAGTTAGTTTTATTAATCGGACCTAAAAGTTAGAATAAGTTTGTTTTCTTTATCAAAAGTAGTTCTACCTGTGATATTATTATAATTATGTACAAAAAAAACGATAAATTAAGTTTTTCGATATTGATATATCGATATCAGCGTATCGTGTTCAACTGCTAATTTTTGTGTATCAAATCAACAACCCATAACGTCTCACTGCTGGGCGCGAGTCTCAGGAGAGGGTTAATGCCATACGTGCAGCTGGCCCAATGCGGGTTGGCGAATGGCAAGACAAGTTGTGGCTACATAATCTTGCCGTTGGATGCTTTAAGCCGCCCGAAGGCCTCCAACTAAGCTTCACGACTGCTATCTTATGATAACAGCCGGGACCGATTGCTTAACGTGACCTCCGAATCACGGAGACGCCCTTAACATATCATGCCGCAAAAGGTCATCTTTCTCGGTCTGATCGCGTCGCTTGTTGTCGTTGTGTTGCTATGAGTGCGCGCAATTTTGGTGTATCAAGCAACACAACTTACAGTAACATCGGATACAATTACAAGAATCAAAAAAAAATTAATGAAATGAACCTTTACACGTTTAAAACTTCAACCTTGTCGATCATCATCATATCGAATTGAGTACCAATTTAGACTCTGAATGTACTGACAACATGATGTATCCTTGAATAATTTATTCGTATATTGCCATTTATTTTTGTAGCTGTTTGTTTATTATATCTACACAGGCTGAATTGTGATCTTAACTTATCAATCGGCACAGGCAGGAGACGGCGATATTGATGGTCAACATTTTTAAGTTAAAAACAGGTTGCAGACGAGTGCTTTTTGTTGTAGATTACTCGATTATACTCGTAACTATACAAATATCATTAACTGGTCATTGATATTACTACAGTTTTGTGCAAATAATATGGCGTCACTTACTATAAATAAGTATTGGAAAATATACACCTATATAAATATATAGCTAGTAATTTAAAATGAAAGTAGAGAGTCATTTAAAGACGGTTTCCATAAATGTATCGGTTCAAGGTCGGTTAAGAGAACCGGCATATTCTGAGTTCAGCATGCTTTTTTTATAGGAAGTTATCATTGAATGCCATCAAGATGATTTGTAATTTATATGTATATCAATGCAGTATTCTTCAGATCTTTACTCACATTTTGGACACTTTACAGCTTGTCACTTCATAACGTTGTTGTTGTGTCCTTTTTTGACATTGAAATTTCTGCCTATGAAGAAATATTTACCATATTATTTAAATAAAAAAACTTTACGATTTTTGAAATGGCATTGACATTTAACATTATATCAAGAAAACCACAACTAATACTACAAACTTTTGTTAGCTTTACTTGTAACTAACTAGCAAAGCAAACAAACATTCAAAGCTAATTTTAACCTTCTTTAAATTTACATATGCTAGTTATGCAGATATATTCGCAATGACAACACTAGCACGGTAATAAATATTATCGTGACTTTCATATCCTAGAACTGATCTGATTATGGCGCCATAGAGGGAGAAGAATGGAAGGTGATCATCTTTAGTAACTACATTAGTAACTAGCTTTTGTTCATGGCTTCTCCTATGTGTTATTCTGATGTATAACTTTGGAATGGATTTTTTAAAATCCTCTCTTACCTGCGCCCAGTAGTTTCGGCTTTGCGATGTCTGTCAGTCAGTAACGGAACAATTATATTTATATTGAAAACTGTGTTACAGTTATATTGTATAGTTTTCATGTCATACGGTATGTATGTTTAAAGGCAACTGCCTAGTGTTTATGCTGAATACAAGCCTATGGCAAGAGACTGAAAGGCTTACTACATCCAATATCGAACTAAATGGTATGCATTCGGAGGGGCCTATGTCCAGTAGTGATGATGGTGATGTTGGGTTTCTATTGAACGGCCAGAAACTTACAATTGCCAACCTAACCGTAAAATAATTTTAATGTAAAAAGCGTGGGGCGACGTTCTTCAAATATTTTCAGAAAGCACCCCACGCTTTGTTACATTAAAATTATTTTCTACTTTTTAGTTTAAAAGCGGGTTTGTTTGGTTTTTTAAAATATTTTTTTTTTCTAGACCATAAAAGACGAATTGGTTTAAACATTTATTTATATTCTTTTAGTTTTTTTTTCTAATTAGTGTATTGTCATCGGTCCTTGATAAATCTAAAAAGTTTGAACGAAATCTGGCCGTTTAAAGTGGGTCAAAATCGCACCCAAAGGAGTCGGTTACCAACAAATAAACATACAGGTGAAGCTAATATGAAGCGTGTAAAAAGAAAACGTGGAAAAATAAACGTACTCCACCATGACTAATAATTCAGTTCTAGAATCTTAAGTTGTTCTCATAATTACCTATTGTAGTTTTACATATTCAACAGCTGTTTCCATTCATACATTATTTTTTTCAAACTGCCCCGATGAGTCATTTTCATGTATGAATTTTCTGTATACAATATAATATATACAAACGGTCATTGGACATCATTACGTCACCATACCGTAACGTTGTACATTCTAATAATAAATAAATAATAATAAATAAATGTTTCGGACATCTTACACACAACGCCATCTAGTCCCAAACTGAGCAGAGCTTGTATTATGACAACTGATATTAATGCATAAACACCCTTTTTTTGCAAGTACAAACATATTATACATAGAACCAGTTTTAATATAATAAGTAGCATAGTAGCATGTTCAAATATGTAATACTTACAGCAAAATGATATAAGTTGTTATTGGGAGACATAATCACGTATAAAGGGCTTATACTACCCTAAACTGCTCTAAAGCTGATTTTGAGCCTACATATCAATGAGAGGTTTGAATCAATCGTAATAAAAATATATGATATAGTTGAAGATATACACGAGGTCTTGTGTGATGTGCAAACACGATTACAAAAAAAAAACTGATAAATCCAATCGAACTCTGCGTCGGGTACATTTGAAATTCTACAAAAATATTAGCGAATGCATTTGACGTTTATGAAATAACCTAATTTGTGGTTTTTAAATCCTGACTTTTTAGTTCAATTCCTCTATTATTCAGCTAATTATCAGTTTTTTATTATGTATTTCTAGACACAGTTTAATCTCCCCTATTGCTAAAACAACCGAGAAGTTTCTTAATCCTTTTTGGGTGACGAAATAAGTTATAGTTCACATACAAAAATTACCTATTTGAAATTCGGAAAGCTAGATAACAGAACCAACCAAGTGCGAGTCAGACTCGCGCAGAAAAGTTTCCGTACCATTAACATCTAACAAAAACAGTAAAAAAACATCTTTGTTGTATAAGACTCCCAATTTAACATTTATTTTATCTTTTTATAAAATTCTGCTTTTAGTATTTGTCTTGATAACAGCAATAGACATAGGACGTATAGACTAATGGACGGATAGGCGGACGGACAGCGAAGTCTTAGTAATAGGGTTCTGTTATTATTCCTTGGTTGCGGAATTTTAAAACCATAACATCAACAATATTTCTTATCACCTTCATGATGATTAGTCATGACTATATATATATATCACTATCAAACGAATGCAGTTAGTACGTGTTTACTAAATACTATTGACATGAATGATGAACACCCTCCCTTCTAGTTAATACGTGTATTTCCGATTCTATGTAAACACTACACAGGTATCGGCGTATCGTATCCGTTTGCATAATGTATGACTGTGTTTGATTGTGATGACGTTTATGAAGATTATTGTTAACTTTATGACGTTGAAATAAATGCGTGTTGTAATGATGTATAATCTTGATCTGAGAAAATTTATCATACTCAGCATTATTCTAAGTAAGCTTCTTATCCGGTACGAAAAATTATACAAATAATTTTTCAGTTGGGTACTGTTTTCTTTTCTTTAAAGGTTTGATTGCATATATTTTTAAATACAATTCAGTAATTATTTCAAACTATATTAACATCGTTTTTACTTTTTTGAATTTGGCCAGATATCATACATGTTTATCCAAGGTTCTGTTTGCGAGGGCGAGTGTACAAAAGTAGTTGATGGAAGGATCTAGGGCCAACATATCAGATTTTACTTACACATAGGCGCAATGCATTGATGATACTGCATTTGCACTTGCATAGTGTAAGATGTGTACGTGTATTTTCGCCTTGACATTCTGATCTTTTTGCCATCCCCTCTTTATATAGTTAAAAATTGATAATTTCTCTCTTTGTGTGGAAGCAGAATGCTCGGCTATGGTTATATTATTATTAACTGTAGTTGGAACCAGATTTTTTATAAAAGTCTGGCGGATCATATGGAATTTCCCAATGAAATATCAAAATATAATTAAGTATGTATAACAACTAAAACAAAGAAATAACTTGACATACTAAATTAATTAAAAATAGAAGATCTTATTTATTTTTAAGTTGAATCAATGTCAAAACAAAAAACATCATTGGATCATAAGAAACAGGTTTCTGAGGTAAAAATTATATCTTAATAATTAAACATTTATTTCTAAGTTGTTGTTTTTTTTTTCACAATTTAATATATGTTTAGTACATTCGATATTTAGCATGGTCTGAAAATAAAGAGTTATCTATCTGTATGTTTTATTAAAATTAGACCATATATTTGAAAACTATAAATAGATTGATGCAACTATACATAAAGAGTACATAAAAAAAATTGAAAAGGTAAAAAAAAAAATGCCCGTTTATTTTTCTAGAAGGTAGGTACATGAATCATTGATTATACGTTATACGGGCTTGGTTAGTTCGCGTTTCAAGTGATAGCAATATTGGGTTTTTCTGGTCTAAATATACACAACAAGATCATTAAAGTTATCAACGTTTTCGATCTCTGTGTATCTACATACTACAAACAATGAACCTCCTTATCCGAATAGATAGAGGGTTTCAAGAGGAAGGTATAGTAGAGGATATCCGAGAACTTCAAAGACTCTCGGCCGTAGCCGGGCTCATCATCATCATCAACAGCCTTTAACAGTCCACTGCTGGACATAGGCCTCTCCTTTGAAAGGAGGTTTTGGCCTACTATCCGCTACTACTAGCCGGGCTAGGTCGCTAGTGTTAAATCTGCTCACATTTCGTATACGTAATGTTTAGTGATTGATAACTGTTTTTTAGGGTGAAATTACCCCGCGTAGGTACAATATTATGATAAACATATAAATGAGACAAAGTGACCCTACCACGATTGCCTGAAAGAAATAATGAGCAAAATCCTAGAGTAGTCACCAGACTCATACGCGTATGCAGATAATGCAACAATGCAGACCTACACTGTGGCGGGCTATTTTTTAGTTATTAGTTTAGCAATTTTTGTTGTTGCATAAAACAAAAAGAGGTACTTACTGGTAAAAATGAAATGAAACGAAATCAATTTGGCATTTGGCAAGTTCATGCTCAAGGCTTGACTGACTTCCTAATATGTATAAAAAAGCTGAGCTAGGCCATAGACAAATGAAAGTAAGGACGAAGACTATGCCGAATGTTTTATATTTTGTTTATACATACCAATAATATTTGCTGTCGCAAACGTATAAAATTGTAGCAATAAACTAATTATGAAGCTCATAAAAATCCTGAAATAATTTTAATGGTAATGCAGAATTCCCTCTTGACTGTTTGAGCAATGACTAGCTATGAAGTGAGTTACGACCCATTAATCTTAATTGCCGGCGCCCGAGGTCAATATACAGACCGACTGATGTTTATATAAATAATACGGTGTTTGATTGACCAATCTAATCTATTACTCTTTGTTGAACTGCAATGGTGTGAATAGGAATTCCACATGGAACAATACGCTGTGTGGTCCACAAATTGGTAATCGTAGTCGGGGAGTTCTCTGTGTCAGTTCCATGTATTGTTGTAAAAGCCCATGGCACAGGAATATTGCACAGGATGCAGGAAAGATTTGAAAAAAGAAAAAATACTAAGGATGTAACCTCTCAAGCTGTGAGAAAAGTCACACACCGGACAGCCAGCAGTAGGTGCACGAGAAACAGGGCGCCGTTCTTTGCAAAAATTAAAAATTGTAGGTGTATGTGATTGGGGCAGTCGGGGTGCACTTCAAAGAAACAAATTTGTCAGTTTCACACAAATGTATATATATATATCCTCAGTACATGGGTATTAACACTAATAGTCTTATACAATTAAGGTTAGACTTAACCTTAAAATTATAACAAAAAGTTTACGAGGGTTGTCAAACAAAGTTTATGTTTTTTTGTTTTCTTGATTCTGTCGTACGGACCGGAATGAGTAGCTGTCCACTGGATGCAAACTTCCACCAGGATGTGATGGAGCCTCAAAGCTCGTCCTTAGGGGACGCGTATCGGAGAAAAGAAATGACAGTATTAATTTTAAATACAATAGTAACGTAACCCCACTACGTGACTCAGTAACTGGCTTGAGAATGAGCGGCGCGGGATGGCCACTACTTCACGAGATCGCCTGACAAGGTATGGAGCCTCAGGTTAAAGGATCTTAGTAGTTCTGGTCAGTATTCAGCAGTAGTATTCGACTGTAGCAGACGACTACAGCAGACGATTGTAGCAGACGACTACAGCAGACGACTGAAGCAGACGACCCTGAGGATGAAACCCCATTCTAAATACATGTCTGCACAAACGAGAAAGCCTATATAAAGTTTACAAGAGAATCAAAGAACTTACCACAAAAACTGTGAGTGAACACAAGAATTATCTTCACAATTAAGAAATACAACAGAGAATCTTAGTTCGACTATAACTCAGTAGAAAAATGAATCCTTTGAAGATGAATGCTGGCTTTATTATCCCATTTCAAGGTCTTCCTGGAATAACCATTCTACCTCCCTACAAAAATAACACAAACATCACGCGATTCTCAGAGACAAACCAGAATACAGATTAAAAATATATCTGTCATAAACACGCAAATCTATGCCCAAGCGTTTAATTAATAATGACATGAGCACCATCCTGCGCCTCGTTGGTGAAAACAGATCAGTCTGCAATTGACAGACGGCTGTGAAGTAGTTACCGCTGACCAAAGGTGGCGCTAATAGCACGATTACTTCTGTGAAAGTCAGATAATTTCGTGATATTAAATAAAAGGAAAAAAAAGTGTTACAAGGAGCTTCAAATCATTTTCTTATGAGTTTCAAGGTTTTTATGGTACCATAAACTAAATTATTTATATTAAATGGTGTTTAATTATGTTTTAAATTATTTGGAGGAGAAAATGATGAGAGGTTCGAGTTACTACAATTTGTATCCGTGCTTGTATTAAACATATGTTTTGGTTTGGTTATTTGTATCTTTAGCTGTCCGTTTTCTTATCGGCTTATATTCTGACTATAATAGTTGTAAATACCCCATAGTATTAATAGTATATCGATAAGTAAATAACTAGGTAAGTCAATTGAAACAATAGGTACTATGCTATTATGAGCATAGTCTATTGTTACAGTAATATTACTTACTATATTCAGTTAATTTACCACAAAATGGCGTTGAACTCGTGAATAGTTAACTCTGTTAAGCTTTACATTCTACAAACATAATGTTAGTAGAAAACTCACAGATACATGGGTATGACGTCATATTAACGCTAAGTCGCGTTGTTATGACAAAGTATTAGGCATTAACTAGCTACCCGGCGAACTTCGTACCGCCCTAACGACCTGGCCACGAGTTTTGGTCTTAGCGAAAGGCGGAGCGGCGTCGGTGAGCGGTGCGTTTTGCACGCCACGAACCTTAGTAGCGGTTAGTTGCAGCGGCGACGGTGGACGTATTTAGGTAGTCGAAACGTGTTAAAAATCATGGCGTTATAAAAATTATCCCCTGTCTGTTTAGAAACAACTTTTTTTTTTTAAATATGATAGAATGAGTGCACGAACTAAATAAAGATCGGTATTTAGATGGTGGATTTAGTGACCTATACGAAGGTCCTACCTATAAGAAGTAACTGATGTTTCCAAGTGTTTTGCTAAGTAGGTACTTACAGAGAGAAAAAACTTTAAAAACTTGTCAACTACTTACATTGCGTATAAGACATTAATACTAGTAGTTTCGTGTGTAGTTATATCTACAGACAAAACTACTGATATGTAAACTGTTTTGCTAATTAGGTCTGCCTACTGACAGAGAAAAAAATTAACTTTTAAAACTTGTCAACTATCCACCTACATTACGTAAATATACCAGTGATTTTGTCAACATATCAGTAGCTTCGTTTGGTAGGTACCTAGGTTCTATGTTTTTGTGTTATCAATTTAAATTAAACGTAAGTACCATTATATTCCGGAAAACATTGTTTAATTTCTTCAGACAACCTTTTTATATTTATGTTGGGGATATTTTGACATCCATATAGGCGGTCTATTTAAATTTCTGTTATAAAAGCCTCGGTATCCATTACCGCCATAAAATCGTCTAAAATTTTTTGTTTTTATTTAACGCCGCTGAGTCCGTCACTCCTGCACCGCTGTCCACGCCGCTCTGTTTCGTGGCGTCGCACATACTAACTTGGGCCTTTGTTCCTGCCGCTCTCCATACCGCTCGCCGCTGTAGCAATTCGCTCGGCAAAAACCGCTAGCTTTTTCGCTATGAGCGGCGACTCGTGGCGTGCCTCGTACATTTTTATACTTTTGATATTACCGCTCGGCGTTTCGCTCTTAGCTGCCGGTCACAGCGGAAAGGTCGTGAATGGGCCGTAAAAAATAGGAATTGATCGTAGAACGTTGAAAATGTAGGGTTGTATGTATTTTTAATGCCACATAATAAGAAAGAAAAAAATATCAAAAAAATAAAAACTTTTTTTTTTCGGGTGAACACCCCTTATCACTTAGAGGCTTGAAAAATAGATAGTAGCCGATTCTCGACTTACTAAATATGCATAAAAAATTTCATAAGAATCAGTCAAGCCGTTTCGGAGGACTATGGGAACGAACATTGTGACACGAGAATTTTATATATAAGATATAAGACAATAAATACTTTTTTAATATATAAGATACATATCAAACATCCCATTAGTTTTCATGTTTCTAAAAGTTAAGACGTGATTGTGTTAATATTATGAATGTATTGAAGTTGAGGTGCTCATAGCAAAGTTGCCTTAATTAGAATCAATCACCGAGGGTAAGCAACGAAGGCCGGGTTAGTACCGGGATGCGTCTCCGTGATTCCGGAGGTAACGTTAAGCAGTCGGCAGTTGTTATCATTGGATAATGTTATCATTGTGAAGCTTAGTTGGAGTTCGGGCCACTTTAATATATCCAACCACCAGATTACGTAGCCATAACGTTGTCTAGCTAGTACCCAACCCGCCCTCGTCAGCGTGGGGACGTATGGTTTAAAGCCCCTCTCCTGAGATGAGACTCGAAACCAGCAGTGAGACATTGTAGATTGGTGGTTATTATAGTTGCTGATTTACACTTTTAACTAAATATACAGTCAGGGTGACTGTAATGTCTGTTCAGCTAATTATTCATCATGAGTTTATTCTACTCAAGCAGCCATATTTAAATACTTTAATAAGCTTAAACTGTTCTACAAATCAGTACCGTTCTACATTTTCAGTATGTGAAATATAATTACTAAACATACTTGATTTTATGTTTCTTTGTTAACGAGTGAAACACGCACTTTCTTATTGGTGACCCTTTAAGAATACGGAATATCTAGATCCCCGTACGATCCATGGGTGTCATATGAGAGCAAACTGCATAGACAACGTTTGGCCTAGTGAATTGCCTTCTACTTCAACAAGTGTCGTGGGCTCAAATCCCACATGGGACAACTGTTTGTGTGATTCATTAAATGTTGTTCTGGGCCTGGGTCTTCTTTGTGTCCGTTTCATGTGTGTTTTGTAAAGTCCCCCTTGACACAGGATTTATATTCTTACTGCGGAAGTTGTCTTTGAAAATTAGAAAAAAAGGACCTTTTATACTTTGTTTATACATACCAGTCTACATACATACAATGTCTAGCCAGCGTGGTATAGTAGGCCAAAACCTATTTTTTACTAATAGGCCTTTGTCAAGCAGTGGACTGATAAAAGATGACGCACTTTGAAGCTTGCGAGTCATTTGTTAGATAAATAAATAAATATTTCAGACATCCTACACACAACGTCATCTCGTCCCAAACTAAGCAGAGCTTGTTTTGTGGGTACTAAACAACTGATATAAATACATAAACATACTTTTTTTTGTATATACACACATATTACACATAAAAAACACACAGACTCCGAAACAAACATTTGTAAATCACACTAATATTTGGTTTGATCCGGGAATCGAACTCGAGACCTCTTGATCAGCAGCCGCATACGCTAACCACTAGATCAACAAGGCACAGATAATTTTATTATATTACTTGAAACACTCAATATTCATCATAATGCACTCAGTATTATCAGCCTATTGGAAATACTTTGTCTGTAACCTACATTTGAAGTATTTACACAACAATAATCTCGCAAATACTTAGGGATTCTGCAATGTTTAACATTAACTATTGAACTTACAACAATTATGTATTATATTATATAGGTATTAATATATGAAACTAATTCTTAGTATCCCTTTTTACGAAAATTATGCTAACGGTGGAGTATGCAATTTGGTACAGTTAAAGTTTATACTAGCTGAATCCCACGATCTTACCCGTGGTTATAGTTGTAAATCGTGAAGCTAGTATAGAATATTTTGTCTCAGTTAATTTATGTCATCAGGTGCCTACCTGTGAAAGACCTTCTAAATCGGACCACCCGTTCCGATTTTTTTATCGATTTCTACCACTAGTTGTCAAATATTCCTATACCTGCATTTTTTTTAGTTTATTCGCAGTCTCAGATACCATCTAAGACTATACTAATTCGGTTCCAAGCAGAATATTGTTGTAGTCAGTCTTTTACCGATCCTTAGGAATACTAAAGTTTATCTCTTTGTCTGTCTGTCAGATAGCCTGAGAAAGGACATAGGCTACTTTTTACCGCGATAATTGTCATACACGCAGAATCGCAGGCAAAAGCTTGTAACTGATAAGTATTTCCTTAATATCCGGTAACAGATTTTTTCACTGTTTTTCACTGGATATAATTGGATAGTGTTTGAAATGCAAATTGAACGAACTCACCTACGTATTTGTATTAATTAAATTGTTACGATTTATTTACAAAACAACATAAATTCAGGAAGCGTTATTTTATATTACAAATAAAAAAATAACCGACATTAATGACCACGATTAATTATAATAGGTATGTATAGTTACACTTCAACTAAGGAAACTGCTTACAAACACTTTCGTTTTCGTAAAAGAAACATACGAATTCATGCTACTTTAATTTTAAACCTTAATCTTGATGAGAAAAGATTCATTTTTCTCTAATTTTTATATCAGTTCACTGACCATCACAATATTACGGTAATAGTACATTGGGAAGGAAACAGTCAATTAAATCATTGTGCGTAATGGGAAATGAGACGGAAAATCCATATACCTCCCTATTGGACGAGAGCCAGGTCGAGTACTACATCTATTTATACTACCGATGAAGTAATAGTTGGCAGTGCTGTAAATGTTTTATTTCTCACACAGATTTGAATACAAAAGTTGTTGATTATTTATCAACTTCAAAGAAGGGGGAGGAGGTTGAAGCGTTTCTTAATTTCGTTGTACTTTTTATGTTTGCTACTTCAAAAAACTGTAATTTATAAACTTACTGGCTTTACTTAGATTAATTAGTGAAGATATCTCCATGTAAGTTTTCATTGAAACCGGTGCAGCGGTATAGACGTGAAGACGTCACAGACAGACGTAGTAAAATTTATAATATTAGTCAAAATTTGAATAGTTAGGTACTTAATTGCATTTATTATAATTTGGAGAGACAATGCCGATAAGAATACAATTTATTAAAATTATTTGTGTTCATAGGGACATTATGAGTCTGAGATACTAAATTGAATTTAAATGGACAAATAGGTAATTAAATTGCCTTCAACATTCTATCCATTAGTTCTATACCAATATGGCAAGTTCTATATGAGCAAAGCTATAACAATAACTTATACCCATCACAACAAAACCAAATAAAATGGAAAGTGTAACTCGTAATTCATTAAAGGGTGAAACAAAATATTTTTTTTGACGAAACTTCACAATTAGTATCCAATATAATTAAATAAAATAGTTATGAAATGTTGGAAGTATTTGTTAAAAAGTTTTGTTAAAAATACGTGAGCGGGGTATAACCTACTAGTTATATAGAAGATTCATAAGTAAGACATTGTATTCTTACCCTAGTCAATAATGATATTTTTGTTATCAATTATTTCGCATCACAAGATGTAGAACCAAAAAATCATCTTATCCTAAAGCAGTTTATTAAAGATAAAGATGCTTTATAACAAAACTGTGTACATTATTAATAAACATTATTAAATGTAAAAATATTTCTGCGCACCAAGGAATACTTTAAATGTTAAAAGATTGTGCAGATGATAATCCTCTGATACAGATTAAATTATGATCATCCACACATCTGTCAATATTTTATTGTATACTCTGTTTCTTGTCTGTACTGTCTTCTTTAGTACATTTAAACCACTATACATAATCTTCTTTACCAAATATTTCTTAGCTCATTGATTACTTTCCTTTAAACTTTCAATTAATTTCTTACGTCGACAATTCTGGTCACACCACAAAAATATTCATAAGACCTTTTTTTTAACAATTGCCACGATTTGAATAAAACTGGAATATTATTATTTAAAAAGAATTTGAAACACCTTTAAGGAGTTGGCTTTCCTTCGGTCACATTTAATTTTCTTATTAGTCTTCTATGCAATTTTTATACATATTACTTTATATATCTTTTTTGTATTTAGAGGCAGGATATAAATATATTTTTTCAAATGGATTTTATATTTAAATTGATAACGATTCAAATTAGATTTATTAACCAATTTTATTCTTTGACGATTTTTAAGCTCAGAACCTTTTATTTATTACGGCTTGTAATCGCTTACTTTACATAATTAAACAAAGATCGTCTTCTATATTATATAATATTATTGTTTATAAATTATAAATATGATAGGTTGATAGAAAATATTACATAGGTATATATACTATATATAGTTATACATACTATATATGCGCGGCAGTATACATATATGTATGAAGGTCAAAAAGTTATAAATACTAGCTCAGTCCCGCGATGTTACCCGCGGTTATTGTTGCAAATAGCAGCAACGCTGGGGAGTAACGCTAGTCTTAATAAATAGCCTGAGTTACTCGTCATCCCCCAACTACCAGTGAAAGTCGACGGGACTTTAATCGGTCAGAGATTAGCCAGAACAAACAGTCAGCCGAACAGACATAATAAAAAGAATTTCTTTTTTGTTTAATTGTCGTAGGTACATATACTACATACATACATACTATCATAATATATGCATTTGGTTGGCCTAGTGGCTTAAGCGGTCGCCACACCGCTTCCTACTGCGCCAAGTGTCGTGGGTTCAAATCCCACGTAGGATAACACTTTGTGTGATTCACAATTTGTTGTTCTGAGTCTGGGTGTTATTTGTGTCCGTTTCATGTATGTTTGTAAAGCCCCCCGCGACACAGGAATTTATATTCGTAATGCGGGAGTTGTCTTTAAAAAAAAAAAAAATATTGGAAAAAACTGTTCATTTGATATCACAAACAGACACTCCAATTTTATTTATTTGTATAGATATGGCACTTTATCTTTCACCTTGCAAAAATATGTCAAAAACCTACTTGATGAATGAGTTGTATTCCGATAAAAATATTTTACGTTTTATTTTTAGCATGCCTTTTTATTTCTATAGGAAAGATTATGGAAACCGCAACTGACTCATCGTCCTAACCAATCCTTGTCAGATTTTACTAATACCGATTTGTTTTGCTAGGTTTAGTCAGCCCTTATCAGCGAGGCAAGTATGAATAATGCTAACCAAACTGAGTACATAAATATTGTAGACGCGTGCGCAGCCGCATTCATTGCCACGGTCGTCTACTGTGCCAGTCTTTAGCAAACCGGCGTGGGGGACACACGCACGTGATTATATTTCAAATATAACACATAAATAGTGATAATATTATTGATATTCTGAGGTAAAAACTTGTGACACAGTGTAGCAATATAAAACCTGTTTGATTTTTGTACGCTGCTCTTGGAATATTTCAAGGTGTGTAGTATTATTGGTGGCCTTATAAAGCTTGTGCGAATCTGTATGAAAGTGCGAATATTTAAGTGGAAAAATGCTTTAAAATATGTTATGAGAATGGTAACTTTCTCTTAATTCTTGTATGTTGTTCTAGTGAACGCATGTGTCAATTGTGTCGTGGAGAAACATGTGCTTAATTAAAGTTTATACATACTTATTAATGTTGTACAATGGCTGAATACGGTAAATAGTATAGTATTCAATAGTTGTATAGTGTGTGTATAAGTTGTCGAAACATATTATTTAGGAATTTACCCACTAGTAGCCATTTACCAATTAAAGTTAATGATAGTTATTATTAATTAACAATTAGTATGTGATTTCCGTATTGTGTCTGGTATATAATCAGGCTTAAAATTGTTTTTCGGATACATACTGTACAAGTTATAAACCGGCTTACGAAGTAACCCCCTGTATAAATTAAAACAAGCAGGACAGTGTCGACTCCAACTTAAAATTCAAAACTGCTTTGAGGTCAACAATGTCAAGCAGATAATAAATGGCCGTACTCTCATCTTAGACTGGTAGGTAACTACCAATAAAGTCCATAGGTAATAATCATGACAGAAAACTATTTATTTAAAACTCATATTTATCAGAATTCGTTTCACTAATCTACAGGAATTTGATTTCAGACAGACAATGTTGACCTCAATCATGTTCAATTATTGAGGTTCACAGAACTGCACAAACCACTACGCTCATGTTTCCGCATTCAGTCGAAGTTAACTGTACCTTTTTGCTTACAGATGAATACACTCGTATCACTAGTCGGTGTACTACTGTGCCTAACTGTAGTTAGCGGTAGGAGCTTCGAAGAAAAACTGGACTCCGATTCATTATCATTATCAGATTTAGAACCTCATGTGCCAAAAAGGCACGAACAAGAAATACGACACCGAAAACGGCGATGGCAAATGAACTACGGATACGACTACCCAGCCCCCTCTCCCTCTTATTATCCAGAACGGAGGGACTATGACCGGCAAGACCTATTACCGAAAATCGTAAAATTACTTGAAGAAATTTCGTATAATCTGAGACGGCAACAGGCTCCACCAGCTCCACAGCCGCCCATCTACATCCCATACCCGGTACCTTACTACGTGCCTCAATATCTCCCATGTGCACCAACCAGTGGAAAGAATCCAAATGTCACTACCAGATTTCCAGACATGGAAGATACGAACCAAAATTGGGGTTTCGTCGTGAATAAAAAGGACAATGTTCCACGTCCTGGCAATGGCGTGAGACCAATCTCTTTCGATCCGATTAAACCACCACAAACGATGATGCGTCCGACACCAAACGTGGAACATGGCAGCGTACAAACTAACGTAAGTACGTAAATTTAAATTATAAAATAGAGTTCAGGGGTATTCATGATAATTGATGTAATTCAATGTGCAACAATATTACCTTACCGAGACCTCGATGCTGTATAACAATATCTGCACTAACTAAATACATTTTAATAACTTACATATTTTTGTTAGAAACTTGTTGATTTCCTTAAAGTGCAATGCAACGTTTCGTTTTGAGCAAGTTCATTTAATATCTGTAAGTCATGTCCTGTCAATGATTTTTCACGGAGAGTTATTTTTATCCAGTTTATTGTAGTTACACCAGGAAGCATACTAGTAAATTGACAGTAATTATTTTCGTGTTACTAGTTTCTACTAAATAGTTTCACTACACTGAAAAGCTGTATAAACCATCAAAAGCATGTTTTATTTTTTCAGAACCAACAGACAACACAGGCACCCAAGTTCGAGCAAAATTCTGATTCAAGTGGAATGTTGGGCCGTATTCCAAATATGTGTAATGCTGCTATACTTTCATGTTGCACAGCTAGCCCACAGTCACAGCGGGACTGTTTCAGCAACTTCTCATGTGAAATTAATTACGGTATTGACAAAATTTGTAGTGCTGAATCAATAGAAGAGGCCATAGAATCATTCAAGGCAGCATATTCTCCGGTATCTTGAATTCCCGCTTGAAATACTATAGTCATTGTCAGTATTCACGCCGCGTAAACGGTTACATACTATGATGTGATAGTAAATGTTCAAAATTTGTTTAAATTAACACCCAAAGCTTAAATTTAAATTATCACACGTTTTTGGGTTATCCTGATTTTAATAATTTTATAGACCAAACATAAAACGTACTCTTAGTTCATTGCGTTGTTGGATTATAAACCTTAAATACGTTTATCAAATGCTTGTGCACTTTCTGTTGAGCCCTGAATACCTTCGTTTACATTTAACATGTTACGTGAATCTAGTTCAAAAGGGCTATTTATTAAATTGACTAATGATTGCTTTTTGAACTAAGTGTAAGTACAAATTGAAATTCAACGATGGTGTAATGTATATCGATCTTGTTACCTTTATTATTTTGTCTAATCAAATCACAACAATATTATAGATGTTGTGATGCTTATTATTAGTCTTAAACTTGATACAAATATAAGTACATGTTATAAACTAACCTTTCGATGCCATATTTTCTCGTTCCTTAAGATTTGTAGTTATTTATTTACATAACTATTACTGTTGAATATCTGTGTCCGTCAGCATGAACGCAATTTTAGATTTCAAAAACACAAATTCTCTGTTACATTTGAATAAAGGTACCTGTAGAAAATAATTTAACACTTCAAAAAAAAACTTTGTCTTGTTCTTGACAAATTTTTGAATGTGATACTAATTAATCACTTATTGTCGAACAAAATATGCTATTTCGGCAAAGCTGATGGAAAAAACCGAATAAGTGCTACCTAGTCTGTACTTTAGATGTATGTATTTACGAGTAAGTTTAAGTAATATGTAATAAAAACTATAACATAAAACAACTTTTTTACTAAACTATGTAATAGCACAACTATCATGAACGCGAAATAAACCGTTCAAGAACCATTTGGTTCCATTGTTTTGTTTTTTGTGCAATTAAACTCTTACATTGTTCTTTCTTTCTCTTACACGTCCGTGTGGTGACGGATTAAGAATACAGAGTGTCACCACTCCTATTCATCCCGCGGGTGTAGTAAAATACGACTAAGGGATAAACTACGCAAGACAACATCGATGCAAAGAGAAGGAAAACTTGAAACCAACCCTATACCAACCCGTCTGGCCAGCGTGGTATAGTAGGCCAAACCCTCCTTTCTAAGGAGAGGCCTATGTCCAGCAGTGGACTGTTAGAGGCTGTTGATGATGATGATGATGATTGTTCTGCATGTAATTTGTTTTATCTTGCAATTTATCTATTTTGTCATATACCCTTAAACTTTTTACTTATTAAATTAATTTAACTTATACCTATACTTCGCATGAACAGTAAGAAATAACTTTGCCAACAGCCAACCTTAAAAGTTAGACATAGGCATCGGTTCCGTGAGTCCGTTATAACGAAAATAACATTGTTATCCCAAAATTTTCCTTCTAGAACATACTCGTATCCTCGTACCACGACTCATTATGTTAACAGTATCATTATGTTGACTACAACTTATGTTAACAGTAGCTATTTAGAAGTGACTGTGAGGTTAAATAGTTTTGAGGTGAAACTCAAGGGGACAAACTCTGCAGGACAATATCACTGTAAAGAGAAACAAAACTTGAAACAAACCCTATACCGTTCTCTATACCCTATATATAAGGGTATACCCAGACGGGATATAGAGATATCAGCGTGGTTAAATAGGTAAAAACCATCAAACCTTCAAGAAAAGAGAGTACTCTCAACTAAACACCAATTGTCTTCACAACTACTGCGTTTCAGACGTCCACAGGCGGAGATAATCATTGTCCATATAGTGACTCGAAGACACATCGAACTACGGAGTAACTAATCCTGTATCGCGATATAGAAATTCAGGCGCCGATTAGCATATTATATAGAACTTCCCAACATCAATCATCCCTCTTGTGTTTTATAACAGTGATAACATCATGCAATTAAATATACTAGAACTAATTCATTCATAAATTGGAGGTTCTAACATACATTAACTAAGCTCGATGATTGCTAAAGCGATTGACCGTACACTTCTATGCATCATTTTTCGAATACGTTTCTTATCAAATTTCTTAATTGCTTCTTTAGCAGAACGATGCGTTCACAGGAAGGAAGTCAAGTTGGTCCTTATATGTATAGCATTCATCAAGAATTTTTAGGTATATGCAAAATGTCAAGGAAACATAATTGGTAAAGTTGATAAAATAAAAATTTCGGTATTTCGACACTATCGAAATAATAAAATTAAAGATGTACTATAATAAGTGTATACATCTCACATACACAACCATCTGATCTCTGCTCTTCCTAGAAAATACACTACTGATAAACATACCTGTAAATGACGATATATAGGTTCGCGTTATACTATAGGTATTAAAAAATAACTCCTAAAATAAGGATATGTTTTGTAGCATGAGAGACTACATTTTTTTATAAAATAGACATAAGACCACGAGTAGACTAATACAACTTACAATTTGTGGATCCAACAAGGTGTTCTCTCACGTGGGGCTCGAGACCTCAACACTCAATTCAATAGGAAGCTGTGTTTTCACCGTAACTTGAACTACTATGCTATTTCTGTAGTCATCATCACAATCAAACGTTTTTTGTTTGTGCATGAATCCAAGAACCACCCTAAAATTCCACACCGACTCCTAGTCCACTCTAAAAATCCTTAAAATTGCGAAGCACTTCAGGCCTCGTACGGCTTGTAGATGACTCCTCTTGTGTGGAAACCTCGATATGTGCCCAAAAAGGGCGCGCACGATCCGTAGTGCTGCCTGCACCCAGACCTGCTTCTGCTAGGGTGACAGGACAGACTTCCACACTTAACATCCTCGGGCTCGCGCATATCAAGGATGGAGATCTAGCATTAAGTCACAACTACTAGTTCACTAGCACCTACTGCAATGGGCTACTCAAACAGAGTGTTACATGAGAGCTAGTTCTGCAAAAGCACAATATTGCTAAGAGGTCTTCCTTATCATTAGGCTCAATATCAATCAACTATAGCGACAGTCGTCATTATAGCATCGTCTCGAAAGCACGCAACTGATATTATACTAAAACTAAGTTAGGGACATTATATTAATAAATAACCTGTAATTATTAATAAATACTTTCAAGGTTTCGTAAATAGGAACTTGTTCTAATATTTAATTTTGTGTGTGATATTACAATATATTTGAGTTAGCAATTTATCGAATGCTTTTATTTGCTAGCTTAGAATTGAACTAGTATTTTGTATGTATTTTGTGTTTATTATACTGGTGGTAACATCTAAAAACAGTACCATAATAACATTATTATGTTACTGGTTTTAGATGTTTAAGACCGTCTCACTAGCCAGAGTGATGAAAATCGAATGAAAGTCTAAATGTCCAACGGGGCTAGAAAACAAGAAGCTGAAATTTTGAGTAGAACAAATTTTCAATTGAAGAGTAAAGCACTGGAATCGCTTGCTTAACATTTCGACAAAACGGCACGAAAAAGGACCATAAATAAAACCGAGAACGTCAACTCATTCTGAAGCACTTGGAACTCGGCTTGCCAGAGAAGTTAAGCCCGCGACTAGAGCTATTTTTGATGTTAGCATATCTTGGTGTTGCACCTTGTAGTTGTAGATGGTTATGCAGGAAAATGGCAGCCGCCACAGCAACTTCCATATCATCTACTGCAACACATTTTTGATGAGGTCTATAGTACTTAAAGTCGAAAATAAATCTTCAAAGAAGAAAGTTGTGGAAAAGTAGACTGATGAACTGTTTTCATTTCTTAGACAAGTATTTTTGAATTTTTTACTATTGTTGTCTTTTACTCCAATTTATGTGAGTAACTATTTACATAGCTTGCGAATTGTTAAGAACTGGTGATCTACCACAGTCTTAGTGTCGTTAATTATCATACGAGTAAAGAAGTATTTCAAACTAAAATATATATTTAAATATGAGTCTTATAATATAATATCTTTAAAGGAATCCGATTTATAGGCCAATTATGTATACCCATATAGACCAAGTAATCGCCCTGATGGAAAGCATGAGTAGAATCGCAAATTGCCAGCACATTTATGCAGTCAGTATGGCGACCCACACAATGGCGTGTGTTTTTTCACGTCCGTCTTAGGGGACCAAAAATATTTACCACGAATCCTGTATTACTGAAATTATTACTTATCAGTTTAAAAATGTATCCGAACACACACATCGTTACAGTTAAACGTATCATTATACAACACAATTTTGACCTAAATAGATAATATGTTGATGCTTACATAACTGTATTGTTGAAACAAATATAATTACCTGCAATATAAAACAGTATACATTGAGTCACTTTTACTTAATGGCTGATGTTTCTAAAGTGAATTTTTAGAATATCACATTTGAGAGAATGCTTAAAAACTATATTATGTTATGTGATGTGATATGATGTACTATATAACAGTGATGATATTGTCTATAAAAGACAACCTCATCACAATACATCATCATCTTCCTAGCTTATTATTCCTAAGGTTATTTCGGGTGGGTTACTAGTTCAATAGTGGTTTTACTTGTATATCAGTTTCTCCACGAAGCGAATGGTATCGAGCCTCCGCAACCCTTAGGGGGAACTGAATTCAAACGTTGAACTAATTGTTAGTATACTTGAGGACACTGACTTTGCCATAGATGTTCGGGACCGACTGTTTAACGTGTTCTCCGAGGCACGAGTGCTATTAAAAATTTCTTGTAAGAAAACCCCAACAACGGCCTGAATCGGTATTTGAACCCGAGACCTTTTGATCAGTCTCAGAAAGGTCTTATACGCCTACCGCTAGACTAACGAGGCAGGCTGCTCCAGAATTTACATACATATACAATATCCATTCTGTGTCGCGGGGGACTTTACAAGTATCACGAAATAGATATAAAGAACACCCAGATTCAGAACAACAATTTTTGTGGATTACACAAGGTGTTGGCCCCTGATGGATTTAAACTCACAATACTTGATGCCGTAGAAAAAGGCTTGGCGATCGCTTAAACGACTAAGCCAACCGTGCAATTACAGCTACTAAAATGGTAAAGTACTTTGAAGAACAATCGTCAAAGATTTAGAAATTTTAATATTAATAAATGTTTCGTACATCTTACACACATCGTCATCTAGTCCTAAAGTGAGCAGAACTCGTATTACGGGTACTTGACTACTGATATAAATACATAAACATATTTTTTTTTGTAAATACATACACTTTATAGATAGAAAACACCAAACTCCGAAACAAATGTACAAATAATAATATTAAATTAAAAGTAGTAGAGAGCTTAATTTATATAAAATCTTCCGAAACATTTTCCTCGGTTGATTCGATTCATACCGAAAGAGGCATTGAAAAGTTTTGAGTGCTTTCATTCAATTATGGAAAAGTTACTTTTCAAATAGAAAAAATATAATAAGGACCGCAGACGTAAAATATAACCTCTGATTTAATTCACATCAAACGATAAACATCATGGACTGCAAACCTTTTATTAATGACATGTGTTTGACAAAGTAGTTAACTTGAACTAAACCGGTTTGTCCTCCTCTCTTCTCCTCGCTACGGTTGAGTTGTTCTTTACCAAACAATGATTTATAGGCCTCATTCTCACTAGAGTTTTTTTAACGGACTTTAAAAAATGGTTCAAATACAACAAATGCATTCCCAAGTATATGTTCACACGACAGCGTTTTTAAAGCACGACGCTTTTTTATCGAGCAGTGTTGCATTTTCAACTTTGGGCGTTGGAAATAGACCTTAATATTATGCAACTTCATACTTGAACGCTTTTTTAATGTCCATTAAAAAAACTCTCGTGTGTTTGAGGCCTGTCTTTTGTTTGCTTTGACGAATATTAATACACTAAGGCCTCATTCGCACGAGAGTTTTTTTAACGGACGTTAAAAAAGCGTTCAAATACAACAAATGCATTCCCAAGTATATATTATTATGTTCCCGGGACGCTTTTTTCGAGCAGTGTTGCATTTTCAACTTTGGGCGTTGGAAATAGACCATAATATTAAGCAACTTCATACTTGAACACTTTTTTAACGTCCGTTAAAAAACTCTCGTGTGTTTGAGGCCTTAAAGAAATATAATACCTCGTAGCCACTATTGGTAAAAAACGATTTTGAGTAGTCAAATTTTAACTTAATACAAAAATGTTGAATAAACGAGCGAGGAAATAATAAGCGAATACCCAAAAAGGTTTGTAAATTGTATTCTGATGCTTTTGTTGTTTGTTTGGGATGGTCATTCTTTCTCTAGGTGCGTTGGCATCTGCAAAATGTGCATACAATATTATTTTACATGACAAACTTCATCATCATCATCATATCAGCCGTAAGAAGTCCACTGCCGAACGTAGGCCTCCCCTATTGATTTCCATTTCGACCGGTCGGTAGCGGCCTGTATCCAACGAGTCCCTGCGATCTTAATTAAACTTAAACTTCAATAATTTGAAAACGACACGTTCATAGAACAATTAGTATATTGAACTGTCAATAATAAAAAAGGGCTTAGCACGTAGCTTAGCACAAATATAAAAAGCGGCCAAGTGCGTTTCGGACTCGCCCATGAAGGGTTCCGTATCAGCAAGTAACATCACATAAAAGTTCTTGTAGTTCGTTGTAACTTTCATCGATGTTTTTATACCAGTGTATTGATTGGATGAAAGGTAAATTGCGTGTTACGACTTATGAGGTATTAAAAAAACTACTCACTAGATCTTGTTCAAACCAATTTTCGTTGGTAGTTTGCATGGTAATGTACAACATATATTTTTTTTAGTTTTATGACTCTCTTATTTTAGAAGTTAGAGGGGGGGGGGCACATTTTTCCTCTTTGGAAGTGTCTTTCGCGCAAACTATTCAGTTTAGAAAAAAATGATATTAGAAACCTCAACATCATTTTTGAACACCTATCCATAGATGTGTAGATAGTGATAGATCCACACGTATAGGTTTGATGAAAAATAAATTTTTGAGTTTCAGTTCTAAGTATGGGGACCCCCAAAATGTATTGTTTTTTTTATATATTTATGTAAAAATCTTAATGCGGTTCACAGAATACATCGACTGAACAAATTTCAGTGTCTTATAGTTTCGGAAATAATTGGCTGTGACATACGGACGGACAGACAGACAGACAGACTTGACGAATCTATAAGGGTTCCGGTTTTTGCCATTTGGCTACGGAACCCTAAAAATGATGGAAAAAATGTGGGTTGTTGCGAAATAGATATCACCGAGGCATCAATTATTATGTAAACTATTGTAAACGATTTTTTTTTTTTAACTTTAGTGATTGATGTTCTTCCGTTTAAATGATTGGTGTTATTCCGTTTAAATGACAGAAAAACAAAAAGGGATTATACCTTTTAAATATGTTACCATAAGTCTCCAATTACAAGTTATCTGAAAAAATATCGAATTAGATTCAAATTTATCAACCACTCTTTGTCAAAAATTACTGGAGTGTTTTTGAACCATCGCATGTCTCTTTGCAACAATCTTCTTCATTGAACTAATTTCTTTCAATGTTGAATCATTGAATGTTGAACATATTTCCAATGATGTAATAGAACTGAATATAAATCGTCCAGATCGTTTTTTATCATCCACGTTGATTGACCCCAGAAAATTTTATGCTAAGAGGAACTGTCATAAACTATAAGCGGAATGACGAATGAGTACAACTGGTCTAGTTAGCTGTGATAACGATGGTGATGTCATGTATTATATAATTCAACCTTCGAACAGTAAATTTCTGTAAATTGAAAACATTTTGGCTTGGAGGTTTTTTTATTCTAATTTTAACAAACTGTTCGTAAGCCTGAATGCTAGCTGGAGGTCATGGGTTGAATTCTTCATCCAAAGATATACTTATGTGATGAATACGATCATTTGTTCTGTATTTGAGTGTAATCAATCATTGATATGTATAAAACAATTTCATTACTAACTGAATGACAGACAATGCATAGCTGAAACTACTGGACGTAACATGAGTACTAATATGTATTCTGTGGACGTAGGAAGCTGATGGCATGTGTATTCCTTGGGAAGTGTAGGCGAGTACTACGAGATATTTGAGGATTTCTGAAATTTTCATCTCTAAAGAGGTGGGCAATCAAAGTTTGTATTTAGATTTTCCATTTTTATTCTGGATTTTGTTTGTGTTCGAAACCGCGGGCATCAGCTATTGTGATATATGTAAAATAGTTTCGTTACTGACTGACTGAAAAGCAACGCATAGCCGAAGGAAGCAAACTATTTACTGGAAACTAAATTTTGAGATGTGTGTTCCATAAGAATTGTAGGTGACCACTAGAAGAGGATTTATGAAAATTCCACTATAAAAGGAGTGAAAAAGGCTATCAAAGTTTGTCTTACACTTTCTATTTCTTCAACGGATTAACTTGAAACTTTGCATACAGGTAATGTGAGTGAGTGCTAAGACAAAAAAATTGAATATTCCTTCAAATTTTTTGTCAGGGGTAAACTTTAGGGGAGGGACTAGGGGTTCAAAGTTTATCCGAAACCTTTCATTTTTCCAAAGCTAAAAATTGAAAGCAGGCATCGAAGTGGGTTCAAAATACTGGTTAGTATTGTTTTAACATAAGAGGCTAAAACTTCCTTGCTAAGGTGAAGCCTATGTGATTTTGTACCAATGTTCTGATAAAGGCTTTTGATGTTGATGACATTTTACAAGTCGTGTTCATCTTTTTGTTTAAATTGTGTGTCAAAAAAAACTTTTTAGTTTAAAAGTGTGTTTGTTTCGTTTTTTAAAACTATTTTTTTATAACGACTTAAAAAGTCTAATTTGCTTATATATTTTTTTTTCAAATTAGGGTCCTATCAAATCATATGTCCTCGATAAGTATACAAAGTTCGATCGAAATCTGGCCGTTTAAAGTGGGTTAAAATCGCACCCCAAAGGATTCGGTTACAAAATAAAATATTACAAACATACATACAGGTGAAGCTAACAAAAAGCGAGTAAAAATGTTTAAGCGATATGGATGCCCTAAGCACACAATTTTGTGTATCTACTATCGACAAACTTGCATCATGACCCACTTGGCCGATAAATAAATGAAACCAGCCAAACAACGAAGATTTACCTCCTTTACAATGCATGCTGCATTTAAAACAACGTTCTAAGCAAGCTACTTTAATACTAGTCGGAGATCTATGCATCTTTTACCTTAATCATCACTGCAGTAGATAATACATATTAGATAATAATAGTAGTAATCATATAAACATAAGATCAAATCTAAAAATTCAATAAATTTTATCAAAATAAAATGACTATCCGTGTACTTAAACGGCAAATAATAAGGTCATTATTTAATTTTATTTAAATGCCTGTGAGAAAGTAAGTTTATGGTGAGGCATGTTTCAATTTTGTCGATAGTACTTCCAATATATTCTAGTGCAAAAAATATATTGGCCTAAAATAAAGTTGAAACCATTCTAATTATTTTAAAAATAGTTTGACCAAAAGAACTTCTCTAAATATGTTCTGACACTGTTTATAATTCTGTTGTAGTGAGATCTAGATCGTTTTATATGAATACGACACACAGTATGTCGCACGCAAACTAGTTTTGTAGTTTTTGTGATGTTACTGTACAAATATACAGATTTTTAATATTGACATGCGAGGTTGACTTGTCAAATTATTGCAAAAGACCTTGAAATGTTCTCAAAAATTTTTTTTTTTTTTTGACTTTTGACACAGTTTCGTAAGATCCTTTTGCGAATTTCATTCCAAGTGTCTAAAGGTACAGGGACGTTATAAAATTACACAGTGTTTCTTTTTTAATAGTACCATCAAACAATAATGTAGTAGTTATATCAACTAAAGAAATAGCAATGAGTTACAATAAATAACAGATTAAAGTTAGTTTTTCAATGCACTTTGCTTATTACTGCGCTGCATTTGGAGTTTAAGTGGATCAACAATAATTACGCCAAAACAACTGAACAGTGAGATTTGTCTCTGAGATATACTATAGCCTAAACTAGAACATGGGCTTATTTTTTAGAGTTCCGTATTCCGTACCAAATACGGAACTTGGGTAACTTCGTTCGTCTGTCTGTCAATCATAACACTTTTTCTCGGGTACGCGTAGAGGTGTCAAGTTGAAATTTATATATGTTATCCCGTGCAGTACCATAAAATCAATCTCGTAAGTCGATGTGGTCAAAAGATGCTACTTCTTATGAACTGTTTTTCATAAGCAGATATATATTGATACGAACAAGAGGATTAGAACAGAATCATAAAATTTGGCATGACGTGAAGCAATGTTATGCACCACAAATAAATAGTAAAAAAAATAAACTTTACATTTATAGTTCCATTACAAAAAATGCGATTAAGTACGACTTTTTTGCACTCAGTACATACCAAACATGAATTATGTTTAGGTTATGAAGACAACAGTTTTCGCATGTCAAAGTTAATTTTGTTCCTATTTAACTAAAATTTTATACGGAACCCTCTACAGAGTCCGACTTGCACTTGGATATTTTTTTAATTGCAAGAATTAATTTAATAACCGTAATCGATGTCAGCCAAGCCACGCTTAAAGTATAGGTTCTGAGAAGGTACCAGAATATTGCTCATCATTATTTACTTATTTTAAGCGTTTCATGTATGTGTTATCTGTATGTGTGTCATGTATATAGACTTTTTTATATGTATATATATAAAACTTGATAATATGCGCCACCGAACACGGACATACCAATGACACCGGCCGGTGGACCTCTCGTTATACCAACACTTCAGCCGCTCAGACTACAGCAATATACTCAGATAGGCGCCATATTTTACAATACACAGGGCATTATAAGGGCTTGAATATAGTATATTATAAGTATTAAATAGTACATCACAGACAAATCAATGACGGTCACTAGTACTGAGGTTCTTTCAAATTACGAGTACAATTAGTAATACTGGTGTGACATCCTAACAACCCATTCCTTAAAATAAATGTTAACCTTAAATAAATTATATTGTGTATAAGAAATATTTTTATTCCTTCTTACATGAATATTATACAGAATAATAGTCCTCTAACAGAATTCTAGAAGGAATTTCATTTCATCTAAATCATGCATATGAATTCGATGTAAGTGTTCCTTACTTGGGTCATTTTATATTCTCTGAGTGTAGTCTGAAGTGACGCTCGATGGAGGTCTGACTAGACAGGTTAGAAGGCAAGTGAATTTATCATGAAGATGTTGTGTCAACTATATTTACATAATATCTACTTGTTCACACACAAAATAAATATGAAACATGTCTTAAATAGGTATGACTCAGAGAAATGAATAAACTTTTACAATTAGAGTTTATTCCTCTTTAATAGGTGGTTCTCCAATTACAACACGTGAAGCCGATGGTTGTCATGAACATCTATGGCAATCATTATTGAATAATCAATGCCCTCTATTATTCTCACAACTAGTTCAATCTACAAATTCAGTTCGACCTCTAGGTTTCAGAGGTCCAATATCAGATAAATAGGTGAACTAATATCGGATCCTAAATTATATTGGGAATATTAAAGGCTTCTTCAATTCCTTAGAAATTCAAAACATTACATAAAATTTCAAATTAACAACTCGCAAGGTGCATAAATAATTTATTTGATAAATTATACATTTGTACCTAGAGTCGAAAATGTTTTTAAAGTTAATTAATTATTGAACTTTACACAATAAACTAATCACGTGAGTCACTAATTATTCAACATTTCATCCATACATTTATGTTTTTGTTTTTAAAATGACATCATTTTAGTTGTGCACTGTCGCGATAAAATTTATTAGAGGTATTAATGACACTGCATACTCTCAACGGTTGTTAAACACTGATAAGCTTATTTACTGGTGAATAAACTTCTGGAAAATCATTCGCACTTTAGCATTTGAACTGTATCTAATAATGATGATGATCATTTAAAGTGCATTCTATTAATAACTACTCTACACCATATTGCAGCTTATGGTTGAATTGATGAGAAACCATGAAAATATTTATATGAAAAACAATTTCAATTAATTATGAGACTTTCGATCTTATTTTTTAAATAGTTACTTAATCTTAATTCTTCAATTCATCCTTACTTATATTATGAATGCTAAAGTAACTCGGTCACGCTTGCACTTCAAAACGACTGAATCGATTTAAATGAATTAATTTGTTATATAGATAGTCTAAACTGAGTCTAGAGTTGTAGAGAGAGATGTAGCTTTCTATATATTATGAAGAGTTTTCAGTTTTATAACTTATTCATCAATTTCTTATTAGTAAATAAAATAACAGAAAAAAATCCGATTTAAATTACTTGGAATCAGTATACTCGAATTCAGAAAATATTTAGTTGAATAACACAAGTTAAGTCTTCTTCGACAGCATGGCTGAACTTTTGAAGAAAAATTCAATCATCAGGACCGAACCAGTTTGTCTTGTTTATACCGTTCTGTCTTGATAAGTAAGAAAGTTCCGAAGCATTCTAATACTTTTGCCAATGCTTTTTAAACACAATAAGAAAATGAGAACACGCCTTATTTCTTATCTAATTTACTATTTCGTTTCTTATTCTTTTATTCGTAATTTTATTATCAGCATTATGCGATGAAGTAAATTATCAGAAATTGTTCTCGTATCTTGATTTACATAATAATACTTTACATTCATTTATAACTCATTTCTATAACGATGTACAGAAGTAGCAGTAGTAAGAAAAAAAAACATTTGATTCACAAAAATGTTTCTTTTTTTTTTGGTAAATTAAAGAGGGCTGGACACGTAGCGAGACTAAAGGACGAGAGATGGACCAACAGGGTAACAATGTGGAAGGGTCCGATCGGCAAACGTCTCAAAGGCAGACCCCACACGAGATGGGAAGATGAGTTGAAAAAAATTGCTAGTACCTGCTGGTCGCAAATAGCTTAAGACAGAGACGCATGGTATTCTTTAGAGGAGGCCTTCACCTTCACTTGAGGTGGGGTTCATGCAAACAAACTTTTATATTATTATCCAGACTTAAACTTTTTTATTTTTAACGAAAATGAGAGTGAAATACGCGTAAATCACATCATTTTCTGTCTTTTCTCTTTTTTATTCTCTAAACTTTATATGTATCTTACTTTTTTTTTACATGAAATAAAAGAAATAAAAGGCTTATTATTATTATTTATTAAATTAATACATTATTGTAATAAAATGTATAAAATTATAAAATTATTAATATAACATTATAAAATTATATTTTACGATCATTTGATCCATTGAAGTTGGTTATATAATATTTGTGCATTGGGATTGGTCCATATCCTCCTTTTAAGTTTATGACTCGGAACCCTTATGGATTCGTCATGTCCGTCCGTCCTCGACTTACCGTCCAAATGGTAAGTGCTAGAAAGGTGAAACTTTGCATGAATATGTGTTATAATTACGTCGACAAAGTGCTCCAATAAAATTATTTTAATTTTTTTGGGGTACACGTAAAGTGGGGATGATTTTTTTTCTCGCGGCTTCCCCATCGTGTGGGGTATCATAGGATAGGTCTTTTAAAAACAACATAGGGTTTCTGAGACGATTTTTTGATTTAGGCATACGTTTGCGAGAAATTCCACTTTAAAGGGCACTTTTTTGTAAAAACAGGGCGTCCCCCCCCCCTCTAAAAGCTAAACGGCTGGCTTGAAAATCTTAAAAATTCGTGATGGTGGTCCTGTCTTGATAGTGACTGCCTTGTTGGTCTAGTGGTTAGCGTATGTGGCTGCTTATCAAGAGGTCTTGGGTTCGATTCCCGGGTAAGACCAAATATTTGTGTGATCCACTAATATTTATTTCGGAGTCTGGGTGTTTGTCTATGTATGACAAATTATGTATGTATTTGTACATTGAGAACATATTATATATAACACATTATATATGTATTGTTACATATTATGTATGTATTTACAAAAAAAATGTATGTTTATGTATTTATATCAGTTGTTTAGTACCCTTAATACAAGCTCTGCTTAGTTTGGGACTATCATATACTTATATACCATTATGGGTGACTGAGGAACCCTTTCCTGTGCTTGGCCTGACACGCACTTGGCCGATTTTTATTATCTTTATTCTATATTCTTTATTATCTTTCTTAATTGTTTATTTCCAAGTTTATTTTTGGGTCCGCGACTAGTTCAACTGGTTTTATCTGAGTTACAGTTTTTCCACGGAACAACGGGCATTGGACCTCCGTAACCCTGAGAGTAAACTGAATTCAACCAGTTGTCTGTATATTGAAAGGGACGATGACAATTACGATTGCCATAGATGAAGACACTTTATTTTAGGAGACAACATAGTAAACACATACAAAAATATTTCAATTGAAAACTTTCTCGTTTTTGATATTCATTGAAAATACAAGAGAGAGAAATATTTTAGGGAGAGGAAGAAGATACTAATGCAAAGAACAAAACTATAAGGAAACGCAATAATTACAGGAACGGTTTTTTAGTACTTTTTTCTCGTAGCTACTACTAACTTGATGGGATTTGTGGGATTTAGGTACGGATAAAGTAGTAACTTATACCTACTTGGTTGTTGTTGTGGTTAGTTATGTAGACTCATTGTCTGCAATGGCGTTAAATGACGCCATGCCCTCATATATAATTACGAATACATATGCGCATATGATTACGAATAAAGGTGCAATACACTGAGAGTTATTAATAAATATAAAAAAAAAATGAGGCATACACATGCAGCCTGAAAAGAAATTATTTGATACAGAACTTTTATCACAAGCTTCTTTATGATGCAAATTGCGGTAACTACATATATAGTTTTCAGTTTTAGTAAATTAGTTTAGTAGGCTGAACTCAACTAAATATATTTTTATGCATCGATATTTTTTTCACTTATAAAGCAACACCCGCACTAGTAATGTATGCAGTGTCACGGTGGACTTTAAAAACATGCAGGAAACAAAACACAAAGAACAACTAGCCAAGAACAACGATTTATGAATACACATTGGACTGTTAAAGGCTGTTGATGAATGTGTCTTGCCATGTGGAAATTGAACCTATGACACTAAACGTAGAAGCGGCGATAGCGATATGACCGCTTAAATCACTATTCACTACGCCAAACGTAAAGTTTTACTCTTTATTTTTGTCTGCCTTTATTAGATACAAAGTGGTAAAATGTGTGAATGTGCAGTATTGATGTCAAATGAAAAGGTTTTACAAAGTGAAACTGCAATCAGCAAGTTGCAATCAGCAATCCTTATTTGTGCAATAGAGTAATTATTTTCTCGTTTTGTCGTATTCTCTATAAGAGTAACTTAGAATTAATACTTGGCTACTAAACCCATACTTGTTCAGTTTTTACCCGATCACGGGAAAACCAAACGCAAAGACAATATTTTGACATTGACATTTACATGTCCTTATAGTCTCCCAAGTAGTATTCCTTTACCAGTCTCTTGAAAGCAGCTAATGTCTGCGCACGTCTGATTGCGACTGGTCAGGCGTTCCACAATCGAACTGCTTGGACAGAAAAAGACTGCTCGAGGAATCTAGTGGTATGTCTTGGCATTCCCAATTTCAGGTTCTCTGACGATCGCAAAGATTTATGGTGCGTGTCATGCAGGAAGATAAACCGGGATTTGAGATAGTTTGGAGTAAGAGGATTGAAAAGAATATTGTAAAGAAGAGAGAGAATATGAGCGTTCCGGCGAAGGCGGATGGGTAACCACTTATGCTGTTTGCGATAATCGGAGATATGATCATATTTACCTAATCCAAATATAAATCTTATGCAAAGGTTTTGGTGTCTCTCAAGCTTATTCAATTGGTCTTCTGTGAGGTCTAGATAACTGGCATCAGCATAATCAAGGATGGGAAAAAGAAGAGATTGTGTAATAGCAACCTTGGTTGAAATTGGTAGAAAATAGCGTAGTCGGCGCAAAGATCCTGCAGCGGCAAACATTTTGCGACTCAACTCTTGCAGCTGAGGAGCCCAGGATAGTTTACTATCAATATAAATCCCCAGGTCCTTCACCTTGTCACTGAACGGTATAGTGGTGTCATTGCAAATGACTATAGGCAATTTTGTCCAGTCAATTTTGGAGATCAATCGCGAACTTCCAATAACTATTACCTGAGTTTTGGATGGATTGATTTTCCATTCACATATTTTACGCTGGTCAGCATTAATTGTGTCAACAGCATCAGAAACCGACTTCAAAGAAAAACTATTTCGAGTACCCAAATCGCGACAATCGTGCCTATGATATTTGAGGAGTTCCCTCGATTTTCTTGGGATCCCATCATCAGATCCCGATATGGCGACGATGGAACCACCTGTAAGCTACGCCCATTCCAATGCAAAAAGAATTTTTCTTTCGGTTCTTAAACGAAATTATCGCTGAACATACATAAAAAAAAGATTCCGCTGAATTGAGAACCTCCTCCTTTTTTGAAGTCGGTTAAAAACGAAAAACGTTTGTCAACTAGTTTCGTTAAATTAGGTATCCGAAAAATATTGACAGTGAACACAGTTGACTCATATGTTGAAAAAGTTAGATCATTAGACTTTGCAATTTATTACATTTATGAATCCTGTTTGTGGTTTCTGGATAGTATGTACGTAATTGTCAGTTATAAATAAAAGTGATCCTATGGTACAATTCAATGCAGTTCATGAAATAATGAGGAAAATAAATTATGGGTATTCTCATTAATTTTCGCAATAATAATATTTTTTTTGTAGTGCAAATACATGTTGCACTCCAACTCAGAGTCTAGCTCACTCAATTTAAAGTTGACAAAAGGTAATAAGAAAAAGTGTAAAAAACTAAAACCTTACAGACACACTCAGAATGTATATTTTTTAAACATAAAGATCAACTGAAATTCATTGGCTCCTCCACTAAAATAGATTGCTAATATTTATATATTAGAATGATTAATTTACAAAATGTATTCATACGTGAATTTAGTAGTAGTAGTGTTACAATTCTTTCATAAAGCTATTGTTTAAATCTACTGTGTAATAAATCTGTTTTGAGGAGTATGAAATTAGAAATACCAAAATGTGAGAAGCAACGCATAACATGTTGTAGAGCGAAGCTAATTTCATCACTAATGAGCCCCGTCGACCGGGGCACTACTACCCTCACACAGAAAATCAACGTAAGAATGACAGCATTTGTGTTGTTGTATTTCGTTGGTGAGTGTAAGTCGAGTACGGAGTTTGGATGTTCTTTACGTATGATATGAATGCATGCAGACTTTGTCTTTGATATAAGCTCTGCTTAATTTGAGATAGGTGACGTTAAGTGAATGCAGTAGCATATATTTCTTATTATTTTCCGAAGTAGTCAAGTCAATGACGTTAAGTGAATGCAGTAGCATATATTTGTTATTATTTTTCGAAGTAGTCAATTCCCATGGATTTTATATTGTTCTGATACATTTTAGTTGAACAGGTATCTACATGTATCTACATATCAAACAGATTTAACCACATACCTTACAACACGCCATAGATCATACCCGTATTAATAACGTACATCTGCGTAGCATCACATGTGTGGTTGCAAAAGGTCGTTCTTAATTAAATCGAGGGCACTTGAGATTCCCGACCGCCTTTGGTACAGATGTACTGTCAAAAGCTGTGTATCTGACAAGTTATAATTGAAATATATAGTATGTTTAACAGATAGAATTGACGTAACTACAGTTCTTAAAACATACCTTTATTTTTGTGATACATGGCTAGGAAACTGACAAAGTACTGAACAAGTGCTTTTATTATTTATAATAAAAAAACTAGTAGAGTATGGCGGTATGCAGAGTATGACTGGCAGCGATTGGGTGCAACAAGCAGCAGACTGGGCTCTACCATAGTCCAGCAGTGGTCTGCAACGGACTGATAATGATGATGCAGCTAAATTTTGAGATAGATTGCCGTAAAATGTCTATATAGTGACATCATTAAGCCTGGACATACAAGCAGTGGATTAAAATTTAAATTATTCGATCGTAAGACAAAATATTGCACTGTTTGAGAAAAGAACAAGAGCTCGCCACGCGGATATGTTGTGTGTAATGAAGAGCAAAACCGCTTTAATGCATGAAAGCATATTTTGTGTTGCTCCATGGTACACTTGGGAGTGTCGGGATGCCAGGAATACAGAGCTAGGCAATAAAACAGCTGATCACGGTTACACGTATATTCCGACTGGGCATGACATTTATAAAAGTCCGTTACATGTGTAGTGCTACCCACATATTCTAAAATATTACTTATTACTAATACATCACACCTCACCACTTAATCTCTAAGTTGCTTACATAATAATATATCACCTAATCTATTCTAATTATATTAATAACAATACAGATTACCTATTCATAGTATGACATTCATAATAACCTGTGAAACGTTTATGTTACCTGAAATCTAATTACAGGTCTACGGTTACGTTTGGGTCGACTCGCCGGCGATGAGGGTGGGAGTTGACCTGTGTCTTCTACAACTCGAGAGTCACTTCCAGTATCTGACCTCTCTTTTTCTCCCTCACTCACCAACTTTTGCCCTTTTTCCTCCCCTATATTGTCCCGTGCTTGGACGACATCCTCTACCCCTGACGTTTGAGTTGACGATGGTGGTGAACCATCCGAGACAATACTATCAGAACCCCCGAAATCTGATAAAGAAGATCTACGTTTCAATTGATCTATGTGTTTTTTTGATAGTCGACCGTCACCGCTTTCCACGAGATATTCGCGAGTTCCTGCCCTGGCTTGAACTATACCCTTCACCCATTTATTGCCCGAGGCCCAGTTTCTAGCCCACACTTCGTCTTGAGGTGCCAACTCTCGGTATACACCTGATCCCGAATTTTGTACCTGTCGTTGTTGTGCGGTTTGCACCCGATCGTCAAGCGCGCGGTCGGCACGTAACAAATCTAAACGAGTACGCAATGTCCGTCGCTGTAACAACATTGCTGGTGTTTCCCCAGTCGTACTTTGAACGGTGTTCCTATAATTTAATAGAAATGTGTGCAAGGCAGCGTCCAAATCTTTGTTTTCCCTATAAGCTTTTTTAATTGCAGCTTTGCACAATTTAACAGCATTTTCTGCGGCACCGTTAGACGACGGATGGTAGGTTGGTGAAAAGCATTGACGTATGCCATTGTTTTTTAGGAAAGCACTAAATTCTACACTAGTGAAGGGGGGACCCTGGTCTGACACTACTTCTATCGGAAGACCAAATCGCGCAAAGACGCTACGTAATACCTTGATCACTTGTTGGGCGTTCGTGCGTGACATTTCAAAAACTTCTAACCACTTGGAGCTGGCATCAATTGCAACTAAGAACGTGCTACCCTGGAGGGGCCCTAAGAAATCTATATGCACCCTGCTCCATGGCCTAGTGATATAAGGCCACGGCTGCGGCGGCGCTCGCGGCGGTGCAGCGCCCTCTATTGCACACGTCTCACAACTATTGCACAACGCTTCTACGTCACTGTCAATTTTTGGCCACCAAACATAACTACGCGCTATTGACTTAGTTTTAACTATACCCATGTGACTTATGTGTAATTGTTTAAGTATGTCCCTTCGTAAGATTTGTGGTATTACCATCCGATATCCCCACATTAAACATCCACAATCTACATACAATTCGTGACGCCTTGCAAAATAAGGCTTAACCAGCTCATCGGTGCACGACAAAGGCCAGCCTGACTGCACAAAAAGTAGAATTCTATTTAATAACGAGTCTTTCATTGTTTGTTTTCTAACTTCGCTGTGTGTCACCGGAAGAAAATCCTCCACAAAGTTAACATACGTGACCTCCACGCTCACGCTCGATGGTTTACCTTGTGGGAGTCTGGATAAAACATCTGCACAATTTTTTTTTGATGACACATATTCTATTTCATAGTTATAGCCTGACAACAGTATTGCCCACCGCTGCAAACGAGAAGCTGCCATTATTGGAATGCCTACTTTATCACCAAAGATATGTGTTAACGGTTTATGATCTGTCCTTAAGATAAATTTACGCCCGTACAAATATTGATGGTATTTCCTTACACCAAATATGATCGCGAGTGCTTCTCTGTCTATTTGTGAATACGCGCGCTCGGCTGTACCTAATGAACGCGACGCGTACGCAATCGGGCGCTCCCCGGCCGTAGTGATGTGCGAAAGCACCGCGCCTACCCCGACGCTACTGGCGTCGGCCGTCAACACGAGCGGCAAGTCTGGCGAGTAATGCATCAGCACCTCGTTTGAAGCTAGCTGCTGTTTTACCCTTCCAAACGCTTTTTCACACTCCTCACCCCAGTTAAAAGGTACATCTATCTGGAGCAACCTGTACAGAGGCGAAAGAATTGTACTGACGTTCTTAAGAAATTTAGCATAATACATGGTCATACCAATAAATGCCCTCAACTCCGATACATTTGACGGGGCGGGTGTATCAATTATTGCCTTGACTTTCTCTGTGCACGTTTGTACCCCGTCTTTACTAATTATATGACCTAAATAATTTATTTTTTTTGCAAAGAAACTACATTTATCTTTTTTTACTTTGAGTCCACATGACTGTAAACGATCAAAAACTTTGTTGAAATTCCTGATGTGTTCTTCAGTTGATGCCCCCGTAATAATTATATCATCTAAAAATACGCCTACGCTAGGCAAATCGGCAAATAATTGTTCTAAACGCCGCTGAAATATTCCGGGACTAGACGACAAACCGTACACTAACCTATTAAACATAAACATGCCTTTATGCGTATTTATTACGGTGTATTTCTTCGATTAAAATAATATCCGGTGTCATTTACGTCAACCGCTTAGTTAAAACGCTCTCCAAACTAAAATAAAATCAGTGAGAAATAACAATCATTGCGTGCTATAGTACCACTCGGCATATTCAGTGCGTGTGTGTTCATCGAAAAACAACCAAAATCATCAAAAAATAACAACAAAAAGTGATCTAACAACGAAAAATCAATTCGAGTCGTGCTTTTGAAGGTTATATATCTGACAGATAATATCTGTCAAACATTGCACTACCATAGACAAACAAACGCAGTGCTGCCAACACAACAAACGGTCACAGTTACGTTCGGATACTTACTACTTTTTCGTTCCGTTACACGGTTATAACATGACGACTCAACTGTCACCAGAGATGTCATTACTTTTGACAAAAATGACAGAACAACTAAATCTCCAAACAAAGACCATAACTGAAAACATTACTGCTGCCGTCCTACAAAAGGTAGATGAAAAATTACAACCAATAATAGAAGAAAATATAAAACTAAAAAGCGAAGTCGAAATATTGAACAAAGAAATACAAAATCTCATAGCAAACAGTAAAAGAAACAATGTTATACTGCATGGACTCCCAGAAACGGAGGAAGAAAGCCACGAAGATCTGAATACGCTCGTTACATCAACGCTTAAAGGAATAGCCGTGGAAATCGAAAAAGGGGAGATCGATAGACTACAGAGACTGGGAAAAAAGGGAGACAAAACGGGCAAAATCAGACCAATTTTACTAGCCACTACCACCCTGCAGAAAAAAATTCAGATACTCAAAAACAAACAAAAAATGAAGCCCAACTCTTACATCACTCAAGACTTACCAAAATCGGTTCTGCTAGCAAAAAAGGAGGAAAAAAACAGATATAAAAATGATAACGAAAAAAGGAAAAGATCAGAAACACCAAGCCCAGGAAACCCTAATAAGACCCTTAGTAAAATCCAAAGGAAAGATGCATTTCAGTTCATGCGCGAAAGAGCGTACTCACTGTCAGAAAAGAATACTTATAGAAACTAACACAATGTCACCAAAATCCGGATATTCAAAACAACTACACAAACCACAACAAACAAAACATCTTCCACCACGGCTGGTCCCCGCGGGAGATTTAGACCACCACCCTCCAACAAAAAGATGCAAAGTATACAATATCGCTACATTAAACACGAGAACTCTCCGGACCCATGAAAGCTTGCTGGAGCTTGAAAATGCCCTAAGGAATATAAAGTTTGATATTTTAGGTATCAGTGAAATGAGGAGACAAGAAGAAAAAATAGAGGAACACACAGACTACATCTTATACCAAAAAGGAAAAATAGCAGGGCAGTATGGAGTTGGCTTCCTAATTAAAAGATACCTGAAAAAATATATCCAAGAAATAATAGGAATTTCTGACAGACTAGCAATACTCAATGTGAAACTACCAAACTATAAAAAGCCCTGGTCGATAATACAAGTCTATGCTCCTACCGAACAAGCTGAACAATCTGTCTTAGATTTATTCTACGAAGACCTATCGCTAGCAATACGAAAACATATGGAGAATCACATCATCTTAATGGGCGACTTTAATGCACAAGTAGGAGCAAAACTAAACCTCGACGAATATGTAATAGGGATGTTTGGTCACGGAAAAAGAAGTCGCAACGGACAGAGACTTGTTGAATTTCTTATGGAACACAACTTAATAATACTGAATTCCATGTTTAAGAAAAAACCCAACAACAAATGGACTTGGATGTCTCCAGATGGAACATACAAGAATGAGATAGACTACATTATAACCAATAACACAAAAGTCTTCACGGACACAAATATCATAACAAAACTTAACTTTAATACAAACCATCGTATGGTGCGAGGTTCATTCAAGAAAGCCTCAGTAAAACTATCACGGAAACATATAAAAATAAATATCCACAACCAATTACGCACACCCTTCAGAGAAGCTAAAACCAACTACCAAGGGATAATAGAACAAGTAAATGAAACAACAGACCCGATAGGGAAATATGAAATTCTAGAAAAACATTTAAAAAGTTACTGCACTGCAAATAAAAACCAGAAGAAATACCAGCTAAGCGATCAAACCCTACAACTTATAAATAAGAGAAAAGAGTACATGACACAACAAGCCAAAAAAGAAAACGCCAAGAGAATAGCAGAAATTAGCAAGAAAATTAGAGAAAATATCAGAAAGGATCGCAAAACAATAAGGCTAAAAACTCTAGAATTCCACATAGAAAGAACTGGAGGCACTAAAAAGGCTTTAAAGGAACTACGTGAAACAGGAAAACAGTGGATACCAAAACTAAAGCGAAAGGAAAAGCATATTATCACAAATCGGAAGAATATAAACGAACTAGCCACCCACTTTTTCACTCAACTCTATGCAGTCCAGGAAAAAAACACAGACGAATATACTGCGAACACCTACAACCTAACAACTTCCGAAACCAAAACTGACCCTGTCCCAGAAATTTTACTATGTGAGGTCGAAGAAGCGATAAAAAGTCAGAAAATGGAGAAATCACCCGGACCAGACAATATTACCAATGAACTTATGAAAGGAACAATGGCAGAGATAACCCCCATTCTTAAAAACATATTTAACAACATATTGACAAGCGGCAGCATCCCGAAACAATGGGCAAAATCTCACATCATTTTAATACACAAAAAAGGCGATAAAGAAGACATCGAAAACTACAGGCCAATAAGCCTCATGTCAAACGTTTATAAAGTATTTGCAAAAATAATATTAGACAGAATGAGTCCCATATTAGACGAACAGCAACCAGTAGAGCAAGCTGGATTCAGGAGGGGTTTTTCTACAATAGACCACATCCATACTGTCAAACAAATACTAGAAAAATATAATGAATATAACAAGAATGTCTATATCGCCTTCATAGACTACGCCAAAGCCTTTGACAGCTTGAGCCACAACTACATATGGGACACCCTAGAACACCAAGGGATACCGGCTACCTACACTAACATCATCAAAAACATCTATGCGCACAGTCAGGCCAATATACAGCTCGAAACACTGGGGAAAAATTTCCCAATAAGAAGAGGCGTCAGACAAGGAGACCCCTTATCACCAAAACTGTTCTCAGCAGTCCTTGAAAACATCTTCCGCAACTTGAACTGGGAGGGTTTTGGTCTGAATATAAGCGGATCAAGGCTGAACCATCTCAGATTTGCAGATGACTTAGTTCTTTTTGAAGAAAAGCCAGAAAATCTAGAGCTAATGATACAAAGCCTTAACAAAGAAAGTGTGAAAGTCGGACTAAAGATGAACCTCACTAAGACCAAAGTAATGACCAACTCAACGAAGGTAGACATAACCGTGAACGGAGCGGTCCTAGAGTTTGTAGAAGAGTATACCTACCTAGGCCAACTTATCTCCCCAAAAGACTCAATGGCAAAGGAAATAAATACGAGGATAGCCAATGGGTGGAAGAAATTTTGGTCACTCAAGGAAATCATGAAGTCACAAGACCTGAGTATAGCACTGAAAAGAAAAACATTCAACACATGCATCCTTCCATGCTTAACATATGGGTGTGAAACCTGGGCACTCACCAAATCTCTAAGAGACAAACTTGCCAAATGTCAAAGAGCAATGGAGCGCAGCATAGTAGGCATAAAACGTCGAGACAGAATCAGAAATACTGACATCAGGATAAAAACCAAGTTAACTGATATCCTACTACGCATTGATCAACAAAAGTGGAGATGGACCGGACATATGCTACGCGACAAAATAGGAAAATGGTCTAAGTCAGTATCGGAGTGGTACCCAAGAGATGGAAAGAGAAGCCGTGGAAGACAATGTATGAGATGGGAGGATGACATCAAAATGACTGCTGGCCCAAGGTGGAGACGGGTGACTCAGGACAGATTACAGTGGAAACTGTTGGAGGAGGCCTATGCCAAAAGGCACGCTGAAATTAGAGACATTCTATAAAATATGAATGCTACCAATGCGCACATCGTCTCTAATTCCAGAATAAAGGGCTTTATTATTATTATTTCTTCGATTCGTCCAGTTCAAATTGTGCATATGCTTGGGATAAATCAATTTTGCTAAAATATTCGCCCCCGTGCAGACGTGCTAACAAATCTTCCACTCGTGGTAACGGATAACGATCGACTTCTAAGACTTTATTTAAAGTTATTTTATAGTCAGCACAAATTCTGATAGTACCATCTTTTTTTACCACGGGCACAATTGGCGTGGCCCAATCGGAGCGGTCCACAGGCGTGAGGATGCCGTCCCGCACGAGCTGGTCCAGCGCGCGCTCCACAGGCTCGCGCAGCGCATACGCCAGCGGGCGCGCGCGCATGAACACCGGCTGCGCGCCTTCGCGCACGTGAATGCTTTACTGCACCGCCGGTGAATCGACCCAAACCATCCTCAAACACCTTACAGTATCTGGAACTAAATTCAGACAAATTAAACTGTTTGTTTTGAAAACTATTAACGGACACTACGTCATTTAAGTAACAATATAACTGTATTTTTAATTCGGCCATCCACTGTCGACCCATTAACACAGTTTTACCCCCTTTGATTATATATAAATCTAACTTTTTACACTCGTTTTTATACCTTACTTCCGGTTTTATGACCCCAATAGGTATTACTCTTTCCCCGGTATAGTACCTTAGTGCAATATTACAAGTATCTAAACGTAAATCGCTAAACAATCTCTTGTATATCTCATAATTTATACATGATATAGCACTTCCCGTGTCGCATTCCATCTTTAAATCTGTGCCATGCACTTTTAATGTTAAATATATTGGTGGACACTGACCTATGGATAAATTATTAATGTCGACCAACATTACCTCGTCGCTTCGCTCGTCATCCGAGAAGCTAGCATCTTGCACTTCATGAAGCTGATGATGTCCTACTTCTAACGGACATACACGGCGCAAATGACCTTGCTTGTTGCATACTCGACAAACGTATCTCGTGAATTTACACCCCACCGTATCATGCAACTCTCCACATGCGTTGCACGGTTGGTGCCGCCGAGCTCGCTCACCCCGCGCAGGCGCGGTCGATGCCGGTGGCACCCCGCCGAAGCGCGAGCGGCGCGCACTCCCGCCGTGCCACTGCCCGCTCCGCCTGTCGCCGTCCGCACTCGTCGCCGCCGCCGCCGGTCTATCTCGCGTTGCCCGCGCCGCGTCGTTTCGCCTTGTTGTGACCACCGCAAGACAATCCGCTGCTGTGTTTGACTTGTCCATGAGCTTCGCACCGCCATCGACCACCGCTGCATTTTTCTCAGCTGCTTCCATACTCATAGCCATACTATAGGCCTTCGTATAGTCCAGCTTGTCCTCAGCAAATAAACGCTGACGTATGATTTCACTGCTTATCCTGCACACGAATTGGTCCCGAATACTTTCTTCTAGCCGTGTCCCAAACTCGCAAGTTTTCGACATCTTTTTCAAAACAGCCATGTACTCGGCTATACTTTCGTTCGCGTTTTGTTTCCGTTGGTGAAATTTAAATCGCTCGGCTAACACACTCGGTTTAGGCTGTAGGTGTTTTTCCATGATGGCCGTTACATATTCGAATGTCTTTGTACTCGGTTTGTGCGGCGTACATAAATTAACCAGTAATTCATAACTTTCTGCTCCCATTACTGTTATCAACGTCGGCACACGCAATTCATCCTTAACACCGTTAACCACAAAATAATTTTCAAGGCGTTCCACGTACAACTTCCAATCATCTAATTGCACTTTGAACTCCTTGATTTTACCGATGCTCATCGTTACAGTTTTGTTATTTTTTTTTCTATAGTTATCACAACAACACACGCAAGTCCTTTTTAATCCTCGTCGCCACTGGTACACTTGGGAGTGTCGGGATGCCGGGAATACAGAGCTAGGCAATAAAACAGCTGATCACGGTTACACGTATATTCCGACTGGGCATGACATTTATAAAAGTCCGTTACATGTGTAGTGCTACCCACATATTCTAAAATATTACTTATTACTAATACATCACACTCCACATGTGTGTTATAGGTTACCAAATTATATAAAAAAGGCTGAAAACAAAATAATCTACAAAAAAAAAACGTCTTCAAAAACTGCTCATTGCTAAGTGCAACAAAGAATACTATAATATAAAAAAAAAACATTATTTGCTCATGTTTATTCATTTTCTGACCAGTATGTTATGCATGTTGTTGACATTTTTTATTGTTAAATCTCGTGACATTAATATCTGGATAATTCAAATATTAAGTTTCCGATTGTTTTTATTTGATGAATTTTATTTTTGCTTAGAATACATACAAAAAAATATATTTGCACACTATTCTACTAATGGTAGCATGTAAATGGGTCATGTTATAACATTATTATGATACCTACATTTCTGCAAATAAGATAATTAAATAAATAAATCAATAAAACTTATCAGGGTTATTGAATAGGAATTTACGAACTTTGTGACTTTGTCAATTTGAAACTAATAACTGGAATGGGCGGGAAATTGTTATAATCGACATTATCATAAGCAAATCCGAGTACAATTAGGCTATATTTCTTTAACATCCCTTTACCTTAAATCCGTATATCGAGTAGGTTTATTTCAGTATTTATAGCTTTGTTAGCAAAGGGCCGACTTAATGCTATCAACATGGCACAGGTCCAAGCTACCGCTTACTGTGAATTATCTGTCAGGAAACCAATTAGACTTTAAATGAAGCAATATCAAAGGAGCCGATGATTTATTGATCTTTATACACATATTTCTTTTTTGAATCTAATAATGATTTATGATTCTTTACTTTCTTAATCATTCTGAACTTGGTCAGTAATCAGCACAGATGGTGTAATGGTTGAAGCGGTTTCTCACCCGTTTCTTTTAGTATATATTGCCTGCTAAAATGACTCTGCTTGGCCTGATGTAAAGCTTTAGTAGAATACAAAAGTAGTAGAAAAAGAAACTGCCTTGTTGGTCTAGTGGTTATCGTACGCGGCTGCTCATCAAGAGGTCTCGGGTTCGATTCCCGGGTCGGACTAAATATTTGTGTGATCCACAAATATTTGTTTCGGAGTCTGGGTGCTTTCTATGTATAATATGAATGTATTTACAAAAAAAAAATGTTTATGTATTTCTAACAGTTGTTTAGTACCCATAATTCAAGCTCTATTTAGTTTGGGACTAGATGATGTTGTGTGTAAGTATTTGAAAAGTTTTGGTCACCATGGTGACCCACACTATGGCCGTCTAATGAGATGCTTCTGCATCATTGGATCTTCGGTCTCTCACACACTAACGACACATGATAGCACGAATGCTGTCATTTTAGGTTGGTCTTTATGCGGACATTACCGCTCCGGTAGAACGATGGGATATATGTAGGTATTTTGTATTTTTAGTGCGAATTCTTTTTTTTGCGATTTTTTTCCTTTTTATTTTTAATCTTCACTTCCTTAAGTTCCACTATTTTATCAGATTATCCACGCTTCTATCCCAGTTAATACATTCAATGTGACATAATCATATTGAACATGAAAAAATCTCTGAAACAAACATACGCGTACCACCATTACATCATATGAACATAGGCATCTCCTTAGAACGGAGGCTTTAGAACAAACCATGCTGGTCAGACAGGTTAGAATAGTATTAATTTAACCTTTCTCTTTGCAGTGATATTGTCCTGCACAATGACTCCCTTTGGTAGTATGATACTCACGGGTGAATAGGGGTGGCGACACTTCTTAATCCGTCACCACACGGAGAAGCAAACATAACATAAGACTTATTGAATACAAATTTATATTGGTAGGTAGAAGTTAAGGTAAATAAATTCGAATTACCTATACACCTCTTCCCTGAATTACGAGTCTCCTACACATGAATATAAGGAAAGCCTCAAGCGTAAAGGACCACTGTTGGAGGTGACTAGTATGCCACACCCACAGTTTTAATGTAAAATAGTGTTCGTCACACTATGACGACATTCTGTTAGTAAAAATGTATTTAGTTTTTAAGCTGCCATATACTAACGTTAGATGGAGAAAAGTCCTCATAATTTTAAATAATATTTCTTTTTTTGACATATAATCAGAAAGTCAAAGTATGACGAATCATAATAGACGACTGTACCTACATTTTGAATAAATCGTAAACAGATAATGTGAATATGGCAGTGAGCTGTCACAGGCATTGTTAGCTTAAAAATTCACTGTGGTCACATTTTGAAACTGTTAAAGCTGATATTTATTATTATCATTATATGCGTATTGGACTAACGACGGTAAAAACAAGGTAGAAAACAAGGTGTTGAAACCTGTACCTAATACTAGCGCACGTGACTCTGTATCACTATTGTAGTGTATGCGATTATTCGAGTTACTCGAACAAGCATACATACGCTGTCTCGGGTGCCACGGCTAGCAACACTGCCGGCAAACTGTCACTGTCGACACGCGCACGGCGCGGAGAGGTGTAGTGAAGGGCAGAGTAAAATACGTTGTGTCGTGGGCATTGTCGAGCCAGTGTTTAGTTATTGCAGGTTGAAAGGAACTAAACAAACACTATAAGTGGCGACGAGGTAAAAAAGGTACCTAAGATTTGTCAATAAACCTTTAGCACAGTCGTTTGATTACAAACCAAGGCTATACCTTCATTTTGAAATCAAAAGCATTTTCCGTATTATTGCAACATAAACACTAATATTACAACACATTTGATCGTTCCTAACTTAAATTCGATAAAACGCGATGTACCAGGTGACTAATAAGCTTTTTATACAAATCCGCTTATTTTCACCCGGCCTATAAAGTAAACAGAGTAAAAACTTGGGACTGCAGGAGCAATATGTTGTCAATATTACACTTCCAGCTAAAATAATAGAATAATAGAAATCTGTTAAATAAGACTGAAGAAAGACAAAACTGTCAAATAACCTTCTCAGTGAGGTTTTGAGGGACATGTTTTATCTACAATGATTTATACATACCCTAATACTCAAAGAGAAAGCGCTATAAATAGGAATAGTTCATTGACAAAGTGATACTATTTAAAAAGAATAGAAAAGAGATATTAAAGGTATAATTATTTTATTTTACAAGTTACATACATATATGTTTTAACTACCTGCTACATGGCAGTATTCATGTCTTATTCTTCTATTAACCTTGTGGACACATGTATTATAGAGAAATGTTGTGTATGGCATTTGCACGGACATTTACCTCAGTATGCAAAGAGAAAGAATTTTAAAAATAATTATTAAACATAGCTCACTGTGTCGAGAAAAAAAAAAAAAAAAAAAAAAAAAAGAAAGGTGGATAATGGCACCTAGAAGTGATTCCTTTGATAATACATATCAGTTAAAAGATAGTTTGAAGATAGAACTTTTGCAACTAACCACAACTTATAGTATTACTACTGTAAAATAATGTGGTGGACAGGCATCATCTTGCTGTTAGTAAATTGCACTGTATAGGTTAAGTTCATTTAAATTTCTATAATAGAAATAGAAAATATTTTAACAGTATAAACAAATGATATTGTTAGACTGTGTTATTGAATGAAGATTACTTAGTGATAGTTGCTTCCCTTTAAAGGTATACAATATGTGTAAGCAAATTCACATATTGACGGACAGACATTATTATTTGTTTTCAAAGTGCCTCCCTAGATAGTATTATTTTTGTACATATGCCATTTAGAATAAATAACTTGAAGTTCCATATATTATATACAATAAATAACATGATAATAATAAGATATAGTTATAATGTTCTAAGGTTGGTAAGTAGATGGTAATTTAATAATAACAGAATATATATATAATGCATACAAACCGTGGAGTTGCATTAGGCTAAACAAATGGTTATGTTCGAGAAGAGTAAACTGATCTCGCATTGTCTTAGATATTTGCGATTGGGAGGGTAGATGTGAATTGTTGATTAATGTTATGTTTCTTTATGTGAATCTTTTACAGATATTTGTGTACATTAGACCTTGTTGTCATGGACGTATGTAAACCAGAGATGTGTAACACAGGAGTGATTGATTTAAAAGATGTATAATCTTTCAAAATGCGAAATCACTCTTTAAATCTTTGGATTTGAAAATACATCTTTAACTCTCTACATTGAGATTGATTTTAGTCACATGAAATGATTAAAACTAACAGATCAGATGTGTAGATGTAGTATGAGACAATAGATACAGGATATTGTGAAATAAAAAGAGATAACATGCGCACTCTAAGAAATACAGTGATGATACACAGTAAATTAGACTCTCTAGTGTTATTGTAAAGCTTAAAATATTTGCGAGTATATATGAAATTTGGTTATAAAAAGTATTTTTATAATATAAATTTCTTTGCATTTGACATTATGTATTTTGACGCAATATACAATAATAATAATTTGTGGCTGAAGCTCATGTCTGTAATTTTGTTTATAATTGTAAACTTAAATTAAAAATAGTTAAAAACAAAACAATTTGCGTGCAGTTAAGTTCGAATAGTTTTATGGCGTTTGTAAACAATTACATTTAAAGCGTTTATAATGTATTGAGGGAATGAAAGAATCAATACCTACATGGATTAATAGACATTTGCATCATATCATGGTCAACTGAACGAATCATGTCATAGAAAGAAAAATAATGAAAACATTTATTCTAATGACATTGCAACACATTCAATTAATATTTTAAGAAATGGCATTAAATAGTAAAAGGTATATTAAGCACATTTAAATACATGTTACCTGAGAGGATCAGGATAATCGGTTTAACTAATTATATAATGGTCCACCCGTTCGGTGTGATATTCTACACTGAGAACGGTGAACAAATTAACGAAAATCATTTTCATTGATTTGTTGTTGGAAATGTGTGACAATTGGTTGACAATCTCCATTAAATTGGAATTGGTTCACAACCTCCATTAAATTGGGAAATGTATTATGGTTCAAATGAGCACCTCCATTAGATTGGAAAATGGTTGACAACCTTCATTAAATTGATAACAGTCGGACATTTCAAATGAATGTCTCCATTAAATTGGAATTGGTTGACAACCTCCATTAAATTGGGAAATGTATTATGGTTCAAATGAGCACCTCCATTAGATTGGAAAATGGTTGACAACCTTCATTAAATTGATAACAGTCGGACATTTCAAATGAATGTCTCCATTAAATTGGAATTGGTTGACAACCTCCATTAAATTGGGAAATGTATTATACCTAGTTCAAATGAGCACTTCCATTAGATTGGAAAATGGTTGACAACCTTCATTAAATTGATAACAGTCGGACATTTCAAATGAATGTCTCCATTAAATTGGAACTGGTTGACACCTCTCATTAAATTGAGAACAGTCCACGCTGTGAAAGCATTGGATGACGCCTATATCATCCTAATAACAGGTGATGCCTCTATCATCTTAATAACAGGTGACGCCTGTTGCGTAAGTTCTAATGTAAAGTGGTACATAACTCAAACTGTGAGGTTACCAGATGATGCCTGGTAGTCCGGATGCAGGTAACACCGTAAGAACTTAGTAACGTAAAGTACAGGTGATGTCAATAAGTACATGAGGTAAAGCGACGTAGTTTTATGTATGTAAAATGAAATGATGTATGATAAATGAAAACTTTACACGGATAGCGCCCGTAGTAAAAAGTTGTGTATACCATTTATTAAGAGAATTATAACCGTTTCTAGTGTGTGAGATTATCCCATTTGCGAAGGAGTGCTTGATGATTCAGGAGCACTTCTATAATGCTCAGTATAGGGTTCGATATGTCGATATATCAATGCAGCAATATGCGGTCACGATGCCTGGCTCGGAAATAATACCAGTGACATTGGCGAGGTTTCATAGAGTCTGAGAGGAGGCAGATTGTGTTATTGAGTTATGTGTAAGTTTGCCATTGAAGACTGTCTGTATAGGTACAAGAAGTGTACATCTGTTGTTGGTTAAGTCATCTATTAGACGTCTGGCGTAAAGCACTATTTGTTAAAAAGAAAAGGTTGGAATACCTTTTAAGAGGAATATAAATTGTCATGGTGGTTTCTAAACTTTGTCAAAATCGTTGGAATTTACAGGATAAGAACCTTGGTTACATGTTGTCTATGGTTTGCATCTTATTTTGAAGCTTTTGTTTTGGAAGTTAAATTACGTACAATAAACTTATTCACTACGTACGACGTGTCTCACTCCAACGTTCACTGCATTGGGCGTGACCCATCCCAGTACCGGCATTTAGTAGCGGCAGTCATAGTGTTATATTCTCATATTATATTGTATATGAATAAGGTTTATCACTAAGACTATATAAAACTAAAATATTATTCTAAAGTGTAAGAGTGAAATCAAAATATTACACCACTCTTTTGAAGTCGATCTGAGCTTCGTGTTTCAGTCATCTTACCGTAAAGTATCTAACTTTACAGCACAGCACACTAAAAAAAAAGGGTTTAAGATTGTTAAAATATTGTAACTTAAGATTGAGTTATAGGTATCTATCTGACACTCTCCCTTGGCGTGGAGTTGCTTATGAGTTGAGAGGAAAGGTATGGGCTGCTCTCCACGGTGGTGATCAAAGTACGCGTGGAGAGATCAATCTGGTTTTGATGCTCAATCGAGTGCTACTGCTGATTGCTAGTGAATAGGGTTTTGGCGGTTTCCGCTGTCCTCCGATTCGTCATTGTCAGCCGAGGCTTTTAGGCGGGCGTTGGTTTCATTTATCAAGTTCAAGTTTCGGAAGCGGAGGCGAGGAAACCTGTACAGGGTGGTGTGTGTTCGGTTGCAGCATTCGCGCTCCGTAAACGTCCTGTTGTTACGCGCAGCTTGTACCAGGGTGCTAATAAGTTGGTACTCGAATTTTATAGGTAAAGACCTATTATAATACGTAGTTTCTTGCGCACCGGATTTAAGTCATTTCGAAATTCGAGATGTGCTTCATAAGTCTGTTTCTAGCCACTGCCCTTCCAGGGGATGGGCTATGTGTGTACTCTAGTGAGTATTTATTAAGAGGGCTTTGCGGGTACTTTCCGAAATGGAAGTTAGTCTCGTCTTTGGGTGAAGCATTTGAACTATTTGAGTACATTGGAACCCTTTGGTACTTGGTATGCAGTTGATGGATTTCTTCGAAATTTTAGAGTTACTTTCATTAAGCTGGCGGTTTGCTTCTAATTAATACTGCCTCGTTGGTCTAGTGGTTAGCGTATGCGGCTGCTGATCAAGAGGTCTCGGGTTCGATTCCCGGGTCGGACCAAATATTGTTTGTGTGATTCACAAATATTTGTTTCGGAGTCTGGGTGTTTTCTATGTATAATATGTATGTATTTACAAAAAAAAAAGTATGTTTATGTATTTATATCAGTTGTCTAGTACCCATAACACAAGCTCTGCTTAGCTTGGGACTAGATGATGTTGTGTGTCAGATGTCCGAAATATTCATTATTATTATTATAATAACTTGGAAAGTGACTTCCACGCTTCGCAGCTTCGGTGCACTTGCAATTCGCTTAATATCAACAATCGGTGCGTCATCATCATCATCAACAGCCTTAACAGTCCACTGCTGGACATAGGCCTTTCCATAGAAAGATGTGGTTCGGTGCTTGAATAGGCTGATTATTGTGGATTCGTACTGGTAGGAAAAGAACTAGACGAATACTTCTTACCAAAGCGGCGGAAGCCGAAAAGTGACGAAACGAGTCGATAAATATACACATATATGGAATATGCGAAAAAAAAAAAAAAAAAAAAAAAAAGAGTGTGGAATGCTATAGAGGAAAAACGCACAGTAGATGATTATCGTAGCAGCATCATCTATAATCGATTTCTGTTTCATTCATAGTTGTAAGATTGTTCATGCCGTCAACCTATTAACATTTATTAAGTTTGCCGTTTATTGTAATGCAAAGAAAAAATACAAAAAGGAAGGGATGTAGTGTATGCGATTATTCGAGTTACTCGAACAAGCATACATACGCTGTCTCGGGTGCCACGGCTAGCAACACTGCCGGCAAACTGTCACTGTCGACACGCGCACGGCGCGGAGAGGTGTAGTGAAGGGCAGAGTAAAATACGTTGTGTCGTGAGCATTGTCGAGCCAGTGTTTAGTTATTGCAGGTTGAAAGGAACTAAACAAACACTATAACTATAATCCCGGGTCATTGAAAGAAGATCTCAGTAGGTCACTTTAGTGTGGGTCACCTTATGCCATTGTCTACATTCGCAATGAAGATGGTGACGACGACGATTTAGGCATTGTAATGCTATATATGTTTCTCTTCTGGCTATAAAGTCAACAGGAAGATCACGAATTTGGAATATTCTCAAATGACCGAATGAATCATTTAAATAGGTACATATTATTTCCTTGGAATCTCAAGAGCACAAGTGCATCATTAACTGCCCATAACGTCCCACTACTGTGCTCTGGTATTCTCATACGTACACACGATGGCCAAGTGCGGGTTGGGGACTGCGCAAGTGCATAGTTACCCTTTCTAAGTTAGGAAAGGTTAGCTAGTTTCTAAACACCCACACGCACTTGGCATGAATTAATTTCAGATTCTTATCACCACGGTGTTCTGCGAGAATGTGATATCATTCTCGTCAAGCCCGCCCATATGTTCTGAAGAAAAATATAGAAATATTTTTTTATTAAATCTCGATTCACCCGACACCCGTTTTTTTAGAACATAACCAATCGAAACCAAAATCTTCCTATACATGAAATATCAGAAGCATGCAAACTGGTATCTGCCGATCACACACACACACACACAGATACACACAAGTGAATTATAAGAGAAACGAAAGTCGTTATCTTGTTGTCTTATCACAGTTTTCGCGATTACAAATTTATGAGACGATGACCTATACCGATCTTCGAGAAAGTTTTCTAAGATCCTCAAAATTAAGTTTGTGATTTCTCACGTTGCATCTATATAAAACTGACTAACACTTCTCATAAAAGTATGTGGTTTTAATAGTATTGGTGCGTTTCACGTAAGCAAGAATCAAATTATCGTATAACGTAGGTTGTTACATTAAAACTATCAAACTTGCAGTCTAATGTTTATTAAATACTGAATATAATAACAAAACACTTTAACCACAATAATTATAATGATGCCAATGATGTGGAATGCTGTATTTCTTATAGTAGATTAACCACGTTAATTTTGATGACGCTCAATGATGCAAAACTATCCCACTAAGCTGTCATAGTGTTGGTCGCCATACTGCATTGACTGTACTCACAATAAGAATGGTGACCCTCTACTCTTGGAATCTATTCATTCTTTCCATAAGGCAGGTTAGAGTAACTTTGGTAGCCTTAAATACACGAAAAAAGACATATAGAAATTTCTATAATAAATCTTTGCAGCTACTACTAATACATTTATATCTAGCCATAACTAATACCTATTGATTTTAAATATAATGTTTATTGTAATAAACAGACACGTACCTATATGTCGATATATTCACTACAAATAAATAAAAATTAATGTAATCATAATGTGCTGTGTTATAAATGAAAGAAGGCTAAATCGATGCTGTTTCGTAAAAATGATAAACAATTGTTGGCAGTACGTCAAAAATGTTTCCGAGGCTAACATCACGTCGGCACGTGCCACCGAGTTGAATGTAGTTTTTTACACCTTTTTATATTTGCTGGTACACATACATAAGAGACAGAACCCACGTACACTCTAATCGCTTGAAAAATGGAGAATAATACGAATAAAAAGGAAAGGTCAGAATATAAGTCTTCATCACTTTGAAATAAAAACATTCGTGAATTATACTAACATATATAAAAGATAAACATTGAAACATTTAACACTGACTAGGTAGGTTGCTTCACTCCGTGATAAAGGCCTCCCGTGGGGTCCAGGTGTTCCTCTTCACACACACATTACCTCTTCTTGAAAATACTTCAGCATGACATCTTTTATTGACACAACTAATAAAATACTTATATGTACATAGTCAAAAGTTCAATACTTTTTTAGTTTTTTTGTACCAAATATGAAACCGCAGTTTAATGAAACGTAATATTATTATCACCTTTTTATATAATTCTGCAGTCATGAACTTGTTGACTTCTTTGACCATATTAAGAAAAAACTCAAGATGATTCTTGATATACAAGTGTGCAACCTCTAAGAACATTCAAATTGAATTACTTTTAAAGTGTTTGTATTTAATAAAAATTTTTTTTTTTAAGTCCTAATTGGCATTATACCTATAAAGCTATACTACACAAATAATTTATTACGAGTATAGCACCGACGGCAAATTGATATATAAAATAGATTGTGTATCAAATGTCGTACCAGAAAAAATGTCTTCGATACATTGAGTGCTGCCATGTTTTATTTCCGTATCTATTTTTTATAATCTTTAAATGCCTAGGTAATTAGGTAATCAAAGGGCAAGGCCAGAATTTGGGAACCAATAAACTTGACAGCAATGTCTTGGAGACACTGCTTAATGTTTTAGAATCGTAAGAGCTTTTATTATCGAATGAAGAGCATCAATTAAAAAAATTAAGTAAGTAGGAAGGGAGTATGAATTCTGCTAATCTCATTCAATTAGCGATAAACAACAAAATACTTATTGACATCTTTTTAGGCTGTTAGGTAATCTCCCGGATACAACCCGGTGGTGGTTATGTCGGACTCGAACAGCCAAAAAACCACACACCATTTTCGGTACTAGGGAACCAGGTGTACCCGAAAAAGGAAATTCTGGTAGATGCTATTCTCCCGTGTGGGAACTCTGATGTTCCCTTTCTACCTTCAAAAGAGCGCTAGTGCTGCTTCTGCTAAAGCGATGAACAGCCTTAGTAATTGCTTGACACCTGGTTTCGAACAAGCCCATTTATGCCGAAGCATGACTCTTCCTCGGTGAAAAGTTCTCAGGCAGAAGTGGGAATCAACGTTAAATTTATTTACATAAATCATTCTTTTCACACTTGCTAGGTTTTGTAAGAAGTTAACACATTGTCGGTGATGACAAATTTATCTAAAACAACCTTGACACGTATCACTTTCAGTTCTTATAATATTAACAACAATTCAATTCTTGACAATACCAACTACTAATGTTTTATCTTTTTGCTACATACAAAGTTTCAAATATGAACAACTTTTTAAATCCTATTACTCACAGCTTAAATTTAATCATCTAATTAATCTAATTGATCACAGTCGCTTAAAGTGGCTTTAGTGTGATTAATTGTGAGATGAAATATCAAGGCAATCAGTTACACCAATATCAATAAAGTTTAAATGTGGTATAAATACGATTAAAAAGTTACGTTGTGTGATATTACGTCTTATTAAAATTAACGACGTAAATTTAGTTCAACCTAATTAATTTGATTTTTTTTACATGCTGGTAGATATTATGATTTTGTTTATGAATTACATTTAGTTGATTGTAGCTTAAAAATTTTTTTTTTCCTTTATTGTTATCTCTTGATTGTGTAACATGTTACGAAAAATATAGAAAATCTGTACTATATTTTTATAAAACTGAACAGTTTGTTTGAACGCGCTAATCAAGCAAAAAAGTTCCTTCACTGTTAGATAGCTCATTTATCGAGAAATGCTATAGGCATGTATCATCATACTAAGACTAAAAGGAGCAGAGTACTAATAAAAAATGTTGCAGAAATGGGAGAAAATTATTAGTATAGGATAAACTGCTAGGAATTGCTATACGGATGACTGGACAATGGATATAGTTAGTGCCATATTTTCAAGTACAAAACGTCAACTTGAACTTTGAGTATTACACAAATTTAATAGATATTATTGTAATTGTATAAGATAAATATCATCATCATCATGTTAGCCAAAAGACATTCGCTGCTGGACATAGGCCTCTCCCAAACTTCTCCACAGCAACAAATCGTGTTCTGCCCGCACCCAGTGGCTTCCAGCGACCTTCACCAGGTCAACGGACAACCTTGTGTGCCTACCAAAGTTGCGTCTTACGATACGAGGTCGCCATTCAAGGAGTTTATGTCCTCGTTCATCGTTTCTGCGAGCAATGTGCCTCGCCCACTACCACTTAAGTTTAATAATTTTTGTACAATATCGATGACCTTGGTTCGTCTGTAGATCTCCGCGCTCCTCTGATTCATTCACGCAGAGAAACTCCAAACATTGCTCTTTGGGCGACTTGGAGCTTTCTTATGAGGCCCATTGTGAGCAAATACGTCTCGGTACCTTAAGTCTACACTGATTAAATACTTTGTCCTGACATGCGGTATTTGAGACGAGAAAACGTTACGCAGCTTCCCGAACGAACCATACATATTACGAGTATAAATAACAACAAAAAACAGCCAAACTCTGAAACAAATATCTATAGATCATAAAAACATTTGATCCTGTGGAGAAGCGGGTGTCATGCCCGTCCAACCCAAAGGGAGGATCCTCCTACTAGGCGAGGTGATCTTGCCTGGCGGGCCACGTTGCAACGGTTGATGGTGGGCAGTTGCGTATATGCTATTCGGCGCTGTTGTATTTTTTTCGCTTTCATTTTATGTATAAGTCGCCACAGGTCCGACCCAAGGTTATTAAAAACATTAAGTTCTAAGTAGCTATATACTTAGGAGTAGTATATAATATCCATGTGTGTTTATTACGGCAAGACTTTCACAGTCGTAGAAGCAGCATTTACCCAACACCAAATGTGTCAATATTGGAAAGTAAAGATGTCCAAAGTATTTATTTTATTTAGTTATAGCTTATGGGTTTTCTCAGTCCTTAAACTGTCTGTGTACCAAATTTCATTTCAATCGGTTCAATAGTTGTGGTGTGAAAGCTCGACATACATACAGAGTTACTTTAACATTTATAATATAACTAGTAAAGATTATTGAAATAAATAGAGAAAAAAGCAAGCAATAAGAAAGATCAGAATATAAAATCTGCCAAGTGCGAGTTTAATAATACAACCTAAAATCATTAATGACTTCTTATATATGCCTTTTTTTAGTTTACTTTTGGCGTGCTTCCTTGGGAATATAAATGTTTATGGAAAATAGCACAGGAAAATTGTTACTTTCCTATAGAGCAGATTAATGCATGTGAATTTTAAAGTAACTTAAATAGAAATTAGTGGTTTGAAAATTAAACTTGTCGTGTGTCAGTTGACAGTGTTTTTTTTTTACTTTCTCAAGCCCTTTATATTTGGGGTTCATTTATTTCTTATAATTATGCGTAGAAAATTGGTCAAAACATGAAAATTTGTAAGTTACAAGCAAATAAAACTGAAATAAAATTCTATAAATTCTTTATTTGGAACTATTAACAAAATTACAATTTATAAATACGTTCGTTAATGACTGCTTTAGAGAAACACTGTATGCAAATATGTACGCTTAAAATATCAAATTAATATTTTTTTACGTTCAGAGAATAAACGGCGCTTGCATATAAATATATTTTTTTAAAGTTACAACAACGGCTTAGTAAAGAATATATTTCTAAATAACATTTAAATACTTCGAATCAAATGAATTGCATAGGAAACACTAAACTTTAATACATGTGCGAAAAAATTGACAATAATCGTGTCATGTACTTGCTTTAAATCTAATAAAGGCCACAAGTTGACATTTTCACTTAGGTAGTATAATTATAATAATGTATCTAGAAGGTCAATAAAAGTTCTATTACAATTGTCAAATGTTATATTAAGTTTTGTTACTAGCAATTTGAAGGTGAAATATAAAGTTCAGCCTTTATTAATAACACTAGGTGACATACGCAGCCCCGTCGGCGTCTAATAAGGCCCGTACTGTAATGTTTTACAGCGGAAATAAATTTGTTTACCATAAAATAGGTTATTGTTGAGCCACTCGCTACTTTAAAATGATATATAATAGACATATGCTATCTCGGATTTTTTAGAACTTCTAAGGGGTAACAATTCTTAAATGTATCGTTTTGTGAAACTTTAACCGTTTAATCAAATCACCCTTTCAAATGAAATCATTTTCCCTCGTTTTCGCAACATGTTTTATTGGTACTCGGCTTGTATTAATCTTAATGTAACATGGTCTATAGCATCCTCGATAACCGGGCTATATAACTTTGAAAGAAGTTTTTTAATTGGATCTCGCACAAAACTGTCATAATGATGACTGTGTACAAGGAAAAGTTAAATTATGCTGATTTATTTAAAACAAAATAGCAAATTAAGTAATAAGGACGAATTCCAATCAGAAGGCGATCTCTTTGTTTTACAATAAAAAAAATTGTTCCCTCTATTTAAAGTGTAGTCCGATGGTTTTTTTTTACGCAAGAGATGAGCTCAGGTGCAACTGAGAAAATGTTTGTTATGAAAGCATATTGTACATTGTGTCGAGATATTTTTGCAATTAGATTGGCGTAATAAAAGAGAGGTTAGAAAGAGGCCTGGTTGTTATCTAGCTGGGATTGCTTAGTTATGAAATGTGTTTACATACCACTCGTTTCGAGCCTCTCCAAAACTATTTTATTATGAACTTTTTCCTGCGTCTCATATAGAAGCATGTAACACTCACAAATAATGAGACTATCTATTGGTAAAATAAAATCAAAATCGGTTTTGTAGATTCAGAGTTTACCCATTATAACGTCCCAAAATCACAACCTCACTTTATCTCTTTACACTTGATATAAGTTTTTTTTCTTTATCATACGAAAGTGACTCTTATCTGCATCTTCTGCATCATTCTTCCGGCCTCTGGAGGCCGTAAGAATTATGCGGAATGATTGGACCTCCGGTTTCACACTCACCGACGAAAGACCACAGCATGAATGCTTTCGCCTTAGGTTGGTCTTCTATGTGAGGGTAGTACTGCCTCGGTCGAGCCGGTCCCCCATTTATGCTGAAAGCGTCTCTACTGTCTACGGACATAGTATAGATTATCAGTTTACCGGTTCTGCCAGGTTTAAAATAGACAGACGCTCGTATAAGAGGTACCACATTACTAAGTACATTAATGTTCTACTGATTGAAAATTTTAAAGAATATAAATAAATGTATAATTTAAAAATGAAACTTGTATTACGATTTAATAAACTTTATTCAACCATCAGCAATGAACTTCGATGAAATGACCTCTGATGTGTTTATTCTAAAAGTACATTTAGAATTTTTCTAAATACGAATATGACATTCAAAATAGAGGAATAATTTCGTATAGTTTGCTGCGACATATACAATATCATATTGTATTAAATTAAGGAAAATTTACAATAAACAATGTATGTAATGATGCATATTTTCAATTTAAATAGAAATCAATTCGTTACCTCAACCGAACGCGATATAATAAGTGTGTCTCATATCACAAGACTCACAACTAGAAGTAAATTTAATTAGCAATCTGCATTTAATACCCCTTTACATATATGTATATTTATATTTTAATATTGTATCTTTACATAGTAAACTTTTTTATTGAATAAGTCGAAAACTAATCTGAACATTAAACATTTAAATTTGGATACAAAGCAGCTACAATTACGTTATCTTAATGGCGTATGTAACACAAAACTGTGGTCATTAAATTATTAGTGACGTTTCGTGAAAAATAATTTTGTTAATTAACTGAAATTTGACTTTGGACTATTCTAACTGTCTCTGTAAGGTTAAATTTGAAATAATTTTACATGTTCAATAGCAATGTTTTTCGACATATGGGAAGATCTCACATTGTAAAGAAACTATTATGAAAATGTTTAAAGCTTGCCCGAAATATAATGAGTAATTGTGCTGTAATTAAAATTTCTATCCGAAAGTGACGTAGAATATAGGGGACGTCAGAACGGAAAACAACCTGAGTTAGGTTAACATACTCTGTGTAATCTTTAAGGGTTTTGATATTGATAAATTCTTAAAGACATCTTGAGTTACAACAACATACACTATGTTATACGTACCTACCTTATTTATTTATTAATCAATATCCTTTTATTACGCTTTCCCTCGGTATTCAGCTACCTTTCTTCCTGTTTACTTTCCTTACATCACTGAATTATAGTTTGTAACAGAGAAAAATAAATCAAATCACATAAGTATATAAAATGTACACGCCTGCTTAGAAAAACTTTAAAAATATGATCCCATTTATAAATACGTAGATGATACACACTTACTATTATGAATTAAACTCATCTCTTTGTCTTCTTTAATTATTTAAACAGGAGTTTTTGATTTTTTCAACGCTTTGTAGAACTCATACATTTGTATACATGAAAAACGTAAGTAAATCTCGTTTTCAACAATTAAAGTAATCACTTACGGTTAAGTCCTTTGTTTGTCTTCTCGCTTTTAGAGTTGGTAGATACTTACCTGAAATATAGAAAATATGACATTAATAAAACTACAAAATTAAAACATCCCATTTTATACATTGAGAGAGTTGAGTTGAGTTATAGATTACTTCAATGATTTTATACATAAAATATTTTCTTTCAAATGTTAATCAACTTGAAAAAAAAAACTATGAGAGACCCCGCGTCGGAGAGCACGTTAAGCCGTCTATGACAATTATTATTGGGAAGTCAGTGCCCTCAAATATACAGTCAACTACTTGAAACTTTGAATTTCAGTTCACCCTCAGGGTTGCAGGTCCGATGCCATTTGCTCAGTACAAAAACTGATATTCAGGTAAAACCGATTGAACGAGTAGCCGATCCGAAATAATGTTTGGAATAAAGGCTAGGAAGATGATAAAGTAATAAAAAATCGTGTTTGTGATGTCTTTCTATATATAGTTACATTGATAACAAATTGGGAACAAAATTAAAGTGAAAAATAAATGAGAACAATATTTGAAGGTATGATGTCAAAATTTAGGCTCAATCAATGCAATAACTCTTTGAAATTTTGAACCTTACACAAATCAACTTAACATTTTTATATACATCAATTTAAAAACAACGACAGTGCGTCTTCCTTAGTATTTTCTTACACAAAAATAAAACCATGAATTCCCATTGATTGACATATAACCTAACATTTGATAGCTGAACTTCGTGACATTGAGATTCTGTAATGGAAAGGAATCACGCTCGTGGGGCACGAGGTCAATGATCGTTATCCATAGATTCCTTCTAACAATGCTTGTAACGTTGGTCTATTTAGATAGATCAACTAATATGAGACTGCTAACTAAAGCCCGGAAACTTTGAATCTTTGATTTCAATATTAAATTTTTAGATTTTTCTTTAGTTAAGATTGGCCTAATGTGTAAACAAAAATCTGAGCCCAAAACTTTGAAAGACTAAAAAATTATATCATGCAAGGTATACATAGTGGAACTTTATTTAGGTAGTTTCCCACCGATTATCAATTATTCACACATTTTAAGAACACGTTTTTAGATGGTTGTAACTTCTATCTATTTTACTTGTCTTCCTTCTTTTTAGTCTTTACCTGAAATTCATAAAAATAATGTGCATTATTTTAAGTGTCAATTTTTTATTTTTCTATTTGGAAATTTTTCGGTACAGAATGGTGGTTGCGGAGAACCGATGCCAGTCGCTAAGTGAAAACATTGATATCAGGTAAAGGAATAAATAAAGGAAGATAATAGAATTGAATCCCAAAAATATACCGATTGGAGTCATTGTTGTATTATAGACCAAAACAGGACCAAAACTATTTGTGAAATCATTGGTAAGTTAAATAACTTACTGCTAGGCGAGGAGATCCTGCCTGTTGGGCCGCGGCTCAACAGGTGACGCTATTGTATATATCCTAATCGAAAAGATAGAACTTATTATCTTTTTAGACAAAAGACAACGCTCGCATTAGGGATATATTCCTGTGTCACGGAGGACTTTACAAACACACAAGAAACGGAGACAAAGAACACCCAGACACAGAATAATAATTTGAGGATCACACCAAGTGTAATCCAGCGTAGGATCTGAACCCATAACCCTTGGCTCTGTAGGAAGCGGCGTCGCGACCACTTCAACCGCATAGTGTTTATATAGGTATATATTACATGACATAGTTATAATCATCTTAATTCAAGTACAAAAGACCCTGTATTGAATGATCGCAGTAGAGTCGACAAAACTTTTACGTGTCGCTTCACTGGTTGCGTTCTAAGGAATTACAACCTATAATTGTGTTCACAACAATATATGTAGTGCGTGTTCTACCCGCGTGTACAACTTTGCGAACATAATTAAGTCAGGCGCTAAGAAGTTTTATTAAGATCTTGAACGAACCTTGAGTCTCACGCTCGCGTACGTGTAATGGTACTGTCTTACATAAACTTAGAACTGGTAAAGTAAATGATTATAATCATAAAGATTGTTGTAAATAGAACTTCGTTTTACAAACATGAATATCTTATTTCAATAAAGATTATAATTGAATAGTTAATATTTTCACACATAGGTAGAAATTGATTGATAGAAGTCACAAAAAGTTATGCTGAAATGTCACTTTGTACTACGGAGTAAAATGGGTTTCCATCAATAGATGGTCCAATTTTGCACAAGCATCTCAAAGGTCACCATAATGTGAATAACCATGCTGCATTAGATTCTACCTATGCTTTCCATCAGGCAGAGTGTAGTCATTTTGACAGGCTCATACAAAAAAAGAAAATAAACAAAACCTGTGCTGTATAGAAAAGGCACAAAAATTACAGAATGATTTGGAACCTATTTCCATTACCTACTCCATTATAAAACTGTTATTAACTAGTCCTGAAATTCCATAAAAAAACTGTAATTGGTAAAATAATTGACAGTCTACTAGGTACATACTACTACTAGGCTATTTAATTTAAATTCCATTCCACTTACTAAAACGCATACAGCCCTTATTATCGTAAACTGTATTGATGTCTACTACTCTACTTAAACTGAACGACGGTTATGAAATCTTATGACGACAGTAAGTTAAGACATCATCAAAGCTTTTAGTAATTTCTATAGCTCAAATATACAGCAAATCATATGTTATACTCACACCGATAAACAAACATAACTTGCTATACAAACTAAATGTCTAATATTGTAACTATTGGTACTATTATGTACTCTGTGCTATTGGTTTGATTATTTGCCTTTGGTAAGGAACTGACTCCCAACACACAGCGCTATTTCGAGAGTCAGGGCTGTTCAATGTTTTGTAAACCACTTTCTGTTACAATAATGATTATTATTAAGCCACTATTGGAACAAATCCTCTCTTTCAAAAGGAGGTTTCCACCTATTATCCAGGTCTTGCTACACAGATTGGTATGGAGTTTGTTGCAAGTGTGCCAATGACTGTATCCTTGGAATGAAAAGGGGTTTTAACACTCATTTTTCTTAATATAGACTATATGTTAGATAAGTAATACATAACATATAAAAAATTGTTTAAACATCCCATATATATATTAGTTATAAAATACATATTTGATTATTGGCAGACTGGTTTCCAAACTGGGTAAGAACCGAATATGGATAATATGGATGACCAGGCTCCCATCACGCAGCTTAAACACAGTATAAGAGAGTGTAACATTGTACCTTAGTGCAGAAGTGTGCAAAACGACTAAAGAAAAAGAGGAAAAAAAATACATCTAATTTGGGGTGATTGTGCGTGTTTGTGTGTGTGAGCGCAGGTATATGTGTCGTGTGTACGCATGAAGGTGAGTGTGTTATGTCCAGGTTATTATTTTCGTATAGCTAAGAGTTTTTCCATTTCATCGTCGTCTAGTTTGACCGAAAGTTTGTGAACTGATCCTCCAATTAGACTGACTCAACTATTCTTTTGCTGGGTTTTGTGTTTTTCAAAAAACAACAACTAAAACTTTCACTACATAAAGACTTCCTACGTTTTGTTAATTTGTAAAAGACCGAATGACTCATTCAGAGAAAGTAGACAAAGCAGTTTATATTATGTTTGTGAAAGCACAAAATGGGACATTGAGACAAGTTCGCAGAATTAGCTTACAGTTAAAACCACAACAGAAAGCTGGTCGCTACATAGGTAAACTTAGATCGTGGAAATTGTGTTACCGAACCTCTTCAAGTTCATTTTCAATCGATTGAAAGTGAAAAGGAGGTTCAGTTCCTTTGCATGTTTCTGAAATCAAAACTTCTTTATTTCTTTAGAAGGGTATCCTCATTCTTACTTAAAATTTAAAAAAATGTAAGTAACTTTGTATGTTTTTTCACGGCTATACCGCTGTACTAATTTCAATGCAATTTCGCATCTATATACTTTGATGCTTGCAGAAAGACGTGGGCTACTCTTTACCGCGATACACGTGGAGTAAGTCGCGGGCAAAAGCTGATGTTTAATAATATATAAAAGGGTTATCTACTATGCCCCAGTGTTTCGTAGCCGTGTGGTTTTACTAAACTCTTCCTTCTATGTGCAGTCAGTCCTACTATGGAGCGCACTCCCTACCGAAATCAGAATGTCCACAAATCGCATTACCTATAAAATAAAAGTGCGCGCATTGCTTTTAAGCGAATTGTCAGTACAGTCGCTAGTACCTGTGTGTATATTTTTGTTATATTGAATGTATGTAAGTATACGTGAAGTTTTAATAGTGTAGTACTGTAATATAAAAAAAAACATTTATGTAAGTATTTTATTTACCTAGCGCGTCATATTTCTCCAGCAGAAGATTGATTGGGAGAGAATGCCTCATGGCAATAAGTCCGCCTATGTACATTATGTGCAGTAAGTTGAAAATAAACTAACAAATATTCAAACTTGTACCTTAATTATGTGAGTATTACTAAATATTAGAAACAGTAAATATGTTTTTATTATTTTCTGTCGTTATTTATTGTAATTATTTGCTCAGTACATTAATCCTTAGTGGAAAAACCAGGCTGTTTAATAAACGTACGGCTTATGTACGTTATGTTGTTGTTGTTACGGCGTATGTTATTGTTTAGTACATCGACTTTCCTTATCATTTAATCGAATAAGTCTTAAAAATAAATGTAGTATTTTGTTGTATAAACAAAGAACTAATAAAAACTTTATGAGAAACAAAATATCTTGTTGACTGCAATTGCTTAAAATAATATCTACATAAACATGACCCTAAAAATACACCCTTCGTAAAGTGTTTGACGTCAGTTACACACACATAAACCTCTTTTTCCTTTGCCAACTTAATCTTAGTATCGAGTTTAGCGGTCACTTAACGCTTTATAAATTAGGTACTCTCAAAAGCCATTAAGGAACTTTTTACAAAAGTATCGCAACCTAAATGTCGTGACAGTACCATTAATATTGAATAGCAAAGTAATATAAGATAAAAAACAACAAAACATCGCGGTGTGCTTAACGGTGTAGAAGCCGTACGAGTTTTGTGGAGGAGGCATTATGATGGGCACCAGGTCGCTTCGTATAAACAACTACAGAAGTGTGCACACCGCCAGTCGCAGACAACCTCACGAAGGCGAAGCATACTTGACGCAATCATTTGATACTCGTCTAACACTATCTTTACCAGTGATCGATACATGAACATGACATAACAAATTGTTTGTTTATTTACTTTTGTGAAAGTGTGTACGTGTTCTATTTTTTATTTGGATTTCTTTTGGTAAAGGTGAGAATTTTTTCCCTTTTTTTTTTGTTTAAATATCTATGCATAGGTAATAACATTTATAGATAAAGGACTTAGTATTAGTATAAAATAAGTATTTAAATAGTATTTATTAGTTACTGATTTTACGTAGCTGAGTAAAGATACAATAAATTAAAGTGCCAATATATTTAATAAGTATAAACCTTGGTGGTTATAAGTTGCTAATAATGTATATCTCCTGTAATTATTATTGTAAACATAAATAAATTAAAAAAAATATATTTGATGTTGGATGGATATTAGAAAAATTTAAATATATAAAAAAAAACTAAGGCATGTATACATATTTCTATAATCTTATTAATAGTTATCTTTGCATATTCTTTGTCACATACCATGCGTATAATACACATGATTAATCATTTTCGAAAATTGATTCAATGCGGTTAATGTAATTTTAATTCATAAATTAATTTTCGAGTTTATCATATTTCTAAACAATTTTTTATAGTCAACTAACTAAGCTATGCGTCATGCGTACGACTATAATATATATTCAAATACATAATTACATACAACACATTAATCAATAGAACAATTACAAGTTGTTGCCAAAGTTGGCGCCAACAAAGTTGTTGGGCTATATAAACCTATATCTACCTATTTGCAATGATCGCAACGAAGAATGATTGTAATTGTAGTCTTAACAACATGTTGTTTTTTTGCCAATCATAATAACTGCACCATTTTTGGCGATGACGCTTAGTAAAATGAACTAAACATATTTATTTTTATTAAACTTTATTTCTAATTAATATGGTTAAAAATATTATCCAGCAAAAACTTTAGCCTTTTTCATACTTCATCATCTACAGCCTTAAATAGTCCACTGTTAGCCATAGGCTTCTTCTTGCATATTTACTTACTACTAAAAACATGCGCTTACCTTTTCAGTTCCAGTTCCTTTTCCTTCTTATAGAATGGGAAATATTCAATGTTCTACAAACTAGTAAAAATCTATCTTATTTTTGCTTTACAACTCAAAATCATTGAATATGATTGTAAAATACCTTTTTGCATGATATATATGTACGTATCAAATCCTAATCGTTTCTAGAATATTAATATATTTAAGCTTCGCGTCACTGAAAAATAATACTAATTAGTTATTTATACTAATTTAATTTTAACTTTCTCTGTCTCTTTGTAACGTTTTTACGGCTAAACTACTAAATTTCAATAAAATTAGGCACGGAGATACTTAGATTTTTAAGCAAAGACAAATTTGCCGCGAAAAACGACATTATACATGTACGCGGTTGGAAAGCTAGCATTTTAAATATGTGCATTAAAATGTTAAGTTGGGTTGATTACGCTTCAAAAACCCAAAGGACTATGAACCGAACCGACTAAATTTTAACACGATGCATAAATCTTATGAACGTAATGTAACGTAAATGTTTCGCAGATCCCAACAATAACATTTCCATCTGCCACAACGAAATGTGATAAACCTATCATTTATCTATTATAGTGATAAGTTTAATGAAAGTTTTAAAAGAATTTTAGAAAACTTTTAAAGAAACAGTAAAGATCATACAAATTTGATTCATTAACATTGAAAAATACTAAGTATTGGCTACTTAGACCGTCCTTCCCTTTAGTATTGTTGTAGCGTTGACAAGACTATTCATATTATTTACTTAACAGGTTTTGATGAAATATCCATCGACGATCGAAGATGTAATCATTAATTAATGCATAACTTGATCTTGTTAATAGAATTTCCTCAATAGGTAGGTTGTCACAGCACTAGCGTCTACTACTTAAATTAGATCAAGTATGCACTTATTCATGGTTGTTTATCATAGTAATTACATCTCTAAGTGATGATGGTACATCTACAACACAAAGCCATTACCCGATCATCTTAGTTCTTGACTCAGAGCAAATGTATAAGCTGTTAGTCATAGACATGTTGTTGCTTTCTTCGCAAACATAGACAATTTCTATTTTTATATGAAATACAATTGAAGTGTCTGAGTGAATTCACAAAAAAAAAAACTGTTAGACGGACGGTCTGTTTGTTCCGGCTAATCTCTAGAACAGTTGGAGCGATTGATATAAGGAGTAACTTGGGTCACTTTTAAGTTACGTGTGATGGTTGTTGAAAAATTTACAAAAACAACTACCGCGGCTAAAACCGCGAGGCTAGAAAAATATAAAAATCATAAAATTACTCTGTCATAATTAAGAAACGCACAACCTAAATTGGATCGCAGTTTAAATTAAAGCACGAATAATTAATTAAATGTACAAATAAAAGATACCAAACATGGCGTGGGAAACAAAACTAATACATTTTAGAAGGTTTTTTTGTGATATTTAGAGCAACACCGCAAAGCCTTGAAGCGTGTAATTATAACAACTGTTGTAAATGCAAATAATGTAGAGTTGTTCTATTTTAAGCACAATTGTGGTGTTTATAAAGGTCATTTTTAGTAATTACTATTTCTATGTAAAATACTTCCTTATTCTACGGCATAAGTTAAACAAAAGGAAGAACATGTATTGTTTAGAATTAACCGTCCATTGTTTATCGTGAAAGGTTACAAAAAACTTTTGCAACTAATTGCGAAAAATATTTCCACAAGCCTAGCCCTAAAGTTTAATTTAAAAAGTTTTTAAGTTGTTGCTTGTGCAAAGGAGTGATGCAAAGAAGTTTAAATTTCTACTACTATACCTAGATGAATCAAAACGTTCAATAATAATTATAAAAATTACTAGTTTTTTTTTTGGTTTATCCTTTTACTGTAAAAATGGCCATCGAGATTTTAAATAAAGCCATTTAAAGTAGAAAATTCAAAAATGTTTCATTTATATTTGGTTAGTTAGAACCTTAAGTAATAATAGATTTATTGGTATCTTGAATATATACAAACTAAAGTCAACTGTTTTTTTTTAATTAATCTATCTCATTGCACAAAGTAAGAACTACGACGCACAAGGTCTTAAGGTCTTCAGCAGGGCATTAAAAAGCCGGAGATCTGTGTAAAGAGTGCACGAGCTACAGACTTTTGATATTTTCGATTTGTAAATCCTAGTCTATACCCGCCACTTCACCCACTACGTGTTATTTTTATGTATAAGTTTAATTACATTTTTCACTCCGTTAGGGATAAAATTATCCAAAATCCCCTCTCTTAGTATAATATAGTGATCGCCTTTGCTCCTCAAGGAAAACACATGACAAATTTCAGCTTCCTGCGTCCAGTAGTTTCGGCTGTGCGTTGTTTGTCAATCAGTCAGTAACGGAATAACTTTATATAATTATATTGATGCGAAAAATGCGCAATTATTACAACTCGACAACGAAGTGACATTTTGACTTATTTTCCCACACGGCCATAGATCGGACGAAAATGATGACAAAACTCACTCGCTCGGGATCTCGTTAAGAGTACATATATGAGGAGACTCAATGCTACGACTATTTTGGTACGTGATGAGAATCACGTGTGACGTGAATCAAGTGTCTGTCAAAAGCAAGTTCTGTTACTATTTATTACGTACTGCTCGTAAATAATAACCATTACTAGGAACTGTTACGTTTATTAAAGACTTACTAACATTTCTAACTCTACGTCATCATCAGCATCAACAATACCTTTAAACTATTAATTGTGATTTTAGTATTTGTATTTATTCTTTATTGTACACACTAAAAACTTTAATATACATGGTGCAAGGAAGTGTTATGTACAAAGGCGAGCTTCTGCTTAACCTAAGTTGAGCTTCCTTCCAGCAAACCCCTGAGTGAGTAGAGGATAGCCGAGAAAAGTAAGTCAGAGCCACAGGCAAAAGTTAGTTAATAATATTTTTTCATTGACTGATTACTAATCAAACGAATGACGGGTTCAAACCCCACCCAAAAATCTAGCGTTATTTATGATATATTTTTATGATAATGTTATAGAATTCCGTAAGACCCGTATAGTTTAATATTAATTTATTACATTCTTGCTTTATAACAATGTTTTCAATAATTTTACGAGGTTGTCTACCAATCCGTCTAAATAGATTTTATTCTTCCACACGTATATTTGTACAACAAAATTTAACGCGGCAATAGTAATTAAATTCACAGATCCAATGACACTTCTATAATTTGCCACGTAAATGGGAGATTTTAAGGTGATTGGCATCTTGTGGCATTTGTTATTCACAAATGTACATGTCACAGTTAATTCGATAATTAGTATGTTTGATATAGGGCTTTTAGTATGTTAGTATGGCTGCTAAAAATACAAAAGTTGAAATAGAAATATAAAAAAACATTACCAACTTAAAAATATTAGCTGCATTTGTTTCTAAAAATCTAAAATTTATAACACACTTTCTCAGCTTTTCAGCCATGAATTCGACTCCGCGTATTTCGGTAACCACGGTCAATAGTAGTAAGAATAGAAATATCTTCATTGTAAATTTCATCCAAATCAGTTTAGCTGTGAAAGGTGAACATACAGACAGAGTTTCTTTTAAATGTATAACACAACTAGCTTTTGGAAGCGGCTCCACCATTGTTTGGTGCAATGCAGCAAGGTGACCCACACCACATGGTGGTTTAGTGTGATTTTTCTGCATCATTCTCCCGGCCTCCGGAAGCTAGGAGGATGATACAGAATTGTCGCGTGTGATTTTATGTGTAAACGAGTGTCGAGTGTATGTCGGCTATTGCAACAATGAGTAGCCTATGTCTTTATCCGTGGCTCAATCTATCTCTTCATTTCATTTAAAATTCTTCCAAATCGGTTCATCGTTTCAACCATGAAAGCGTAACAGACAGAGCTTCTTTCGAATTTATAGTAATAGTGTGAATCAACATGATCAGCCTATTGCAGTTCACTGGTGCACATTGAACCTTCCCCTTGCACGCCATACTGATAGATTATTATTAGTATGGATAGTATGAGTTTATCAGGGTTCCATAATTATGAACGTACAAAGAAATATTTTTCATCATCATCATCATTTTTAATAACTATTCTTATTTAAATATGTCACACCAACACACACATCTATACATTTGCTAACAATCTGCGTAAATTTATTTAAATTACTCCTCTTTGAAAATAATGAAACCATTTCAACAGACACCATATTTTATTGTCATAAAATCTGTTACACCATATAATCGAATGAAACGCCTTTTTGAAATACAACTATGAGTGACCTCGATACATGGAATTAATAAGGACACATTAGCAATAATATAGTCGTATAAAACACCACGCAATCAAATAGGTTTGATGTTATGTTTTCATAATGAAAAGGTATTAAGAAATCTGTAGGACTATTATAAAGAGGTAAAGTTTGTGAGTTTGTGACGTTGTAGAGTGTAATCTCTAAATCTTTAATCTGTAATTCTTCTTCTTTGCCTATATTATTCCCAAGACCAGTGGCGTAACAATAGGGTGGCAGGGCTGGCAAAATGCCACGGGCCCCCGACCCAAGAGGGCCCCGGCCCAAAAGCTGCGAGCTCAAAAAATTTTTTTTACACTGTACCTGAGAGTATTTTATTTGAAAGGTATATTTTTATAAGTTCTGCTTAAAATCCAAAGTGAGACAACTAAAGACCATAATACAATTTCAAGTTAATCGTTAAGCATTTCAACCAACGTAAACAAAAATATTTAAAGATTCACTTTTAGAGATGTACACGTTACCCGTGGCGAGTAATTTTACGTACTTATGACCGTCAAAAACCGTCAATAATCCAGAACAACCATAACAAGGTACTAGCAAAAATCAAAGAGAATTATATTTTAGCATGAACAATGTTGTATCTTTGCCATATCAGTAATTAAGGGTAATTTAAAGATCTAACTGATCAAGTGAAAAGGTTCGTGATTGAAAACGGACATTGTAAACTTAAGGGCCTTTTCTTAAATATTTCGGACAAATATTAAATAAATATTTCGGACATCATAAAAGATCGTGAAAATAGATCTTTTCTAGAAAAACATTACTATATTGTTTCCAAGTCTGGCATGGAACTTGAACGTACATGGCTATTCTTTAATACTTCAGAAGGCGTATTGTGAACCGTGTTGGTTATTCGCAAATCGGGCATCTAAGAAAATACAAAATGTTTGAATTATGAGCTATGACGACTGGAAACATATTATGGTAGATGCCATACAAAGACACAAGACATCAAAAATTCATTTGGATGATAAAAAAAGAAAAATATTTTTGGCGCTAAGTACTTTCTAGGCTCCTTGATGTTACTCTGACTCTTTCAACGTGTTCTTTAGCCTTTCGTGGCCACAGAGAAAATGCAGATAGCAGTGATCCAAGCTCTACAGGAAACTTTTTTGAGTATTTTAGAGTTATTAGGTAAATACGACTCGATTTTACAAGAATTATTAAAGGCCAGATAAAATATTTAAGTCCAAAAGTACAAAATGAGCTAAATTCACTGATAAATGAAGTAATGCCGCACTATTCTACTCTATCATATTTGATACAACTCAAGATATTTCAAAAATTGATCAAATTTGTGAACTTTACCGTTATTGTATGATCGAAAAAGAAAGTAATGGCGAAAGCTAGGTGATTATAAAAATATAAAAATACATTAAATCGTAGATGTCAAAATGTATCACCTTTGTTTATTTCCTGTTAACACTTCACAGGTTGCCATGCATAACAAACTTGTATAGCAACCATAATGATACGCAGGTAACACCGCGGGGCGCAGATAGTATTCCATATATTTTATGAAGTTAAAGTCGTCACAAAATAAGAAGCCCGGTTTGACATTTGTCATCGTGGCGTAACTAATACGATTAATTCGTGTTTTTGAGTGCAATTTTTCAATATCAAGTTAAACTCGATGCTTATTTATGATATGCGTTGTGATAGTGTATGGGTAACATAGTAATTAAATAGGATTATGAATTTGATTTTTCAATTTCTTACATGCGGCATGTCAAATGACAAATGTCAAAACGGGCTTCTTAATTTGTGACGACTATAAGTATCTAATAAAGAAATTGAGTCTTCAACTTCAATAAGATTAAAAACATTAAACCTACTAGATGGGCTGGACGTTAAGATGCCGTTTTTGCTTTAAAAGTTCAGTTTGTTGATGTGTGAATGTGAAGTCTCCAATACGCATTAGGCTATCGTGGGCACTACAGATCATTGCCTCTCGCCTAAGAGATGGTCATTAGTGGGACATATACAACGTGTAATTGAGTACGTTAAAAATCTCGAAGTTTATTAAAATTAAACTGAGTACAACGTGACGATTTTTACTAATAGGGCCCCATCAAAAGAATTTGCCACGGGCCCCAGATGGTATTGTTACGCCACTGCCCAAGACTGTTTAGGGTCGGCGACTAGATCGACCAGTTTTACCTCAATTTTAGTTTCTACAAGGAGCGACTGGCAAATGGTCTAGTGTATTCTCTGGATGTACTGAACTGATTTAAAAAAAAAATTACCAATAGAAAGCCACATTATTTGTGAGTGTCATAGGGCAAAATTATGAAGCTACTACGCATCTCCTGACTCATTAACCCTCTCCTGAGACCCGAGGCCAGCAGTGCGACATTATGGGTAGTTGATGATAGGCTATCAAAAACTAATTACTGTGATATCCTGGATACACACGGGCAGAATTTCGGTCAAGAGATAGTTTGAACATCTTAAATATACACAAGAACTAAATGAAGACAGTTGTAATAATAATATTCAAAAGTAACGTTCAAGGTACCTATTATCATTTCGAAACCTATTTATGTTAATTACAAGAATGCTCACTTTACTGATTCAAGGGAAACCTTTAAACCTTCATTGAGAATCATAAATATGATATGTGGTAATAGACTCAAACTACTGCAGTTTGATAAAAAAATACTATATCATAAACATTTATACTTAGACAAAATCTAAGATCCATATTAAATTTATAACTTCGATAGTTTCTCTGTCTATCTGTCACGCGTCACGCTTTCACGGCCAAACCGCTGCACTGATTCTAATTAAATTTGGCAAGGAGATGCTTTGATTCTTGAAGAAGGATTTAGATACACTTTATGGCGGTAACCAAGAAATACGGGGGTGACGCAGCGGGCAAACGTTATTTGGGATATATATTAGAAATACGTTTATTTTCTGTGTCAAGTGATGATTTTTTTACGATATTGGATTTAAATAATAAATAAATATTTCGGACATTTTTACACACAACGCCATCTAGTCCCCAAACTAAGCAGAGCTTGTATTATGGGTAACTAGACAACTGATATAAATACATAAACATACTTTTTTTTTGTAAATACATACATATTATACATAGAAAACACCCAAACTCCGAAACAAATATTCGTGGTTCACACAAACATTTGGTCCGACCCGGGAATCGAACCCGAGACCTCTTGATCAGCAGTCGCATACACTAACCACTAGACCAAAGAGGCAGTCAACGATTTTTTAAATCATCTAATAGTAAACTTACCTTAGGTTATTAAAAGGTTATTAACTCAAAAGTAAAAACCATTTAAATTGATTTTATTGAATAAAAAATTATTAAATTATATATTTATTAAATTTTTATTCAATATTATTATAATTACTTAGTATCTCCCAAAATAGTTTTGTAGTCAAGCAAAACTTTTGAGCTGTACTTAGTATTAACGTGTCTATACGACTTGATGGACTAGAATTCAATTTATCTCCAATAATAATTACATACCTAACCTTTAAAGTTCATGATTCTGTAGCCCAATAAAGCAAGCTCACCGGTAATGTACTTATTACAGCCAACACGAATTAACAGACATTTTCTCAGAGTTATCTGCATTTTTATTGTTAACTGTTTCTGTCTAATCCTTGTTCAAAATGTCGTTACCTTCAGTCGTTTTGACGTTAATGCAATAATATATAACCTTCATTATAATATCAAACTTTATTACATAATTTGCAAAATGATTCCAAAATTTAAAATTGTGGAGATTAATTATGAGGATTATATTGACTTGCTCAATAGTTCGATAGGCGCAATCAATCGAAATTATGTTATAACCACTCACATGTACATATTAAAACGATTTTCTATAAGATCTAGTATAAAAGTCTAGAACTAAGAAGTCGTTTTAGTAAACCTGTATCGCACAATCAAAGTTCTTGCAGTGATTGGTGGCATCCCCAAAACGTCATAAACAACTGTTGGGCCAACATCCGGTAGGCAAAATAAACTTGCTTCGGAGGATATTAGCTTTCCGTTGAAGATATTTAAACTCAGCTCCTCAACAAATTGGTTATTTTAAATACAGAAGTAAATCCAAAACAAGACATACAAAATCTATATATTCTCATTAACAAGGAAACAAAACAGTAACAAAAAACTTGGCCAATAATTTTAAGCTTGATGAGATCAAGTCGTGCAAGTCTAAGTGGGGCTAATACCTTCAATGATTTAGATACATCAATATCTGTTAAGTCAAAAAAAGGCCAGGATAAGATTATATTATACGTATTATAGGTGAAGATCGTGAAACCGTGATTGTTTTTCAAGTACATTGCAGTCGTGAAGAGCACGCTAGATCGGTACCAATATGAGAACTAAATCACGAAGCTCTCTCACACTTTGATGTAGCCATCAATTAAAACAATGTTTTTAAATTTTAGTATGCCAATTATAATGTTACTGTACTTTATGATGATCGTGAGAATTGAGCTAGTAATACATCTTCCTTATCTTGAAATAATAGTACGGAAGAGACATGTTCAAAGGCATGTAGGTGCTTATGGTAGCTGAGTATTCTTATTTTTGTTTTAGGTTTTTTACATATTTTATTGATGTTTGTGTTAACTTTCTTGTGCATGATGTGGTCTCCTATGAGTATCAGGGAATCACGAGGCTTTATTATGTTAGTACTCTTAGTTTGTTTTGATGTATTTTTTGTTGTGAGACCCTTAAATAAATAAATAAATATGATAATATCACCATGAAATATATAAGAATATAAACCACTCGTATATCGTACTGGATGTCCAATTATGGTTTTTATGCTTTATCACTCTAAAAAATATTACACCTAGAACCTTGTAGGATGTTCAATTGTTACCTAAAACCACTAAGTACTATTTCCAATATTATTTTTTCCATTCCATTAATACACTATTCACCATTAGGAAATTTACTATTTATTTTAAACAGAAACATTCCTTTTCTTTTCGTGATGAGTCCATAATATGAGCTTAATGAGCTCATAATATGATCCTTAATATATTTTGTGTTATCTCTTTGTCAACAGCTGATACGAGAAATGCCGAGACGATGAATATGTTGCCCCTTCTTTCGTCTGATTCATAAGATTTCGTTTAGTCTAATTCGTTTAAAGTGAATATAACAACATGCTTTTTAGTATTACAGTTTACAATTTTGCTCACTCATTATCGCAAACCAGTCCATCCGTTATATTTGCTCTAATTAATTCGTCTCATACGAAACGCTTGCGTATAAATATGCAAAATTTTATTGTATACAAGTATATGAATACGTTTAATAATTTAAATGTATAATTTTAAGATTGCCTTAAATAAAAAACATACATGTTCGCGCGCCATCCACTTTGAATTTAGATTTAAGTTTGTAATGACATGCCGTCATTATTTTTGTAATTTTTTGTACCGGCAACACCGGCAATCACTACTTCACCAGAATACAACGTGTTAAAACATGCTCCTGTTTTTTATTTCTATAAAATAAGGATTAATCATTAAATTCTCAACATGGTCCTATATTACTTATAAAAAAACTGTTTTAAAACAATGCTCTATTTATACTTTCGCAAAAAGGCTCAACGTAGAATATTTTTTTTATTAATAATACAAATTAGAATTAAAAAAAACTGTATTAGCCCTCCCTTCCCCCATTTCTTTCAACACTTTTTAACCAGCAATAAAAAAACTTTAAATCTCTTGACTCACCATCGTCTCTCGTGACAGTGGAATTAAAGCGATTTTTAATTACTTCCCCTCAAGCTTCACAGAATTTTATAAATTAAGAATCAAAATTTTATGTGATCGTTGAGTCATGTCTTTCAACAGCGGTATTCATTTACAATAAGCGTTATATATATAAGCATAAAAAATATGCGTAATCACTTTATCGGCTAAACCAGTGCACCAATTTTAATGAAATTTGATAATCTAGCTTTTATGGCGACCCGCCTAAAAACTAGTAAAATATATATATGTTTTGCTGAACTATACAAATGTGTACGTCATGAATGAATACGTTTAGTTCCTACGAAATTGTTAGAAATACGAGCATCTTTACAATACTTGTAAGCAGAACCAATTAAGTAGGTAGCGATTTCGTCGCCGAACGAGTTTGAGAAACCGGAATGCAGACTTTGTTTCGTTATGGACCATTTGATGTAACATTCACAACGTCAAGTTTTGTAAAAAATCTAAAATCTGTGTATGTGTGCCAATCGGCGCCAAAATGAATTTGGTGTTTTCGCTTATTCGTATAAACATTAAATTTAAGAGCTAGTTTGACTTTTAAATTCGTGAAATCAATAAATCGATTCTTAAGAGATTTTACTAGTAATTCTAGGTGACACATATTTAGTAGAACTATCACGAACCTCCAGTTATGTAGTAAATTGTGAATAATATATCTTGACAGTAAAACCCCCATACGTTTTCTCACTATTTTTATTGCTATTTACTGTTCGACTTGTCCCCTACAAAATATTTTTTTTAAGAGACCAAAATTTCGAATAGGACTTGTTCGCGCAGTAAAGTTTAGTGCGAATTGAGAACATCGAAAACACATACCAAATACACACAGCATTTAACATAATATACAAAACTGGTTCGACAGGTCGGTACACATATTTCAGATATTTATCATTTTCGAATATTCTTTCATCGAATCGAGCAATTGAGTTACCACATCTCTAAAATTTACAACGATTAACACCACACGAACCTATTTCCGGGATGGTGTGTCGAAATTAGACTGACTAAAATCACTCGTTGTGCCAGAGATGGGAGAGATCCGAGAGAAACCTCACAACCCTATGCTGTGTTGACGCTACTGTAGCTCTCGTATTGATATCTACGGCCATGCTATACATTGCCACAGAGACTGTTTGAATCACCTGAAAATATGTTAAAGCTTTTTATAAATACACCACACTGGTCTATATTTAAACATTCTTTCATCTAACCGAGCTATCGCATTCGGTAGAAAAAGGTAGCGACTGCAATATATTAATTTGTAATGACGAAAGAAATGCAATAATTCATATATACAATTATATCATTAAACTGCAATTCTATTGTACAGTTTAGTGATCTGAACTTAGAGCAAGTAGACTTCAGTGTTGCAACTCGTCACAATTTAAGAGGTTACCCTACTTCTCATTGCTTTGTTTCAAAATTTAAACAATTTTATCAAAACTTTTGGTCATATCTTTACAGAAATTGATTAATTGATTATTATTATATAAATAAATAAGTCTCAAGCACTAAATTAATGTACCACGATGTTGCAATGCAATCGAAAGAATGATACCACTGTGTCTTGTATTATTAGTGTTGCGATTGGGTAAACCCCAATTTACATATTTAACATTAACTAATGATAAATTATTATTCGTAATTTAACATGAATTAAACATATATCAAATAGTACCGAAATGAAAAAAGGCTTTAGGCATGTTTGACTATTATTTTAGATCAACTACGTATTTTTCAGCCAAAATAATAATTAGCAAAATAAATCTTAAAATTCGAGATTTTATATTTCCTACTAAATAAGAAAAACTTACGGAAGAGTAACAAATTCTACAAAAAATACTAGGAAATGCCGTAAAGGTACATATAAATATGTATATAAGTTTTTGATTTGAATTTTTATGTTTCTCTTAATTGAATTTATAAATTTTAAAAATCACTCAATGGTCGAATGTCGACAATTGAACGATTTTCATAACAATTGTATCACAACCATCACAACACATAAACATGGAGCTCATATCGAACCGAGGAAACTGATATTGTATGGATTTTCCTAATAGGGAACATAATAATGTATATTATTATTGTGAACCTTTGTGGCTTCTTGTTGCTTTTATTTTATTTTCAAAATACTGTATTGATTCCTCCTAAATATTTTAGCTTTACATTTCTTGAGCGCCATTGTTATAAATATATAAAGAAATCACTGCTATGAGAAACTGTAATAATTGTACAGAGAGATGAAATTTATAGAGCAAAGGCAGAGCAGAGTTGAAGGACCGCCATATACGTGCAGAACTTCCTTAAGCATTCAGATTACAATAGATTTTTAATTCGATTGCCTTTTCGTTGTGGAAATCTGAAATGTGAAATTTTCTCTATTCGTGTGGTATTGATTTTTAATCTGTCGAACTAGTAGTTAGAGACTGAGTTGATTAGAAATAAATTTGTAATTAATTGCACGGTACACTTGACTGCACGGTTGGTCGCCACGCCGCTCTCTACTGCGCCAAGTGTTGTGAGTTTAAATCCCACATGGGACAACACATGTTCTAAGTCTGGATGTTTGTGTTCGTTTCATGTATGTTTGTAAAGTCCCCCGCGACACAAGATGTTTAGTATATTCCCATATTCCTGATGCGGGAGTTGTGTTATAAAATATTACTAAGAACAATGATTTTTATGTTCTGTATCTGTGTACTCGTAATGTTTCTCCGTAGTCTGGTTAATAGATATAGCCGTGAGTGGGGTGCCTCATTTTTTTTAAATTATAATATGTAGAGCGTCCAATTTATATTAAAGCTATAAAAAAGTCCAACTCCAAAGTACTAAATAAAAAAATACACTAGTTGCAAACTTTTTTGTTAATTATAAATAATTTGAGTCAGATTCTTGTCGTGTACCCATAAAATATACATATATTCAAATAAATGCAAAAATTGCACGTGCCAATTTAAAACTTTCTCTGAATCTGAGGACAACCATTTGACTTTTATCGAGTACCAGATTTAATTTACAACTTTAAAACAAGAAATGGAAATTGAAGTGCGAATTAATAATATTTGGGGCGAAGAAATTCTTGGCAGGACCAAAACGAACGATGTAAACGAGACTATGGTAATTTGATAATTAAATCTCAACTTTAGTTTGTGTTCCTTTAAGTCTAAAACGAATATACGAACGAATCTAGCTTAAACTAATGTAACGACTGTTAGTTGATAAATAATCGTTTGCTACTTTCGTTTTTGCATCCATGGATGATAAAGTAGACTGTACTGTTGTGAAAAAAAGTCTATACCCAGCAGTGGAATATTAAATACTGTAGATGGAAGCACAAAATCGATCAGAGAGAGATTATTGCACAAGCCACGCCGCCATATGTATGTTGCATGTGTATGCAACATACATATGGCGGCGTGGCTTGATAGGGTTAACTGTGATTGTGGTAGAGGAGTTTAAATGAAACGGCCACCGTGGTGTCTCGAACAGAAAAAGGGACGACTCCACGTTTATTATTGCTACATTATAACTACATTAACTACTAACTGGTGTTGCCACCTTACAAAAAATATTCCAAATCGTGCAAAATTATAGTAGAAATAAATAGGTGCCGATGCCAGCCTTAACATGCCATAGATTATTAATTGCTAAAAGTGTTTGTAAGTAGTCGTAGTATATCCGCATCCCTTAGTAACGCCTTGGTAAGTAAATCGACCGTTGTGCTTGAGGTCTTAGGTTCAATAGCTTGACCCAAATGTTTGTATCATCTGCAAATATTTGTTTCGAAATGTTGGATGTTTTCTATGCATGTACAAAAAAAAATTGTAAGAAATTATTTACACGAGTCCTTTTATAGTAACAGCTCTAACTAATTTGAAACTAGATGGCATTGATTATCAAACATCCGAAATATTTAAATGGGAAATATTAACGGACTATCCTATCCAAATAAGCGAAATTTTATTTTTTAAATATTAAAGAAGTAATAAAAACTAAGATGAAGGATAATTAACAAATGTCATATTATTTGCAGTATTACCCATTAGATTAAATAGTGACTTTCCAAGGTCATTTCCATAGTAAAATGCTTACTATTCTTACTTACTATAATTCGAAAATAACTCAGTCTGTCCGACTTTCACGTCTTAACTGCAGAATAGATTTAAATTAAATTTGGACATAGGCTACTTTTTATCGCGATAACCGAAATACACGCGAGTGGAGCCGCGGGGTATAGCTAGATTAATAATAATGAAAATATGACGATGAAAAAATGGTAAAACCCATATACACTATCAAACCACGCAATTAACAAAAACAAGTCATAGGTTTATTAGTTATAATTATTATAGAAACAATAGATACCTAAAGCCTACACATTCTTAATGTTTTTATGGTGATCGCGTCATCTCAATTACAGAACACGTCAAGCATTGTCAATTACAAGTTCTGATGGGTTTCGTGTATAAATTTAGTAGCTGACCCACGCAAGCTCATCAGTGACTCCTGTTGCCAGTAACATGTTGTTAGAACAGAGCGAACAAATTTGTAAGAGGTTATAGTGAGCCAAATTGAAAATCTAGATATATGCTATCACAACCTTTCGTTGGGACTAGGTATTGTTAATAATTGGTGAACAATTGGTAAAGCACTCAACACACGTACATTGACTACAAAGTTGAAATTCAAAAAGAGCATGAAACCTTTGCTAATTAATTCTATAATGCTCTAATGAGGGCCACCGTATTTGTGCTCGCCAGTGGGCACTACTGTAGATGGGGTCCTAAGAAAGTTTGTTATTATTGTACGTGATAAATTATAAAACTAAAAATATTAATAAGCATGTCGCAATGTTGCGCAGCCCCGTCTTGTTTGGAAAAAAAGGAGTACATAACGCAAAGATAAGATTGTTTCAAAGCATAGACATTCATTGAGCCATATTTCGTATTTTCCATAATTATTGTTGCGAATGGCAAAATATTCACAAATTTAATTTATTTTCTTTCGTAAATAATCTCCCGTAAACAGAAAAGTAATTTGACATTTCGGAGACCTTATTCCACACTAAAGCCTCCGGCGGTGAATTCACTCGCGATAGCCCTCATTATTAAAATGAGTTTTATATTAAAAACGATAAGAAACCAATTCATTAGCGTAAATAACGAGATTTATAGTACTAATAACTTCAAGTCGCCTTCTCTCGGACTTTCAAAATAATAATAAATAGGTACGTCAAGGGAAAGACAATAATAAACTGACTGGAACTAATGGGCTTGCTTGGTAGTACTGTTATATTTTGATGTTGATTTTTAACTTCCCTAAGGAATTACTTTCTCAAGAAAGTGGAAACAATTCGTAGAAAACTCTGAGTGACTGGTATAATAGATCTGTATGTAATACCCATAGGTATTAAGACCTTTCAGGATGTTTCAAACATCAGGATATTGAATTTGAGTTTCTTTACAATAAGTTAAGCTTGCCGTCTTGTATCCTTATATCCTTTTTTATAGTATTTTATAGTTCCGTATTATTAATAATAATTTTATAATTCGAAAGTAACTCTGTCTGCACGTCTGTTACGCTTTCTGCCACACCAGTTTCAATGATATTTAGCATGTAGATATTTTGATTCCTGAAAAAAGACAATCTAAACTAAGGTAGGCTTTGCCACGATAACAGATATAAATATGGGCTTATATATAAAGTTAGTAGCAATATAAAAATCATTTGACTATACTTTATCTATCAGTTAGTAAAAGTCTTAAGATCATGGCCGTCTAAATTTGGCCCCAATTATTGTAAATGTCGGTACAAAAATGAACTAGATTGAACAAATTTTAATCTGTATTCTTTCATGATATAACAAATTATGACTTGGTAGGTAATAAAGACTGTCTAAATATTTTAAATTATAGACATAAAATAGTCTGTTACTGTAATGCAGACATTTATTTTGTATGTTAGATTTTAGTATGCTATCGTATTGTGGTTTGCCAATGTATTCTATGATTATGTATATGTTTACACAACAATAGAACCTATTACAGATTCGTAGATGTATGCATGTATATTCAAATTAACTCATAGAAAAGTCTAAAGTTTTAAGTATATTATCTACATTAAGTCTGTTTTTCTCCATTGAAAAAGTATAACACCAATCATCAACTAAAACAGAGACCTACGTCTTAAGTTTTTGCGTACAATGACACTGATTCTAGCCATGGTAGATTTACATAAAGATAGATAGATCTCTCTTTATTTGTACACCGTTTAATATTTTTTTACGTTACAAATAGTTATCAGTGTGCAATAACTAATAAAGACTTGGACAATCGCCGTCATCTCCTAAGATGTAAGATTTTTCATTTTTATTTGAGTTAATTAATATACTACGGTAGACATGCGCAACTACGCAATGTTTAGCTTGCGATAAATATTCGCTTCTTGCTTAGGTGTGAATATTCAAGCCCTTCAACTCACCGAGTTAAGTGTTCAAAGGTTGAAATGAAACAGCTCGTTCTCTAGAGAGCTCTTAGGCCAAAAGGAACCGAGTGCCTCATTTAAAACCGGATTTGCAAAGAAATTATAAAATAATAATAAAGTTTGTTCTTCCAAACTTCTGTATGTTTAGTTTTAAATATTAAAATATTTACAATATATTTCTTTCGGACTATGATGATATAGACTGTCTTCAATGGCTGCCACTGATTTTTGTCTACCATTACTCTTAGCACTCTTAATCAATGGAGGCTTATTCTCGCTCCTTCTTACTTTGTGACTTTAGCTCCTGAATCAGTCTAGCCATTAATTGTGCTTTGTGTAATATCCTAAAGAAAATTTGGTACTTCCAATAAGCAATTCAATTTGATTTAACGATCACTTGAACTCTAATACAACCAATGATAAAAAAAGCTAATGTTTTTTATTAAGGACATGGATAAAATATTTAACAATAAGCATTTATTTTATTTTCATGACATTATTAACATCGCACCTGTTGAGAAAACCGTTAAACATGTTATGGAGAGAGTAGCGGTAACTCATTATTGAGTTGATGGGACCATCTGGTTACTACAAGATGGTTCCTGGTTCCTACATTTTACTGAATAGGTTCTTACTTCTGTTGATGTAAAACACGTGTGTCAATTCTCTAAAATATAATATTGTTTGCAAACAAGGGCCAGGTATTAGTAAACTTATCAATAAGTAATTTGCATACGACTAACTAGATGTGTTTATAATCAATATCAATGATTGTACATAATCTTGTTTAGAGTACCTAGTCCTGTTTACCTTCAGAAGGAGAAGTGTTGCAAAGGTGAAATTACTATCTGTAATTGTATAACAAATAAGATTTCCATCGTGCGGGTTTTGTCCATGACGATTCTCCACATGGAAAAAAAAGGGTGGTTTCTTTAGTAGGCCGTATCCTTCTTTTTAAGAAAAGGTCTACGTCTAGTGATGAACTGTTGATGATGATGATTAACTCCAGATCACGAACATCAATGACAGTCTAATGCGATCTCAAAAAACAGTAATATGGCTGAATATTAAAAAACAGTTATGTCTAAGAACATCGTTTACTTATATAAAGTATAGGTGAAGGTGAGCTCGCAGAATGTTGCGTTGCGAATCATTGGTTAAAAGGTAATTACTACTTTTAACTTAGGTATTTTTTTTATACATTTAAAATGTTTACCTAATGTGTTTCGTGATGGTATATTTAAGAATATCATTGCGGATATCGTAGTTATTATGATGTTATTGTTATTTTAAAGTGGAGTTCGTGATCAAAGCAAAGCGGATCTCAATGTGGGTTCTCGCTTAGGTCACTTTGATTATAAACATTCTACTTGAGAAATAGACCTAATATAAAAACGTTTTACAATTCTCGAAGAAGCTTTTAGCCCGGTTGTTGGAGATTGGTTTTCTCAATCTATTAACAACTTAGAAAAGTTAAAGTAATAATGCACATTACACTGTACCATTTTATTTTACTTCGCAATGTATTTTTTTAATTTATATTGATGACTTCATTATCTACTTAGTTAACGAGTACTTCAGATAAATACTTTTTCACAATAGCAATAATTAGTTGACGTTCGCGTCAGGTGAATATGTACATAGCTAAGAGAAGCACACCAGTTGCAGTTGCACCTTATTGGCCGTGATTCCGTTATTGACAACTAACCTAAACTAAAAAAAACATCAAACATATGCCCACTAAACTAAGTTAAACTCTTAATGTAGAAAGTCTTCCTATTTTTGTGGATTTATTGATCAAAATCACAATTATGTAAATAAGAAAGTCGTATATGTGTATACATGTAGCGAAAATTGTTTTACTAATATGGTGCAATCTTCGATAAATGTTTGTTAACGTTTTTAAACGATAAACAAGCGTGTGTCTTCTATAACCTTTTAGTTGGTTCTGAACTAAAGACCCGTGGTGCGATATTGAGAAATGGACTGTAAGTCAATGAGATTAAAGCAAAAACAAATTTTTGTCAACTTCAGTTTGGTGATGTTAACAAGAGAATCACGGCCAATGGCTACACAAACAACTCAAATGCACATCGAATTGCATACCACCCCGTCTGAATTCTTTGACTAATTCACCAATAACTTTTAGTAGGTACATAAACATATTTTTTTATTAGGTTTAGTAAACACACTTATTACACACACATATTTAGTACACATACATATATTTAGCTCAAACTGTAGACGCAGATAACCTCTATCTAATTGACTTATATAGGCTTAGAATCGTTCAGTGTAAATTGAAGGCAGATTACTTTGAGATTTAGTGTCCTCTATTCTAACTGAGGAAAATAATTTAATTGTAACGGTATCTAATTAAAGCTGAAAGAATAACTACATAATAAGTTAAAGTACAAAGGTTATTTCTTTTTATTATAGTACAAAGGTTAAATTAATAAAAACCAAAATCGATCAGAGTGGTATTGTAATGTGAGAGGTCTATGTCCAACAGTGGACTACGATAGACATCAGTCTATCGTAGTCCACTGTTGGACTACTATACATCATATAGTCATATCATATAGTCATCATATAGTCATCATCATCTCATGATGATGATGACGAAGTACTCGTATTAAATACCTTTAATTGCCTAACCTTTTCTGCAGTGGCCCTATTCAGAGGCAACTGAATTCATTAATGTTTTAATTCACTTAATTATCGTTTCATGGTAAAAAGCATTTATGAAACGCAAAGTCTCAAAGTTAACATTTTAATATTAGAATTTACATATGTTAATTCTCAAACAATTTTTAGAATCCTTGAAATAATTGTTCCTGTACCTATCATTTGAAGTTCGTTAATATGCAAAAAAAAACATTACATCAGAATATCTACAAAGATTGAATAAAACTTCTTAAGAAATAAAATAGCCATTTAAAATTCAGTCGTCAGTGAAAACACCTGTTGTTCGAGTTCAAATCGATAAGATCTACTAAGCTTTGAAAAATATTAAAATGAATCTAGAAATATTCTCGGGTTTAGTGGCAGGCATGGCTACTTTCATATACTTTTCAACTAATAATGAATATTGAAAGAACGAGTGTTATATCCTGAACCACAAAGTAGCTTTGCCCTGCCTGTTGTCGGTTGCATTGACATAAAATTAGAAAAAAAATGGTGCGAAAAAAATAAATAATCGGCAACCCCACTCTTCATTTCAATTCCCATCGATTGGTATTAACATTGTAATTTTTCGTACTCTTGAATTGATACTATGTAACTATACTATGTTTGTAGTAACTTGAAGTTGAAATTGGATTCGTAAGTATATATTATATTAAATTGAAGTTGGAGTGAAATTCAAAAGAAAGGCTGAGCTCGATCGATGTCGAACTTTGTGAATTTTTTGGAGAGTAAATCCATCCGGCCTTAACACACATGTTTCCCTCCTTTTTAATTGTTAATCTTATAAATAGCACACATTTTAAATAGACTTTACCGAATCATTTATAACTAACTTTAATTGCATGATGCCACGCCAGCTGCAATTTACTCAATAAATCCACGGGCAAATTGCTAACATAGTTCGTTGATTTCTATAACCTAACACTTTATGTGAACAATCTTTGAATAAGTTAAATAAAATAATTAAATAACATCTGGCAATATACAAATGAGTGTTAGACTCAAATTAGGCACGAAAATATAAATACTGATATGTATGATGTATGCTTTTACATACAAATTTTACATTTTGCTACTTATAAAACTTCTTACTTTCTTTTTTTCTTTTCCTTCTTTTCTTTTCTTTCTTCTCTTTTTTTTGTTTCTTTCTATGTAGTTACAGAGCACGGTAGGGAGCAGTCATTTTTAGTAGTAGTAGAAGTAGTCGGTTTTTACGGAAACTTAACAAAATAACAGAAGTTCTGAATAGTTATCACTAACACGTTACTATACCTATACAATAAATGAAAACGAAAAAAAAACTGAAACAAAATACTAATAAGCTTCAGTTACCCATGAAAAAATGATTTTCAACTAGTTATTAGTAAACAAAGACACACACTTATTTATGGATCATAAATATCTAGTCGTCTGTAATTAGGGTTCCGTTGCCAAATGGCAAATAACGGAACCCTTATAGATTCGTCATGTCTGTCTGTCTGTCCGTCCGTATGTCACAGCCACATTTTTCCGAAACCATAAGAGCTACACTGTTGAAACTTGGTCACTAGATGTATTCTGTGAACCGCATTAATATTTTTACACAAAAATGGAAAAAAAGTAATAAATTTTAGTAATAATTAGAACTGAAACTTAAAAAAAACAAATTTCATCAAAACCATACGTGTAGGGTATCTATGGATAGGTCTTTAAAAATGATATTGAGGATTCTCACATAATTTTTTTCTAAACTGAATAGTTTGCGCGAGAGACACTTCCAAAGTTGTAAAATGTGTGCCCCCCCCCCTGTAACTTCTAAAATAAGAGAGTGATAAAACTAAAAAAAATATATGTTGTACATTACCATGAAAACTACCAACGAAAATTGGTTTGAACGAGATCTAGTGAGTAGTTTTTTTTTAATACATCATAAATCGTAACACGCAATTTACATTTCATCCAATCAATACACTAGTTTAAAAACATCGATGAAAGTTACAACGAACTACAAGAACTTTTATATGATGTTACTTGCTGCTACGGAACCCTTCAAGGGCGAGTCCGACTCGCACTTGGCCTCTTTTAATTTTTTTACGTGTGGTGAACGCTGAATATTGACGAGCCTGTCAAGCGTAAAACGATATATATTTCCACTCTTATATCAGTTTTAAACAGTATATTAAGAATATTGCGGTAAATATATAATGACCGTATCCACTACGAGATGCAGAAAATACTGTTAAATTCAAAAGAATAGCCGATCTTACACTCATGTCATTGACCTGATCCATTAAGGCCCTGACATACTTAATTTTTTTGAACCGTTAGCTATTGTGAGGATGCATGACACCTAATGCAATCTTAAATATGCGTAAATTTTTACCTAATCTACAGATTTCAATAGCATCTGTTACTAAATATTTTGGTATAAACATTGCTTGCCAAATTCCTAGGACCTTTAACATCCTTGATTTGTCACTATAAACAAGTAAATGTCAAAGATGGCTATTATTTATGAACCAACAGACTTTAGTTAGTAGGAAAACGTACGAAGTCAGTGCGAAACGTTAGGCAAGATAATATTTAATCTATGAATTTTAAGAACTATAACTTTAGTTATGAGCTTGCCGATGTCACTGTACTCAGACTAGTGGAAATGATGAGTAGAATCCAATAGTAGTGGTCACCACACTCATTATGAATGCAGTATGGTGACTCACATTGTGGCAGTAAATAAAGATGCTTCTGCGTCATTAGGCCTCTGGTCTCATACTCAGGTATGAAACACGACAGCACGAATTCTGTACTTTTAGATAAATTTTCTATGAAAGCGTTGTACCGCCCCGTTCAAGCCGGTCCCATTCAACGTGGCTCTGCTACCTAAAATGTACGTTATAATTCATTTGATAAAAAGATAAAGTTTTCTATTCCAACGATTAGGTACATTGTTATGAAAAATATCCACATTTCTCTTATATTAATTTTCATTATTTAAATATTTAAACCTTCCAAAGTGACTCTACTCTGCCTGACGGCTACCATAAGTAGAATCCAGGAGTAAGAGTCATCCTTATTGTGAATGGAGATAGTGCATTTACAACGTCACACAGACAACATTTCGGTAGATAATTTTGAGAATTATGATACAGTTTCTTAGAATTAATGAATGATTTTTTCGTTCATAGTTTTTTTAAGTAAACTCAAGTAACGTCACAATGACTCAGAATTCGTGCGCAAACGATTTAAAAAACTGTATTCAAATTGTACGACCACGCATTGTACGATTGTCTTATAAGGAACCGTTTAGATTTCCTACAATGGAGCTTATTCATGACTAAGTTGAATTGTGAGCAAATTGCTTTTGGAAAAAGTTTGTGGTATCTAAGTATGGCTAAAATGTATGCTTGCTATGTTGAAGAGAATCATTGAACCCTGATCCATATAAATGATATTTATGAGGTTATATTTTTTATGTTTATATTATATTTTAACACGCAGGCAAATTTATATGAATGATAACCGTTTCAAGCTTGTCCGTACAGAATCATACAGTGAATATTGTGTAACATACCCAGTACAACTTTGTCATTTTCAAAAGTTATATATGATTAATACCGATCTTTAAAATAAGAATACCAGGGCTTAGGAGATTGTATTAATATTTAAGATACTGATGCTGAGTAAAGCTAAAAAATCTTTTTATAATTGACATTACGTTTGGCTTTCTTTAAAAACTTTCAGTCCAATCATTTAAAAATTGGTGATCAACAGCATTTAATTTTGCCTAATGTTATTTCTTTATTAAATCCAGTTTTTGGCTTCGTCTTGCTTTTATAAAGAAAGATGATATATATATTTGTGAGTAACATTTTATGATTATCAATTTATTCACCGTTATTTAAATATAAAGGCAATAGATGTATATTCAGACTGAATTGAAAACAGAAGTTATTCATCATATGAATGCATCTCTTCGGACCGGGATATTAAATGAGGCGTAAATGGCTGTTAGCATCGCTATGCCAAGCAATTAAGTTTTTATTTCATTACCCTATTTGCCAAGATTCAGGAATAGGTATTTAATTTTTTTTTAAAATTACCAAACTCTCTATAGTATTTTAACAGGATCTTTAACAAAACAATACTGTAAGTAAAAATAGTAGGTCTGTAAACAATAATACACCTTTGGGAGTCTATGAAGTTTCGGAGGTTGTAGCCGTCGACATCCATATGTCTTAAAGTAACACTAATACGTGATTGAATGATTAAATTTTCTTAATCGATTTAAAACATGTACCCTGAACATGCAACGATATTACAATCAAATGAATTGGCGAATAAATCTAATTTCTTTTCTCAGTCCTCTAAAAGCCCAACTAAACAACTCCCTAAAGCAGAGGTTTTCAGCTGAACCCCTTTCGAATAGCCTCACTGATTGGGTATTAAATGTTTTGTTCTGAAGTTTACTGCTGTTAGGGAGATTTAAACTCCTTTATTTATAATTTGCATATAAATTAGGTTCGATTTCAACTATGAAAGGAGTGGCATCTATAAAAGACACCTATTAAGTAAAAAGTTTCTAGTCGTAAAAAGACCTGCTAAGGCACGATCGATCATTAGATTGGAATGGAAACACATATTTTCTGCAAATGGTTGTAATTGAACCTGCAATATGTGCTGATAACGACAATAGTAATAAATTAAAATGTTTATAGACATGTATAGAATTATTTTCTACACTTAAATCCGCTAGAATCCAAGGTAGAAAGCATATGAATATATTATATGAAAACGAACGTATACTACACCGTTAGAGAAATAGTGAAAAACACCACAAAATACATCTTTTAACACTAAATAGAATGGACTCATTTTATAGAAACTGTTTAACAATACATGCTTAGAAATACTTTCGGTCCGCTTGCCTCTAACACGAAAATTCACTTTGAGTTTTCTGCTAATGTACAAAACGAGTACGACTCTGTGAAATTTAAAGGTCATTATTCTTCTATTCATCTGACCCTTGTTATTGTCTGGGCCAAAATTCATGAGTGAATCAAGGTTGATCATTAAAAATGCAACAGTTACGCCAGGAGTCAAATTGTTGCAAAACATAAGATTGCTTGTGATCTGAATATAAATTTATGAATTCCCTAGACCAATGACATTTTTCATTTACTAAGTATCCTACCTGAGGTAGAGGTAACACTTGACTGCACGTTTGGCCTAGTTGTTTAAGCGGTCGCCATGCGGCTCTCTAGTGCGCTAAGTGTCGTGGGTTTAAATCCCACGTGGGAAAAAACTTAGTGTTATACAGAAATTGTAGTTTTGAGTCTGGTGTTATTTGTGTCCGTTTCATGTATGTTTGTAAAGTCCCCGCAACACATGATGTATATTCCTAAAGTGGCCTTTAAAAAAAATTCAAAATTGTAAGTGTCCCATAGTTATCATATCATAGGATTTTTACAACGTCTATCAATAATTTTAAAGCAAAGCGCATTGAAATAAATCGCCATAGAATTTCCAAAAAAAGAATAGTTCAATGCTATAACTTATACTTATGTGGAGCACAATGAACGGCAGATCTGTTCAAAGTTGTAAAATAGATAGGTGAAGCAACTGAGCTCAAGAATATTACAAGTCTCAGATGGTACTAATGGTTCAGTGTATTGAGCGTATCGCGAAAACGTCGGAATAGCGTACGCTAAAACCATCTTGTGAGTTTAAAAACACTAGGGAATAGGAAATCTACTTTCACAACTGATAGTAGCCTATGCTTACTTTACTTTACGGTACGGTACTTGGTAGCGGTTTAGGAAAATGCAATAAGTGTTAGAGGTATGTACAATTTAAGTAGTCGTTATATCATTTCTTAGCTATCGGGCAATTTAAGCAAAACTTTTATTGTATCTAATTCTATTTTTTTTGTTTTACTAGTCTGATGATTGCGTTGGCTTTTCTAGTTCCAACTTCCTACATAGTACTTTAATACAAGGAAATATATACAACATTTATATACAAGCGTAAATTAATTTCAACTCAAACATACTCATTACCAATTTCATAGAAGTAAAAAATTATGACTGACAATGAGTTAAAAAACACTCAATAATCAACAATCTTCAGTAACCGAAGCAAATCCACTTATGAGGCAAGACTTGTCTGGTAGTATTTTCATAAGATTTTCGTGGTACTATAATATGTATACTATACTACTAGTAATAGATGGTTGCAGAAACTATCATTTAAATCTTAAACAAGAAAAAAGCGGCCAAGTGCGAGTCGGACTCGCCCATCAAGGGGTCCGTAGCAGCAAGTAACATCTTATAAAGGTTTATGTAGTTCGTTGTAACTTTTATCGATGTTTTAATAATAGTGTTTTGATTGAAAGAAATGTGAATTGAGGTTTATGATTTATGACGTATTAAAAAAAAACTACTTCCTAGATCTCGTTCAAACCAATTTTCGTTGAAAGTTTGCATGGTAATGTACATCATATATTTTTTTTTGTTTTATCATTCTCTTATTTTAGAAGTTACAGGGGGAGGACACATTTCACAACTTTGGAAGTGTCTCTCGCGCAAACTATTCAGATTAGAAAAAAATGATATTAGAAACCTCAATATCGTTTTTGAAGACCTATCCATAGAGACGTATGGTTTTGATGAAAAAAAATTATTTTGATTTTCAGTTCTAAGTATGGGGACCCCCAAAATTTTTTGCTTTTTTCTATTTTTGTGTAAAAATATTAATGCGGTTCACAGAATACATGTACTGACCAAGTTTCCACTGTATAGCTCTTATAGTTTCGGAAAAAAGTGGCTGTGACATACGGACGGACTGACGGACTGACAGACAGACAGACATGACAAATCTATAAGGGTTCCGTTTTTTGCCATTTGGCAACGGAACCCTAAAAACGAAACACTCGCACACACAACTACCACTTTAAGTGTACACAAAAACCTCACAAATATTCTCAAAGCCTTTTAAAGACTAGACTACAGAACATTGAACTAAAGTTAAGGCTATATTATAAGACATTGAAAATGTTCGAGCTCGCTCTAAACGGAGTACCAATGGGAATACGGACAGCGGTCCAAATGTGTGTTAAACGATATATGAGCCTGAGAATGCGGTAAAAACCCGTCTGTCTCAACGTCTTAGACAGTTTTTAAAAACGTTAACTGAATTTTCTAGGGAATGGGGTGACTGTCTGTGACTACTGGTGTATTGTTTTTAATAACTTATTTTATATCTTGTTAGGTACTTCACAAAAGTTAGTTACGTCGTATATATTGTACGCTATAATTTATTTCTCGTGCTATTCAACTAATTCTCGTCACAAATATTGCATAGAAGTTTTTTGATATACAAAGGAGCATATAGGTTTATCCTTTATCTAGAAGAAAAATATTGGTTGATACCAAGAATTGAATCACCCAACGTTTTTCAATTCTTGGGATCAACCAATCTAAATCTAGAGTCCACAATAATCGAAGATTTATAAACGTTTAACGCCTGCCAAGAAATTAAGTGTAATGTTTTCAGACAGTGTAAAAACATATTGTCTGAGTTTGACATCAATGACAATAATTATAAATAAAGCAGCATTTTTGCCTTATAACAAGTTCACTCCTGAATATAGCCTTGGTCTGGCTGAATAAAGTTTTGGTATACTGTATACATTAACGTATTGGTTTATAGAGTTTTCCTTGTCTTTGTCGTGATTTTGTCACTTAAATTCTAATTGTGGCTTGCACTAATTGGGATGCAAGCGAACTTTTATAGTGTAATATAACAAAGCATTTAATTAAAACTACGGCACTACGAGTATATCAAAGAAAACAATAGCCTTTGTGCAATCTAATAAAACAGTTACATTTTTCACACTATGTTAAATAAAGATGAAATCTTTGAAAAAAATCAGAATATGTTAAGTTATTATAACTTCACGCAATCAGGACTCAACCTGCACCGAAAATAAAAAAGATACAAAGATAAGACAATACAAATTGTTATTAGTTAGTTATAAATATGTTATTATATGTAAATTGATATAAATTGTTCAAAATATTTATTCGTAATGTTCAACAAACATTTTATAATATTTATTTTCTTTTGCAGATGGCAGTCTTTAACCAGCTATATTTTGGCATTCTCATCTTGCAAATATTCGTCAATGCTGCCCCAAACGACGTAAGCAAGTTAGAAGAAATCGCCACCGTGAAGGTAGCTGGTGAAAAGCTTGATCCTATAAAAGAAGTTGAAGAAAATGCAAGTTCTATAGAAAATGTCCGTGACAAACGGTATTACAATCCCTATGGATTCCCTCCCATAAATCCACTAGCATATTCCGGGTTTAATAAAAGAGATGATTATGGGTACACTGGAAACTATGGTGTAGAAGATCCTTTAGCACAAATTCATAGGCATGTACAGGAAATAGCCAGCTTTGTGAGACAACCACAACCCCCAAGAATACCGCACGTGCCAATATTTTACCCTATACTAGTTGTACCCCCGTTTGACTGTAACTGTAATCCCAATAATTATCAACCCACTTATCAACCAACCGATCAACCAACCGATGACCCAATCGATCGTCCGACTGAACCACCAAGTGATCAACCAGGTGATCAAACAAATTATCCGGCGACCTCTAACGAAGAATCACCAGAGAAAACTAATGTAACGAATCGTTTTTCAGAAAAGGATGACGAAAGACGAAATTGGGGACTTTTCGTTAACAGGACTGGTGAAAACAGAACGCCAGGCCAAGGAAGACCGGAATTCAGCCGACCAATTTCTTTCGATCCCATAAGACTAAATCAACCAACTTTAAGGCCTTCACCTCCTGTTGAACATGGAACACTGCAGAGTGATGTAACTGGGAACCAAGAACCACCTCGTCCTCAAGACGATCGTCCTTCTCCGCCTGTGAATAAGCGCCCCCCTCTACCTACTACTCGACCTCCCCCCCCTTCTACAGTTCGTCCTACTTTTGGATCATTCAGTCCCACGCGAGCGCCACCATCAAGACCACAAAATGGATATCCTCTTGCACCTCCAACAGCTTGTGACGCAGCCATAATAGCATGCTGTCATCGACCCCTGGTTGTTTATGATTGTTTCGCTATCCAAGGCTGTCCTAACATCACTTCGTATGGAAATCCTTGTGATACTAATTCTATCCTGAAAATCATTGAAAGACTCCAGAGGTTTTACGCCAACAGAAGTGGATGAATATTAAGACCAACTTTAAAGTCGCATTTACTTAGAAGTGTTGTAACGAAGAAGATTGTAATTCTTAAGGAATTCCTTAAAATTACCCTTTAATTTAGAGTTTTTCCTTCAAATCAGCGAGACTAAGTTTTGATTAATAATAATTATACATCGACACTTTGTAAACGCGCCTTTAAAATAGTGTTCATCACAATTGTTAATTTATATACAGTTAATTTATATTAATTTAAGTACGAAAGTTGTTCTTTCTAAAATCTCTTAGTTGTGATGTACGAATAAATCCCAATTAATTAACTCAAAACTTGAGTCAGATGTCAAATCTCTGAAGGAACATTATAATTTGTAATTTTTATAGCTTTGCTGAATTTTAGACCACAAATTGCAGAGAGTAGTATCACTTTTAAGGCTTTGTTAAATATATAAATTTATGAAGAATGTACCAAATTGTTCATGTAAAAGTTACTTTACATGAACAAATCTGGTACATTCTTCGTAAATTGAAGAATTATATAAAAATATTTGTACTACTCGACCACATCACGCATAAAGTCTTTGAACGAAGGTGTTAATTTTTAATATAGATACTACCTACTGTATCAACAGTTGTGTAAACACCATACCTAGTACTCATATGAATTGAATGAGTAGATTTTTTTAAATGTACATCTATGATATGATGAGTCATAGATCAAATCATTATTTTCAAGGTCACTAAAGAATTAAACTTGAAGTTGGCAATCCGTAGTTCAACTATTATTATTGTATCCATAAACAAAACAAGTGCTTCATAAAAACTTATTCCTAGCTTTTTTTATTCCCTAGTTTATTTAGGATCGGCTACTAGTTCAACCGGTTTTACCTGGATATCATTTTTTCGGCGTAGGTACATGGCATCGGACCACCACAACCCTCTACAGTACTGGTGTCCCCTGTGTAGTTTGTTCCCTTATGACACCTTTTGATTTGCAATGATACGTATGAAAACATATATTTACTTGTCGTATTTATTGAAATTCAATAAATACGACAAGTAAATATGTGTTTTACATTTGAAGAATATTTTTAGCAAAATAATATATATTTTGTGATAAGAATCCTAAATGGAAAAAGTAGGTACCTCTTTTGTAGTATATAAAAGTGAAACAATAGTACTGTATAATATTGTAATGATGAGATTTAATGTTTATAAATTTTTTTTTTACACTTCAATACAATTTTAGCCTGTAAGCTGGTAATGTACACTAACATGTGTAAATATGTACGGTATTTATCTGTTAATAAGACATAATTTTGTATGATCCTAAGCATAATATAATCTTTTTATATTTGTATTAATGTAATGAGCATTTTCAACCACTCAAGTCTTCGTGATGATTGTTATAAGGAGTAAGTTTTTTATGTAGATTTCCAAATATTTACAAACAAATTTATTTATTTTTACACTATGTATTTATATCAACAGTGTTCCTATGTTATAACCGATATACATGACAAAATAAATTCAATTACAATTATACAACCTACGACATTGTTTTATTTTATCGCACCAAAAAGAACAATAGTTTGTCCGACGTATTGTTTCATGTTATTAACAAAATTAACCTCGTTTTTAATATCGTTGTATCAAAAGTGTTAAAAAATATTATGTTTAAGAAAAAGAAGAAAGATGGATAGGCGATTTTAAGGCCTACTCGTACGGTTCTTATTATGGTTAGCCTATTGTTTGTTAAGTGGTCGCCACACCGTTTTCTATTGCGCCAAATATTGTGGGTTCAAATCCCAGATGCGATAAACACTTTGTATGATCTGTCACTTGTCGTTCTGAATCTGATGTTCTTTGAATGTATGTATGTTTATAACGATCCCATGGCACAAGATGTTTCTAACGCAAAATTTTTCTTTTATAATAATTTTAACAAAAAATACGGACTTCGAAGAAAAACTATTCCGAGTACCCAAATCGCGACAATTGTGCCTATGATATATGAAGAGTTCCCTCGATTTTCTTGGGATCCCATCACCAGATCCCGACGGTGACGATGGGACCACCTGTTAGCTATGCCAAATCCAATGCAAAAATAATTTTTGAAATCCATTCATAAACGACGAAATTATCGCTGAACATAAATAAAAAAAAACCGACGAATGGAGAATCTCCTCCTTTTTTGAAGTCGGTTAAAAAGGAAAAAAACACTAACTACGTGTTGTGGTTATCATGTAAAAGCTCCGCAACGAAATCGTTAGTATCTTAAAGACATAGAACAAAATTATTTCTTACCTTTGATAATAATAGGATAGAATCATAGGTGTAACTGAAAGAGTAGTATAGATATCGCAAGCAACAATAAAGAAAAACGCACAATTTTCACACCTTAAAATCAATTTCAGTGAAATCGTTAGTTCGTACTCTAGGAGTACACTTAAGGAACTTGAAAAACATCCAACTGTCACAAAGAACGCCTAGACATAGAGCAACAATTTGTGGAGTATAGAAAGTAATTTCCCATGTAATAATGAAGCCCGTAGCCCGTAAGTAGCGTCGTGTTCGATTAAATCACAATTATACGTGCAATGAAATCATTTTATGCACATAACAACAAGTGAATAAATAAATAAATATTTCGGACATCTTACACACAACATCATCTAGTCCCAAACTAAGCAGAGCTTGTATTATGGGTACTAAACAACTGATATAAATACATAAACATATTATACATAGAAAACAATTTATCGTATTTATTATTTCACAAAACCATCGATTCTCTCAACTCCCTTGTTGTAATTGGAAAAAAAAAACAAATGTCCTAACCTACTTCTCTTCACTGAAATCAGAATATCTATAAACATAAGACAGTGTCTTTCAATGACAATACTTAATTATCTTTAAATACAAACTCGGCGAGACATATATTGCAACATTCTAAAAGTTACTAAAATTATGGTCAGCAATATATTTGTGTGTTTTAATATGTTGGCAAGATACATACATATACACTTATATCCCGTATATATCTTTCATCAAACAAAAATTAAATTTTAAGTTATGCATGCAATATATTATACCGTGTATAAGTAAGCAATAATCAACCTTCGAAGATGAACTAGCTTTTGCCCGCAACTTCGCCCTAATATATATCGAGAAATAGAATCCTTTTAGATTAGATTAGAATATACTTTATTGTACACCAATTACATTGTTGTTTTTATACAAATGTTACAAGTAGACATGTACAATGGGCGGCCTTATTGCTAAAAGCAATCTCTGCCAGGCAACCTTTGGATGGACAGATCGACAGGAGATATAAGTAAACAAAGGGTAGTTACGGTGTTTTGGAGCTACGGGGGCAATTACATATAGATAGAATTAAATATATACAGATATATATATATAAACAACATAAATATATAATAATAATAATAACAGTGGAATCTTGTGGTCATTTACAACTAATGTGAGCGCAGGGTACCTACAAACTTAAGTAATGATGTTTGACCATATTCTTAAATGCCGTCAGTGTTTGGGCACGTCTAATGGATATCGGCAAAGCATTCCATAATCTAATAGCCTGTACCGTAAAAGATTTGTCATAGAATGTGGTATTATGGCTAGGTACCATTAGCTCCAGAGATTCCGACGACCTTAAGGATTTCCAGATTTCCTCAAGAATCAAAGTATCTCCATGATAAATTTCATTGAATTCAGTGCAGCGGTTAAACCGTGAAAGCGTAAAAAACCAACAAAGTTACTTTCGAATTTATAGTACTATATATTAGTATATTATAGTATTGAAGTATAGACATGTTTCAGCAATAGAGGTCTAAAGCTGGATAGATGTCGCGCTGGAACAAACACTTCATTTCTAAAAACCACATTACAAAATGGTAAATGAGTTGAGAGTACTTGCCTCATGCGCTCTTCACCTTATTGATACACAAACTAGTGTGTGTGTTTCTCTCTCATTTATCTGAGAGTTTAAAAATATTCTCAGTCTTGTAATAGAAACGTTTGACGATCGGTCTAAGTTTTCATATATATGTATGTGTATGTATGTGTATTTTTTTTTGCTTTAAATGATATCGCTCACCGCTGTGGAAACGATCCTCACCCGCCTTCTAAACTAAATTCAGACAACTTTAAACCGTACTGCAGAACTCTCTGAACATAATGATTTCAAATGAATGAATCAATCAAAATTAGATGTCAAGTGATGAAACAGATAGGGTAGGGCTTACAATGATAGAAAAAAAAACAATCAAAATTTTTATTAATTAGTCGTACCCATATATACGGCTATTTCTTAGAGGGGTAAACAGAGACAATTGAACTCCACTTGCTACATCACATTTATTTTGCTTCATCTACTTTTATTAATCGTTGCATGTATGATCATCAGTGCTTGGTGCACTTAGCACAACCATTTTTATTAGATTATTTTTTTGGAAAATAATAAAGATACGCTGATTTCAACACGGATGAGTCGACTCCATCGAGTCGGTACTCTTGTATAGAAGACCAACCTAAAAATGAAAGCACTTGTGAATTTGTAATACAAAAAAAAATGCTGAAAAGGTTTTGGATTTTTACATTGTCTGAACGAAAATAATGATTTTTTTTCAGATGGCGATGAAAATTTCTACTATTTTCGGTTTTTTCGTGTTACAAGTATACCTTTATCGCATGGTCGAAACGGAGCTTGAAGACACGTTTCAAAACTGGGGTCTTCTAATTCCGGATGAAGAAGATACAGAATACAACAGTAACAACAGACCGATTTTGTTGGTTGCTATTAGAAAAAATCACACACAATCTAGGCCAGTACCTCCTGTAGAACGTGAAAAATTAATTGTTGCAGGAGATCATTCCGAAAATAATGGAGATCGCTCACCAACTGTCTGTGACACTGCCGTTCTAATTTGTTGCCACGCTTCTACACCAACAGCAAGATACCAATGCTATTTAAATCACAGTTGCACAATGGAGTATAGTGGTTTTTGTAATAGCAAATACATTATTGAAGCAATTCAAAGATTTCGGAATAAATATGGATCACAATAGGTTTTAGAAAAATTGCTTACTACTGGACTTCACCTTCTGTCATTTTAAGATAATTATAGGGCAGTTACTGCAATTTTCTCGTTACTTATTTTTCTTTTATTATTTAATTCTTCCCACTGCCGTACATACTCTTGTAAGTAGGCCCGCCACAAGATGGTCCGACGGCCTTGTGATGATTGAGCGAACATAGGACAAGGCCTATGTCTTTTAGCTGAGATGATGATGACGCTGATTATATGGATAGTATAACTAAATATAGTACTTGGTTTAAAAACATACCAGGACTGAACAATATAATGTCCGAGGAGTGATCAAGAGCAAAAGCGCAAAACCGACGACTTCGTGTGGCCTTCGATGCTAAAATACAATATATTCTTACTTAATCATGCAAATAATGATTTACGCAATACAACACTTTTGAAGACTAAAATCATTTGCAATGTATCTGTTTGTCGGCAATATTTTTAATTACTTTTTTTAATTAAGTTAATTAAACTTAACTTTTAATTAGGTAAACTCAAAATCATGATACAACTATCAAATTAACTAAAGATACATAAAAAAATAGTCTTTCCCAAACTTATGCTTGACGTAGATGTTATTTTATTAGCTAAACATAAAGTTAAACAAGACTGGTGTCATGGTTACTGGAACTTTAATAAGTAAGGATAAAGTTGAATTTTCTTGTTGCTTTATCGGAAAATATTATATGAAGGACTATGGGTAAATCACAAGACTTTGGACTTGGAATTTATTATAGGTAAGTTTAAAAAGAAACTGATATTATATTTATTGTTGTTCTAGTGGTTAGCGTATGCGGCAGCTGATCAAGAGGTCTCGGGTTCGATTCCCTGGTCGGACTAAAGAATTATGTGATCCACAAATATTTGTTTCGGAGGCTGGGTGTTTTCTGTATATAATGTGTATGTGTTTACAAAAAACAGGTATGTTTATGTATTTATATCAGTTGTCTAGTACCCATAATACAAGCCCTGCTTAGTTTGGTACTTGATGATGTTGTGTGTATCTCACACACAATCGAAATATGTATTTATTTATTATATTATTATTTATTTTTGTATCTGTAAATGTATTTTTGTCATAGACGTGTGATGTGTAGAGATGAGCAATATGTAGTGAAAAAAAAATTAAGAATGGGAGTACCAAATGAATGACCAAAGAAAAGATGATTAGATTGCTGATGATGAAAAGTCATTGCACAATAGAACATGGCTTAATTTCTCAAGCTTACAATATGACTTTAAGCAATTAGAAAATATTGTGTATTTGAAAATGAATATGTGGGACTATTGGACTATTAAAGGATGATTAAATATTAAATAGTACGAAAATGTAATCAGAACGTATTAATTTTAAAAATTGTTTTCTCCTTTTAGTTTTCCTTGTCCATCAGAACATTTTTAGTGATTTTTTTCTTTGATGTATAGTTTTCTTCAAAGAGTAGATTTTGACTTATTAAATTAGATACAGACTTCATCGTGTGGTTTCCCACTTTCATAAACGGATATTAACATCAATTTTTCACGTGCTGATAAGAATTGAGAATAAAAAACATCCGTAAATAAGAAGTAAAGCAAAATTAAAAACTGAAGGCCAGTGGGGTTCAAAATTGAATATGAAATTTGGTGTGGCATTTTTGGATAGAATGAGAACAAGTAAGAAAACAAGAGTTGTTAACTTAGTTACAGAAATTAATGCATAATAATATACAATTCATTCGCTGTTTCATTCATAGAGGTAACTATAACGATAAAATCGAAAGAAGGCATCAAACCTCTATTTCTGATATAGAGTCTTCAGCCCACTAACAGAGGTAATTCAGTACCAAAGTGTTAGGACCTCACCCCCTCCTGTGTGGGAGCCCGGTCGTCCCCTAGCTATTCTCAAAGGCGATCTCTAGCCCTCACGTCGTCACTCGAGCCTGCTTCTTGTAGGGTGACAGACGGCATCACAATCTTGACCTAATTTTTTCTTTTCCTTTTTTTCTTTTTATTTCATTGTATTTCCTTCATAACTATATTTGTACTTTACGTTTTCTTTAATTTTCAAAGAGTTTTTAGTTAGTATTTAGCCTTCATCCCACTTCACAGGTAATTCAGTGCCAAAGTGGGACATCAGATTGAGTTTTAATTATGGAGGTTTCTTACTTATCCAGGTTCCATTTAACCAAGTTTCACTATATTTGTCAATAGATTTATTTCATATATACTAAACACTTCATAAATAAAAATTAATAGATAGTATAGCCAGTAAATGTAATGGAATGAATAATAATAATGTTTAAACTTATCTTTATTGATACCATGTCCAATATAAACGCTTGTTGGGAAAACCACCGCAATTTCGTAATAGATATTGAACACCTTTGAATGAAGTAATGGTTTAATAAAGTTTCAATGCGGGTTCAAGCCATACGTATTACGTGATCACGTAATTACCCGTCCGTATCTTAAAGAAATTTAAATTGTTAATTGTTAACAGTTCACTGCTAAACATTGACTTCTCTTAGGTAGAAGGTTTTGGTGCACAACTTGTAGTGCTATGAAAACTAAACGTGATGCACCCTGGAAACTTCGCGATTTATAGGACATTACTGCCAACATATAATAATCAAGCACGAAGAGGAAGCTTTTTTTTCAAGCCAGTCGGTCAAGGCTTAGTCCAAAATATGAGGAGATTTGGTGGAAGAAGTATGGTTGAATCCTAATATCTTTATAACAGTAGTAGTGTAGGGTATATTCGGGGTCCCCGGGGATCAATCTTGACTAGATTGATCCCGGGATGTAAAACTCCAGATGCCGCTAATGCGTTCCTGGTGCTTCTCCCGACTGACGAGGCAGGCCGCCGGTGGGGTTTACTGGGTAGACCGGTTGCACCGGAAGTCCCACACACGCCCTGAATTTACCCCACGAAGGGTATGGTGTGAGAAAGTCATTCCCCGTGAAAAAAAGGTTTAATCCGGGTACCATCTGTATCAATGATATAATTTACTTGTCTGAATACTAAGAAACAGCTTCTGCCACACAAATATCCCACAGCTGTACTAACAGGGAACCAAGTACAACCCACTGATCTTCGTTCGAGGCTTTATACCATTCTGTCAACATAATCAAAGATTCCTTAAATAAAATATTGAGATAGGTTTTCGTTTTATCAAAAGATGTTACCCATTTCATCTCATCCACATTTTTTTTTATATTAATTAGACTTTACATTAGACGATTTAAAGACTAGAAGACTTTTAAATTGAAGTGTATAAAAACTTGACATTGGCTGAAAATATTCGACTGAATACTATTTCATCTAAAAAAAAACTTTTGCTGATTCAGGGCATCCATTTTACCCTGCGCTATTCACAACATGCGCGTATGCAAAATAAAGTTGATCTGTTAAATAGTTGAAACGTGAAAGCTTGAAAAAAAAAAACAATTCACTTCTGTGTTTTTAATATTACAACAAAAACTAGTCCTACAACTTGGTAACGTAATCATCGAATGGCAAAACAAGGATTGCATAAATGTTTACATATAAATCTTGGTTTTCCCTATTCACTGATATTGGTCTGCTTTCTGAGATTCGATGGCACGATTACCCGAAATTTCTTATTGACATCACACAAAATCAAAAAGTCCCTATCACCGCACACATAAAGCGGAAAATATCGCGAACATGAGATGATGGGATGTAAATAAAGGCCTTCATAATATAAATATACTCAGATACTACAACAAGCAGCTTCGGAACGGACGTGTTGAGCGAGAAAGTGAAAAAAATACTTGTGAATAAAAAGGACAAATATATTCTTCAAGAAAAAAGACATTGTTGAGTAAGTATAATTTAATTGGTTAAGATATACTATCATTAATGTGTTTTATAGCGATTTGGAACTTTTTGAAAGTTAATATTTTACGTAATTTTTGAGGTTATATTGTTGTAATTGCATACTGTAAAAATGATTATTGTGTGTTTCAAGGATTTTCACACAGCGATTCATGGTCAAAATAAGGTATAAAATCATTTTTGACGTGATTTTAGTCTTTTCAGTGTAAACTGTAAAAAAAAAAAATCAATTTTTTTTTTATGTTTATTATAAAATAACATGTCAGTGAGGTTTAAACAAGTATGTCGAGTTGACATTAATTATCGATTTAACTGGAATACAGTCGCATCTAACCTTCACATTGACCATGAAGTAAAACGACTTCAAAGGTCTAGGTTAACAAACATTGGCCCCAACGCACACCCAAACATCACCAACATCGTTTCATTTAGCCCACAGTTATGGCTGAGTGATTTTAGTGTGTCAAATATTGGAACAAACTTGATTATTATTAGTGTGTGTACTCGTTTATATTGTAATAATAGGTTAGCGGCAGCGAAGTCGCACGCGCACCGTACGTTGTCCTCAAGTGGGAAAATCCAAGTACGTCGGTGACAGACATTAATGTATATATTATACAAGATCACGTTTGATATCAGGTGGATAAAAACACATCAAATACTTTATTCTTTTTAGTATTACTACATGTTCGAAAAATAAAGAGACAATTACAAACTCGCACAATTTATATTCATCTAGTTTCTGACTAGTTCAATATGCCGAACTAAGGACTCTCCTAAAGCACACCATCTATCCCGATATTAGCCAATACAAAAAGTTATTTAAACCTATATTTATAGGATTTTTTGTACCACATTAAAGAGGTTCTTGATCCACATGCTCACTTTTGCACACTATTTAAATGGGATAAAAACCTTTATGCATCGGTTAATGGTTCATGTAAGAAATCAAAGATGTTATATTTTATATAATAATAGCGACTCGGCCGACTTTGAGATTCTCTGATTTCCTCTACTATAATAATAGACATGTATTACAAGCATCTAAAGTTTACTCTTGTACCTGTACTGTACTGCATTAAAATCAGTTGTGTACTTTAAAAGATCTGAGCGAACAGACAGCGGGAGTGGCTTCATTTTGTACTATGTAAAGATTATATAAGAAGTATCCTATACAGTAGAGGGGCAAATTTAGGTGAGATCTTAAGTGAATAAGGCGACTCATGTATAAAGACCGGACAACACCGTTTAAGTGTTAAGCCTTTTGACAGGCTAACCCCTAGCTCACATCGTAGTAGTACCTTTTGTTACAGTATATCTTTGTAACTCAGCGATAAGATTAACACCTTTATTATGGTAACTCCCGTGAAGGGGTTGAACCCTTCAAAGACTTAGCCTTTGAAGAGATTACCTTCTTTAATGACTTTTATTCGCATTAGTCCGGCTTACCTAATGAACTTAAGCTGCATGTAGGATGAGGTTTACGCTATGTATCATACCAGAAAATCAAGTCACAGATGCATGGAAGTCCTTTAATTCCATCTTGCCCAGCATCGGAAAGAGTGAGAGTTTGGACTCCAGTGAACTCACTCACTCGACGTAAAACAACAAAGAATATCTAAACACCAGTTTTCAATGAGGCCCCTTTGTTACGGAAGCAGGATTCTCCCACGATTATTTAATATACAATAAAACTGTTGAACACATTTTATGAAATTGTTTGTTTCTTTAAACGCATAACTCTTCGAGACGACGAATTTTAAGTAATTATTTTTACATTAGGTTTTTTTTTTCTTTTATGATTAGAAGAATATTCAGCAAATAGTCTCAGTATTTGCACGCCGACTAAGCATGCGACACTACAAAGGGTCTAATTTCAATTAGATTTCTTTAATTTATTAAAAGCTAGTGGACATACTCACAATTCATTATATGATTTCTCTAATTTATAAAAAGCTGGTGGACATACTCACAATTCCTTATATGATTTCTCTAATTTATAAATAGCAAGTGGTCATACTCACAATTCCTTAAATGAATATTAACTTCTTTAACTAATGTATCCAGTCGCAGAATAAATAATTAGAAATTCCGAATATCTGAAACACAACCTACAACATCTCACTTAGCAGTCAGCAACAAACTCTAGGTAAAAAGGTCTGGCAAACAATAATATTAATGCTACTGAATACGTATTATAAAGTTAATGCTTTTTGTTGCAGAAATGGCAGCCTATGTGACAATGATCATCGTAACTATGCTCTTAGCCCAAATCTATGGTGCTGAGGTAAACCAAAACACAGTCGGCGGCACGATCAGCACACCAGCGAACCTGTCTTACGAAGAACTGGTATACATCATTCAAGAAAGGCACGGTGTACCCCAAACGCCGAGAATGCTATCCCCCTGTGCTCGAGCTATCCTCGGTTGCTGCAAACAAAACGAGATAAATGAAAGTTGTTCGGAAGCACTTGGTTGTGGAGCATTTTTCTTTGACGATAATCCATGTGATGATAGGTTCGTAGTTGATGCGTTGAAAGCTGCAAACGTTTTCTATAACCAACTGAGGAGTAACGCGTAGAGTCACTGAAATTGGAATTCTGGGGAACGCCGGGGAAGCAAAAGCAAATAGTGAAAAAATAGCTCGACTAGAAAAAGACGTTCAGTTTGAATTGCTTTCTTGGGGAACTAATTTATTTTATAATTACTGTTTAAAGGAGGCTGTGATAGTTAATATACCTTGATCTAGTTATTTCGTTGATAGTCATGTAATTAGTGATTAACATATTCTGAATGGCTGAGTTATAAAGTGATGATGTAAGCGTTGGATAAGTACAACTTCATTGAGAATTAAATGAATACGTTTACGCTTTGTAGATATGATCACAATTTAATTACGCAACAAAAGCAGCCATCGCAAATATTTGATAAGGTGTTACTAATTTGATATACTTTGCGTACTTATTTGCGGAAATCTATATATACATAAATGAATTGCTGTTCGTTAGTCTCGCTAAAACTCGAGAACGGCTGGACCGATTTCGCTAATTCTTTTTTCATAATATTCCTTTAAGTACGAGGATGGTTCTTAGGAAAAAAAAATAAAGAAAATAACTGATAAGTTTCATTGGAGGGGTTCCGAGAAAACAAAACAATTGAGTGACTTTGAATAGACTGTAAGGTGATACGAAGTTCGCGGGGTCAGCTAGTTGCTAATAAATTTCGATTATATCTTGTAGGGTCAAACGCTTCGTGTGCAAATACTATCGTATCTTAGTACGCATACCCTGGGGTATTGATATGTAAACTAGTATGCAAACATAACATAATCACGTCTATATCAAACTAGGATTTGTCCGTTGCTCGAACGCGTGTATGACCGTTATCATGACAAAAAGTAGCCTGTGTCCTTTTCTATGGTCCAATCTATCTGTATGTCACGATTGATCCAAATTGGGTCAGCTGTTTAGCCGTAAATGCATCACAGACTGACAGAGTTACATTGAAGTATGTAAAATAAGTATGGATTTTAAAAAACACTAAAATTTTCATTGTGAAATCGAATTTACTTGTATGTACACTTTATGTTAAGTTGTTGTTGTATTCACTGCCATTAATTGTAAGGAGACATTATCACAACATTAAAGGTTTACTATTACACTAGTGTTCATTTGAATTGAATTTGAGTACCCGAGTTTCATTTTAAGTTACATTAAAATATATCAGTTGATAATCAAAAAATAACTACAGACAAAGCACATTTTGAAGAACTGAAACCTGTTTGGCAGAAATCCAAAATGTAAACTTGTTTTCTAGCAACAAGTGAATTTATGAATATTAGATTGAATCACTTTGTTGTATTCAAACTTTATATTCTATGAATTATTCCATTATAAAATTAGAACTTGAATAGATTTGAAAATTCTTACTGTAGAGAGATTGGAAATATAATCCTTTAATGACCAACTCTTTCGATGGTCTTGGAAAAAAGAAGGAGAATGGAAAGCTTTCCAGGTAAAATTACCAGATGATCTGACCAAAACAATCGTCATTTGTGTTCCGATTTTTATCAACTACTTTTTAAAATTAGGTCAATATTGATGCTGATGATGATGGTAAATATTAAGTTCTATTTAAGTTTAATCAAATCATTGAAAATTAATTGAAGCACCCCTGAAAAATTCACTGGTAATTAATGATTTATTTACAGAAATTTACCACAATTTTTATTATTCAAGCGCGCTGAACGTGACAAAACTTTTTCAAATAAAGCTTTAAACGATTTATTATAAAAGTCGTATTTGATTTGACACTTTTCTGTATTTTATTGTTATACATGAGACAGTAAACACAACATATGGGTTTGTAAATAAAAACTCCTTTTATATCGTAAACTATTGTTTGAACATTTTATGGTCAGTGCCGAGGCACTATAAGGTTTAGATGCTATCCCATTTTACGAGTTAATTCGCTTGCTATTAATGTTCTCGGCTCTAGTAAAACCTAGCCTTGATGTTCTAATCTTCGGTTAGTATTTATTTCGAGTGCATTGTGAATAAATCTATAGTTAGAGGGAACGTTTTGTTAGTTTAATAGATACATTTTATTGCAAGCATATTTAAATACGCTGATGGCAGTACAAATGGAATGTCTTAACCAGGACAATACTACCTTCACACAGCAGACCAACCTGAAATGACAGCATTCATGCTGGCATATTAAGTGTGAGACTGGAGTTAACTTTGAGCCTGGATGTGCAGAAGCATCTGAGTAGACCGCCATGGTGTGCTTCATCATGCTGCATTCTCTGCACACACATTGAGGTGGCCCTTTCTCCTGGATTCTACTTAAGCTTTTCATCAGGTAGTGTATAGTCATTTAGGTTGGCTCAAAAATATAAATGTCTTAAGTATTATAAAAACTAGAAATCTATCTTAATAATGCAAGGATGACTACGGTGCACTTTATAATAGCTTAGCTGATGTTAATACAACATTAATTAGAAAAAACACAGTTTCAATTATTTTACTACTTAAGTGAAACAAAAAACATTAGTTTTTACTAGTGATAGGAAATACATTCATTTATATATTATAATGGTATAATGTCATCTAAGCCTGGACATCTCCGTTGAGGCTGATGTTTGTAATTTTTGAAATTGAGTTTTAAAAACTGCAAATTTGTGTGTATTTGCGTGATTAAAAGAAATGAGAGAATTTAAGGATTTTGAAAAATCTGGACTTGCTAAATGTTTGCAACAAGCAAGCAATCAACAACACAAAAACGAACGTAAGGTCCAGCCAGACGTTTTAGTTCTCGAGTCATGGATTGAATAAAAAACTACATTAATTCTAAAAGAAAGAGATAAAATATTTTAGATTGTTATTAATATAGTCGTAATTTATCTGTTTAAGTTACCTTCGTGCGGTTATAAGGTAAACAACACTGGTGTCGTAATAATTTCAAGTAAGTTATTGCAGCATCGGAATCCTGCGGCCAACCTCGACTACGGTCGTCCTGGTCCGTGTAGAGATATATCTACACCTACATTATCAAGCTAGAAAATTTGTTTGTTTATTTGAACGCGATAACTTTAGGAACTACTGAAAAATTCTTGCACTTTTCGAGGAAATTTATACGTTATTTTTCATCATGCTACGAAGATTAAATGTAAAGACTACGAAGATTAAAGTACGATGCGTAAATGGTGGAAGTTCCGTGAAACTATTGTATGAGAGAATTGTCCTTATTGAAAAGTTTAAAAAATGTCCGCGATAGCATGTTTGTCTTTTAAAGTAAGCTTTTTTTTTTTTTTTTACGTGTGGAAATCCCCGCAGACCGTCACCCCGTCGGGGGTTACGGCGGGGTGGTGTGTCGGACTCGAACCGACTAAAACCACACGGTGTGACCCTCTCTGCGTCTTTGTATTGGAAGGAGTCCAGGGAGGGGATTTCCTTCTGGACTCCAACCGGCGCCTGCCCGCACTGTTGCGGGCACCTACTCGTGTTTCGACTCTCTATTTGGGCAACGTCCGGTCACACGTGGACGCCGCCCCCTCGCGGTTGGCCACTACTGCGGACGGACGGGAAACCCGTCCCGCCCATCCGCGGCCACTCTCAGGGCGGCATGAGACGCAGGTATGCGCGCCTCCGCCACCCGGGGCGCCGGCGGCGGATCGGGTCCGATTGGATGGCATCCTCCCGGGCCTTCTCCGCCACCTCCTTCTGCAAGATTACGTCCTCGCAGAAGGTTGCGACCGCGGTAAAACAACTGTCGCTGCCGGCCATCGATCTTATGACGGCCGGCAGCGAGAGATCCCCTCCGATGACGGCGCTGCGCCGCCCAAGCGGGGCAGACCGCCAGCGTGTGCTGGGCCGTGTCCTCACTGCAGTCACAGTGGTGGCAGGCAGGACTCGGTTCCCTCCTAGCGACCGAGTGCAGGTACTTTCCGAAGCAACCGTGCCCGGAAAGTACCTGCGTCAGCCGGAAAAGTAAGCTTACAGTAACCCGTTACGTAACGGGTAATAAAAGACAGAGACGGAGCTGCGAAGTGAACTAGTATTTATGTACATGAATAACAGGATTATATCAATGTATTGCTAATGAAGATACTATATATGTATATAGATTAAATTAAAGCATCGTAATATGTAATAATAATATATAATTCACACAATAGTTATGTAGATAATTGTTCTAAGTAAATTAAGTTATTTTAATGATGCAGAAACATCTGACCAGGCCGCCTTGGTATGGGTCACCATGCTGCATTACCTTAGTACTTAATTCTACTCATCCTTTCCATAAGGCAGAGTAGAGTCACTTTGGTAGGCTTCAATATAAAAAAACAACTAACGGCGTTAAAATGCATGCAGCTGAAATGATGGTTTCACGATGACTTATTACATAAATAAATCATTCATACAACAGCAGACTTTGAAAATTGTTACTATTTCAACTGTTTGTGATGTAAACGTGACAGAATGGTAACGTTGACCCTGTATACCGTTATTGTACCTAACTCGACAGGAAGTCGCAGACCACAATGGTGAACAAACAAAAAATGGAAGTCGTTATGTTTTTTTTTTGTATTATACAACTACATTGCAAGTTAAGTCCACTTGACGATGTGTTTTCGGTAAATAAACATTCGCAGCGGAGCAAAAGAGATTTTTTTATGTTTTTATTAATAAATATGAGCCCCCCAAAGTGGCTCGAATCTATCTGATGGAAAGCATGAGCATAAATTAAAATTAGCGTGTCTGTAGAGATATACTAATCACGCTAAACACGCTAACAGCGATGGCAACAACCGCTGTTGACTCGTTTTCTTTTTTTAATATTTATAATTTTATCATCAATATAATATAATAGGTCACTGATAGAAACAAGACTATTCTAAAAAAAGTTTATTGGCCTTGCAGAGGTACTACGCTGGCCAGACTCATTACCATATCTATGAGAAATTTAAAGTCTCATTTCTCAACTTTGATACCAAAAAATAATATGGCAAATCTGTCTTTAAATGACGAAGCTATGCCTGAAAAGAAACTTCCGTTTAGAACCTCCTACTTTTTTAAGTCGGTTAAAAATGATTTCTTATCATCATCAACCTATAATAATTCATTACTAGACATTGACCTCTCCTTAGAAATGACGTTTAGGCCTATTATAACACTATTTGGAATAATATTGTAATAGGATCCACTAAAAAATAGAAAAAAAATACCATCAGTGTTTTTGTATTTCCCGTAATTGTACCTTTATGAATATACTTCAGTGAAAATTCACGTAACAGTCGTTCGTTACACGTAAAAATGAAGAAAATTGCGTGTCCTTGATGTAAAACCTAATTTGCCGTGAAATTCTATCAAAGCAGAAAAATTAAGTAAGGGATCGCAAATATAATGATGTGGTTTATACGTATAATATGCTTCGAACAATTTGTACTAGTAAACACGTTCTGACTCTCGATCCTTTAAATAACAACCTTCCAGTTTTCATAGAATCGCTATCTATGTCGAATATGTTGCTATATCAGGGGGGCCATCAAAAAACCAGCGCCGCATGAACACCGTATAGCATTTTACTGAGATGGTAATGTCCGCCCACATATTCGAAACAGATTCTTCTGTATTAAACACACTGTGTAAACATTGTTATGGATTAATAGCTCTGAATAAAACCTTTTTTTTTTTTTTTCCTTTTTTTTCTTTTTCTCTTTCTCTTTTTTTCTTTTTTTCTGTCCTCTAACGTTGTGACATTCACAATATTGTATTTTGAACTCTTTATGGCATACTGGGTAAAAGAAACGTTGGGCTACCTGATCATTAATCAGATATTTTTTGAATTGGCTTTGGCTGGTTTGCAAAAGCTTCCTGTGAAACATCATCACGTTGTTTATGTTAAATTATTCGCATTTCAATGAGATGTCTGCTAAATAGTATTTCGTATTTTCAAGTATTACATAGTTTGTATGTGGACGACGTCGCCCATTGGCAGCTGCAACTCGAGGGTCACAAGTCTCGTCTTTTAAGTCCCCCGTCCCCACAATCAAGAGGAAGAATTTGGTCTTTTAAAATAAACTAAAAAACCTTATTTACATTGTTGATATAATTTTTTTTTTCCAATGGCCCGGTTGATATTTTTAAGCTTCAAGGTATAATGAAAAATTGTGCATCATAAAATCATTGTCTAAAAATCGGATCTATCTCACTAGTCCCATTGAGTTGTCCAGTAGTCCCATGGGATAAGTGACACCAGTATTTCAATCCCAGAAGTACCACAATCACTACCATCGGGACATTGCTGTATTTTCATAAAAGTTTTAATTGTCCCCTTCATGGGAGAACTCAATGGGACCAGTAGGACATAGCCTAGAAATTGTATCAGATTGTTACAGAAGTACAAATTATTCCACTTGTATCTATACTGAAATATCGTACAATTGCTTGATCTATATACGCGGTTAGTTTTTAATTACCAGAGAAAAACTAGGGGCAGATACAGAACTTATATACTAACATAAAACACCATTGAACAAATACCCAAAAAACAAAAATAACTGAGTTATTATGGTTTTTAAAATGTTAAAATACGCCCATAATTTATTGTCACCCAAATACACATACACACGCGTATTTTAATTATCAATGAATAACATTTTCTGTTTCAATGTGTACGACGCATCGCCCAATAATGTCAAATGAGTTCAAAGTTCAAAGCATGCCGCCATTAGGCGCACGCGTCGTAGGTATTAGGTACCCCGCTCGCACCCGCAACCCGCAGGCTAGGACATTGACACTTTCTTGTTACGTAATATCATGTCGTGAATTATATCATGCGTTATGCTTATGAACAAAAATTTGGTAGTTTTCCGGAAAATATTAACATGTATTTTTTTTTTGTTTTAATTACATAAATATGTTCAGTATCGAAAGCTGAATACTACATATCTTTTTCTCTGGACATTAAAAATATTAAAAATTAGTCGTGTATAATATTTCCAGATCCAATTTCATGAAATAAAGCATCAAAATCTATTATAGAATATTTATTTTCACTACACCAATTACTATGTATGTCACAAACGGACTTAGACTGCCTAAACTTTGGCTTCACCTTATTAAGAATACAAAAAGTAAAGAAAAGCATAAAGAGTTTATTAAACACATAACAAATAGACATTAAATTAAACCTTAATCTTACCATGATAAGACTTTATTTTCAAGACAAGCAGACGATTTATGACCCAGAATTCAGCCAGAATATTGTTATCTCACAGTGCATGCTGTAACACTCTAGGTAACGGTGAACAGTTATACCGAGACAGATAAAGGGATAAATTGTTGGCTGTACGCCAGAAAGTACTCTCGAGCTAATGGGGTCTTCATTTTGTTTTATCCTTTATTTCGACCGTACTAAGGGGTATCTAAACATAATAAATCTTAATACCTTTTGGAACAGCAATTATTAAAGTAAATATAAAGATGAGATATAGCAGATTTCTTTAATATTTTTAGTTACCCTACAGAAGACGTCAAAATTCCCCAGAGTTTTGACAGAGACAAAAGTAATGAAATTTAAACAATACTGCAGATAAAATGTACGTTTTGAATAACTTTCATTTAGTTTTTAATGATGTACTATCCAATCTCAACGGAGACCAGCAAACTACGCAGTGGATATTAGAGTGCGCGAGTGTGAGCGTAAATACAGGTGCACTATCTGCTCTCTTACTCTCAGACACTAATATAACTGTTACTGGACACGACTCTGAAGAGATCAGAGTTCAGAATATATAACACAATAAGTGACACTATAGTCGTCACAAAATAAGAAGCCCGGTTTGACATTTGTCATCGTGGCGTAACTAATACGATTAATTCGTGTTTTTGAGTGCAATTTTTCAATATCAAGTTAAACTTGATACTTATTTAATATATGCGTTGTGATAGTGTATGGGTAACATAGTAATTAAATAGGATTATGAATTTGATTTTTCAATTTCTTACATGCGGCATGTCAAATGACAAATGTCAAAACGGGCTTCTTATTTTGTGACGTCTATAATAATCAATATAAAGTGGTGTTTTTTTAATATTAATCATGCTTATGTAACCTCTTCTCTTTTTTTGTGATATAGTCACAGTTGGACATAGGTGACTCCGTATAAAGAAGGTATATTCGGTAAGGAAGTTAGGTAGGCTTAATACGACAAGCTTAGCCAATAGATACAGGATGTGTCATATTTTTTTCTTAGTCATGCTGTTGTTCTAAGTAAATTACTCACTTAATCTGATCTTATCCCCGACTTGAACAGAGATGATGGCACTCCGTATCCTAAATAATAAACAAATATTATATTAAAGCAAGTACCCAATTAAATTAGTTATCATATAACCGAGAGAATATATTAGATTTGAATGATAAAACTGATGTTCCCAACCAATTTGCACAAGGTGAATCTATTCACTAATTTAGAAAACAATAGACACTTAGGTATATTGCACAAAAAAGATTTCTATCGACGTTGTTAGCTGCACAAGAGATAATAAAAACAGTTACTTAAAAATACACTTTAACTGTATTATCAAGCACATAAAGTTGCATCAAGAATGGATTAAGCAATCGAAATAAGTTTAAGAAAAAAAAGCGGCGAAGTGCGAGTTGGACTTGCCCATGAAGGGTTCCGTAGAAGCAAGTAACATCATATAAAAGTTCTTATAGCTCGTTGTAACTTTGATCTATGTGTTAGTAATAGTGTATTGATTGGTGAAAGGTAAATTGCGGTTTACGATTTATGACGAATTAAAAAAACTACTTACTGGATCTCGTTCAAACCAATTTTCAGTGGAAGTTTGCATGGTAATGTACATCATATATTTTTTTTAGTTGTATCTATCTCTTATTTTAGAAGTTACAGGGGGAAGTTACTTATTTTAGAAGTTATAGGGGGCGGTTATACACATTTTACCACTTTGGAAGTACATATATCTCGCGCAAACTATTCGGTTTAGAAAAAAATAATTTTAGAAACCTCAATATTATTTTTGAAAACCTGTCCATAGATACACACGTATGGGTTGGTTGGTTGTGAAAAAAAAAATGAGTTTCAGTTCTAAGTATGGGGAACCCCCAAAATTTATTGTTTTTTTTTCTATTTTTGTGTGAAATTCTTAATGCAATTCACAGAATAAATCTACTTACGAAGTTTAAACAGTATAGTTAATATAGTTTCAGAAAAAAGTGGCTGTGACATACGGACGGGCAGACACACAGACATGACAAATCCTTAATACGCTACGGCTACGGACCCCTAATAGAGAACTTAATGAGATGAATGTAAGGAAGTTATTTTATCGTGGGAACCGATGTAGTGAAAATAAATATTCTATTAAAGATTCCATGTGCTTTGTTTCATAAATTGAACCCGAAAATATATGTATAGATCGAGAATCTGTACGATACTTCTGTAAAGGTACAATTGCTATAACTTGTACTTCTGTTACAATCTGATACAATTTCTAGTGCGAGTCCTACTAGGCCCATTGAGTTCTTCCGTGACGGGACAAGTAAACTTTTATGAAAATACAGAAACGTCTAGATGGTAATGATTATGTTACTTCTGGGACTGGTTGTCCCAGAAGTTGGCGGGATTCGTGCCCGGATTCGTTCCCCTACTGCCTACTGCCTATCGAATCGCCTACTGCGAGTGAGGGACGAAGAACGAAGCGATTAAATACTGGTGTCACTAATCCCATGGGACTACTGGATAACTCAATGGGACTAGTGAGATATATCCAATTTTTAGACAATAATTTTATGATGCACAATTTTTTATTATACCTTGAAGCTTAAAAACACATTTATACCTATATTAAATTTGGCTTACTGAAATATCTTATAATAACTGACCAAAATGCCTATGAATTGCATGTCTTAAACATATGTACTACAACTTATGACACGACAAAAAAACAATGGCAGAGTCATATTTTTTTATACTGAAAAATGTTCGTTCTATCAAAATAAACTGAACACTTTCATTCGTCCAAACCGTATCTCGAGAAAATAGTTTCAATTTTTAAAGCACGTGCAATAAATACCAAATAAAAAAACACTAGAAAATATTCTGAATCTAACAAAAACGAATTTATTACTTCATACAGATAATTATATTACACATATTTTTAAAGCTCATTTTTTTACATCATAGAATCATTGAATGTTTAATCAAATCATTGGAGCGTGACCACGGAATACGGATTTTGTTTAACAAAGATTCTAATGACACTGCTCTTTTGATTACTAAAACAAAATTCGTGAAAAAATTCAATCAATCAACACTGGGCACCCAGAATTTGATGCGTCACTTTAATAAAATTCCGGCAGATTTTAATAGAATTAAAAGAGAAAGATACAATACACACAAAGAAGTATTACATGGACCCAAAACTTTACACAAAATAGGTCAGATAATAATTATTTTTCAAGTATTAAGGCCTGTGAAAAGGACTCTACTCTGCCTGATGGAAAACATTAGTTCAATCCAAGAGTAGTGGCTGCCATCCTCATTGTGAATTTAGGCAATGCAGCATGGTAACCAACACTGTGGTGGCCTTTTGAGACGCTTCTGCATAATTGGGCGTCCTATCTCGCACATACAACAGTCATTTTATGGTTGGTCTTCTATGCGAATGTAGTATCGCCCCGGTAGAGCGAGCCCGGCCATGCTGAAATAAATCATCCGATATCTATCTGCGTATTTCCAGACTCCGTATCTGTATGTTAAGAATTTCGTAATATAGTTAGCCAGTATAATAATCAAACCGGGGAATCTAAATTAAGCTCTCGCAAAAGGCTTCTATCAAAGAAAAACACTGTGATTTTTGTTACTATTCTTTTGAATAATAAAAGGCATAAAGTTTTTAGAGCAAACAATACTAAATTATACCTTCAGACACATTTTATCTACTTCTTAGAAGTAACTAAAATAGCGTTGGTTGTGTGTATTTATTGATAACATCTACAATTGTTAAAATTATTCCGTTAAAGTAACTTGGTATGAAAAAAACTAAAAGATTGCAGTATTCAAAACAAAGTTAACCTATATTATTAGCAAGCTGTAGTCATGTTTTCCAACTAGCGCCATTAACAAACAAACAGTAAGGCGTTCTGTACATTTACTTTGGTTTTATTTTATTTATTTATACAACTTCATTGCACACAACTATACAGTATTAATTTTAGACAGAGACATAGGTACATTTGTGAAGATCGACATTTAGTAATACAATTTACTTTATTACACAGCTTTTCTTAAATTATGAATTTGGTGACGCGACTCATTTCAATACAGCAACTTCCAGCTGTCAAAATGAACTAACCTAACCTTCCTAATACAATAAAATGCCACCTTTATAATTACATAAAATTAAATTTGCAAATTTACCACAACGCGAGGGCACAGTTGTCTAGTTGTATGAATAAAGGTTATGTAATTAAACAGGCAAAATTAACGAATATTAATTCCGCATACCTACTCGAAACCCTTGTTAACTTACCCTTACTTACTCAACTTTACCCTAAGGTCAGCTTGGTAATTAAGTTTAGACTTGGTCTGTATTGTGTACCTACCTTTATCGTTGTGAAGAGACATTTGGAGTCATTGTTAACAAAACATTTGAATGAATCTACCTAATGGATCTAGTCATAACTAAGTATTTCCGTTCCAATTCCAACTGTTGTTGTAGTAAGTGACGGGACTCTAAAAACCCTCACCTACTATGCTATTCTACTCATATTATATGTGCAAAAGTTTATGAGGATGGCTGTATGGACAATTATTATCGTTTAACACTAAAACTTCTGAATTAATTTGCATGGAACTTTACAGTAATAGTACTCATACAACAGAATAACAAATATACTACTTTTACCGCGATATCCAACATGAACGCTTACAAATTTGCGGACTTATGTTAGTAAAATGTACCTTATTTTTGTAATTTACTGGTTTTTCTCTAGTCTTTATGCTTATGTAAGTTATTTGACTATTTCTAATGAAGTCATAATTTTTCAGACGTCAAACGTAACATCGTTTTAGTTCACGTAACAGAATTTCAAAAAGTTTGGTTCAAACACTGTGTAACGTGTTCCAGAACATTGTCATCATTAGATATAAAAAACTGAATTAATAATAAAATTCTTATAAATCACACAATGTTTCTACCAAAATGACATTGTATACAAGTAAACTTTTCAATCATCAAAACATTTTAACTCAAGTCGATGAAATCTAAATTTGTCCTCCATCTAAGTTTAGGCGATGTCTTTGTATAACGGCTATTTATCAATCTGCCTGAGAAGTTTGCCTAACTCAAGATCACAGATTATAAACCTGCTTATTCTGTTTCTAACTTCGCCACCAAAATTCAACTATTGCTACTGTCAAACTTTCAAATGACACTTTCAGTCAATCGATTGGCGTAAAGTTTAAAATTATGCTTTGAATATTAATAACGTAATAATTGCGTACTCTATCTTTGGTAAATTTAATTAAGTAAATTCGTACATCGACAGTCAGAGGAATCAGCTACAAGAGATGTTGAATATTGACAACATTTATACCAATGCTTTCTCTACAATGACCTTTTAGGTAAAAAAATATTGTATGTGGAAAATCCCAAATAAAACAGGTTTCTTACATAATTGCTGCACTTTTTTCTGGTTCTTGTCCATTCCAAAATTTTAGTTTTACTAGTCATGATTATCCGGTTGGCCTAGTGATTTAAACGGTCGCCACTTCGTTTTCTACTGCGCCAAGTGTAGTAGGTTCAAATCCAATATGGGACAACATTTTGTGTGACACTAATTGTTATTCTGAGTTGTCGTGACGTTTCGTGTATTTATAAATACATAATTTTACACATATTGATTTTCATTTACTCAATTAGTTTATGGAAGACTAACAGCTATTCACAAGATAAAAAAAAAATAGAATAGGGTTTAGTTATCACACATAATGGCACATGGATTTAATGGTGTCTAATAGATAATTCTTATGTTTACTTATATATTACTTACTTATTTTGTAAATATTATTAATTTGTAGGTACGAAGTTTTTCAAGTAAGCGTGTTTTATAAGTCAGAGGCCTACTCTGTAACTTCTGAACTAACAAGTTTAACTAAAAAATGTCTTTTAAAGTTCAATAAATTGCAAACGGATACCTAAATCATTAAATCGTTTAGCAAACTCTCAATATTTTTAAAAATGATACCCTAACCATGGGGTAGACGCGACAAAAAAAACAACCCCACTTTACATGTAGAGGAGGTAAGCGAAAGAAAATTATTTTTTGTGATTTTATCGTAACACTTTGCGACGTGATATCAACACCTATCCATGCAAAGTTTCATATTTCTAGCATCAACCGTTTGGACGGTGAGTCGAGGACGGATGGACATGACGAAACTACGAGTACAAGGGTATTTTATAGTTATTCATGAACTACGGAACCTTAAAAAGAAGGAAAAGTAAAGTGTTGTTTCAAAATCGTTACTTTTGCAAGACAGTTGACCTAATCCGCTAGAGTTTTAAGTTGGTGGTTCTTAAGTAATAAAAATCACATTTCAAAAAACGTCAAGTCTGTTATACGACTTTCATCTTACGGTAAATAATATCTCATGATCACTATTAACGAAATAATTGCCAAACAACATAAAACTAATTAAGTTAAACGTACATTACCGCGTGTATTGCGGAGCCAAGAGATATATTCTCGTGCCCTAGAGAGCAATTTGGTTCAATTTACTGTTCCCGCTAACCTTCGCTTTCCAATGCTGCTTATGTATGTACATTTAGATTCATGGTACTAATATACATATATTTATGAATAAAATTTTGTGTAAATTCCAATTTGGTGCCCAAAGATAGTATGAACACTGACGTTAAATAAACAACCACTAATAACATATAGCTTCCTTAGTGTTTCTTTGATATTGTATATTCCCTTCATCATCATCATCATCATATTCCCTTATATTAAGTAATATGTTTGTTTTACAAATCCAATCAGAGTGTTTGTTATAAATAGTTATTTTTATATAAGTTGCGCCCTATATTAAAAAATATAAAATTTGTAATTCCAGCGTTGGCTAACTGTAAACGTATGCAAATGTATAGCAGTTTCTTTATTGCTTTACAAAGGGAAAATTGCAACACTCGTATCTTTTTAATTACCTGTGGACATAAGCGGCGCTAGTCAATCACCTAGTCAAATAACTTGTATAGTTTGACATATCTAGTCCTTTGCCCCAACACCACAGAAAACACAGTTGTTTATTTTATAGTTAAAGAAATAATTTTTCTTTTTTTCTTTTTTTAGAATACTCGCATTAGGAATAAGTTCTGTGTAGCGGACTTAACACACATAGATGAATCGGACACAAGAGACTTATGACTCAAAACAAGATTTTGTTGGTCACACGAAGGGTTGTCTGACGTGGGAATCGACTAAACAACACTTCAACTAGGAACGCGTCGTGCGTTACTTGTAAAACGCATTATGTGTTTAAACAATCATACTGGTTTTATATCTAATTATTATGCGCTAAGGTTCACGTACGTGAAACCAAAATTTTATACCCCTTTTTACGAAAATTATGCGGACGAAGGAGTTGAAATTTGGCACAGATTTTATATAGAGGAGGAGTGCAACAAGTAAAATAATAATAAAAAAGAAGTTAGTGTTGACTAACTGTGCGAACATTGTATTATTAAATTAGGTAGCACCACACAGCTAATAACTGGTTAAACGAAGATTAGAAGAATCTATTAATAATAAAACCATTCTATGTTATCTTGACTGCATGAAATTCAATTATGAAATTGTTGTCACAACGGAAAGCAAAGTGTTGGATCTCATTAATGCACCGGCACCCACCGCTACGCAAATATCTACCCACACAGAGCACCGCCCGGATAAACGTACCTCTAATAACACTTTCTATAACACCCTATATAAATGATATCCTATAACCTTCTAATGTCTTGTAGCTCATTATTGCGTGTTGGGTAAACTGTAAGCTTAATAAGCAGTTCATTTAATCTATACTCTTATTATTCTGTTAGTATGATTGAACGGGTTAATCTCACGAAATACTGGCTGAATCGAAAAATATTTAATATTAGATAAAAAGGAACGGAGTTTTAATGTAAATGTTTCAAAAACAGGGGGAAACTTATTACTCCTACACTCTCACCAATGAAATACAACAGCACGAATGTTGTCATTTTTAGGTTGGTCTTCTATGCGAATGTAGTATCAGTGTGGACAGTGTGGACTGTGGCTCTACTATTTCAGGGCCGGATTTACCATATAAGCTGAGAAAGCTGAAGCTTGGGGCGGCAGAATTAGGGGGGCGGCAAAATGGCCCAAACAATAAATTGGTACAGAAAAAAATTAAGGTTGCGGACACAACTGTTTTTATTTTTTTCAAAAGACCACACTCGCATTAGGAGTATAGTATAAATCCTGTGTTGCGGGGGGCTTTACAAACATACTTAAAAAAAACACAGAGAACACCCAGACTTAGGACAACAATTTGTGAATCACACAAAATCTTTTGTCCTCGTAGGAACCCACGACACTAGGCGCAGTAGAATGCAGCGTGGCGACCACTTTTTTTTTGACGTGTGGAAGCCCCCTCGGGCCGTTACCCTACCGGAGTTTGCAACGGGGCTGTATGTCGGCATCGAACCGACTAAAACTGAAATAGCAGGGGTCCATGGAACCTGTCATTACGCCCTCTGAACCCCTAGCAGTGCCTTCTCTCACTAAAGCGGGCGCCATCAGTTGCTTATCTCTTCATGGCGACGTACGACACACGCGGACGTCGCTTCCTCTGAAGCCAGAAGGCCACTGAAGCGGATGGAGGGGAAAACTCATTCCGTCCATTTGCGGCCACACAGGGCAGCATGACCATGGTATAGATGATGTCTTCGCAGATGGTTGCGACCGCGGTAAATGTGAATGACTCTAACTACCAATATCCTCTGGGATCACCAGAGGCGTACACTTTTTTAGGGGGTCAGAGACGCCGCCCACACCGGTACACCGTACAGTACCATAGACCAGACAACTTCCGTGTACAGTTGTCTCGTCGCGACATTGGCTCGATCCAAATTGGGTGTCGTCCAAGTGCGACGTCCGACGTCCAGTATCGACCAGCTTCGGAGCAAGCTGTCGGAAGTGCTCGTCGAAGCGCCACCTACCGTCAAGGATCAAGCCCAAATAATTCATCTGGGCCCGTACGTATCCCATGTTCCACAGGAGTGGTCCGAACTCAGGACTACTCAGGCACTCCGTGCTACAGGAGTGTTTCCCTGTTGCAGCTAAATGGCAGACTATCAAATGCATTGGCGATGTCCATAGACACAGCACGCCACCACTGCTTACTGCCTCTTCTGTCACGGTTCTCAGGCGCAATATGGCATCAACCGTCGAACGCCCTTTCCAAAATCCGAACTGGGTGTCCGACAGATCGGGGCCCACCTCGCATAGGTGCCGGACGATGCGGGCAGATAGCACCCTCTTAAACACCTTACCCAACTCGCCCAGCACCACGATGGACCTATAGGCCGTGACTGAATCGGCAGACCGTCCTGTCTTGACTGACTGACCTATGGACGACCGAAAAATTCTGCTTAGTTTGGGACTTGATGGAGTTGTTTGTGCGATGTCGGAACTATTAATTTAATATTATTTACTTCCATTCAAAATTGTTTGTAATTTTTTCGTTAAATTGAGATCAATTACTATCAGTTAATAACGTTTATTGAATGTGCAATATTTTGATTTAGGGAAAGGGAAGTGTGTTGCGGGATTCCTCAGGGCTCTGTATTGGGCCCATTATTATGGAACCTTGCATACGATGCGGTCCTTCGCACCAGCCTGCCCTCTGGCCTAAGTGTCGTCTGCTATGCGGACGATACCTTAATACTGGCCAGAGGGTCACGCTTCGACAAAGTGCTTCTGATCGCTGAGCAAAAAGTGGCTTTGTTGTGGAAAAAATTCATGAGCTGGGCCTAAGGGTGTCGCCTCAGAAAACTGAGGCTATTTGTTTCCATGGCCTACGTAAGCGCCAGGATCCTCCTAGCTCGTGCCTCCGAGTGGGTGACACTGAAGTTCGGTGGGCCAGTACATGAAGTACCTAGCCTCATCCTGGACAATCGGTGGAGCTTCGAAGAGCATTTCGAGCGATTAGTCCGCCGGGTTCGAGGGGTTGCAGTGGCGTTACATCGTCTGCTGCCCAATCTCGGGGGACCAAGGGAAGAAGTTCGCTGCCTCTACATGGGCGTCGTATGAGGCAGCGACGATCGCTGCGTGATCTCCACCCTTCGACATGCTGGCCGATTTGGATACGAAGGTCTACGACCAAATTCGTTTTATCGGTTGGAATGGTGAGGGGACAGCGCCGAATCATGAGCCTGAAATGCTGAGGTAGAACGCACACACGCAAGCCCTATGGGCTTGGAGGACAAGGCTCGAAACACAGGGCTGTGAAAGCCAACGCGCTGTTGGAGCCGTTCTGCCAAGTTTCGAAGCTTGGATAGAAAGGACGGACTGTGTCACCAACTCAGATACTCACCGGACATGGTTGTTTCCGTGAGTATCTGAATAGAATCAGATGAGGTTACGGCACAATGCCATCACTGCGGGTCCGACCGGGACTCCGCCCAGCACACGTTGATCACCGCCGAGCGTTGAGACCTGGTCGGGCGAACGGAAGAACCTTGTCACCGCCATCATTGATCGCAGCAATGCTGGCGAGTGATGAAGGATGGGCAGACGAGGTATTATTCTGTGAGAACGTAATGCTCCAGAAGGAGTCCGCAGAGCGGGATCGGAAAAGGGCCGATCCCGCTCGATTGAGGCGCCGAAGGGGACGCGGTAGAGGCAGCTAGTCCCATATCGTTGCCTAAGGGTTGTTGTGGCCATATCTTGGGGAAATGTGACCATTGTAAGTGACCTGAGCTGGCGAAACCCCGGTGCGGCTGGGGGGTGTCGTCTGGGGCGGGTCGGTGTCCCGCCTTTTACTGTGTAAAACGGCGAGGCGCGATATCATCTTGCCCCAAGGGTAATTTATGGATTACCCTGATATGTACCCCAGTCACGGGGTAAGGCAGGGGGGAATCCAGAAGTCGCTGATGCTTCCTGGAGCTCCACCCGACTGCCAAGGTAGGCTGCCGCGGGGCTTAGTACGTGGACCGGTTCGCCGGTAGTCCCACACACGCTTGGAGTGGTGCATGGTTAGCAGTATCGGGCCTTACTTACCTGTCTTCCTTAGCCTACCAAACATTATAAGTAGTGCAGTAAAAACCAAGTTTTGCTTACCATAAAAAACAACAAAAGTTGTAAAAGTAATCAGGTAACTAGATTATTTCCTAAAGAAAGGAATTAACTTTATTGTGAACAGTGTATCTAATTTTAGGAGTCAGTAGGGGCGGCAAAAATTTTAAAGCTTTGGGGCGTCAAATGTGTAAATCCAGCACTGTACTATCTGCATTATATTATTAGTTTCTTTGAATTTAACGGGCAGTGCCTGCAAGAAACGATAGGGCAACAAATGTTTACAACATTTCTGTTTGCATTGCTATTGCTGGTCTTACTTAGAAATATAAATGCGAAAGTTTGTAAAAACGTATGAATGTTTGTTACTCTTTTACGCAAAAACTTTGAAACGGATTTAGATGAAACTTTATAGTAATGTAGCTTTTATTTCAGAATAACACATTGGCTACTATTGACTGCCATGATAAAACGCAGGCAAAAGCTAACTACGGATATTTTCATAGGTAGTTAGTGTAGCTTACGGTTTACAATTACCATAATAAACCGGAAAATGTATAAATCTCTCCGTGAGACATATTTTTATAAGTCAAGGCATATTACATGTATTATGTACTTTTAGAAAATAAAACTCTTCTTTATTGACTATATTCAAAGTAGGTAACCATAATATCAAGTATTATTTTAATATCTGCTAATAAAAAATAAAAATCGGCCAAGTGCGTGTCAGGCCACGCACAGGAAAGGGTTCCTCGGTCACCCATAATGGTACGTGGATTTAAAATCGTATCCAACGTATTATGTTTACGTATTAATGTGTTAATTTTGTATGACGTTTTCCATGTGAGCGCATTTTACAAGTTAAGCCTCTATAACTCCTGAACTAATAAAGTCATTTAATCCGTTATAGTTTTCCTTAAAAGTTCATTAAATGGACCAACATCACGAATTTTTCCAGATTTTTTGTACTAATGAACTACTAATAAAGTAGTTTTTCTGTTTTTTTAACTGAAGCCATAAATGTCATACATCCTAATCATACATACTACTATTATAAAATTAAATGTGAATTTAAAAAAAAATGTGAGAACTGAAATAGATGCGGGCAGAGCTGAGAGCGAAAGCTAGTATTAAATACTATCAGAACGGTTAATTCAGAAAGAAATAGATACATGATCACTTAAGGAATATTTGGAGTCTAAACGGCAGTAAAGGCGTAAGCGTACGTGATATAAAGTTGTCCTTTAGGTAACGTAAACACGACATCAGGACACTTTGTACGGGAATATAGCGCTGAGATTTACATAATATCTCTGTTCTGTCCTGCGATGTAGTACTTATGAGCTGCAGAAAGTCCCTGAAATAACTTTATGTGTAAGTACTTTTTTATAAGTAAATGCTTATAGATTTCCTACTGTCAACCTTCTTCCTAGCCTTATTCCAAATATTATTTGGGGTGTGCTACTAGTTCAACGGTTTTACCTGAATATCGGTTTTTACACGGAGCGACTCGCATCGGACCTCCGCAACCCTAAGGGAGAACTGAAATTCATAGTTGAAGTTCATGACAACCGGGACCGATGGCTTTACGTACTCTTCGAAGCACGGGCGTGAATCACAGCCAAACTTCCATACTTCGGGATGCTATTAGGAATCTCGTAAGAAAACACTTTTTGGCCGGACCCAGGAGTTGAACCCGAGACCTCTTGATTAGCAGTCGCATTAGCTATCCACTAACTAGACCAACGAGGCAGTTGATTTTTTTTCCTACAGTGAACCTGAGGGATTAATTTTACCTCTTTGTAAAAAGCGAGTAACATCATGAAAAAACAACGTGACAGAAAAATTAATAAAAAATAGCTTTTTAGATGTAAGTACCGTAAATACTTTTATAAGGATTTAGTGATAACTATTCATTTTGTACTATAAACAAACACTTCTATTTTATTTTATTGTATATATTATATTAAACCAAAAACGGAGCCCTTGTCAACCAAAAAAAAGGTTATATTAAAATATATCCATTTTTTTCTTTTTTAAACGTGTGGAAATCCCCGCGGACCGTCACCCCGCTTGTGGTTTACGGCAGGGTGGTGTGTCGGACTCGAACCGACTAAAACCACACGGTGTAGCCTCTCTGCGCCTGTCTTTAGGGAGGGGGCCAGGGTGTTATCTCCTTCTTGACCCCTCCCGGCAATTACAAATAACCTAATTCAAAGTTTTCTAATTTTTTTATGTTAGTTTTTACTATACTCGACTACTCAAAGCCCGCGGTTCCACCCACCTGTATTTCCGTTATCGCATTAAAAAACCTATGTCCTTTCTCAAAATCAAATCTATCTCCATGGCAAATTTCATTGCAATCGGTTCAGCATTTTAGCTGGATAATTGTAATAGACACATAGACAGACAGAGCTTTCCAATTTATAATATTTGTGTGGATTATACTTTCATTGTTACTACATAAATTGACGTGTGAAATAGAATTCAACACTTTATTTCAAACGGCATATGCAGCAAGCATTCAAAGCAATCAATCAATCAAAACGAAACACTTATGTATTAAGGCCCGCGACACCAAGCGTGAGAATTTGTGATTGAACACCCACATACATATTTTACATGCACACAGACGCATCGCGCACTGTCGCATACATACCGTAGCAAGCAATCACCGACTTTCGGTTTTTTGCTTATGTTAAATATCCATCAACTGTACGCCTTTGTAGAACGTATTTTAATGTCTTACAACGCACGCAATGTATCTTGCCATAACGTAAAGCCCGTAGGATTCATTCAGTACAGAAAGTCATAATACTTTCTGTATACCAATCGAATGGTCAAAGATTATAAAATAATTTTACACAGTATAAAATAAATTTGCTCGCGTGCATTGTCTGTCAACTCAGATCGTTTTAAATACGCAAGGTATTTAAATACGGTTTTCATCATAATTAAGGTTACCTTTTAAAGAAGATTTATTAATGTTATTTTATTATTTTAAAGGAACACATAAATAAAGCCAATATTGACAAAAGTTTACGAGTTACATAAATTAGGAATAACCTACAGTAATACTTTTTTAATTATACTTTTTTAATATTTCTTTATTATTTTATTTGTGAATAATAATTTCAAAGTAATTTGGAACAATGTAATATTAATCCTTATCATAATAAATACTGTAGACATTTAAAACAATTTTATTCTACATGAAATATGTAGAATAAAATTGTTTATTACACAATATTATTTAAATAAATATTTTATAATACGTCAGAGCGTTCATCCAGGTCGCACCCGTAATTGGCCGTAATCTTACACTAGTGACTCTCAGTGTAAGATTTTATTATGTCAATAATGTGTGTTTAACGATACGTGGTCTTATAGGCATTTAAAAAACATTTAAAATTTGACAAATTATACCCTCCTTTAAAACCAATCTATCCATTGCTGCAAACATCATGAAAATTGGTGCAGTAGTTTTTAAGTTACGTTATGTTTTGAGTTTAATAGACAGGTTGAAGAGGCAGAGGACTGTGTTTTTTTTTTAATATATTTAATGCAAACGGCTTATTTACGCAATAATGTTACTAAAATAAATGTGAAAGTAACTCTGTCTGTCTGTTTGTCTGTTACCTTTTCACGCGTAAAACGCTGAACTGATTTTGATCAATTTCAGTATAGAGATATATGGGACCCCGAGAAAGGACATGGCTACTTTTTACCACGAAAATCGACACACTCGCGGGCGGAGCCATGGGCTAAAGCTAGTAAAACATAAATACGACTAGCGGTTTATACATACGTATAAAAGTGAAATACTAATCATCCAAGACCAAACCATTGAGTAGTATTACTTTCCATCATCAGCTGAACATCTTGAAAGATACGACTAAAGGTAACACACATATACGAAAGTAACTCTGTCTGTCTGTCTGTTACGCTTTCACGCCTAAACCACTGAACCGATTTTGATGAAATTTGGTACGAAGATAGAACTGAACTTGGGAAAGGACATAGGGTACTTTTTATCGCGAAAATAAAGGTAGAAGGGTTTGAAATAGGGGACGAAAGTTTGTGTCGAAGTTCCTTATTATCAAACATAAAATCAGGTAAGATTGTTTAATCTACCCTTACCATGTCGTGTGATATCAACGAATTCCACGCGGGCGAAGCCGCGGGCAGAAAGCTAGTTTATAATAAATAACAATAAATAAATATTTCAGACGAATGACACAGAATATCATCTACCAAATATTCGTGTGATCCGCAAATATTTATTTCGCAGTTTATAATACATAAACATACTTTTTTGTTATAAATACATACATATTATACATAGAAAACACCCAAACTCCGAAACAAATATTTGCAGATCATACAAAAATTTGGTCCGACCCGGGAATCGAACCCTAGACCTCTTGGTTAGCAGTTGCATACGCTGACCACAAGACCAACAAGGCAGTATGATATATTACAATAATAAATAAACAACTATTTCGAACATCTTACACACGACATCATCCAGTCCCAAACTAAGCAGAGCTTATATTATTGATTCGACAACTGATATAAATACATAAACATACTTTTTTTGTTGCTTACCTATAGAATACACCCAGACCCCGAAATAAATATTTGCGGATCACACAAATATTTGGTCCTACACGGGAATCGAACCTGAATCCTTACTCAAGCAAAGTAGTCGCATGCGCTACTACTGCCCTCATCATTACGAAATGATGGCTACCAGCTCAGATATTGCGTCTGGAATAGCATTACAAAATAAAAAAATATATAATAACTATTTATAACGTGCTTATAAAATTTTAGGGTTTCCCTATGAACTAACACTGAAAACAGCCAACACCTAAAAAAAAAAATTTTGTGGATCTCATAAACATTTGGTCCGACCCGTGAATCGAACCCGAGGCCTCAATCGCATATGCTACCACAGCGCCACCGAGGCAGTCATATAAAATGAATTTTAATAATCGGTCCACAATTGACAGAGTAATCAATGAATGTACAATAAAAAAAACACAAATAATACTCCTTTTTTGAAGTTGGTTAATAATAATTTAAAATATAAAGATTGGTGTGTCTATTCTCAGACCTACCAAATATTATCAAAAGTTACACACAGTCACGTCGTCGTATGTAAACAATCAAATCTCTGTGTGCGTGACAGTGCGTGTGGAGCTAAAAACGAGCGTGCGCTCGCCTTGAATATTCGGAGAACACTGAATTTTTGGATCGCGTGAACTCTGTTTTATTGCAAATTATTTCTCCATACTAAAATGTATGGAACTTTTGCCGCTAAAAATTAATGATGTTTAAGATTAAATTATGACTTTCTGGTGAGAATTAATAGAAACCTTAAATGCTTAATCTCTTTTTTGTACTTTTTTCTTGCAACTAATAAAATATTTATTTCAAATAAAGCAACATAATACTAGATTGATTCCAAACAGAAAAGGTCGATTTCGGTGATTTTAGTCACTGTTGATGATTTTTTTCTCGAAAATAAATAATCGTATTAGTAACTTTACTCGGTTTCTCTATAGATTATTTTATTAAGAATCTGAGATATTTTTTTTACTGTCAAATAATGAATTAATTTGTTTCTCTTGTCATAACCGTAAGTGCTTTTTCGAGCAATTATGGAAACGATACCCTTAAGTTGAATCTTCTAGTAAACACACAAGTGACGTCACTCCTGTGTCGAATTATACAACCAGCATGTACAGTCAATTACGAGGTTATGAATACTGTAAACCAATTTAAACTTTCGGCCCTGCGAGGCTACGGCCAATTAGATTGTGGCTTTGATACTTATCAGCTCTCGAGTCTGTTTTAATACTACGACCGAAATCTTTTAAATAATATTTGATAAATCACTGATGAAATTTCTTCAAAGATAGTAAGAAATATAATTTTGATTTTTTTTTAATTGGTTTTAGTGAAAATGAAATATTCAGCGACTGGTGTCTGGCAATGTGTTCGATCTTACAAGTACTATCCCAAAACTGAAACGTTGGTCCAGCAGTTACTGTATGCGATTAGCGTTCAAAAGGTCTAGTGTTCGAAACCCGGCTCACCTAAAAAAGTGTCATTGACTTTATCTCTTCACCTATAGCTTATAAGCTGAGGTCCCTGTTGGGTACTAGTGTAGGGGATGAAAATAAGAACGCTTTGTCCGAACACCAGTTCCATAAAAAATGATGTATTTAACTTAATGAGTTTACAATTACAACACAAACGCTCTCGCAGTGAGTGACGATGGCCGCTGCGGTCGAGTTCGATCTCAGCTTCTCCCCGCCCCCGCTCCCCGCTTCTGTCAGGAGCGTTAACAGTCCCCATACCTCGGAGAGCACGTAAAGCCGTCGGTCCTGTGACTGATCTCTACCCAGTCGGGTCGGGTTGCGTCCCATTGCATTACGAGAGTGAGGGAACAGGGAGTGCACCTATGTCGTGCACATATTAGTGCACTGTAATATATCCTGTGTAGATGGCTTGTCTCAGTTGAGACTGGTCGCTGTAACCGAAAGCAACTAGGAGTACATCATAATGCCAAATATAACATTTTGATTGCCTCGTTGACGCAGTGGTAGTGTATACGAGTACTGTGCTTGAGATCTTGGGTTCAAATCAAATATCAAATATTTGTATCATCAACAGATTTTTTTTTCGGAGTTTGGTTTTTTTTTCCTTTGTAGTATACATGTATTTTATCTTTCAATCTTGCTTTCACAGTACAAGCTTTGTTTATTTTGAAGCTAGATGGCGTTGTGTGTTACATTTACGAAATGTTTAAAAGAAAAAACTTACAGAACTTAACGGTTAGAGTCAATAACTTGGAAAGAAAATAGAAATCATTTGATGTATCAATCGACTGTAATATTCTTACATGATTACCATTTACATGTTGTTATTATTCATTGCTGTAACCACTTACAGAATAATATAAAAGCGGCCAAGTGCGAGTCGGACTCGCCCATTAAGGGTTCCGTAGCATCATATAAAAGTTTTTGTAGTTCGTTGTAACTTTCATCAATGTTTTAATAATAGTGTTTTGATTGAAAAAAAAGTAAATTGCGGTTTTTGATTTATGACGTATTAAAAAAAAACTAGTTACTAGATCTCGTTCAAAATAATTTTCGTTGGAAGTTTGCATGGTAATGTACATCATATATTTTTTTAGTTTTATCACTCTCTTATTTTAGAAGTTACAGGGGGGGGGGGGACCAACATTTTACCACTTTGGAAGTGTCTCTTACGCAAACTATTCAGTTTAGAAAAAAAATTATTAGAAACCTCAATATCATTTTCAAAGAACTATCCATAGATACCCCACACGTATGGTTTAGATGAAAAAAAATTTTTGAGTTTCAGTTCTAAGTATGGGGACCTCCAAAATTTATTGCTTTATTTCTATTTTTGTGTAAAAATATTAAAGCGGTTCACAGAATACATCTACTGACCAAGTTTCAATGGTATAGCTCTTATAGTTTCGGAAAAAAGTGGCTGTGACATACGGACGGACGGACAGACAGACAGACAGACATGACGAATCTATAAGGGTTCCGTTTTTTGCCATTTGGCAACGGAACCCCTTAAAATATCCCTAAATACTTTATTTTTCATAAATAATCCATTAGTCACTAGAGAATTTGCACAAAATAAAATATTTGCTTTCAACTAAAATGACAGTTGATCTTTTAAATCAACTGAAGTTTCGTAGCCTTAAGTTTTCCGTGACCTAGTTTTAAAGGCTTTTAATAACACTTTAGAGTTATCAACATTGAAATTTTGTTCAGCGTTTAAAGTTTTGACAGAATATTTTTTACAAACTAGTTCGGTACAAATTAATTTTGACTTTGTGGCCTTTTAACGTTTTTATTACATATAGAAAGTTAATACATTCTATCATCAATTCATCATAATCAACAGCCTTTAGCAGTCCACTGCTGGACATAGGCCTCTCCTTTGAAAGGAGGTACATTCTATATTTTTCTGAAACTGGAATATCAATATTTAATATATATTCTTAACTACCTAAGCCCCGCGGTGCTACCCGCGTTTGTTGTTGTAACCGCGGGCAACGCCGCGCCGCGAAGCTAGTCTAAAAAAAGTAGCCTAAGTAACTCCTTATATCATCAGCTATCTGTCAGTGAAAGTCCCGTCGAAATCGGTCTAGCCGTTCCAGAGATTACCCGGAACAAACAGAAAGACAGACAGACAAAACGAGTAAAAAAAATATTTTGGCATCTGTACCGTGTATATGCATTTAGTAAAAAGCGGTTATTTTAATACTATAAACAGACACTCCGATTTTAATTATTTGTATAGAATTATAGATTAACCAGGCACTCTATACTGATAGGCTCTTTATAACTAATTTACGCAATTCTGACATTAGGTAATCATGCACCTGACAGATGTCAACATTGATGAATTATTATTTAATTTATGTTGAGATAAGTTCTCAAATCCTACTTTTAACTCTAAATCAAACGAGTTATGTAACGTTAATAATAGGAAATTATTAACGTCATTTATAGAGAGCTGCAACTGCTAAAATATCGAAATGATTCAAGTTTAAAATGATATGTTCTTAAGTGATTTCAAAGTCACGATAAAATAAAAGCCTTCGTAAACGATGTCCATAAAAAAAAGGTTTTTCATTTGAGTACATTAAATCGAGTATGTCACAAAGACATTTAGTCTTACTAATATTATAGATGTGCAAGTTACTGCGTTTGTCTGTATGTCAGTGTAGCTTTCAAGCCAAAACCACTCAAACGAAACGAAATTTGGTACACCGATACTCTAGAGTCTGAGAAAGGACATAGGCTATTTTTACCGCGATAAACGACATACACGCAGGCGGAGCCGCGGGCGATCGCTTAGTAAGCTGAGTGGATTGTGAACACAAGATCATTTTTCGCCGTGACGATACAGATCGTGAGCTCCTTCAGATACTCCGTGAGATATTTCAATACGTATTTTAATGGCGACAGGGCGATAATATTCACGTTTTAGATAACACGCACTTTGCGAGACAAGCTGGGAATTTATGGGACATTACGCTAAATATATTATCCTGTCATGGCAGGATTAGGTAGATGTATGTGATTTTTGTAGGTGCCATTTGTATTATGAGGTACTTTGTGTAACACTTCTTTTATATTTATGTTAGCAAAATTTGCACGAAAGAATATGTGTAGCTATCATACATATCATGTCTATCGATGTAAATGTACAAAACACATAAAAATCTATGAGGACTTTTGTGTGATGATAATAAGAAATGCAAAAAATGGAAACAATGAATGGGATACAAAGCTAAATACTACAAGATATGACTAGCTTTATATAACTAATGTAGTCTAACAAATATAAAATAATTGTTAACTGTACATCATCAAAACAAAGACGGTCAAGTTATTCTGGTTATGGAATAAAACCGGGGGGTGTCACTCCGCAGTTTAGGTATAGTCGGCCTGCTGCCTGCCGGGTCAGACACGCCAGTCGAACAGACATCGTCAGAACAGTTAAGAGTTACACGATAGAAAGAGACGCAACTGTAGGTAAATATAATCGTAGTGATTCGGCGCTGTGCGATCTGAATTGAACTTAATCTTTTGACACCGAGGGTATCTATAACTTTAATTTACTTTTCGGAGTGAGTCTTCTGTACGGGTACTATTATGTATTCTGTGCTAAAACTAGACATTCCAACGGTCAAAATTCATCTGCCAGGAAACTCCTAATTATTACAAATAATTAAAATTGATCTGTTTGTTTGTAATTTTACATTAACAGCTTTTCAAAAAATGCATATAGAACGATATACTATGTTTACATAAAAAAAATTTTTTGCTGTCTGTTTCTTGCGGCTAATCTCTGGAACGGCTGGACGGATTTTGATGAAACTTTTAATGACAGATTGCTGGTGATATAAGAAGTAACATACCAGCAACTTTTGTTGTTTACGTACAATAACAATAGCGGGTAATGTCGCAGGGCTCAGTTAGTACGTAAATATTCAAACTGTAATTTATATGAAAAACAAAACTTGGCAGCGGCTTTTTCCAATATAAATTTCTTTACGACATGTAATAGAATCCGCCCCGGGGATCCCTAAATTCGGTAGTCTTGACAGAACACTGGTCTTACTAATACATAAATATCTATCTTGTAGACCTTGGATCCTGTAGAATATTTCTACAGTAACTTTAGATAATCTCATTTTGTAAAGGTTATTATTATTTATTATCTTTATTAAAACAAGTAATATTTACTACTACTTAATTATACATACATTCATATAGCACAATATTTGTTATTATTCTAGACATGTGTTTGTCACCTTACTCCTCCCAAATAGCTATACCTAGCAGAGAATTAGGTTGAAAATTTTGGTGTATATTTTAATTGGTTTCGGCAATTTCAATGAATTACGAAAAATCAATTAGACTCGTTATAGCGCTGTTGTCGATATGTTGCCATCAACAACCCAACATAAATTAATTTATCATTTCTAAAGTAGTACGAGAAAGAAGTTCGGCGGGTCAGCTAGTTTACACATAACATTGTTACCGTTGCATAAAAAACTTTAAGGTTGAATTGAATTTGGAAACTTATAGATTTTAAATCAAAAGGTTTATAGAATTAGTCCTCATATTTTCCCGGTCAATTAAGCAAATGTTTATAATAAAGATTAAAAAGATTTTTACCCTTATGAAAAGAAGCCAAGTTTACAACTGTTTATTTCACAATATTCATTTAAAATATTTCAAACTTACGTAGTTCGATTTCAAGAATAAGGTGTAATTTTTACAAAGTACACTTTCGTATTTTTTTTTAAATTCTAAGATTTCATAGAACTGTATGCTTGAAACATTGGTAAACACTAAATTAAAATACAATTTTGAAATTTGTATAAAATCGCAACATGCTTCAAAATACTTAGCTTGAAAACGAAAAACGTAACGTTATTGCAATGTAACAAAGGTCAAGCACAAAATTCTTGGAATATTCTAGTACAAGCATGAAACATGAATACCAGAGCCGATACATGTAGCACAAAGCCAAGTCTTATCTAGCGAGAATTTCGTTGCTTCTATTCATAGAGGAACGATATTTCCCCTGCCCCCAGTTAACCTCTCGTTCTCAATTTCCTTGCCTTCAGTAATCTCAAGATGTTCGTGCCAATAAAGGACAAGCTTCGCTTAGTTGCCGGAACGTTTCAAACCGTTGCACACCTAGGTCAATATTGGAAGATGCCGTTATTGGAGCCCGGAGGCTAATTGTTTGGTGAGTGACATGCTTATCAGACAGAACTATCTTGAAATATTCTGAACTGATTTTAATTAATCTAAGACTCTTTAAGCTTCCCTACCTAAGTCTTAGTATTGTATCTTCTATCTTTAATATAACACTTATTATTATAAAACGAATTGCCGACAAAGACTTATTTGTTTATTTATTTCAGGATTTGTTTTATATCGGGATTCATCTTTTAGATGTATAGCAGATTAATTGATATTCAACTTTAAAACGGCTAAAGTCGTGAAAAGAAGCTAGTGAAAGAGGAAACTGACAGAATACTAAATAAATTATGGAAAGGTTGTGTGCTCTGCAAAGTAGTAGTCATAGGAATATTTTGCAGAAAAGTTAAACATAAATTCTTAGTAAACTACTGAATATATCAAACTGTGTAAGTTGTTGAAACTTTCATAATTTATCAAACAAATATCAGTTTAAAGCATCCACTATGTAGAAAATCTGGAATCTGCCTTTGAAACAAATGTGGCATCTTCACAAGACCTATGTGATTTTTTGTAAGTTTTTTTTTAATAGGCAGGCAGATATGAAATCAATATTTGATGAAATCAATATATATCAATAACATCAAATGCAAAAAAACAATCGCAAGCGGGATAACTCAACGAAGGACTTTAACACGTATGAATCGATATTATATCGATAGGTTGACTATGTCAGCAGTAATTAATACTAATAAATTCTAAAATTTCTAAAACTAGAGTCAAAGATAATCTAATTATTTATTAGGCTCATTTGTAAGAGGCTTTGTCTAAGTATAAGAACATGGATAAATATCAGACGTTTTATAAAGTTTGCAGTGATATTTAATTGAATATTTATTGCTTCTAAATTTTTGTTAAAGTACAAAGTGCACTACAGTAGTCAAATATGGTTGTAAAGCTAAAATCTTGACCCTCAATTACTATACTTTGTCCATTCGTTTATTGTCTTTTTGACAGGTCATGCCGATAAATTATCGGTATTTTTTTCTTATAATGTACTACAGAAATGTCGTACTTTATAGACGGGTAGGAAAGGGGCTTTTGCATAGCTAAAAACAACAAACTATAAAACAGTTCTTGAAATACGTTAAATCGATTCAACGATTAAAATAATCTATCATATTATTATGATCAAAATAATTTGACTTCATTTAAGTATTGTTTCTGTAAATTTAATAAAATAAAAAGGAAATTAAAATAGTATGACTTCAAGATTGATTATTTGCAAGGAATTAACTCGACATTTTTGGAATTTAAGTTCAAACTTAGAATAAAGAAAAATAACTCTGTGCAATAATTAAATTATTTTTGGACCACTGACTTAAAATGTAACTTCGCACGCGTTAGTAAAATTTAACTTTGAAACACGTGGTTAATAACGTTTAAATCCAGAGTTATGAGAAAATACATTTGAAAAATCACATAATACTTACTAAACCGACCTTCAAGTGACTGTGTTAGGAAGCTTTCTTTGTTCTGGGCCAATAGTGCACATTTTATTTATTTATAATACTGACTTAAAGATTCATTTTGATTTGATTTCAAATCGAATCGGTGACGTGTCAGGGCGTCACTATTTTCGAAATTTGTTGAACTGTCAAAAAGATAAATAAATAAATAAATATTTGGACAACTTACACACAACATCATCTAGTCCCAAACTAAGCAGAACTTGTGTTATGGGTACTAAACAACTGATATAAATACATAAACATACTGATATAGATAATAAAGGAATGGACAGATATAATCAATTCGATGCCTAGTATGATTTGAACTGTGCATGAATGGCTTTTGTACCATGACAGATACTATTTTATTTTGATTATGTTGTATTTTTTACATTGTATTTTTTTGTGGTTTAGTCCAAATCACACGTTCGCATTTTAGCTGTAATAAATTCAGTCTATTTTTATGTTTCATTCGCAAAACACAAAATAATAGATAAATAAATTAATATTTCATACCACAAGATTGGCTTAATCAATATTACTTAACTTTGATGGAAGAATACAAAATGATTAATTGAGGAAAAGGCCGAACCAATTTGGCGTGTTAGATTTTTTAATAAAAATTCCTAGCTTTTGTTTTCCGACACCTATTTTATATAGCTTATCTTTGTCTTCGATTCATAAAAAGTTATTCTATCATTAGCCTTTTCCTGCAGCTTAACAAACGTATTATTCTGATTTATAAAGTTTTATTCATACAAACTTTGATTGCCCTTTGACCCCCTTAGGGTTAGAATTTTCAAATCAAATTTTCTTAGTGTTTACTCTTTAAGGAACATACATGTCAAATTTCAACTCCCTGAGCCCAGTAGTTTCGGCTGCACGTTATCTCTAAGTCAGTCAGTAACGAACTGTTTTATATATATATATATATATATATGTATATATATTGATGTATCAATAGAAAGCAATCAAGCAAAGGAGTTATAGACTTAACTGTAACGAAAAGTAAAAGTTCACCATTGTCCTAAATATGCTCTTAGAAGATATCAAAGGACTCTGAAAGCGACCGAAGTCGAAACACACTAAAAATTCATAAGATATTTATGGAACTATACATTTTCAACTTCAAACCTTTGTAGGCAGTGAGGCGTTGATTCGTATTCGAGGCAATTTATTTCAAATTCACCGTTGGGATGCGTCAGAAACGAGAATTGACTCGTCCGAGCCGGGGTTTGTACAAAAGGACACTTTTGACATCCTATAGAGGGCAAAATGTAGCTGCAATGTTTTAAAAGAGTAGTAGCTAGGACACTGTTTTTCAACTTTGTGTATTCAATCACTGATAAATTTTGATAGAGTTTTAGGTAAAAGAGTATCCAATCATCCAATTAGAGTAATAAAGTAATTTGAATTTTATATTCAGTAGCGAATATAAAACGAAATCAAATATTCTTAAAACCGTCTATAATCTTGCATTGGTTACTACAATATGTATTACCTTGGTTTGTTTTAAATATATATTGTATAGTTTTATTGAAAACAACCACGATCAATTAATTACATTCTGAGAATATCATGTGGTTATCAACAAATCCAAAGTACAGAATTGACCACCCAATCTAAAAGTGATAGAAACTCAATAACATTGTCTCGCAATGAATCGATTTATCTCCAAGGCGATACAGCTATGCAAATCCGAATTTAAATAGAAATTGTTTCTTTTACAAGACTGACTTATATAAGCGATGAATTAATAAAGTTACTGAAGCTAAGCCTTATAACAGAAGGATATACGGATCTTTCAACTCAGCTGCCATTTACTTTTCCTAACAATGGAACTGACAGAGCCTATAATCTTATATACAAAACCGAACTCTGTCAGTCAAGCGAGATAAATCTAGGGGTGAAAGGCCTTACTTAGCACGTCTATGTCGATAGTTGGCTGTCACAAAAGAATCGGCTCCAAGTGAATGACAAGAAGATTCATTAGTGATGTTATGAGACGGGAAACGGTTGGGAGTGACGTCGATGAACAGTAATAGGGGACAATTGGATAGGTCTCTGTCGGTTTGAAGAGCCAATTTTGTCGTTTTGCATCACTGATTTTATGTGATTAGGAGAAATGGGAACATATTGCAGTCCTTCGTGTTTAATTCTTTTGTTTCAGGTACGTCGATTATTATTTCTTTAAAAACATTTTAGTGTTAATTTCATAGTAACTTAAAGTCCTATGAAACCACCAGCTTTTGCCCGTGTTTATGTCGGTTATCGCGATAAAAAGTAACCTATGTCATTATTCGGACTCTAGACTATTTGTGTATAAAATTTAATATAAATCGGTTCATTAGTTATGCCGTGAAAGCCCGACAGACAGACGGGCAGACAGAGTTACTTTCGTGTTTATAATATTAGTGAGGACTAGAAAGGTTTAAAAAGCATATTCTGTCAGTAGCTCTTAACGAGAATAACAACCCTCCTTTAATTTCAATTGTTTATGAATAAAATAAAATATTTATAAGTCAAAAACTCTTAAATTCAGTACACTTCAAATATCAAGTGACTATAATAAAATACTACAAAAGCCCATAATATCAATAAAGAAAATGGTCGCATTAGGAAACATAATATAACAGTCACGATTCATACATTTGGCGCGGAAGGGACGGCATAGACAATATCTTTGAATAAAGAATGTACCCTGTATCTATGTTTTTTCAGAGGTAAAGTTGGACATCATATTTTATTAGCTTATATGACTGTCCTATGGAGGTATTTTCAAAACTATGTAGTTCATTTTTGCCGATAAGCGTAAATTCTTAAAAGGGTAAATTCTTGTTGAATACTTATTACATCTAAACTAACAAATAAATAAAATTGGAGTGTCTGTTTGAAATATTAAAATAACCGCTTTTTACTAAATGCATAATATGTATGTACCTATAAACGGTACATACATATGCCAAAATATTTTTTTTTACAATTTTTGTCTGTCTGTCTGTTTGTTCCGGATAATCTCTGGAACGGCTTTACCGATTTCGATAGGACTTTCACTGGTAGATAGCTGACGATATAAGAGGCTCAGCTAGTCTTAAATAAACTTCGTTAAGTTTTCACCGGACAATATGTTTTTCTTCTTAGCGTAAAAATAAATTGGAACTGATACATTACCAAATATTCAAGTATTAATTTTTTTACATATCTTTATATGTACTGCATTGGCTTTCTATTCATGAACAAAAATACAGTTGTACTATTTATATCGAAGTTTAAAATAACATTAATAAACTTAAAATAAATCAGCTAAGAATTATCAACAACACAACATGATGTGTCACCGCTGGGTTCGGGTCCCCACCCAAGAGTGGGTTAAGGCATACGTCCCCACGCTGACCAAGTGCAATGTCAGTACAAGACGACTTTGCCATAACAGTCACAATTTTGGCTACTATTTATTGTTTTTAAGCCGCCCGAAGGTCTTCAACTATGCTTCATGACTGTTGTCCTATGATACCAACCGGTAACGACTGCTTGACGTGACGTGATGACGTAGACACTCATAGTACCATGCCACTAACAACCAACCATCCAGGTACTGACCACGCTGTCGTTCCTTACCCTCGGTGATTGTTTATAATCAAGTAAATCGGCTCAGTCACCCATAATGGTACGTGGATTTAAAATCATATCCAATAGATAATTGTTATGTTTACGTAAGAATACGTTAATTTGTATGACATTTTCCAAGTGAGCGCATTTTACAAGTTAAGCCTCTATAACTCCTGAACTAACAAAGTCATCTAATCCGTTATAATTTTCCTTCAAAGTTAGAATTTTTCCAGCCAGCCGTTTAGCTTTTAGGGGGGGGGGCGCCCTGTTTTTACAAAAAGTGCCCTTTAAAGTAAAATATCTCGCAAACGGATACCTAAATCAAAAAATCTTCTTGGAAACCCTTTTTTGTTTTTAAAATACCTATCTAATGATACAAACGATGGGGTAGACGCGAGAAAAAAAGACATCCCCACTTTACGTGTAGGGGAGGTACCCCTAATAAAATTATTTTTCATAATTTTATTGTAGCACTTTGTCGACCTAATTACAATACGTATTCATGCTAAGTTTCATATTTCTAGGGCTTACCGTTTGGACTGTAAGTCGAGGACGGACGGACGGACAGACGGACGGACGAACATGACGAATCTATAAAGTCATGAACTTTATGAGTGCCTATATTTACTACTATCTTTATCTATGAATAAACACCTTCAATATTCTAGAAGCATAAAAGCCGCAAACTCAGAAAGGAAATAATCTTCTCAGGTTAACGCCCCGTCATGTCACCGTGTACGTGATAAGGAATGACTAAAGATCGCAATGTCGCCAAGATTGTATTGTGTTGGAAACTACGTAACCATGTCGGATACTGGCATAAAATTTTATTCGAAACCATAATCAAACTGGATATAAAAACTCAAATAGCATTAACCTGGAGCGCATTTGAAGTGTGACGTGTTCTGATATGGTTTGATGTTTTTGTTTATTTTTTTCATATTTTCGGTATTGTGTTTTCAAAAAGATAACACTCAAAATTTATGGGCTACTAACTTTGCCCTCGGCTTATCCCAATATGTGGGCTATCGCGGTATAGAGTAGCCTATATACCTCCTCCAGAATCAAGTATATCCGTGCCAAATTTTATTGACATCGGTTTAGACGTGAAAGCGTTACTTTCGAATTAATAACATTTGTATATGGATAAATTATTTCCTGAGGCTGTCGGACATCGCGCTATGTTTCATTTTGTTTTGTATAAGCCTAACAAAGTATCTCTATTCTGCTTCAAGGAAAATATTATGTAGAATCCAAAAGTCCCATTCTTCTCACCGTTCTCATACATGCATGGTGACCCACACCATAGCGGCCTAGCGAGATGTTCATGCATCATTATTTCCCTACTCTATGCCATTCAAAAATAATGTGACATTCAATAAAGGAATTTTCAAAACGCAATTAATATTTACCCGATGAACGTTTACCTGCCCTACAACTTCACAAACTTTACCTTTTTATAATATTTGTATCATATATAGAATAAAATTGTCTTTTTTAAGAAAAAAAAAAAAAAAAAAAAAGAAAATTTAAGAATTATAAGAGATCTCTTTTTACTGTTCTTAACTACTAAATACTATTAAATATATATATATATAATCTAAATCATTTTCACATTTTCCTCAATTTTTTAAAATATATAATATCCGTTCCGATATTATACGAAGTTATCGGATTATCCAAAATAATTTCACATCCGTAATCGTATCAGAAACCAGTAAAATGTTAAACGTTTATCCACGACTTTGTTCTGATCCGAAATGTTATTTCCGTAACGAAATTGGATAGGCTTATTTTCAATTTATATAATAATTTGACTACATTTATTAAAGAAATAAGCAGCTTGAAAAATATCAGAAACACTATTATAATGTATTTCATGTGTATTCTCAACCCCTGACGCAAAGTCGACGGGGTGTAATAAGTTTGTGTGCTACGCTGCAACAGACACCGTAGCTCCCGAAGGGATGAACCGATTTTGGTGTTGTTTATTTGTTTGAAAGGTGAATTTATCGGGAGTGTTCTTAGCTGTGTTTGTGTATTAAACAAATTAGCTTAGCTATCTTCAACAACGCGTATTTAATAGTTTCTTTGAAGTTGTATTTTTGATGAATATCAAAGAAATTACTAACGGAACGCTTTAGGCTACCACAAAAGGTTCTATAGATAGTCTACAGGGACTGTGCTCTTTAATGTAGATATTTAGGTAAACAGTCGCCATGCTGTTTAAATGTTATCAGGCGTTTCCAAGATACTGTTGGTTACATTTTTGAGTTTTTCTTTCTGTCTTTCTTTTAATACTGTTAAGGAACGGGTATCGTGTTCCTCCAACACAAAGGGAGGATCCTCCGACCAGGCGAGGTGATCATGCCTGGTGGGCCACTGCCCAACAGTTGATGTTGGGATGTTGTATATATGCTAATCGGCGCGAGAATATTACTTTCGCGATGCAGGATTAGTAGTTACTCCGTATAGATCGTTACGTGTTTTCTCCGTAGTTCAATGTTCCTTCGGTAGATGGCGCTGTTGTATGTTTTTGCTTGCGCTGAATGTGGAAGTCGCCACAATACTAAAATAAACACAGTGTAAGTTTTATTTTATTGTGCATATATTTAGAAATCATTGGTAACCGATGAGAAAATAAAAGAATAGAAACTATTAATAAAAATGTGTTTACTACGCCACTTCTAGCAATCTACATAATGACAGTATTTAAATTACTTCCTATAATGATTCTGTTTCTTTAATTTAATCATATATTTGAAACATTAAAAATGACGCTGAAAGTAATTATTAATGGGTCTGCTGAGAACTTGTTTCTATGAACTAATTGTACAAACGAATGTGAACGTCCACTGCAAGTCAAGCACAGTTTAAACTGCAAGATGTTTTAAAAACCAAACTATAACATACACTATTATGTCTATATAATAATATGAACAAAATATTTGAAATTCAGCCGCTAGGTCTTATCTATATCTTTGTTATTTTTTTTAATTGAAATAATGTCATATATTTCAACCTCAACCAATTTAACAATTTTTAATCAAAATAAACAAAATAATACCTCAAGAACTTTAAGTTGTTATTAATGTTCAGTCTTGCGTGTTGTACTTTGCTCAAGTTTAAGTTAAGTTATGTTTTGGGTACGTAGTTAATATTTTTTCTCTTTTAACCATAGATGAAAATTCACTACACTGAAACGGAAGTCTAACCAAATGCATTACAATATTCGCTATCTTCATTATTAATATGGAGTATTCACATTATGATGTACATATTTAATGCACTCTCTCACAATGCGCTCCATGAATATAATTTGAATCAAATTTAAACACAGCACTGCGTAAGTAGAATAACCTTTTTTTTGTGTGTAAAATTACGATACAAGATGATATTTAAACCACAACGAGCAAGTGAATGAAAAGATTTCATTATGATGAATATCAGAAATATGTTTCTGATGCTGCGAATTTGTATACTTGAGATTGGAAATAATTATTATTATTCTTTCTTCTATTAAGTAAGAATATCAGGTTTTTTCATATAAATGTCATTTCATATAATTTATACTAGCAACTGTCGGCACCTGGTGGAGCTTGTTAAAATGTTGAAATCTCGTGGAAGTTTATTAAATAGTAGAATTGAAGTACAAGTGAATTTAATTTCAAAAAATGTAAAAATACCTTTCTGGCTTTAGAACTAAATTCCACATAGGTGCTTTGAAATTCTTCACTACGTGTAGCAAAACTTAATAGCTTTTTCCTCTGTACTAGCTTTTCTATTTGCGTATTATTATATTTTTTAATGAATGTGGAAATAACATTTGTCAAGATACTTTTGCCATTGACATTTAGTTAGTCTATACTTATGGGTATAAAATAATATCGATCTACAGTTGAATTGATGTTTTGTGTCTCCGGAAGCTTGGGTTCACATTCAGTCGAAATAAATTGGTACAATTCGATGATCTGTCTGTCGACTGCGAGTGGGAAAAGGAAAAATGTACAATTGTAATACAGTTTGAACTAGATAATACTAGCTATAGACTCTATATACCAGTGGCTATTGCGAAATTGTGACTGATATAAGCAACGGTACGTTATGTAACACAATGTAACATCTTGGTAACTAGGTAAAGAAGCTTTTATTGGGCGAATTTGCGGATTCAACGGGGTCGTAGTTTATCATAAATTCTTATTGGATTCTACGTTAATAAATATATGTACGTGTATGTATGTGTATAAATATAGACGTATATATGTATGTTTATGTAGGTATATTACTTATCATATTATATGTATGTATATTACCTATGACTTTTTGTACCATAATCTAACGATTCACCCTATATGGCACCTACCTCATCTTTTCTCTGCCTCGCCCAATCGGTCGACTGGCAGAAAATGCCTAAGGCTTAATGCCTTAGGCATGCCTTAGTCCGCCGATGCATGTATTTTTGCATAAAGTATATAAATAAATAGTCAATGCTAGTAAGTAAAACATACCTTATATAAGTTACGACGTGCAGGAGCAATCAACCTTAATTGCTTCCTAATGATAATAATTAACTACCTTAAACTCATTACAGAACCCATTTATGAATTTTGAATTAGTAAAAAGTTTTTCCCCCAAGAAAAGGTAAACAGCATTTGTAAATTCTCATTAATATTTTTAATTGACACAAAAGTTCAAAGTAGACAACTTCTTGATTCCGTTTCTTAATCGCCGTGTTATATAAACCTTAAAATCAAAGGGACGGTCGTCTTTTGAAGCGAAAAAGTTTGTTGGCCCTTCTCAGTTTTGACGTCATACTGAGATGACAACCTAGAAACCTAGAAAGGCGAAGGTGTAATTAAAGCCGCCTCAGGGATGGTTTCGCTTACTAGTGACTTAGCTCCTTTATGAAACGTGATCTTTAACGAATATTACGGTATAAGGAACTAGCGAATCGCTTCAAAGATCTAAGCCAACATAGACAGCACAGATATTTCAATTCTTTCTGAAGTTTTAATTAATATTTTGCTTAAACTTGACATGGTGGAGGACTTCATATACCTTCGTTCCAACATCAGCCATACCGAAAAAGTAATAAGGAGACGCATTGGCATGGCCTAAAGTGCAATGTCCGACTTGGATGGGATATAGAAAGACCGTAATATCTCGTGTCGTGTCGCGTGGACGATGAAAGCGGCCGACCGTAGGCGCATTGATGCCTTCGAGACGTGGTGCTTGAGGAGGCTACTGTGGATCACTGGATAGCTCACCGCACCAATACCTCTATCCTCAAGGATCTTCGGATACTTCGGCCATATTGCGAGGAGGGCCGATGATAGCCTCGAAAGGTTAATGGTTACTGGCAAAATCGAGGGAAAAAGATCCAGAGGCTGCAGCCCATTGCGCTGGACAGACCAAAATAGCTCCTTTCTTAGAATTACGATCCATGCTATCCTGCATACTGCTCAAAACCGAGACAAATGGCGAACCGCCATTCGCAGAACTCTAATATGTAGGGTTCACGACCCTCAGAATAGAGGAAAACGATACAAGGAAGGAAGGAAATAAAAAAATATGGTACTAAAGCTTTCCATCAGGCAGAGCAGAGTAACTTTGGTAGGTTAATATAAAAAAAAAACTTTTTATTTTTGTAATAACCTTTAATAAAGCCAACATTTTCCTTCCTTTGTACACATTGCTAATTAATTTACCTTGTTTGTTAAACTACCAGCGTTAAAAAAGAGGTGATTGAAATCACCTCTCTTTCACTACGACTTTTTTAACGAGTTTTCAATATTTTCGCTAAGAAATTTTCATTTCCCCTTATTATTTTCTGTTCATTGGCGATACACATCATAACTTGTTATTTAATTTCGTTCACTATGCCTATTGGCCGTAAAATTTTACGAGCAATACGCTCCACTCCCTCCTTTGTTTGCCGTATATTATTTATTTTATTTTTATTAATATTGCACAATAAAAAGAGCTCCTAGAATACATTTTACTAAGTTCATTAAACGCTTTTAGGTGTAATAATTTATGTTTAATGTGTAGGCTTCATAGCCCTTGGAGATTAATATTTAATTTGTTCCATTTCATTTAAGAATGACACCGACATCAAATAAATTTGGGTAGAGAGTATGGAGATGTATGAAATATCAGGTTTATAAACATTAAAACTATGTAAACATTGGCGATTTGAAAGGAGTGGCCGCGAGTTTTTATTGCCATGTTCTTTTCTCCGGCTCTACCTATTCTTTGCGAACATGGCATAAATGTACATGTAGAATCTTGACCTGTCACAAGAGATGTATTGCATCCTAAGTGAATAAAGAATTTTGAATTTGAATGTAATTTGAATGATGATGAAAATGATGTTCTGTTTTATTCAAAAGTGAGAGCTTTTTTTGTAAGGATTTGTAATTGATAAAAATAAAAACAATACACATAAAAAATCAGGTAAATCTTCGAAAAGTAATGTAAGTAAACTTTTATTACACTTACATTAAATGAACGTTTCAGGATGATAAAATATTTTTAAATGCCTGAAGTTTAAAAAAAATGGCTGTGTCGCTGTCACACATTGGCAGCGGATGAACTTTTGCAATTCAAACCAAAAGTAGTAAAATACCTACTTTAATGCAAAGTCAATAAAACTAGTCTTTAGCCTCCAACGCAAAAGAGACGGGGTGTAAATAGTTTAACGCATATGTGTGTTTATGTTCAAATATACCTGATTGAGACGTTTTAGGTTTACTTCCGTTATTTTTTTTTGGTAACTTACTTTAAATTGTAACTTAAAAACGTAATTTCTTAGCGTTGGCTGATAACCCATCAGAAACCCAGATTAGTCAGTGATTTGGTTTAAAGTTTTGCAGCGTTTTCAAGTAAGTCAGAAGGTATCTACTAAGGGCGGGGCGCGTGGTCGCGTCATTGAACCGCGCGCGGCCAACTGATTTTATTTTAAAATACATTGCAATTTTATTGATTTTATTTGTTTTTTGGTTTTCTAAATGAGATAATTAGGTATTTCAGGTCCTATTATGTTGTACTATGTGTATGTAACCAGAAAAAAACAAAAAAGAACTTAGTTAAGTTAACATATCTTTGCGTTTTTTTTTCGCTAAACCTATTCAGTATCATGGTCTGAATGACCAGTTGTCAGTTTGTGTATGACATGACAACCTCCAAGTTTTCAGTAGCAGTCTTTTTACACCCTATATATATGTATATACATTATATACATAATTTATATTCATATTTTCTTTCACAAAAAGACAAGGTTTAAAATAGAAGTAGACATTATACGTCATTTAGAATATCGGAAAAACTCATTTTATTAAAGTGTACGACAGAGATACAATGTTCATATGTTTTACAAAATATTACTGAAACGTTACTTACATTTCTGCGAGTCGGTCTTATGGGGTCCCTTCTTGTCGCGCACCATGGTGACGGGGCGATGTTGCGCCTGCGCTGCGTGCGGGGAGTGCGGGGGAAGCGACCTGCGCGGGCGCGGCCCGTGATACTATCGCCCCCGCCCTCCGCCGCTCGCGCACAACGCCACTGTGTTCTCGTGATTGTGCCAAATACCTGGTGAAAATAGTACCTATGAGCTGAAAGTTGCTATTACCTTCAAATCTTTATTTCATCATCTTCCTAGACTTTTATTCCCAAGATTACTGTGCGTCTGCTGCTAGTTCAACCGGTTAAATATCAGATTTTACAAAGTGGATCTTTGGGGGGGGGGGGGAGGCAAGGGTCCTCGCAACACCACAAACCCTGAATCTTTGAATTTAGTTCATCCTGAAGGTGAACTGAATTTTTTATTCCCAAGCTTTTATTCCCAAGACCAGAGACCCAAGCTCGGCAGTAACATTATGGGTTATTGATTAATTGATAAAGTAAAGCGTAGGAGAAACCGTCTTTATCTGACTAAAGCAGTCAGTCATTTTTTCGGGGGAAAAAATCTTTACACTTACACATTTTAAACTCAAATAAAAAATCGCCTGTCACTATGAACTTACACATACAAATATAATCACATTTCAGACACACAAAAACACAGTTTAAACAGCAATTTAAACTATAAAGAGTTAAGAATTTCAGGAATTCCTACGCACAATTTATTTCTACTTACATATGTGAACGTATAAGTTGAAGTAAAGGCCCCACTGATGGGATAATCTAATGTCCAAAGATCAAAGCAAATGTGCCGTCAAAGAACACGAAAAGTTATATTGAGCGGAGTTACAAGTTGGAGCTTTTAAATTTACTTATTTGTTCGTTATATGATATAATGTGTACCGTACTTTTAACTGTAATGACTGCCTCGATGGTGCAGGGGTTGCGTATGCGAATGCTGTGCTTGAGGTCTCTAGTTCGATTCCCAGATCGGACCAAATGTTTGTGTCATTCACAAATATTTATTTCGGAATTTGGGTGTTTTCGGATCCCCGGCTCCTCGGGGATACAGAAGCCAGGGGTATGTGGTGTTTCCACTAAAACCCACCCCGATCGCCGGACTCATGCACCCTGCTCTAGGGAGGACCCGGACCATATTATTTCAGGTCCCCCCCCAGGATTGACGCCGCGCCTATCTATGTATAAAATGTACAAAAAAAGTATGTTTATGTATTTATATCAGTTGTCGAGTGATATATTACAAGCTCTGTTTAGTTTGGGACTAGATGACGTTGTGTGTAAGATGTCAGAAAATACTTCTAACTCATAGCTCCAGTCATAAATTTTATAAGTTGTAATGCAATTATGTAAGAATGATTTTTGAAGAGTATTTTTGATATTTCTTGTAAGTTACATGTAAGTTTTCAATATTAAGTGTGTAGTGAATATTTATTGACACTCGACACTTTCACACTCGATATTATAGCAAGTGAATATTCTAAATAAATTTAATAAAATTGAATTACTTGTTCATAATTTCAATTAAACTGCTTTACATACACTAAATGCACGACCAAGAGCACGCACCGAAAAATAAATTCTTGATATTTTTATACGTCTACTTGTTCCTACTAATATCTTTAACAGCTGGACCAATTCTCACGGAACTATCACTGGCAGATAACTGATGATATACAGTATAAGTATAATAAGATATAAAGTATAATATAATATATAAGTCTCTAAGCAGTTTTATCCACGGTTGTTTTTAAAACGGAACAGCAGCAATGCATTTCAACTAGACGTAAAATATGCTATTACAGCTATTATCATCCGTGTGGTGACGGATTAAGAATCCAGAGTGTCACTACCTCTATTCATCCCGCGGGTGTCGTAAAAGACGACTAAGGGATAAACTACGCAAGACAACATCAATGCAAAGAGAAGGAAAACTTGAAACCAACCCTATACTAACCCGTCTGGCCAGCGTGGTATAGTAGGCCAAACCCTCCTTTCTAAGGAGAGGCCTATGTCAAGCAGTGGACTGTTAAAGGCTGTTAAAGAAAAATAATGATGACAGCTATTATAAAAATGACTGAAGTATGCAAATGCACATATACGGTCTCTGATCATAAGTATCTGTACCGTTATGCACTGTCAAAAGCTTTCCTATACAGCGGGAAGGCTTTCCCCTCCTCTCCTCTCTATGATTAAATCCAGTCTGCTCAAACTTCATCTTTGATTTTGCCAATGCTTGAAGATTGACTTCCACTCTAACAGTGTTTCGATCAGTTCTCCAATAGTTAGTTTGAAGTTCCCAAGTATATGCCAAGTTTCCAAATTGAATTTCATTGGTAAATATATTATCTGTCTTGCTATATGCCTCACGCGGGCCGGTGTTTTTTTGAAATCCATCACAGTGTGTTCAGCTTTTTTACCTCTAACACGTAGTCAGAGCCTTTACATTGTTTATTAGGAAATTTTAACTTATTTTTACATCCATCTTTCTTGTCTAAGCTAAATAAAAAAACTATCTAAAAGTTGATAATCGAATGTAGGTGCGATGTGAAAAAGGTTCACTCAAAATTCTAAAACCAGGAAGGTTGTATGTCAATTCGAAGTACCTATTGCAATAAAACAGTTATTTCATACTTTAATCCCTATTATAATAATATTATCTCTGTAGGAACACAATAATAAATTGTTTTAATTAAATTCTACAGGGCAATTTCAGGAGCACTTAAGGAAAATTTATGTACAGATATCTTAACTAAATGAAAATGAAATACTTCATTGCGTACAGAAGATTTTAGCCTTTACTAGTAAAATATTTTAACCAGAGAAAAATATCGAAGTCTTTTCATGCTGCTGGAAAGTTTAAGAGCTTAAATCACCTTTTATTTTAAATGAATATCTTCACTTTAGTAAACATAGACAATAATTAAAGTAGTAGTCGTTGATCGTCGTTAGTTCATCCAGCATTTAATTAATAACTACAGATTCACAAATTATACTGACAGCCAAAATAACACTGCCAAATTACAGAGTACCCAGTTTGGAGCGTTACCTTTCCAAGCACTTTAAGCATCAATTTTAATTGACAACCTAATATAAGTTACAGTGGTTTACGAGAGATGTGACGTGGAGATTATTGGAGCGGGATAATTCATTAGTCTTCCGGAAAAACGATCAAAGCAATTTAGAGGCCATTAGTGGATTCATCGATATCAGCGTACAGGATAGACAGATGATAGCACACTGCTTTGCTATTTACTATCTATATACTAAACACAAACTAGATATTATAATAAATAATAATAATAAATATTTAGGACGAATTACACACTACATCATCTAGTCCCAAACTAAGCAGAGCTTGTGCTATGGGACCCAAATCAAATCAAACCATTTTATTTCAAATAAACCATACAACAGCACTTTTGAAACGTCAAGTAGTCAGTCAGTAGTCAGTCGTGAAGCTAGTTGTCTGTTCCAATTCGTAGATCCTATGGAGAAGAACAGACAAGAAACTCCATGGACACTCATAGCACAAGCTCTCCTTAGTATTGTAATTATATTATAGTATTGTGAAATAAATACATAAACATACTTTTTTTTGTAAATACATACATAATAATATATAGTAAACACCCAAACTCCGAATCAAATATTTGCAGATCGTACAAATATTTGGTCCGACCCGGGGATCGAACCCGAGCCCTCTTGATCAGCAGCCGCATACGCTAACTTCTAGACGAACAAGGCAGTGATGTAACTTAATAGTTATTTTCAGGCTAAATGGTACAGTTATATAGGTTGCAACTACGATTCGGCATATAGTACAATTTTACTTGTGACAAGTATTCAAGAAGACACACAAAACAAGAGATAAGTAGAAGAAATGAAACCTCTCCTTGAATTAAAAATTAACAAAAAGTGACATTGATTTGTATTTTTAGCATTCAGAAACAAAGTCTGTTTTGAGTTTACTGAGATAAGAAGATTGGGGACACAGGAATCATGAAATAACATTTTAATTGAAGAACAACGTACGTTAGGACGAAAAAATATGACCTCAGAATATTAGGTCGAGGGTTAGGTTTTTAATTAAGGTGAACCTGACCCTTACAAATGAAAACAAAACCCTATTTCATTTTACAGACATCATAATGAAAGCTATATAATTATAAAATTTACTGCAGCTAATCTTAAGTACTTTTCTGTTTTTAGGGTTTCGTAGTTTAAGACCCAACCCTTGTAGATTCGTCAAGTCCGTCCGTCCGTCCTCGGGGTCTAACTTGTTAACTTCGTATAAAAATAAAGAAATAATAAGTAAATATTACAATTGTCTATTGGACATGATTTTAAATCTACTTACCATTAGGGGTGGCTACGGAACTCTATGCTTCGCGTGGCCTGACACGCACTTGCCCCATTTTTCATCGTGTGCTGCTGTGTTTAACGCGTTTGTCAAGCAAATTTGATCGTTTACAGGGCTCTTTTGACGTAAACGTGATGTTTGTCCAACAAATTTGTCAAACAAATTTGATCGTTTACCAGGCCCTTTACCCGCGTATTTCCGGGATAAAAAGTAGCCTACTGTGATTATCCAGAACTCATTTTTAAATTAACCATTTACAAACTGTCATTATGGTTGCTATCTAAGTGTTTTATGCATAGCAACCTGTGAAGTTTTGACGGGAGATAAACAGTGATACATTTTGACATCTACGATTTATGTATTTTTATAATCATCTAGCTTTCGTCCGTGTATCTCGATTATTGCAGTAAAAATTACTCTGTTAAATAAGCTATATTATTGTAAAGTTTCATCCAAATCCGTTCAGTAGTTTTTGCGTGAAAGAGCAACAAACATACATATACACATACATACTCACAAACTTTCGCGTTTATAACATTAGTAAGAAGTAAGATTCATTCTTTAATTAGGTAGTAGGTAAAGTCACGCTGATTGAAGCACAAACCGGTCCTACCTACCTCACCTAAACTGACAGCATTAGTGCTGTCCTTTTTCATTGGTGAGTGCAAAACCGGAGGCCAAATAATACCTCAATAGACCGGCATAGTATGGGTCACCATACTGCATTGTTGCATTATCCCATTATAGTGATCACCATTGTTGGTTTCTGCTCGTATTGTTCATCAGACAGACTAGAGTCATATTGGCAAACACATACTTTTGAATAATTTTACAGAAGGCATATAGATATGAATACTAGATTATACACAAAAAATTGAGTGTTTTACTTCAGTTCATAAAGTAAGTACCTAACTACTTAGTAAACAGTTTTTAGCAGTTCAGAAACTCATATTTCATTCTCAAAACCGATAAAAGTAACATCATTAACTCACAAAATCCTTTCGAGCACATTATGTAATAAAACCCAACTTATTGTCCATTCGTTGGTACCCTCGTTACCTGACTCCTGACTTGTGTAATGTTTTTTTAGATTTTTTACGACAACGGTTAAAAATGGAGCTTTTATGTTTTCGTTCCGTTTGTAACTACCGTGCTCTCTACATTAATTTATTTGAATCATTATACAACTGTGTGTTCAACGGCTGTTAAAAAATTAAAAAGTATACCTATGTAAGTATGAGTACCGTACTGACTTGTCGATTTCACTGTACAAGCCATTTTAGAATTTAATAAAAGAAACTGCACATAGATAGTTTTAAGTTGTACTGGCCGTATAACGTTGTCTTGCCAGTCCCCAACCCGCACTCGGCCAGCGTGGGCACGTACCACACGTCTTAACCATCTCCTGAGAGGTGACCTGAACCCAGCAGTGAGACATTATGGGTGGGTTGATAGATAGTTTTATTTTATATTCTATTTCAACTAAACTATATATTATATACCAACTGAAATGTATAAACTTTTGCTGTTAACTTTATAAAGTTGTAATTGTACTAATTTCTGTTGTTGCGTCACTAACACGACAAAAACCTATCATCCTACAAAATTTTAATAATGCCAGCATTTTTGCTGCCGTATTTTGTTGGTGAGTGTGACTGGAAAGCCATGTCATGAACATCTATAGCAATTGGGAAGTCAGTGTCCTCAAAATATACTATTTCAATCTTCGAATACCAGTTCGCCCTCATTGTTGCTTAGGTCCGATGTCAGTCGCTACATGACATATAAAAACTGAAATTCAGGCAAAACCGGTTGAAATAGTAAGCGAGCCCAAATGACTTGGTAATATAAAGGCTAGGAAGATGGCGATGGTTCAGATATAAGTGCGTCGCAATTTCCTTTTAAATAGTTCCACACAGATTTCATAATTTTTATTTTCAACGTTCACCCCTTTTAGGGTTCCGAAGTTCATGACTCTGAACCCTAGTTTCGACCTGCCGTCCGTCCTCGACTTACCGTAGAAACGGTCATACTATCTACACTTAGTCCTAGAAAGTTGAAACTTTGCATGGATAGGTTATTATCACGTCGACAAAGTGCTACAATAAAAAAACAATACAAAATCTAAACGGCTGCTTCAAAAAAAAATCTGAAAAAAATCATGATGATAGTCCATGATGATCTTTGAAGGAAAACTATAACGAATTAGATGCCCTTGTTAGTTCACGAGTTATAGGGGCCTAACTTTTAAAATGCTCTTACTTGGAAAACTTCATTCAAAATTAATTAATTAAAAAGTAAACATAGCAATTATTATCTATTGGATACGATTTAAATCCCCGTACCATTATGGGTGACTGAGGAATCCTATTTTAATGCATGCCCTGACACGCACTTAGCCAATTTTTTTATCCATATAACGGGCGAAATTGTCAAAAATCTTTGCTTAGTGGATGCTTGTAATATGTAAAGCGTCAGTTGTCAAAATTTCAAATTTGTAGTCAGGGCAAGACAGACCATTGCCGATAATGTTTGAAAACAAAATAAATTATAGTAGGATGAAACCCATTGTAAAAGGAGGAGAATATTACCAAAATTAAAATTTTAAAATATGTAGTAATAAATAGGCATATACGCATATACTTTAAAGAAGATTCTGCAACTTTCTCAAAGTATTGTAGATGTTTTATTTAATATTAACTTTATTATTTATTTGTTTGCTAATTATAGTAGTATGTTTCGATTTGCAATTTTTTTGTTTATCATTGTAACATGCAATCTTACGTTTTTCGAGTGATTAAAGTGTAAATTTTAATAAATATCTCAATAACGATTAAAAAAAATCGAATTCGAGTTTTTTCATTTCTTGCATTTTTTGAGAAGATTTACTATGGTATATATTTACACCATCGGAAAATAGAGATTTCATCGAATAGAAAACACCCAATTTTTGTGAATAACGTCGATATTTTGACGGATGAATTTTCAATTGAAAATTAGGGTTTTTTTTCGGTATTCAGTCAATATGAGTTGAAAAAATAGATATTTCAAATCAAATAAATTACGGTGTATTCAGGACATGAAAAGCTAAGTTTTCACAAAATTTCGTTAAAAAATAATTTTATTTGTAAAAGATAAAAATAAAAAACCAAAAACTTGGTTTTTTGAATTTTTCACATAAAATTTGAGGTTATGTGAAAAAAGTGTAAAAGCAAAAGATGTAGATCTTTTTATGACCTACAACTTTGTCATTTAACTTTTTTCCATAGGACTTGTAGGTTTGCTGGAAATCGAGATAAGCCATTTTTTCCCTTAACCCCCCCCCCCCCCCCGTCATCCCCTTCCCGACCTCAGATCGCCCGTAATTTATTTTTCCTTTATTTTGTATACTATTCTCCTCCTTTTACAATGGGTTTCATCCTACTATAATTTATGTTCACTTTTTGTTATTTTAGGATGCTTCTACCCTGGTCTAATAGGCCCAAATTAAGCAGAGCTTGTACTATGGGTAACGACAGCTGATAAAAATACATATTATACACTTTTCTTTTGTAAATACATACATACTATACTTAGAAAACACTTCAACTTATTCGGCATCAGAATGAATGTATTATTCTCAATTTACAATTTTAAAGCAGATTTTTCTGTTATGCTTTTCTTTCTCCATTCTTTTTTTTTTAAATCTATATAGGTTTTACCAGTTAGGTATGGTGAAAGCGTGACACCGACAATCGTGTACGGCCTAAATAGCGGAACAATGTCTCCTCTGATTTGTGAACGGGTTTCCCTAGATCGAAATATATACGTCACGGGTATCTACATATCGGTAAGAGATATCCAATATCTACATCGAATATGGTTCAAGGTTCGTCTGCACAAAGACAAAGAGATGGACCAAATACGTCAAAGGAATATAAATGTTACAAAGGCCTTCTCTCAAAGATATTTGTTGAGTGGATTATAGTACAGTTATGGAAAGTACTTGTTCTAGCCCGCGGCTCTGCCCTTATGCTGGTTATCGCTAAATAGTAGCCTATGTCCTGTAGTAGTTTTACGAATAGACACACAAACAGACTTTCGCATTCATAACATTGTAGAAAGGATTGCCGTATTTGATATTGTAATAAATTAATATACTTTATTATAATTTATAATGTATGTACAATGTTGGTTATAAACTAAAACAATGAACCTAAAACTAAAAACCTTAATAAAATATAATATTATAACTAAAATATAGAAATTGTAGAAATTGTGTACGTTTGAGTATATACAAATAATATTAATAACTAGTTCAGTCCCGCGGTGTTACCCGCATTTTTTGTTGTCAATGTGTTGTTGAAAATTTAATCTATGAATTTTTTTGCCTAAGTTACTCCTTAGTACATCAGCTTTCTGCTAGATATAGTCCCCTTAAAATCGGTCCAGCTATTCTAGAGATTCAAATTCAAATTATTTTATTGTGGATCATAGGTACATAAAATGATTACAAAATATGGAGTTCAGCTATGTCCTGCCATTTGGGCATACAATATTTACAAATTAAAATTAAGTTAATTAAATATTACAATTAAATAAGATGGAAATGTCAAAATCAAATTAAAAACTATACAATACATTATCTCTTTATCAGTCACTTATAATTACATAACAGCTAAACATAACAATCAGATCTCTCCTCTAAAAAGTCCTTGACTGGGTAATAACATTTTTCTAGTAACAGGTGGCGTAATTCTTTTTTAAAATGGTCTATTTCGACTATGTTCCTTATTGCTGATGGGATTTTATTGTATATGCGAGGACCCAAGCAAAAAACACTGTTATGCAAAATTTTCGTTCTGCTAGATTAGCCGGAACAAACAGACAGACAGACAAAAATTACAACAAAATGCCTTTTTGATATTAGTATCGTATATACTTTGACATGCTGTTCATTTGTTATTACATACAGACACTCAAATTTTATTTATTTTTAGATTTACTGGTACTACTACTACTACTGGTATATTTATATTTTAACAATGATGGCAATATAATTAGTTCGATTGTAACTAATATAATTGTCAATTTCACGTTCAATACACTAATTTAATGAAGATCATTGTTGTGATTGCGGCCATTGATTGGTTGGTTTAATTTACGGCATGTGGTTATGATTACGATATCTGAAATTACGTGGGGTTTAACATATAATATATATAGTTCAAATGTCTCTCTAAATTGTTATTAATAGTAACCGTTAAGCGTTGACATAAAATAATAAACTTTTCCAAGATTAATTTTAGTGTGATCAAAAGATCATGCCAAAGAACTTATCAACTAAATTGAGAGTAAAACAGTCAAGTATTAATCTGTTTCTCGCACCGAAGGTTGCGTTCAAACTATGTACTAGGTACTGAAACTTATGTAATCAACTCTACAGGTATAAACTATTTTAAATTAGAAATAACTAATTCGTATGTGATCTCTTTATATAAATAAAATTGACTGTTTGTAATATCATATGAACAGCTTTTTAATCAATGCATTTCAAAGTAATTACGGCACACCTTTATTATTTGCAGGCTAATCTTGGACAGTTGGATTAACAACAATAACTACGGGTAAGACCGCGGGACTCAGCATTCAAAATAAGGTAAGACTAAGTTCTTTTTTATTTTTAAAGATAGTTTAACGTTCCACTTTATTGTCTTAAGAATAAGTATTTCAATCTAAAACAGTGTTAAGATTCCTGTGAGTACTTTACTAATATCACTTCACATAATTCTGTACATGAATTAAAAATATTCAAATGTTTTAAGAAAAAAATATATAAAATTAGACGAGGATCAATCAATACTTAGAATATTTGTGTCCTAAAGTGGTTTAACCACATATCCTCAATTTTGTAGTGAAAGGTTTACTATGCAGACGTAACATGTAATATCCTATCAAGCCGACCCTAAAGTTGGGATAACATGAGATTATAATAATAGGTATACAGCCGTAATAGCTTCCAATCTAATGAAGTTCGGGTCTTTCCAACGATGATATTGTTGCTCAATTCTGAAGCAATGTCACTATTGTACATTATATTCCTTCTAAATTGAAATAGTACTTTGTGGCTGTACATTGTTGTTCAAAAGAAGGATGTAGGAAAAATTTAAAATGTTAAAATGACGTTTGATTTATTTCTTCGGTATGCCATTCATCGTTAACAACCAAAATTACCGCATTCGTATGTCGTCTTTCGTTGTGTGAGACCGGGAGAATGATGCAGTATCATCTCACTAAGCCGCCATGGCGGGGGGGCACTGTATTGTATGCACTCACAATGAGGATGGTGGCCCCTTCTCCTGGATTCTACTTATGCTTTCCATCAGGCAGATTCCAGATTTAAATAAAAAAAAACATTCCAATGATGATCATAAAAATATCTAGTCCTGTCGTCCAGGACAAAAAACGAAATATATCTCGTAGGTACTGGTTCCGAGGACAACTTTATTATTTTAATTTACATTAAAATTATATTTATTAACGACATGTGACTTTCAAGTAAGTGGTATGCTTATCTTAATGGCAGGTGGTCCTTCGAGCCATTAACGAGTCTCTCGTAAAATTTAATCACCACGTGAATATAAACATGAATACATCATATTGTTGTTTGAAGACAACAAAAAGAAATGACTTTTTTTGTCATAAAAGATTTTTTTTGTCTTTCTGTTAAGTCTTAAGGTTAGATATTTTCAAAATTAATTTTTGATGGGAGTAGCGTATAATTTCATATCATATTCATTTTGTAAAAATCTGTTACTTTGAAATGACAAACAGATTTGTATAGATCAGTTAATCTAGCTTTCACAATAGAAGATCGGCTTAATTTGAAGGTAGATGGCGTTAAAAAATTACTGTACAGTGACTGCACCAACTCTTTACAAATAGATGTAATTGAAGTGTCTGGTTGTTATTTCAGTTTAAAATATTTTCTCTAAATGCATGAATATGAAAATAATAATAACAGCTTTTTTTTATTTTCTGTCTGTTTATACTCTCAAACACGCACACGCAACGAATAGGTACCGGGGACTGCTTCGAATTCCATAACGCTGCCACCAATATTACACCAGGAAACCGTTTTTACAACACATTTAAAACACTTGTATTTTTATTAACTATTTAGATTAGATAGATTTATATATAACTAACTGACCCCGGGAACTTCGTACCGCCCAACAGTCGATTCAACGTCACTCAATTATTTTGCATTCTCGGAACCCCTCCAATAAAAGTTATCAGATATTTTTTTTTTCCTAAGAACCATCCTCGTACATAAAGCTATATTATAAAAAAAGAATGAGTGAAATCGGTCCAGCCGTTCACGCGTGATGCCGTGACCAAGGAAAACGGGTTTCATTTTTATATATATAGAAATATAGATATAGATATACCTATATGATATATATATGAAGGTTATAATAGGGGCTGAGCCGAGCGCGGAGACCGGCTAACTTAACACACATACCTATGTAAGATGCTGTGCCAGCACTATTCTAGGGTTGGCCATACATAGTGTAGTATAATTATAACAGTTCGGTTAATCTCTGTAATGACGGAACTAATTTTGTCAGTACTTTCACTCACTGGCCGATAGCTGATGTCATAAGGTGTAATTTAGGCTACATTTTAGACTAGCTTCGTCCTACTGCATTACCTGTGGTTATTGTTGTATAAGCTGAGGATGCGAAAAGCCCAAAATCTATCAGATTGGTGTGCAGTGGCCTATGTCCAAGCAGTGGACTGCGATAGGCTGATGATAATGATGGTGATGATTGTTGTAAAGGTACAGTTCAGCTCAGCCAATATTGGAATATATTTGTTATAACGCAACATATTTCATTATACTTTATTAATGAGTTTACCCAAAACTGAGGTTATTTCAACCCTTAAATAAACCTTCAGAACTAAACCTAGATAAACCATTTATTTATCAGTCCCAATAAATTTATTTATACCGGTAGATCCCTATTCAATTTGACCTCTGGGCGAGCTTAGAGAATGTTTTGTTTAATTTAGTATTATGTGTAGAGTAATTGCGGTTTCGTTATTTATTGTCTTTTCAGTTCTTTTTAATATTTTACGTCCAAATCAATGTTTTAGACTTTGTAATACGAATTTAGATACAGTACCCCTACAACAATGACTGGGTAATACCATTAGGTGAAACTAGTGTAAAATAACAGTAGCTTAAGTTCCGATATGCTAGGGAATGTCCCATCAAATCAGTTCAGCCGTACATAGATTAAAGTACGGCCCACGAGAAGCGATACTAAATGTAAACTAAACAGTATGGCAACCGGCTTGACATCTGTTACATAGACACTAAAATGTTTTTTTAAATTTATTAGTTATGTTTGCATTGTATTTTACTATACTAAACTGTTCGGCCGAATGTTGGCGGTCCCTTCTTGATCCTAACATTTTTTGAACGAACGAGACATTACGACAAACTTGTATCGGTAACTTAGATATGTATCGCTTCTCGTTGGCCGTACTATAGTCAGTACGAACAGTTACAAAAATATATATATCTATTTTTTGATACAAGTATCGTATTTTTTGATATAATTGTCTACTGTAATATGCATTTAGTAAAAATCTTTTAAATTGTTCACTTTAATTTCATTTATTTGTATGTTTAGCTTTGAATGGCCTAGTACCGTCTCTAAAGACTGGAAGGGTACAGAGGCACGCAACCTCAGCATTCCTAGACTTGCTGCATACTTATTTAAGGTACTTTATACGCAGTGATTCAGTAGCTAAATTCATTTTCTTATCACACATCCCGATAACTATTTTCATAGCATAGTTCTATAAACGAAAACTCTTTACACATCGTACGACACACAAACACTATACAAAATGCGCAATAAACGGGGACGAACTTCGCTTTCGGGTTTATCTAAGTCGACCGGGGCATTTATCATTGTTGCTAGGCCTCGTATCACTTGACTAGCAGATATGCTTGAAGGGTTTTGTGAACGGAACCTGTTATCAAGGAAACTGGGATGCTTGTATCAAGAAGGAGGAAGGAGCATCGAGGGTGGTTGTTATATTTTATCTTATTCTAAAAAGAAATCTTTTTGAGTTATAGTCTACCTTTATTTGCTACCTGTTTTCTATACAAATATAAAAATTAAAGTGTCTGTATATACAGCACTTACATCAAATATTTCAATTTAAATTGTTTTTATCTGTTCATCAGTCCGTCTGTTCGTCTGTCATCTATTTGTTCAAGCTAATCTCAAGAACGGCAGGACAGATTTTGACGGGACTTTCACGGGCAGATAGCTAATAATATATGGAGTAACTTAGACTACCTTTCAGACCAGGTTCGCCCTGCGGCATTACCGGTACGTACCAATGTACCTTTTATTCTATAACTTAAAAATAATGTTTACGGTATCATTAAAAAATAAAGACAATAAAAATTGTCATTGACCATATTTCTAGGCAAAGGAAACTCAGTTACAGTCAACTGGTTACTTAAATGATCACCGCAGTGATTGCCGTAATCACGGCCGGTGAGCCTTTTTGAATAATAAACAACGTGGTTGGGTTAACACGGCCTCCCATTAATTTACTCGCACCCAGTCCACTCTAAGTACGATTTATATTTTAACCAACAGGGTTATACACTCAGCTTTTTAGTGGTTAGCTTTTGTTTAGTAAAAATTGCTGTCGTTAAAATGGTAAACAAAAATTTGCGTTTCGAAGTTATGAGCTTTTCGTTGTAAGGATAAATTTACTTTTAGGAGGCAAAAAAAGTAAATTTAAAACGTATAAACAACACTTCGACGTTACTAGTAAATAAAAACATTGGATGATAATGTTTTTATTTAATATAGTCATATTCACGAATACTGGTTTGTGAAACGAAAATCAGTGTGAGATAGATTGTTTTTTGAGAAAGGCTCCGAAAACCACGCTACTATGAATACTACGACCGATAAGAGTGCAGTTTCAAAAATGTTGCATAAACGTTCAGGGTTTGAAAAAAAGTGTATGAAAGAATTGTTTAAGCATAAGGACGTTTTAGCTGTAGGTAAACTACGAATGTACTCGAGAACACACACCCAAACTTCGACAAACTCACACACTAATCAGTCACAAAGTTTATAATGCGAAGCTTAATCAAAATCAGTGTGAGATAGATTATTTTTTGAGAAAGGCTCCGAAAACCACGCTACTACGTGTACTACGACTGATAAGAGTGCAGTTTCAAAAATGTTGCAAAAACGTTCAGGGTTGGAAAAAAAAATGTATGAAAGAATTGTTTGCCTTTGAAAATTTTAAATAAATATTCTGTGACGGTAAATCTTTCCTTGAAAGTTTGGCTCACTATTACCGTTCACGTTGTTATAATATCACTCTCTAGGCAATAATATTTATTTATTTCCCGATAAAAAAACATATCACATCTAAGAGATAAGTACGTGGTTCCTCTCTCCAGTTTTACAAAATTAATTTAGACACACGGAGATTCGATATAAAAAAATCCTTACCGAGTGGATCGCTGTTCATAAGGATCCCGTCGCTCAGTTCTCAAACACCTAATAAATATATTTCACTCTACCTCGAATTCGAATCCCGAGGGACTTAGTACAGTCAGCATAAGTACTGAACACTTTCTTTTCTCGTGTTATACATATATTAGAAGAATTAAAACAATACTTAAATTGTTTCTTTTAATTTATCATTTATGTATCAATTATGAATTTAATGTATGAACTTAGTATAAATATTGCAAATGAAATGTTTAATATGTAACTGGTCTCCATGAAAATTTTGACAAGTGTTGCTTTCTATATATATATAATGTGTGAATTATCATATTTATAATATACTAGCTCAAGTCAGCGTGTATGTCAGTTATGACGGCAAAGAGAAAGTCTGTAAGTCATTCCTCAAGAAACTAAGTAGGTTACTCCACGCCACATTTCAGTTAAATCGGTGGGGTAGTTTAGCCGTAAAATAGTAACAGTCGAACATAAAGAGAGGTTTTTTAAATGTATAATGTTAAAAAAAATGCATAGCACTTCATTCGGGATTAAACTGGAACGTTAAAAATAAAATATAGCCTGTGTGATACATCAATTTGATGATTTTTCAAGTATCCGATCTGTTTAGATTCAAACTCGACGGCGTTGTACGTATCTCAAATGTCCAAAATATTAATTATATTTATACCCTAAATTAAAAGAAAACATTAAAGTTTAAAGTGTATGGACCTGAAATATTGTCGCTTTCGTCTTATATTTAAAATTGTTTTTGTACACTGTACTCGCTTATCGCATGTAGATTCATCTGTCAGGTGAACAGAAATTTAATTTAAATGCAGCATCAATCTTAACTGGAAGCTGATTACTATTATTATATCACTAGGTTTTGCGAGAATTTATATTCTGTGATTTGAGAATGACTTAAAACTGGTGGTAGTTGGTAGATGGATCGGATTTTTATTAAAAATCTAAGATGTTTTATTAAATATATATAACCGGGGCGGTACTACTTCCCACACAGAAGACTAGCCTAAAATAACATCTATTAGTGCGGGACCGGAGGCCCAATGAAGAAGAAGGATCTCTATAAGCTCGCATAGAGCTCATACTTTCGATCAGGCAGAGTGGAGTCTCTATGTCTGGTTGATACATAAAAAAAACCCGTACAGTTAGATTTAAAAGAAATATCTCAATTCTTATATGCTTGTGTAATAAACTCTTTATTCTGCTATTAGTAATAATCAGAGATCGGAATTGGGTGTGTGAAAATACCTAAAGTTTGCAATAATAATATGGAGCTGTTACAACCACTGTTCTTGCAATTGAAATAAATGTTTTTAATTTATTTTTTTATGCAGTGCAGGTTTAATAATTAAAAAAAAACCGCCTTCAAAACTATGTAAAGACGCGAAAATGTTCGTTTTCCTTGCATCAACCTGTAGCAAAACTTTTTAACTTAAGATACAGATCGAAAAAAGAAATTAAAACCGCATTAGCATTTTGCAGATAAATTAAATTCTGTGTTTGACCGACAAAGAACAATTGGGACTAAAAGACCGAATTTTAACCGGAAAAGTACAAAACAAAAATTTATTTAGAACTGTATTAGCAGAAAATGTATTTAGAACTGTATTAGCAGCTCGTAAATGTTTATAGTTCGGTGTATCAAAGGTAAGGAACATGTAAAAAAAAACTAAACTAAACCGGTAAAATTCAAACCCGGTTTAACTTAAGTGGTTGTAACAGCTCCATATTATGTCCCGCTGCAAACTTTAGGTATTTACACACACCCATTTCCGATCTCTGGTAATAATACTAAACAAATAATTAAATAAACCACATTTGAGTACTTAACTACCTATTCTGCCTATCATTGTAGGTTTCTTTTCCAATAATACAAATAGTCACAAAATGCAAAACTTCAGACCTAAAACTTTTATCCTAAATCTCTGTGATTGACTGAACTCGTAGATTTCACTTACTTTAAAAGTCAACGTAAAGCGCTGCCCTCACAATTAGGGTGTCCCAAATGCCATTAAAGTGACTCTAGAGCAAATAAGTATTACCATCAACTACTTCGCCGTAATGGAGATCTCTCTTTTAAGTACATGTATGAGGCCTAGGTCTCGCTGTAAGCGGTAAATGGCTCCTATATTCTTGCAAGCGAAATGGAAATAAATTGAACAAAATCTTTATTTATATAAATCTTCTGTTCGTGTAATGAACTCCTTTAAACGACTGGACCGATTTTGATGTTACTTTTTGTGTGTGTTCAAGAGGGTTCGAGAATGGTTTAGATTCGTAATTGGACCCGGTAGGTGACACTGCGGTCAAGTTTTCGCATTTCGAAATTAGGCAGTACGTAGTCCGTCGGGTCAGCTATATGATGACGATGTTCTCCTAACCAATTTCGGCTACAATGCGGCGGCCAGTCTTATTTGCACAAGTGTGTGGCGTAGACACAGGTGCATTCTCTCGTAATCCGATGGGGCGGCTATCCATCACAATCGGGGAGACATCAGGTGCAGAACCGAGCGACGGCTTCACGTGCTCTCCGGGGCTCTCCGGGTTAAAAGTTAGGACAACAACTTTAAATTATTTCTATAACCAGAAAAGCTCAATAACACTGTTTTGACACGACCCGGGATTCGAACCCAAGACCACATGATCTGCATTCACAAACGCTAGACAAACGACGCAGTTCAATAATTGTTTAAGAATCACTAAAAAATAAAATGCTGTTTAATGATAAATATTCTACAGATAACGCATGAAAGAGCTATGTAAGCTTATTTAAATTTAATCATAACATGGCATTGTCAACATGTATATAAAACTTTTCAGATTATAATTAAATGAATCCAAATAAATTTAATTATTTACTTGAAGCTTAATAACGTTTAGAAGAACTCAATATATTAGAAATAATCAAAATCGCTTTAAATGAGACCTTGCTTTATTCAAAGTAACCCGTGGAGTTCGACGGAAATGGACTCTTATGGACGTTTTAGCTGTAGGTAACTACGACTGTACTTAAGAACACACTGAAATAAAATTCTAGAATACCGTTACAGGTAAACTGAGATTCAACTGATTGTATACAAAAACTTAAGTTAACTAGATCTTCCCCTTAGCTAAGTTGCAAACGTTTTTCGTTTTTAACCGACTTCAAAAAAGGAGGAGGTTCTCATTTCGTCGGAATCTTCTTTTTTTTATGTATGTTCAGCGATAATTTCGTCGTTTAAGAACCGATTTTTAAAATTCTTTTTGCATTGGAATGGGCGTAGCTTAAAGGTGGTCCCATCGTCACCATATCGAGATCTGATGATGGGATCCCAAGGAAATCGAGGGAACTCCTCACATATCATAGGCACAATTGTCGCGATTTGAATACAACCGACTTCAATGAAAAGTTTTTCATTGAAGTCGGTTCCTTTTTGTTAAAATTATCTATTCTATTCTCTATTATCTTGTTAATTGACTAATGTCACTCAGTCACATGATCAAAACAAAATATTAGCCGATGAAAAAAGAGAATAGATAAATAGAACAGAGAATAGAAATAGAAAATCCGTTCTAATCATCTAAAAGCTAGCTTTGCCAGGCGCACAATTTGTGCCTGTGTTAGGCAACACGACGGCAAACTGTTGTGTGTTACCCGATAGGTGATTAGGATTACCAACACGAAACGCGTTGGCGCAAACTTCGACAAGCTCATACAACTCATACACTCCTCACACAAAGTTTACAATGCAAAGTTTAATTAGCAAGTTTTCCTAGCTATAATGGAACTGTTAAGTATTTGGTAAGTACTATTAAGCTTAACCATATAAAGACGATCTCTCAGCATATGCACATTAAGTGAAGCGTCTGGACCAAACAATGGCATGTGTCAATTGTATGTCTCAAATTGTTAGATGATTATTAATCTTTATTAAGTTATTACAGTTCAAAGAGAAATTAATTTTTAATATACATACATTCTTTTCTACAGTCAATAATGGATGAGATAGTCCCCAAAAATGTATTCTTACGCAGTCAAACAAAATGTGTTTCGAGCTTGGAAACAGCCAGTGAACTTTTATAATGCTGGTGTTTAATAATATGGAAGACAAATGTTTGCTTTTAATATATGTATTTCTATACAATTTGTATTCAATATAATAAACTTTAAAGAAGCAGTTGAAATAAACGTATCAAAGTCTTTTTACTCTAATCAATTTAAAACCGAACTATTTCGAAGCTGTTTCAATTTGCAAGCGGTTTCTTACTTCATGAGCATTAAAGCTGCTTTGTCGACAACTTGATGAATTTATAAGACTAAGGATCAGCGCAGACAGAGAGGAATAATCCCCGCGCGGTCTCAAGCCTTTTCTTTACAGATCGCGTATGCTCGAGCTTGCGCGCGACCTCGCGAGCCGCAGGAGTAAACCGTTATGGGTTACGACTCTACAATAAACATGCCAGTTTGTCGCGAGAGTTCGTCAACGATGGTGGACTGGGATATGATTATAATTGTGCTTTCCATTAAGCAGGGCAGAGTCATTTTGGCAGCTTCCATAAAAAAAACATACAAATGAGTCTCTAACCATATTAAGGCCCGCGACACCAAGCGTGAGAATTTGTGATTGAACACCCACATACATATTTTACATGCACACAGACGCATCGCGCACTGTCGCATACATACCGTAGCAAGCAATCACCGACTTTCGGTTTTTTGCTTATGTTAAATATCCATCAACTGTTCGCCTTTGTAGAACGTATTTTAATGTCTTACAACGCACGCAATGTATCTTGCCATAACGTAAAGCCCGTAGGATTCATTCAGTACAGAAAGTCATAATACTTTCTGTATACCAATCGAATGGTCAAAGATTATAAAATAATTTTACACAGTATAAAATAAATTTGCTCGCGTGCATTGTCTGTCAACTCAGGTCGTTTTAAATACGCAAGGTATTTAAATACGGTTTTCATCATAATTAAGGTTACCTTTTAAAGAAGATTTATTAATGTTATTTTATTATTTTAAAGGAACACATAAATAAAGCCAATATTGACAAAAGTTTACGAGTTACATAAATTAGGAATAACCTACAGTAATACTTTTTTAATTATACTTTTTTAATATTTCTTTATTATTTTATTTGTGAATAATAATTTCAAAGTAATTTGGAACAATGTAATATTAATCCTTATCTTAATAAATACTGTAGACATTTAAAACAATTTTATTTTACATGAAATATGTAGAATAAAATTGTTTATTACACAATATTATTTAAATAAATATTTTATAATACGTCAGAGCGTTCATCCAGGTCGCACCCGTAATTGGCCGTAATCTTACACTAGTGACTCTCAGTGTAAGATTTTATTATGTCAATAATGTGTGATTAACGATACATGGTCTTATAGGCATTTAAAAAACATTTAAAATTTGACAAATTATACCCTCCTTTAAAACCAATCTATCCATTGCTGCAAACATCATGAAAATTGGTGCAGTAGTTTTTAAGTTACGTTATGTTTTGAGTTTAATAGACAGGTTGAAGAGGCAGAGGACTGTGTTTTTTTTTTAATATATTTAATGCAAACGGCTTATTTACGCAATAATGTTACTAAAATAAATGTGAAAGTAACTCTGTCTGTCTGTTTGTCTGTTACCTTTTCACGCGTAAAACGCTGAACTGATTTTGATCAATTTCAGTATAGAGATATATGGGACCCCGAGAAAGGACATGGCTACTTTTTACCACGAAAATCGACACACTCGCGGGCGGAGCCATGGGCTAAAGCTAGTAAAACATAAATACGACTAGCGGTTTATACATACGTATAAAAGTGAAATACTAATCATCCAAGACCAAACCATTGAGTAGTATTACTTTCCATCATCAGCTGAACATCTTGAAAGATACGACTAAAGGTAACACACATATACGAAAGTAACTCTGTCTGTCTGTTACGCTTTCACGCCTAAACCACTGAACCGATTTTGATGAAATTTGGTACGAAGATAGAACTGAACTTGGGAAAGGACATAGGGTACTTTTTATCGCGAAAATAAAGGTAGAAGGGTTTGAAATAGGGGACGAAAGTTTGTGTCGAAGTTCCTTATTATCAAACATAAAATCAGGTAAGATTGTTTAATCTACCCTTACCATGTCGTGTGATATCAACGAATTCCACGCGGGCGAAGCCGCGGGCAGAAAGCTAGTTTATAATAAATAACAATAAATAAATATTTCAGACGAATGACACAGAATATCATCTACCAAATATTCGTGTGATCCGCAAATATTTATTTCGCAGTTTATAATACATAAACATACTTTTTTGTTATAAATACATACATATTATACATAGAAAACACCCAAACTCCGAAACAAATATTTGCAGATCATACAAAAATTTGGTCCGACCCGGGAATCGAACCCTAGACCTCTTGGTTAGCAGTTGCATACGCTGACCACAAGACCAACAAGGCAGTATGATATATTACAATAATAAATAAACAACTATTTCGAACATCTTACACACGACATCATCCAGTCCCAAACTAAGCAGAGCTTATATTATTGATTCGACAACTGATATAAATACATAAACATACTTTTTTTGTTGCTTACCTATAGAATACACCCAGACCCCGAAATAAATATTTGCGGATCACACAAATATTTGGTCCTACACGGGAATCGAACCTGAATCCTTACTCAAGCAAAGTAGTCGCATGCGCTACTACTGCCCTCATCATTACGAAATGATGGCTACCAGCTCAGATATTGCGTCTGGAATAGCATTACAAAATAAAAAAATATATAATAACTATTTATAACGTGCTTATAAAATTTTAGGGTTTCCCTATGAACTAACACTGAAAACAGCCAACACCTAAAAAAAAAAATTTTGTGGATCTCATAAACATTGTGAATCGAACCCGAGGCCTCAATCGCATATGCTACCACAGCGCCACCGAGGCAGTCATATAAAATGAATTTTAATAATCGGTCCACAATTGACAGAGTAATCAATGAATGTACAATAAAAAAAACACAAATAATACTCCTTTTTTGAAGTTGGTTAATAATAATTTAAAATATAAAGATTGGTGTGTCTATTCTCAGACCTACCAAATATTATCAAAAGTTACACACAGTCACGTCGTCGTATGTAAACAATCAAATCTCTGTGTGCGTGACAGTGCGTGTGGAGCTAAAAACGAGCGTGCGCTCGCCTTGAATATTCGGAGAACACTGAATTTTTGGATCGCGTGAACTCTGATTTATTGCAAATTATTTCTCCATACTAAAATGTATGGAACTTTTGCCGCTAAAAATTAATGATGTTTAAGATTAAATTATGACTTTCTGGTGAGAATTAATAGAAACCTTAAATGCTTAATCTCTTTTTTGTACTTTTTTCTTGCAACTAATAAAATATTTATTTCAAATAAAGCAACATAATACTAGATTGATTCCAAACAGAAAAGGTCGATTTCGGTGATTTTAGTCACTGTTGATGATTTTTTTCTCGAAAATAAGTAATCGTATTAGTAACTTTACTCGGTTTCTCTATAGATTGATTTATTAAGAAACTGAGATATTTTTTTTACTGTCAAATAATGAATTAATTTGTTTCTCTTGTCATAACCGTAAGTGCTTTTTCGAGCAATTATGGAAACGATACCCTTAAACGAAACCAATATGCTTCTGATGCGTCACGATACGTTGGTTTTCGCCTTTAGTAATAGGGTCCCGTTTTTACGTACGGAACCCTATCTAGCGGCTGTTTTTGGCTTTGCGGGGTTGCAATAGATGTACTGTACCTACCTATAACAATTACTTAATAATATATAAATATAAATATTTTGGACATCTTACACACAACATCATTTAGTCCCAAAGTAAGCAGAGCTTGTGTTATGGGTACTAAACAACTGATATCAATACATAAACATACTTTTTTTTTTTGTAAATACATACATATTATATCTACATAGAAAAACACCCAGACTCCGAAACAAATATTTGTGGATCACACAAATATTTGATCTGACCCGGGAATCGAACCCGAGACCTCTTGATCAGCAGCCGCATACGCTAACCACTAGACCAACAAGGCAACAAGTAATAGGTACAATTGTTTTTCTCAGTTCTTTGGAAATTTTTTCGTACGCATTCATCTTTACTAATTTGTCACTAAACGCTCTGCTCGACAAATTAAATAAACATTCATGAGATGATACTAAACATATTAATTTTTCTTCGCCCATTTTACTGTTCGTTAGGTAGGTACTTCGGATTAAAATCTAAAAAAATGACGTCTCAGTGACAACACTGAAAGTACGCGTAAGAGGCGGGCTCCGACTCGACGCCGCGCGGGGATTTCCGCGTGTCTTTGAGGACCCGCGAGGAATTTTCTGTCAGGTTCAAGCATTTATGCACTTTATTGTAATAATTTTAAAATTTATTTTCAAGTGCGTTAATAAATAATCCTCTCTGCTGCGCTCCGTTCTGTCTGCGCTGACCCTAAAGCGCTCCGCAATGAATTGCAAATTACGAAGGAATAAAGAAACTAAAAAAACTTTATAGTGAGCGGGCTCTTGCGCCACAATTGCCAACTTTTATAAGACTTTGATGGGAAAACAGTACTGTTAAGTAGATTTTTGTAGAAAACATCGATCTATTCTAAGTCGATGTAACCGTAATGAAATAATTCGACAGAGAACTGGAGAATCGATATCGCACTGAGAATCAGCACACTGAAGAGGAAGTAGGCAGGTCACGTGTCCAGGGAGTCTAACGGTTACTGGAGCTGATAAGTTAGAGTACGACACCCTGCGGCACGACGGACCGACGTCTTGAGGTACATAAATAAATATTTCGGACATCTTACACACAACGCCATCTAGTCCCAAACTAAGCAGAGCTTATATTATACTTTTTTTTGTAGTAAATACATACTTAATATACATAGAAAAAAACCCAGACTCCGAAACAAATATTTAAGGATCACACAAATATTTGGTCTGACCCGGAAATCGAACCCGAGGCCTCTTAATCAGCAGCCGCATACGGTAACCACTAGACCAACAAGGCAGTCATAAATTACTGGCAGCAGATGGTTGAGGACTATGGACTGCCCAAGACCGGGATGGTTGGTGCTCTTTGGCTGACGCCTTCACGACTAACCAACTGAATCATAATACAAAAAAAAATATATATATAATAAATAATAGTTTTCACTTGCACACTACGCACTAGAAATATACATATACGGACGGAGGATCACAAATAATTTCTTGAATAATTTTCTGTATGTTAATTTCAGAAAATTTCTGGAACTTAGCTTAAACTAGCAAATAGCTAATATTATATTGAGTCAGCATACTTTAATATTATAAAAAAATATATTATAAAACATACTTGAAAGTAATTCTGAATTTTAATGACTATAAAAGTCCATGACTTCGATTTTTTTCTCATACTCTTATACTCCCATACCTTACTTATGGTTGCCAAGAAGAAATTGCTTTTTAGTGATTTAGTGATAAGGCCGTCAATAGTTTATTATATTGGTTTATTTCCGAATGTATACTATACTAAATGATGTACAATAAAGTTTATTCTATTCTATTCTAAGAGCAGATAAATAAAAAAATAAATAAAAATTAATAAAACCTATATTTCTCACAAAATATTTGAAAATTACATCGATTGTTAGTAAAGCAGTTATTAACTTATTTATCTATATCTATTTCTAGTATTTACTGTAAGTACTTTACTACAAAAAAAACTAGAGTTTGAAAACGAAGAGCAGATAGTAGGTAATAAATAAATAAATAGTATATAGACCAGTTAAAATCAGTTTAAAGTTTATTTCATACGGTCTATAAATAATCAAGCTAGTGAAAAATGAACTCGGTATTTTGATCAATGCAACATTCATTTCTGTTAATGAATTTCGTAACGAGTTTTCCATGTTGTCGATATTTAATGGCGTATATACAATAAAAAATTGCTGAGTTAAATAGAGCAAGTGCTATTTGTGCACTCTATGCAAATATTGCTTAGGTCTGTCAGTCGCTCCGTGGAAAAACTGATATTCAGAAAAAATCGCTTGAACTAGTAGTCGATACATATTAATCGTAAAAATAGACTAGGAAGATGAATAAAAATATTGATAATTGGACTTAAATTCATGTATGATCAAGTATAAAAGTAGTGAGTATGTTAAGTTGTAGTACTAAAAGAATAATAAAGAGCTGTCTTTTTATTTATACATATAAATAAAATTGCAGTGCCTGTTTGTAATATCAAATTAACAGTTTTTTTTACTAAATGTCAAAGTATTTTTAAACAGTACTTTTTACATATTTATACTTTATTATATCGGTCTGTCTGATTGTTCCATATAATCCTAAGAAAGCTTGACCGATTTTACAGAATTCACTGGCAGAAGGTGATGACATCAGGTACTCCTACTACTTAGGTATTTTTTGAGCCTGGCTTTGCTCCGAAGCATTACGCGCGACTTACAACAATGACAACGGTCTACTAACACCACACCACTAACACCGTGAGCTAGTTATAAATAATAATATATTATTTATATATATATATATATATATATATATATATATATATATATGTATATATCTTTATATATATAATTCTTCTGTGAGTGTGTATGTCACTGAACTTCTCTCAAACGACTGGACCGATTTTTATGAAATTTTTTGTGTGTGTTCAAGGGGATCTGGGAATGGTTTAGATTCGCAATTGGACCCGGTAGGTGGCGCTGCGATCAAGTTCTGGAATTTTAAAGTTGGGCGGTACGAAGTTCGCTTTGTCAACTAGTATATATATATAAATGGATTGCTGTTCGTTAGTCACACTAAAACTCGAGAACGGCTGGATCGATTTGGCTAATTTTGGTCTTGATTTATTTGTGGAAGTCCAGAGAAGGTTTAAAAGGTGAATATATAAAAATTAATTGCATTTTTTTGTATTGATTATGAATTCCTTTTGTTTGTTTTAAGTTTATTATATTTCAAAAGTCCGCTAGTTATACAATAATATAATAGTTCTTATATGACATCCAGACTTATCTTATAAATTGTAACTGCACAACTTGATATAATTGTTTATTCGTAATCCGAATAATAGATATGAAATAGCAATAGCAAATTCTCAAACATGTATTTAATTATTAATTTACCATTCTGCCTGTTTTATGTAAATTCTACAAACATGAGAGCACATTCGTGTTCTACATCAACTGAACCAATTTAACTCGATTTGTTCAAAGTAACAGATGTTACACACTGATTTCACTTACGCTTTACGTAATTTAATTCAGGATTCTAGACCAAACAGCTTATAGAAATTAAGGATAAGTTTTGAATGGGTTGAAGACAAGCCAGATTGTACTCACTGATATTTAAAATAGAACCCATTTAGTGATACCCGCCCTCCTAGCTAAGTTTTTCGGTTTCTATTCTATTTCTTTATTCTCTTTTCTCATTGGCCAAATTTTGTTTTGATCACGTGATTGAGTGACATTAGCCCATGAAACAAGAGATTAGAATAGAAAATGTAAAACGTTTGCAACTTGGCTAGGCTGATAATATTTCTGTTTTTAAGGGTAAAGACGGAATTACACGTAATTTTTAAAGGTTTTAAGTAAAAAGTTTTAAACAGAAGGCAGGCTTGGGTATAGTAGGCCAAAACATCTTCGCTATTCTAATTAGAGGAATATGTAGCCCAAATAGAGGCCCAGAAAATATTTCGGGCATCTTACACACAATGCCATTTTGTCTCAAACTAAGCAAAGCTTGTATTATGGGTTTTGATTACGTTACCTACGTTATGAATTTGTACTTAAAAGCCTATACTTATTATCGGCTTGAAGTGGTTCAACCGGTTTTGCCTAAATGTCAGTTTTTCCTCCGAACGACTGGCGTCGGACCTCCGCAACCCTGAAGGAGAAGTGAAATTCCAAGGTTGAACTAGTTGTCAGTATATTTGAGGGCACTGACTTCTCAATCACGATAGCCATAGATGTTCATGACAACCGGGACCGACGGCTTAACGTAGTCTCTGGAGCATAGGCGTGAATCACCGCCAAACTATCATACTCCAGGCTGTTAATAAGAATTTCCTCTCTTAATCACCAGTCGCATACACTAACCACTAGACCAACGAGGCAGTCATAACCTTATTATCTGTTAATAAAATAAGAAGTAAATTGGTAATCTCTAATACTATTACATTTAGGTATTTAAATTCTTATACCTAAACGATTTTATACACTGCCAGCATGACGGTTAACAGTTAATACAAGGTTCTATTTAAAGACTTCAAAGAAAAAACGAAATGAAATAATCTTTTAAGTAAAATTCGTCTACGGATTTCTCCTTTATCTTTGAAATAAAGCAATTTAAATCGTACGTACGAAGAAAGGTTCGAATCAAACAACAGGTGTGTGATAAAAGGTCTTTGTAACTGGAAGATTGAAGTAAATTGAGACATATTGGACGATAACCAAGGTATTTAAAGAAATAATCCGATTTGACTCCAACATTCAATAGTTTCATGTCCAATATTGAAAGATTTTATTGAAAGAAGTTAACTATTCTCTTTTATCTTTATAGAAAGCTCGGTATGAATATCGTTCGTTGTATTAAGGACCAGCTGACCCACGCAGTTTGACCTCAGCGTCTGCGTTTTTGAGTGCCCGAAGCGTGATGTAAGAATAAAATCAAATTTGTTTCCCATTCAAAGGTTATAGTGAGCCAACCTTAAAAAATAGACATAGGGTGTAGCAGCCTTTTATTAAAACTTTTAAAGGATAACCATTCTGTCATACATGATTTTTAAACATACATGGTGTTCTTTGTGTCCGTTTCTTGTATGTTTGTAAAGTCCCCCGCGACACAGGAATTTATATTCCTAATGCGGGAGTTGTCTTTTTTAGCGCGCGCAGCGAAAGCTGTCAAGAGAAAAAAAAACGATTTTGAAACATTCTTCATTTGTACTCCACTCCTATTGGTCTTAGCGTGATCATAATAATATATAGCCTTTTTCAATAAATGGGCTATATAACACTGAAAAAATTTTTCAAACATATTTGAAAAAAGCTCAAGAGTTTGGTTGGATAGGACTATGGTTCTATTTGAAAAATTCTGTAGTTGCTGAGATTAGCGTGTTCAACCAAACTAACAAACTCTTCAGCTTTTTAATAATAGTATAGATAAGGAATGGATATTAAAATGAATTTCATTAGGAATTTGAATTTCGTTAGGATTAAACTATAGCCGGTTCCAAAAATAACGGGTCAGTCACATAAACCAATAACGGGTCAGTCACATAAACCCGAATATCTCCCGAACTACGTATGCCATCCTAATGAAACGAAGACTGTTCAATTGAGAATTTAATTATACAGATAAAAAATAAAATAAAACTTAGTTACACCCACAATATTAATCTTAAATTAAAAAAAAACTAAAGTAGTCATATTTTTCTTAAGATTACATTTTTTTTATGATTGTTTTTTTGCTGTTTTTCATCACTTTCTTCATTTAATACTTTGTATTGCCTCCACGTGATGAAGCCTCCAGTGATGAAAAACAGCAAAAAAACAATCATAAAAAAAATGTAATCTTAAGAAAAATATGACTACTTTAGTTTTTTTGTGATTGTGTGTAAGATGTCCGATGTCCGAAAATGTCAGTCATTTAATGAAAGAAAAAAACGATTTTTATTTGTGAAAAAGCGTTACTAGGTATTTGATGAAATACGTAATGCTTTGCTCCAAACTTTTCAAATCATCGAATACTTGACAATACAATAAAAAAGGTTCCCATAAAAACCCCTCGAGTATCGACAAGCTATTACGTAACTTTATTTGACCGCACATGTGTAAAGATAAAATTGGAAAAATTTGTTCGTTGGAAAAATTGTTAAATAACGCATAAAATGAGAATGTTTGTTATATAGACTGAATTTTTCATTTTCCTTCATTTATTGGTTTAGGAGTCGTTATGTATTTGATAAGAGACCGGACTTTGGTTGAGGTGATGTGGTAACGTTATTGAATCCCACTTACGATTCAGGTTTACTAAAAACCCATTCTTGAGAAAAACATACACCGATAATATTTCAGTAGGATATGTATTATTCAAGTAATTTTCCATAAGGAATGTAAGTAAATTGTGAATTTAATTAACTGCCTAATATATTACCTACTGAATTCTGTTAAGATTTAGTTAGTAGAAGAGTATGGGACAGAAGGCCCAATGGTGCAGGAGCATGTCACTAAGTCGCCATAGTGTGGGTCACTAATGCTTCATTGTCGTAACCACACTATTGGATTCTACTCATGCTTTCCATCACGTAAAGTAGAATCGCTTTGGCAGGCTTATATATTAAAACGAAAGTTACTAGTCATAAAACGTGAAAGATTACAAACATAAGTGCATGAAAATTAAAAGTAAAATTTACACTAAAATCAGTACAAGTCTTTACATCCTTAAATTAAAGATTAGTTAAAAATAACAAAAAGTGTGATGTACTAAGCCTAAAAGCATTGTTACAAATTTCAACTGTACCGACACGGTGCGTGAAACTACACTAGATATGAAAAACAGTTTCCATCTTTTATTAGATTTATATAAAACTAGCTAATTCCCGCGGTTATTGTTATCGCTGCGGAGCGAAGCTAGTCTAAAACAAAATAGACTAAATTACCCAGTGCCAGCGAAAGTCGCCTCAAAATCGGTATAGCTGTTCTAGAAATCAGCCGGAAAAAACCGACATACAGACGGACAGACAGACGGGCAAACAGACACAAACATTTTAAAATTACATTATTTCTGTAAGTAACGTATTTACTTTCATATGCATTTAATAAAAGATACATATTAAAGAATATAATATATATATATATATTGATTGTATAAAACATTACATGCAAAATAATTTAATAACACAAGACATTATTATATGTAGCCGTACATAATCGTATTATATACGTGAAAAAGGCCAGCCAATAACCAACCGTGAATTGGTGTGAATTTCAACAAGTAGTTATGCACAGAAGTCCAAAAATCCAAGAACATACTATTAAGCCCTGTATAGTTTCATTTAACTTATTCAATATATATATTATGTTCGGATGAAATAAAACGAATTATGTTATATTCACGTTCATTCAAAACCTTGAAAATAGTGTCGCTTTAAAGAGTTATTTAGCTCACCTATCATTATATTCAGCACGTACTTTGTGAATCCGAACTCCTTTAAATTACTTTTCAAAAGTTTATCTCACAATGAAAACTGAGGAAAGAATATAAAAATCCGGCACGAAAATTTTAATTAATCAATTTACAAGTGAACATTTGGATACTGAAGGCGTAATCAAAAACTCAAACCCTTTATGGGGAGCCGAATGGGAGAGTGATAGGGAAGTTCTCACGTTGAGGGTCCCGAACCGACTGAGTCGTATCCGGGATGGCTTTTCCCGATTTCACGTTTTCCATGAAACTTTTGGAAATGAAGCTACGACCTCTTGCAACTAAGTTCCAAGCGCTAGCGGTGACATCTAAGGTATAAACGAAGAAGTATGTTAAAGCGCCATCTAGTATAGATTATATCGAACTAAGTAAGCAAGACCGTAGCGAAACTTTGTTGTTCTAAGTTGCATTGTCTCACAATTTCAACACAAAAACGTTAGTGTTACTTATAGTTTGACTTAGATGGCGCTGCCATCGAATTGAAGCGAAGAATTCAAGACTTACGATTTTTGTTTGCATTACATACTTATAGACCAGTGCTTTTAATGTTTGAAAACAAAATAAATTATAGTAGGATGAAACCCATTGTAAAAGAAGGAGAATAGTATAAAAATTAAAGGAAAAAAAAAGACGGGCGATCTGAGGTCGGGAAGGGGGAGAGGGGGGGGTTTTAAGGGAAAATAATGGCTTATCTCAATTTCCTGCAAAACTACAAGTCCTATGGAAAAAAGTCAAATGGCAAAGTTGTAGGTAATAAAAAGATCTACATCTTTTGCATTTACACTTTTTTCACATAACCTCAAATTTTATGTGAAAAATTCAAAAAACCAAGTTTTTATAGCCAAAAATTTTTCATAGGTCACTCAAGTATGAAATTATCTTAAAATAGTAATAAATAGGCATATACGCATATACTTTATAGAAGATTCTGCAACTTTCTCAAAATATTGTAGATATTTTATTAATATTAACTTTATTATTTATTTGTTTGTTAATTATAGTAGGATATTTCAATTTACAATATTTTTGTTTATCATTGTAACATGCAATCTTACGTTTTTCGAGTGATTAAAGTGTAAATTTTAATAAATATCTCAATAACGATTAAAAAAAATCAAATTCGAGTTATTTCATTTTTTGCATTTTCTGAGAAGATTTACTATGGTAATAAAGATATATTTTTACACCATCGGAAAGTAGAGATTTCATCGAATAGAAAACAACCAATTTTTGTGAAAAACTTTGATATTTTGACGGACGAATTTTCGATTGAAAATTAGGGTTTATTTTCGGTATTCAGTCAAAATAAGGTGAATGAATAGATATTTCAAATCAAATAAATTACGGTATATTCAAGACTTGAAAAGCTAAGTTTTCACAAAATTTCGTTAAAAAATAATTTTATTTGTAAAAGATAAAAATAAAAAACCAAAAACTTGGTTTTTTGAATTTTTCACATAAAATTTGAGGTTATGTGAAAAAAGTGTAAATGCAAAAGATGTAGATCTTTTTATGACCTACAACTTTGCCATTTAACTTTTTTCCATAGCACTTGTAGTTTTGCAGGAAATTGAGATAAGCAATTTTTTCCCTTAAAACCCCCCCCTCTCCCCCTTCCCGACCTCAGATCGCCCGTAATTTATTTTTCCTTAAATTTTTGTGCTATTCTCCTCCTTTTACAATGGGTTTCATCCTACTATAATTTATGTTCACTTTTTGTTATTATAAGAGGCTTTTACCCTGGTCTATTAATATTAACAAGTGATACAATTTAAAAGTAATATTTCATTACTCTTTTGTAGATATTACATATTTATATAATCTCACTTTTATTTTTTTTCAAGTTTTTTTTTAAACTCAAAATTTTCTGAATCAACACTTATTTTTTAAAGTTTGTCCTTTTGAAATGTAAATCAAAAATGGGTAAGTTTATTGTTTCTAATTTTTAAATTTATTTAATTAGATATACTCATAAATACGTCTATAGTTAATCAATAATAGAACCAAACTTCACTTCTATTAACAGATCCTAGTGTTCTTAGTATGGGACTACATAGGAGGCGCCACCTTTCAAATAAAAAAAGAATTATCAAAATCGGTTCTCCCAAACAAAAGTTCTGGGGTAAAGAACATTATAAAGCGGCCAAGTGCGAGTTAGACTCGCCCGTGAAGGGTTCAGTAGCAGCAAGTAATCTATACTAATATTATAAAGAAGTAAAGTTTGTGTGTTTGTTAAATTGTAAGGGGTAATCTCGGGATCTATTGAACCGATTTAAAAAATTCTTTCACCAATAGAAAGGCACATTATTGCTGAGTGTCATAGATTATATAAAAAATTGAGTTCTAGAGAAAAGATGTGGAGCTTGAAAAGGCCTACAAAAAAGTCAACGACAGCATATGTGTAACTTTTATATTTAAGTTATGCCCAACGAAGTGGGCACGGGTCATCTAGTATTATATAAAAGTTCTTGTAGTTCGTTGTAACTTTGATCGATGTTTTAATAATAGTGTATTGATTGAATGTAAGGTAAAAACTACTTACTAGATTTTGATCGAACCAATTTTCGGTGGAAGTTTGCATGGTAATGTACATAATATTTTTTTTTAGTTTTATCATTCTCTTAGTTTAGAAGTTACCACAAATTTTACCACTTTGGAAGTGCCTCTCGCGCAAACTATTCAGTTTAGAAAAAAATAATAATAGAAACATCAATATCATTTTTGAGGACCTAGAATTTTTTTTTGAGTTTCAGTTCTAAGTATGGGGAACCCCCAAAATTTCAGTTTTGTAAAAAAGTGGCTGTGATATATGGACGGACGCACAGACAAACAGACATGACGAATCTAAAAGGGCACCCTAAAAACAGTCAAATTGAGAACCTCCTCCTTGTTTGAACTCGGTTAAAAATGACGACATGTCACAAATCAATCATCAACAACAACTTTATGATATCACGCAAAGGTACACATAGGGTCAGCATAAAAGCATTAACACTCAGACGAGTCAGATAAGATTTGATGGAATGTTCGATACAATTCTCTCACTTAAACTAACTTATCAATCAAATTTTACTATTATAAAATAAATAAAACTGTTGTAAATATTATTTACATGGTTTGAATAACGATTATAAGTGATAAATATTTTAATTAATATATATATAGGTTATAGGTTAATATATAGTTATAGTTATAGGTTAATATATAGATAGGTTTAATTCTTATACGGTTTGAGCTCTGATGAATAAAAGGTAGATAACGCACGGCCCTCGTTAGCAGTGAAACCATAAAACTCAGCTCGTTCAAGAAAACACGCGCTCACGCACACACATGTATCAAAACTACGCTTCTTTTAGTCAGTATCATACGAGTGCTCGTTTAGTAACTTTGCCAAAAAAATGTCGTCATGCGTACTTATATGGTGTAAAAATAACACAAACGTGAACAAATAGTCAGGAGTAATTTTCACACGTAAGTACAAACAAACCTATTTTTATAAACAAATAACAGGACTGCCTTGTTGGTCTAGTGGTTGGCGTATGCGGCAAGAGGTCTCCTGTTCGATTCCCGGGTCAGACCAACACCCGAATTCCGAAACAAATATTTGTGCATCACACAAATATTTGTTTCGGTATATGGGTGTTTTCTATGTATAATAAATATTTCGGTTTCCCGAAATATTTACAACAAAATTTTTAGACACAGAAAATGTCAATATCACTTTGACGTATTGACAGAGTGTTGCTAGGAGTTCATATCGATCTCTGGAATCTCTGGAACCACTGTGTCGATATCCCGAGAGTTTCACTATCAAAACGCTGATGACATAAGAAGTGACTAAGGTCAATTCTTTTGAGACTAGTTTAGGTTTGTGGCGTTAAAATACTCGCAATTTACAACAATAAATAATAATAAATAAATAATAATAAATATTTCGGACATTTACACACAACGACATCTAGTCCCAAACTAAGCAGAGCTTGTATTATGGGTACTAAATAACTGATATAAATACATAAACAGACTTTTTTGTAAATACATACTTATTATAGAAAACAATAAGACTCCGAAACAAATATTTGTGGATCACACAAATATTTCGTCCGACCCGGGAATCGGACCCGAGACCTCTTGATCAGCAGCCGCATACGCTAACCACTAGACCACCAAGGCAGTCAAATAACCGTGGGTAACACTGCAGGACTCAGTTAATCTACTATTTGAAGATATAAACTGACAATTTAAATCTGATGTGATCTCCACTTATCATTATCCATCACCAAGACGGATATCACTATAATAGACGTCATGTATCAATGCTACGATATATCAACAAGCATTAAAATTGCTGCCAACACTTCACTCAATTAAACGGTCAGTGCTAGAAAGTTAAAACTTTGCATTGATATCAACTCGAAAATATATTCATGCATATCAAAAATCATGAAAAAAAACTTTTTTTAGGGTACGTACACTACTTGTATTATCTATCTACACATATATACAAATACATAAATTGGCAGTCTGTTTTTATATTAAATGAACCATGTTTTACTAAATGCAAGTAAATAGTATAGATACTGTACTTACATAAAAAAGAAATTTATTAAATACATTTTCGATATGACTGTTTGTTCCGGCTAATCTCTAGAATGGTTGTACTTATTTTGACGAGTCTAATTACAATAGAATATGAAACGAAAAACGTATTCACTTGGTTTGGGGGGGGGTTAAGCTTACCTTGTAGTTTATCAGATTTCGTGATTAATCAGGGAGGGAGTGATGTTTTTTTTTACTGTTAAATACGAAACTGAACTATTGTTAAAAAAATATTAAGTCCTGTCTGCCTTTTACCTGATCTGCTATCGATTTAAGTTAATGCATCATGCTTGCAAAGCAAATCAACTTAGAATCGTTTAGGGCAGCAACCATTCAATTCAATACGTTTTTAGTCGCAAGTAAGCCGGGTTTACGACTAATAAAATTAACTTATTTAAGTTGCAACTACGTGTAATGTCATTATAACGTTACTTACACATTTACAGCATGCTTAATGAGAAATTTTTTTTTGTTAGTTTTTCAAATATTAAACTACTGCACTAAAACAGAATAGATTGTCAAGCATCTTACTAGCATATTTTCTCCTTTCTAATTGTGAAAGTGCCATTTTGAGCTTTAAGCAGACTGCAAAATACTACACCGATCGTAACACATCAATTTACCCCTGTTTCTTGGATCTCTCCAATGCATTTGACTTGGTTTGTTATAATATTCTCTGGAAAAAGTTACAGAAATTAAATATTCCACTTGCATTAACAGTAATATTAAAATACTGGCACGCAAACCAAGTCAATTACGTCAAATGACAGGTGTGTTATCAGATCCATAAATAATTGAATGTGGGGTCAGACAGGGTGGACTATCATCACCATTGCTATTTAATATATACATGAATGACCTGATAGAGGCACTTAGCAGTACTCGTGGTGGTTGTTACGTAGACAACGTCTGCGTAAACAATCTGAGTTATGCGGACGACATGGTACTGGTGCCTCTATCAGTGGCATACGGCAATAAGTCGCAAGCTGCGAATCATACACCTTGAAACATGGCTTAAAATACAATCTCAGAAAGAGAATACATGGTATTTGAGGTCGGTGGTAAAAGTCCTGAGTCTGTATCTAGTATAACTCTGGAAAGTCTGCCTCTCATTAGGGTGTAGAAGTTTAAATCAAGGTATTTAAACTCATCATTCAAGTCATTTACTAATCACCGACCTCAAAGACAATGCAGACATTGTCCGAGAGAGCGTTGTCCGTAAGAGCGAACATGCTGGCTCGCAGGTTTACCAAATGTTCACAACAAGTGAAAATCATATTGTTCCGTTCTTACTGTACTGTATGTGTGTGTATTTGTACATCGCTTTACACAAGCAGCCTGTGGGCGCTCTGCGTGTGCAACAACGCGTTGGGACTGCCTCGTTTCTGCAGCGCATCAGGAATGTTTGCCGAAGCCAGTGTGGATTGCGTTTACTCCAAATTTCAAAAGCGATGTGCATCCTTGTGCGTATATTTATTTTTTCTGCAAATTTTCGCATTTCTTTCATTATTTTTATGTCAGTCAACCTGCAACCTTTCTACTCTGCCTCTGAACGTAATTATTGTAGTCTTTAATGTTCTTTAATAAAATTAGTTGATACTTATACCTGTATTTATTTAATTTTTAAAAAAAATTAGATTCTTTGTAGGTACTAACATACACGATATATAGGAGGGGGGAGGGCGATAGTCTTAAACCTCACCATGTATCACCTAGGGGGAGGGGTATAAAATGCCAAAAAAAAAACACGTGATTAATGGGGGCTGCCCATAAGGTACATATTATGATGAAGAATGAAGATGTTTTTGTTTTTATTAGTTTTAAACTTTCTGTACCATAATGCTAAATGTACCTTTATACTTTTCAAATTGAGTTTTTAATTCTTATTGGATTAAAATTGAACGGAATTTTTAAATTTAATATTGTTTGTATTTTTATTAAACATTTTTTCAATTTAAATTTTAAACCGATTTTTAAATATTTATTTATTGATGTTTTGAGTTATTTATTATTATTTATTTTAAATTAAATTTGAATTGAGTTGAATTTGCATTGAAATGATACTTTGAAATTTTAATTTTGTTTGGATTTTTATTGTTATTATTTTTACTAATTCGTAACCTAAATACCAATTTGTATAGTTATGAGATACCTTTATAAAAATATTTTTATAGATATTATCTAATAATACAGACAAATTGTGGTTTACAGTCTGATTCACAAATCAATATTCCTCTCCTCCATTCTTCCATTTTCCTCTTGATATCTGAAAATTTTACAATGTTTGTTTATGGGAAATGCCCCCTTCAAGTTCTGTAATATGTTTTTGTGTCGTACAAGCACGTACTAACGTCACCATGTAGTATTAATGACATGATTATGAATCATATTATGACTATTGGACATATTAATATTAGATTTATTATATTTATTGTTATAAATATGTGCTTAGATAGATGATTTTTCCTTGTACCTTAACTAGCGTCTGCGCGCAGTTCCGCTAGCGCGTATGAGTAGCGGTCTTTTTTTAATTTCAGGCCTGCCAAAGTGACTCTACTCTGCCTGATGGTAAGCATGAGTAGAATCCAGGAGTGGGGGCCATCACACCGCCCGCGATGCAGGAAGTATGGTGATGCCGACCCAAACTATGGCGCCTTCGTGAGATGCTTTTTCACACCCCTCTTAAAGGACCCGGGATCATAATGGGAAGGAAAAGGAAACACACATAGTCACAGTTCATAGGTAAGTCTTTATCGAGGTTAAGACTAACCTATGAACCAAAGTATCTCTATGCCAAACGTTAAAATCTGTAGCCAAGTTGTAAACTTATTTCATTTTCTATTCTATCAGTAGAGCTTGTATTATGAATACTAGACGACTGATACAATATGTATAATGTGTGTGAATAACACAAACATTTGGTACGACCCGGGAATCGAATCCAAGACCTCTTGATCAGCAGCCACATACGCTAACCACTAAACCAACAAGGCAGTCGCATATCACATTGTCACACATTACATCAGTCACATTATCAAAACAAAATGTTAGCCTATGTAACAAGAAAATAGAAATTAATCAACAGCCTTTAACAGTCAGAGCAGCATCCATGACTGTTAAAGGCTGTTGATGATGATGATGCGAACAGTGTATATAACATCCAGTGATAATACAAAAATCTATAAATGACAGGTTAAGGTTTGCTGGTCATGGAAGTCCAAGTCATTGAAAACAGTTGAAATCACCTGATAATTGGTAATACAATTAGATCTGTATATTTTAAATATTTTTTTTGTAGATGTCTCGTCTTAAAATATCATCGAATTAGTTAGAAAACATAAGAAGTAATATCTACACATATCCTACTAATATTATAAACGCGAAAGTTTGTATATCTGTATGTGTGTATGTATGTTTGTTGCTCTTTCACGCAAAAACTTCTGAACGGATTTGGATGAAACTTTACAGTAATATAGTTTATATATCAAAAATAACACATAGGCTACTTTTTACTACAACAATCGAGATACACGCAGGGAAAGCCGCGGACGAAAGCTAGTAATGACAATTGTGCAAAATTGCTTAAGCTTATCTAAATTATTTTCCACAATAGTTATTCATTCTTAATATTCAGGCCTGTTACATTACATTTCAAGTCGGTACACACGAAGGTCGCCAACGGCCTTATGAGTCTTGATTTAATAGCTTATGGTCGCTGTAGCCATATTTCATAGTTTTCAAAAATAACACATGCACTAGAGGTATTGCAGTGTATTAAAGGAACACAAGAACAGAGTGCCTTCAATTAATTAGAGACAATAAGAATAGTGTTAGTGGACATAATCTTATTATAGTTTTGTATTATCAATTTAAGTCAAAGTTTATAATTTAAGTCAGTTTAAGTATAGTCGGCCGCCTGCCTGTCCGGACGAGCTTTGATTATATACATGTCTAGATGGAGTGTTGCGCTGCATTCGCAATAAAAACAACAGGCCAGATTTGAAGGGCTTGTGTGCGTATTACACACACATGCAAGCGTTGCCTACGGGCGCGCGCATGACGTGGAAGCGTTCTGAGTGATACCAGCCCTTGAATGTTTTCCATAAAAGGAGGGAAAATAATTGTGTATTGATTTTGAGAATTGTAATTTGTATTAAATTTAAAGTCAGTTAATATGTATTAGAGTTTTTGCTTTTGAGTTACTAGGTAAAATATATGTTGGTGAAAAAGGGAATTGCTATTAAAGCTTATCTATTCTTAATACTTAACAACAATTTGGTTAATATCAACAAATTATATTTAATTTAATTACTATATTTTTAACTAGATGTTCCCCGCAATTTCTCAAAATCATGTTATTATATCGTTCTCGTTAAGAACTCAGAGAAATGTAGCTTCCGGTTAGTAAAAGAATTTTCAGAATCGGTTCAGAAATTCCGGAGATTAGCGCGTTCAAACAAACAAACACTTACTTTCATTATTAGCATTCATGGAGCGGCAAAATCGACACGCATATCAGATTTTAAATAAAATAAACAATATCTACCACCTTAGATTTAAAAAATTATACTTTATAAACATAATATATGATATGTATTATCCAGCACTATAGTTAAGTTGAATTGGCTTGAATTCTCGTATTATACTTCTTCGATCATGATTGAACAATTTGTAAATTGGCTAACACTCACATGGGAAATTTAAATTCAATTAACAGGCTACCCTGTAAACATTCCGTCAAAATGGTGGTCGAACTTTTGATAAAATGTCACTGAGTTAATTTAATTGTTTCTTTACAATATAGTCATTTAAAGTTTACTTACCGATGATAACTATTTTTTTTAGTTAATTTCAATCGTCCAAAGTAATTCCTGCACACTTTTATCATGCAAAACGTCATTTTTATACGCCACTCAATACGTGTTTACCGTACAATGACAGTAACGCCACTGATCGGCCGCGACGAGCTTAGTCTCTTACAGTTAAATACTATTTTTTTGGACGTTTAGACGCTCGAACTCTCTATCTAGACATGTTTATAATCAAAGCGGACGAGCATGCCGGTCGAATAGACGTCGTCAGAACAGGTAAGAGTTACACGATAGAAAGAGACGCAACGGTAGGTAAATATAATTGTAGTTGATTCGGCGCTGTGCGATCTGAAATGAACTTAATGTTTCGACGCCTAGGGCCTCGATTTCTTTAATTTACTTTTCGGAGTGAGGCTTCTGTATGAGTACTACATTGATATATAAAAACCCTAGATGCACAGTCTCAAACAAAAGCCGCATACAAAACTATCCTACTTAGTCATTGATGTATAAAAATATCAATGTGGGTAGTTTTAGTTATGCTATAAACACATCTTTTGCACATTCAACCTTACGCGCATTGTTTAAAGTTTTTATTACAAAGCAGCGTACAATGACCAATCAAATTTTATGACCGAAGCTAGCCGGCAGGACAGGACATGGAGTGAAGAGGAATATTTGTATATTTTTTTTATTATAATACATTGAGTTAGTATTTTAAGAGTTAGTTAAATTGTGTTCTAAGCCCATAATTATACTTATATCTGAGCGTAAATATGTTTATGGGTAGGACATGTGTACATCAATGAAACAAATATTAACTCTTAAAATCATTTATTTCATTTTTTCATATTATATCAGTGACATATCCTGTAAAAAATAATTATATTATTTGAATGTAGGTACGAAATTATTTGATAAATTCATTATTTTTCTGGCTAACGACTACTTACCGTTATACTAGGAACAGCCGTTTTAAGAAGACGTTTTATGCCTTTAGCAGTGACATTCATATCTTCGTCCACAAAATGTTCAGAACAAACGACGCTTGTACTATTTGGCTTAAAAAAATTGTATGTCGCGAACCCTTAAGTTGTCCCCTAATTAATCGATATAATAGTAAATATAATATTTACGAACTTTAATAATAACACCGTTTGGACGACCTCCTTTCCTTTTGCAATTCGATTAATAACTATAATAATATTATTATATATTTTGTAACGTATACATACTTATTAAAAACAAAATACAAAAAAGTTCAAATTAAATAAACTTATTAATAAAAAATTAAACACAATAAAAAAAAATCGACTTCATTATATTCAGAACAGGGTCGTTTGGATTATGCGACTAAAATAAAAGGTTGTGTAATAGTCGTTCTGACACTGAAAAAGCGGCCATTGAAATTTGTCGTATTATACTTGGACCGTTGAGTGAAGTTTTTAGACAAATTAAATCAAAATCACATATTGCTTCCGATATTTAGTCATAAAAACAACAAAAACAAATTAACAAACTCTTTTACTCAACGAAAATACGATATCCCATCCTTTTTTAACGTTCCTAACGTAATATTTTTACAATTCCGCATCGAACACTTAGGCATTTTTAACGAGCGCACAGAGACGCGAGCGACGCGAGACTATTTGAAATAGTAGCACCATTTTCAATAGTGCGCTTATTTTATGAGGACGGTTTTGCGACGCTGAGTGTGTATCTAGGGTTTTTTAATACATCAATGGAGTACTATTATGTATTCTGTGCTAGTCCGTAGACTAGACCGTACGTAATAGCAATATCCTACTATATTGGTAAAGCATTTACAGAAAAAAAACTAGAGGTAGGTATATACTGCCTGGTCAACACCAGATGTGTTTAATGGTGAACTTTCTCCACATTTGCTCCCTATGCATACATACATCAAATCACGTCTGTTTCCCCTAACGGGAAGGCAGAGGCATATTAAACGCCCATTTTCCACTACATTTTCGGTTTGGTACTAAAATAATCCAACTTTAATCCAACGCAAGGATTATTATTAGGATCCCATCCCATTTCTACAATACACTTTTTGTATACTCACATAAAAACATACAGTGTATCTAAAACAATATGTTCGTATACTCAAAAATTTGTACTAAACGGGAAGGATATATGCAACTCATGACCTAACAGTTAAACTCACATCGAGCCAGTCAAAAATAGACAATATATCAATTTGCCTACAGGAAAATGCAATGGGAAACAAATTTTAGCGCGTTGGTAATTTAATAAGGATATTTAATATTATAAGTTTGTTTACATAATTCAAGTGGTATGGTATCATAGAATTATGAATAAGCCCTGCAGTTGAAATTGTCCTTAACTTCAGTCGTAATTTTCTTTACACTTGGTTTCAGACCAATTTAGGATGTGTGTAAACCAATTCTGATTTAATAATATGTCTGTTTGTTTGGGTGATTAAAAATTTTGAGCTATACTACCTTTACTAGCTACCTTTACTTAAATTATAGACATACATTTACACGATGGCTGATATAAAATAATGATAGTTATCTCACTTTTTAAAGTAGTTGATTCCGTTAGATTCGAAGTCATCAAAATGCTTTTGTATTGATTTTTTATTGATAAAAAATAAATAATTCGGACATCTAACACAGTATGGCATCTAGTCCCAAACTTACGTATTAACTATTTATTAATCTGTGCCCAAACTAAGCAGAGCTTGTGCTATGGGTACTAAAAAACTTTTTTTTTGTGAATAAATACATATTATACATATAAAACACCCAAACTCCGTAACAAATATTTGCGGATCACACAAACATTTGGCCGACCCGGGAATCGAAATCTACCTAGATCTACTATAGATATCTACCTAGATATCTATAGTATATAAGTATTAGTTAATGCCTGTCATAAAACGAAGTTCAACTAACCAATTCGATTTTAAAGCATCTCCTGACTCTGACTTGTTTTTTGTGCTCTTAATTTTTTAATTTACTTTTACCCTAATATGGTATGTCAGTCCCTTAAGGCCTAAATTTAACAAATATCATTTATCTATAATACGCTTGACTGTACAATTTAATAGCTTTTTCAGAGACCCTGACTTGTAATCCTACTTGTTATAAACAACTATTTTTTCCCATAAACAAATGAGTAAATAATATACAGGAAAAATTAATAGTACTTTCATAGTAATAGTGTAGGAAATATCACACAATTTCCTATTTCCCTTATAAGGGGGATCAATGGACAGTCAAACGGAAATTGACGTCATAAGTTAGACTAGCCATAAAGGGGAAATCCTGTATCAAAAAACTATTAGGATATTCATGACTTTTCTGTTCCAACTTTAATAATGAAAATAAATTAATATTTGAGACTAGCTGACCCGGCAGACTTCATACTGCCTCAATCGATATATAGAAGACCTAAACTTTTTATAAAATAAACTTAAAACAGTAATCTGTGACAAAACTTAAGATTTATCAAACTACATAGCTAACAACTTTCATATTTATTCACCTTTTAAATCAACAAATAATTCAAGACCAAAATTAGCAAAATCGGTCCACCCGTTCTCGAACAGCAATTCATTTTTAGGTTTCCGTATCCAAATGGCAAATAAGGGAACCCTTATAGATTCGTCAAGTCTGTCTGTCTGTCTGTCCGTCAGTATGTTACAGCCACTTTTTTACGAAACCATAAGAACTATACTTTTGTTACTTGGTAAGTAGATGTAATCTGTGAACCGCATTAAGATTTTCACATAAAAATAGAAAAAAATCTTGAAAATACTTGGAACTGAAATTAAAAAATAAAATTTTCATCAAACCTATACGTCTGGGGTATTTATAGATAGGTGTTCAAAAATGATGTTGAGGTTTCTAATGTCATTTTTTTCTGAACTGAATAGTTTGCGCGAGAGACACTTCCAAAGTGGAACAGGTCCCCCCCCCCCTGTAACTTCTTAAATAAGAGAGTGATAAAACTAAAAAAAATATATGTTGTACAATACCATGCAAACTACCAACGAAAATTGGTTTGAACGAGATCTAGTTAGTAGTTTTTTTTAATACGTCATAAATCAAACCGCAATTTACCTTTCATTCAAACAATACACTATTAAAAAAACATCGATCAAAGTTACAACGAACTACGAGAACTTTTGTATGATGTTACTTGCTGATACGGAACCCTTCATGGGCGAGTCCGATGATGATCTGCTTCTCCAGACTGTGCTTTGAGGACCGTTGGAGTGATACTGTGAAGGAGGCGGTGGGCGGCAGCATGCACCGTGCGGTCCACTCTGCGTATAACCGCACGAAGTGGAAGCTTGTTACTTGTGGTCGCTATCCTCAGCATTGAGGGAACGACAAAGAAGAAGAAGAAGTCGACAAGTTGAAAATGGTACAAAATAGAGATACTGCTTTTAAAATTATGTGTGATAGCTCATTGGATCCGGAGTGACGCCTAGACTAATACAGATAACTCACACACAACGTGAGGACAGTTTAAATTATGAAATCTAGAATAACTGATAGTATAATTACTTACTTTTTACGTGGAGCAAAGCAAGTCTAAAAAAAATTGCCTAAGTTACTCCTTGTGTCATTAGCCATCTGATAGTGAAAGTTCCATCAAAATCGGTTCAGCCGTTCCAGACATTACCAAAGCAGACAGACAGACAAACAAAAACTCTAAATATTAGGACCGTATAATATACTTTCATATAAATTTATTAAAAATTGTTCATATTATGTTACAGGCAGACACTCCAATTTTATTTTTTTGTATAGATAGGAAACACCAAAACATTTGTAAATTATTTGGTCCGACCCACAAAACGAACCCGAGATATACGGAGCTTTCAGAATACTATTTATTTTCGTAAATTTCAGTATGTGGAAGACCCATACTTGGGCATATTAGTGCCAGTTGGAATGGTAAACGTGGCATAACAAAATACTGAATGAGGTTATCGCAACTCAAACACCTCCCAATGATATTGGGGAAGACTCGAAGGATGGCAACACACTCTTGAGATGTGCCTAATGGTGACCTTTCTCCACATTTGCTCCCTGTACATACATTAAATCAAGTCTGTTTCCCCGAAGGAGAAGGCAGAGGCATTTTAAACGCCCAATTTTCACTAGTTTTTTGGTTTGGTAATAAAATAATCCAACTTTAGAAGTTCAATTCAAAGATCCTGAAGCCGAAAAAATCCTGTTTTAATATGCTTATGCTTTTTAATAGGTTCTTCTTGTTGCGTGTAAAAATCTGTCGCGTGTACCTATCGAGTAATCATAGAATATCTACATAGCGAGGAAAGTTTTCACTAAGACAAAGTTCCAAACTAAATTATTAACCCTTGAATCATTTTGTGAATGAAAGAGAGGTACTAAAATTCATTAGGATAATTTTTATGCTCCTGTTTTTACCCGACTACGAAGAAGCCAAAAGGAAGGGTTATAGTTTGGCAGTCTTGGTTTGTGTCTGTTACGCTTTCCCGACAAATTTTATGTAATCACGGCACGATTTCAGTGAACATTGAAGATACAAAGGAAAGAGAAGTAAGCCTTAGTTTTTACTTCTTGACGTGGTTTACCGCAGCCGAAAAGTATATAAATGCATCAAAAGTGCTATCGTGGTCACTTTATAGTGTTTTAAACTAAAAGGTTTTATTAGTTTCAATACTAACCTATTTAATACTGAAAATTTGCCTGTGAGACAACTAATTATGTGATAAATATAAAGTAATTTTAGATAGCAGTGAAATCAAATTTTACAGTAGTTAATTAATAAGATATGGATGACATTTTATTTTATAAATATTTAGAGTAGAATAATAGCGAGAAATCGAAAGCTAAATAAATTATTTACCCGACGCTGTTAGGTTCGGGTACTGCGAGTGAACTTCAACATGTGTGTACAGTTAATCTTCCGTAATGACCATTTTAACCATTTAATTGTATCCGAAAGGCTTCTTTCACGAAATAAATTAAGGAACCCACATTAACACCCGATTTGAGTGCGGTATTTTAAGTGTGTAGCACTATTACGTTGCTGTTGTAATATTCATCGGTAGTACTGTAGTCTGTACTTATAGTTTATATAGCTTGAAATCGAATTGCCAACAATTTTAGTCGGTTAGATCATGAGATTAATTTGTATTTCATTTGATGAATGAACTGGATGAGTGAAATGGTAGTGGTGCTATGATTTTTAATGATTACAAACGAACCCTCGTTTCCTTCAAGCAATCTTACGAAAATTTACAAGATGCATTCGGGGAGTCTGCCTCTGTTTTGCCATCTTAATACTATCATTAATTAGAAGGTATTCAAGAGAACCTCATGTCAGACATATCTACCTCTCTCATTCTGTCAAGAAGATCACAAATTCTGTCGTTTTGAAACTTTGCAAAACGTATCTTGAACATACAGCTTTGAAGATATAATACAGATAAGTTGTCAACTAAGTTTTTTTACGGACGGAGCGTTAAAAAGAAAAATGACAACGTTTAGAGAACGCAAATATTTTCTCAGTTCAAACGCAAGCTAGCAAGGAGTACCTACCTAGTGTGCGTGTAAATTTTTTTCAACAAGATACAACGTCCTTTCACACAGTTTCACAGAACTATGGATTATTTAGATATTACGGGTACAATACCGTACATCTCAAATTCTGCTAAAGAAAATGTCCTTAATTTCTTACGAGAAAATACTACGTAGCGGTTATTTTCCACAACCAGATTTACAGATATTTTCCAAGACATATAAAGTAGAGGCGAAAATTATTTTTCTCCTTTACTGGAAAAGTTTTATCTTAAGGTAGGTCTACTTGCAAATCCAGTAAGCTAAAATTTTGAAATTATTTAATCTGATATAATTATTAAATAAACTGTAGAAAAGAATTGAATTAAAGAAGAAGTATCACGATGAAGGAAATTATTAAGTTTTAAAGTACTAATCGTCCCATTCAGAAATACTTGCTTGGAAAATCTCTTTCTTTTGTGTAGGAAAGCCCAAAGTGCATCAACTATCCTGGTCAAATAGGAAATCTAGAATGTGGTTTATTTCAGCTTCGGATTTTGTCTACATGACCCTATAATGTGATCTATAAAATGGTAAGAATAAAAAAAATATGCAACTCCGCTATCTAAAGTTTCATAAAAAGCTTTGCTAACTTTGTAAAACAAAAACAAAGCTCTCTACTCGATCGTACAAGTAATTGTATGTAAACAATGAAGCATGCAACAACCTCGCCTCGTGTATACCCGTATGCTTGTGCGTTCGCGCCTATTAGCAAATTAGTTCTTTCTCGGATGCTATTTCCCATGATAGCTGAGGAACGCTTCAGGTTCTCACCTATTTAAACTGTCCTATGGGATCTTAAAAGTTTTTCAAATTAGCGATGAGTGTGGAGAGTGTCCGAAATGCCTATTGCTCAGTCGGCGGTTATACGACGCCACTTCTCTGTATCAGCGCCCTCCGCGCCTCGCGCCGCTGCCCTCCGCCTCTCCGCGGCCAGCGCGGCGCCCGCTGAGCGGAATTTGCACGAGCGACGCGCCTCGCGACTCGGTTCAGTCACTTCAGTCAGTGTACGTTAGACCGTTCGCGGCCGAGGACGAATTGCCGCGCCGCGCGCACTACTTTGCTTATTACGCAGTAAAAACTATCGCTGACCGCGTGGACTTTAATAAAACAACTTTGTGTGGCCTAATAATCTAAGTAAGCCCTAGAACCGTGAAAAGTTTGTTAAAAGTTTTGCGAGCAGTCCAGTGATAACTCTTATCAGTGTGGAAAAGTTGTATAGTGTGATCTGAACTCGGAAAAACGCCTGATTTTACGTGTTCTTGGGGACCTTCGACGCCGGTGACGACCTTAGGCGCTACGATACCCGTTGTTGGCCGATTCGAGCCACGTTACAAGGTTATCGCGTCTCTAGCCCGCCAGTGATGAATTGGAAAATCGGCGCGTAGTCGCTCACGTGGTGTGCGCCCCGCCCCCGCCTCGCTCGCGCTTATATTTAGCGAAAATCGCCTCTCGGGAGCGGCCCGACGGCCGTCGTTCTCTGCGCACATCGCTGTTTATGAACGTTAGTGAGACGCCACATGTTATTGGCTTCGAATAACAGAGCCGATAAGCACAAGACAGATAACCTCTCCAGCTCGCGATCCGGGTCCGACGATTCTGGAAATAAAGAAATCGGTTAAAAAAAATAATAGAGAGCGCGTTGAGATGCTAATGGCCGGTATCGGCACGCGCCGGTGAGCGCTCATTCTGACACACCTACCTGTCGAAAAATTCCACTGCACTAGATAAAGCCAGCATCATGAGTGGTTATCAAAGTTCGTGGACGTCTGCGACGGGGGCCGAGTTAGAATTGGAGCCTCTGGGCGAGCTGGCAGAGGTCGGGTTCGAGCCGCAGACGCGCGCGCGATCCAACACGTGGCCGCTACCAAGGCCAGACAACTACGTAGAAGCGGCTGACGACACCGGCTCTAAGAAGAACTCCAATCAGAATCTTAGTGGTAAATACCATTTTGTCCAACTACGCGATAGTTTTGAGGTCGAAGTCACGATACGCGCTGCTATTTAGGTCGCCCCAGTACGTTGTCCGAAACTCTCGCATCTCGAAGAATCCAAACAACAAATTCCTTAATATTATAACATACACAGACTTATATGAATCAAAATAAAACTCGAATTATTTACCTGTTATAGGTAGGCGAGTAAACTATGTAGGTACCTACGTTTATCTGGTCGGTATCCGTCAACTGACTTTCCCTGTAGCTACACGTTGTATACAAATAAATCACAATAACAAGTCTATCAAAATATTTTGCGTAGTACAAATTTAATATGCCTACACCTACGATATACGATAGCGACTCATCCACTCGGTTATAACTAAAACAACACGTCATGCTTTCCAATAATAAGGCGTATTATAACATAATTTGTTACCTTCTCCAAGATTAAGAAAATATTGACTAAAACCACTGATAGCTATTTTGTATTACTTTGCAATAAAGTTATTGGAATAACATGACTTTTCCTATTATTCAGATAGCATATTAATTTAAAAAACATTTTTTTTTGTTTACCGACTGTATATAGATAGGAGTTATCAATTTGATTGTATTTTTTTAATAATTTATATCTTAGAACTCTGATTTACGAAGTGTTTCGGAAAATTCCTTTATTATATTTAAATCATATAAAATGTATAGTACCTACATTAAAATTATGTAAAAATAGCACACGTAAGGTGGCAAATTAAACCATAAATCATACAATTTCAAATCAGAACGTAATGTCAGGAAATTCATAACGATTTTCATTTTTCTCATAGCACAATCTCTTCAACCATCTTTAAAAATGAAAATTTTTCTAGTATACGTAACTTGATATGTGAAAAAACAATATTCTCACGTTTGTATATTCAAAACAATAATACGTATACTATTACAGTACAGCAAGCGTATGTATACATACCTATATGTATAAGGAAAACTTCCTTTTATATATATACATGTGTTAAAACCTGAGCCTATTGTAAACTTATATACCTAACTACCTAAACCACTTGCAATGTAGGTAGTAGGTAGGTACTTAGTAAGAATGTGCATACTTCTATTGTATAGTACACGGTTTATTAGTTAAATTAATTTGAAACATCACAAGTGAATTAAGTTTTAAAGAGGAAAAATATAGAAAGTACATATAATTTTTTTTGTATCCACACTAAGATCCATACGCGGGAAGTCTGAAGTAAGCTATATTGATTGAAATTTAAAAAGTAATAGGTTTTCTTGGTTTGGACATCTTATACAGAGGGATGAGTAAAGGCACGAAGTGTTATGTACCGGAGTTGAAGAGTACAAGAGAAAAGGAAGACAAAGAAAGAAAGACATTATATAGAGTAATATGGATGCATTTAACATAGTGTGCTGACTCCAAATAGTGATAAGATGCTGATGATAAATAGATGCATTTAAAAATCCTACTATAATATTATAAACGCGTAAGTTGGTGAGTATATATGCTCTTTCACGCAAAAACTACTGAATATAATATGTTGTTGAAATTTGACAATAATAAAATAGCTTACATATCAGAATAACACATAGGCTTGTATTTACCGTGATAAAATACACGCGGGCGGGGCCGCGAGCAAAAGCTAGTATTATAAATGTTTATCTATATTTTGACATACGACAAACTGGATATTTTAGGAGATTTGCACAATAATTTTAAAAGTGTGTCTATGGCAATCGTTATTGGGAAGTCAATTCCCCACTAATATACTGATTAATTAGTTTATTCTTCGAATTAAATTCTTCCTCAGTGTTGCGGAGATAAGATGCCAGTCGATCCGTCGAAATACTGATATTCAGGTAAAAACTGTTGAACTAGTAGCCGACCTAAAAAATTTATTTGGAATAAGAAAAACCCTAAGACTAGGAAAAAAACTCCTGGTGTATTTGATTTAAAAAAGGAAAATTAAGAACAGACGAATAGACTACATTACAAATATATAGCTATTTTTAACACAATAAGTAGATTCTTAGTTTTCCTGGTCCCTAAACGTATGAAGATTTATTCATTCTAATAAAAACCTACTTTTACGCTTTGTATGGCATATTTATATACATACATATATAACAATTTAGATACAATATAGACTGCCTCCTCGGTCTAGCGGTTAGCGTATGCGACAGCCGATCAGAAGGTCGGGTTCGATTCCCGGGTCTGACCGAAAGTGTTATACAGTTTTTCATACAAGAAACTCTTAATATTAGCCGAATATGGAAAAATGGCGATGTTTCGGAGAGTATGCTTAGTCGTCGATCCCAGTTGTCATGAACATCTGCAGCTATGGCAATCGTTATTTGGAAGTCAGTGCCCTCACCGACCCATAAGTAATATCTTCGAATTCAGAATTGAGAAGGTTTGATGCGAGTCGCTCCGAAGGAAAACTGGTAAACCCAAATTATCTCGGAAATAATAGAGGTTTATCATCATGATGATGATGAATAAAGGTTATGAAACATCTAAGTATATCAGATACAATACATTAGATACAATACATATCTATAAACCAATCAGCTTGTGTATTTTAATTTCAAATACTGGGCCAAATTTCCCTGTGTACATAAAATTACTCAATATATGATACTACTTTTCGTCCGTCTGTCCTTTTGTATCTCGATTATTGCAGTAAAAAGTAGCCAATGTGTTATTTGGATATAAGCTGCTATATTACTGTAAAGTTTCATCCAAATCCGTCCAATAGTTTTTGCGCAAAAGAGAAACAAACATACATACCTACATAACAAACTTTCGCGTTTTTAATATTAGTAAGGATATGCATAGGTACAGTAATAGTAGTACACATAATTACCTACATCAAAAAATCTGTTTCACCTAGACAGCATTCATCTATACAATACAACAATAAAATTGGAATGTATGTTTGTAATATTACAATAACCGCTTTTTACCAAATGCATATGTATACACGGTACATATGCCAAAATATTTTTTTTTACAATCTTTCTGTCTGTCTGTTTGTTCCGGGTAATCTTTGGAACGGCTAGACCGATTTCGACGGACTTTCACTGGTAGATAGCTGATGATATAAGGAGTAACTTAGGCTAATTTTTTTAGACTAGCTTCGCTCCGCGACGTTGCCCATGGTTACAACAACAAACGCGGGTAACACCGCTGGGCTCGGTTAGTATTAAAATAAATGTGGTAAATGGATTGAATTAGTAACTATAATTACATATAATCAGTATGTATAAATATAACTCGAGAATACGGAAATCAAAACTCAAAGGGACAAGCTAAAACAATAGTTATTTTAACTACTTATCCACACGTTACATGTTTAAAATAATTAAAGTCACATTTAATTACATTACATATCGTGGTTTTGGTTGTAATTTAGTTTATTGCTAACCATCGTTGTTGGCTAGTTCAAACGAGCGTGCTTTTTCCTCCTTTAAACACTGACCACGTCAAGTTGAATACGATTCATTTTGTACTTTACGAACTTATAAACTTCAACAAAAGGTACAAATAGTGTTACATTGGTTTTTGAAGCTTTAATTGTTAGGAATGTATCTTAATAAAGTAATTAAAATGTTTAGACATTACCTATTTACAAGATAAGCAATAATACCAGATATAATCTATTTTAAAACAAACTGGAACCTCTCATTCTTTAGCTAAATCATTTTACATTTGAGTAAATCTTTTCATAAATCTTAATTTGTATTCTGAATTATTTATTTTTTATTTAAATAATCCTTCTGTTAAGTAACTTTCAAATATATGAAGCGTAAACTACTTTCATCCAATATTAGACAAGAAAATAGCAAGTTAAATTTAAAAAAAATATAGCATACATACCTATGTAATAGTTAGTTTAACGTTAAGAATTTCAGTTTAATTATTACCACAGTCATAAGGATACAATAATGTCTGGTAAGGTTAAAAATAACTTTGTTTCTATAAGCACATCACTATCATTTTAAGAAATTCACGGATAACTGTAAAACTCGTAATTCGTATGAAGCCTAAAATCGATGAGTTGTTTGCAATGGGAAAAGCCTATGTCGAGCAATGGACTGCGTTGGGCTAATGATGATGATGATGAAATCCGTATGATGACGGATAAAAAATACAAATGTCACCAAACCTACATTCATCAGTCGTAAGAGCCGACTAAGAGGACAGAGAAACTCTGCAAGACATCAGCTCTGCAATGAAAACTGGAAACTAATAGTATGACACTGTCTGACCAGCGTTTATAGAAACATTTCATGATGATGATACGTAGTGAAATTTAGAACAATGTAAACAATTCTTTACCTAATTTAAAAGCTTTAAAAGAGAACTTACAGATATCATTGTGCATCTGTAGTTGAAGAAACAAAGATCACTTGATAGTTTTGCCATCAATCATTTTTACTCTCAAATGTAAAAAATACAAATAACAAATGTAATTAAGTAACTTAAAGTTAGAACAGGCTTTTACAAAACTGATGTTCTATCAGACAATAAATTGATCTCGTCAGAGACATAAGATGTGTTGCATTCAATCTTACAAGTTAAGGTATAGACGGGGGCATTGCACCCAAATTTCCTTGACTTCCAATATGCAACTATAAGAAACATCTAATAGACGTATAGTTTTATTTTTTACCTACACATTTATGATAGTTTAGTATCATTAAATTCATAACTTATATTCTATAGATTGAGTAAAGCTTATTTAAAAATAATGCACACATAGAAGACTTCCATGAAATTATGTGAAACAGTTTAAATAAAACAATGTTTACTTTGAAATGATATAAACGATAGGAAATTGCAAAAGTATTAAAGCGTATTTGAACATAGGGGAATTGATAAACAGAAAATAACTGGTCGAGTTACTCTTTACGGCAAAATAAGCAATCAAAATAGTTTTTTTTTTTATATTTACAATGTTTTATAAGTAATCATCATCATCATCAGGCTATCGCAGTCCACTGCCGGACGTAAGCCTCTCCAATTGCACTTTACTTGGTTCGATACTCGGCTTCTCGCATCCAGCTCATACCAACCGCCTTGCTCAAATCATCACTCCACCTGGGCTGTGAACTTCATTTAAAAGTAATAGCTAGGTACATATTTTTCAAGGAGCATCTCACTGTACTGTATAAATATTAAATACGTATAATGTCACCTAGAAGTACCATAAGATACCTAAATAAAATAAAATATAACCGTTGGAATATTCTTGTTCTCAGAAAAAATATTTTATAATTGTTACAGCATTTTTAGATGTGGGTTAAGATTAATTTCGAAGTTTTAAACTATTGATATGTGTTACTATACTATTATTAACTTAATTTGAGGTTTTTAGAATATACATAATAACACCCATCAAATATATTCGATAATGACTTAAATATACAACAAAAATTGCTAATATAAAAATATAGAAAAAAAATGAGCGTGCTGTAATGTCGCTGTAGATGTCGGCAAAAAACAGCTAAAACATTTTTTATGGTTTGAGAGTTATCTTGATTGATTATATTAACTAATTTAAAGTTTAAATTTGATACCCTTTCCTTTTTTTTAAACTTTTTATTTTATGTCTTTATATTATTAAAAATACTTTCTCGAATATAATTAAACAGATAATTAAAAAATTTAAATTTACACTATACTACATTGAATTCTATAATAATACACTAAAAAAATATTTTAACAAGTCCTCATCATTAAATTTTTGTCATGAAATGCAAGTAAAAATTTCAAAATTTTTGGGTTAATTTAAATTTTGGGTTAATGCTGTTACTAAAATAAATTATGAAATGAAATACATAAATATTGAACTTAACTGGCAAACTTATGTAGATGAAGAATATGAAATTATATACATCTTAAAACTGGTAGGTACATCTTTCTTAAATTTCTGAGATTCCCAATGTATATTTATTAAAATAGGAACTAGAGCTCTGACTCATATCTGTTTAAGCCCAAAAATCCGAATAATCATCTTAAGGCCGGATAGTGATGATATCTGGACGTGTATTGCTGTTTCGCTTAGTAGGAGCACAGAATACATAATAGTAACGGTACAGAAGACTCACTCCGAAAAGTAAATTAAAGTTACAGATACCCTCGGTGTCAAAAGATTAAGTTCAATTCAGTTGCGTCTCTTTCTATCGTGTAACTCTGAACTGTTCTGACGATGTCTGTCCGACCGGCGTGTCTGACCCGGCAGGCAGCCGGCCGATTATACCTAAACTGCGGAGTGACACCCCCCTGGTAGGAGGCCTTCGTAATCAAAACATTCAACTGCAAGATTACGTAAACACAACCTGTCTTGCCAGTCCCCAATCCGCACTCGGCCAGCTTACGTATGCCCTTAACCCACTCCTGAGAGGACCCGAGCCCAGCAGTGGGACATTATGGGTTGTTGATGTTCTTAAGCCTGTATGAAACTATTGACGATTCTCTAATAGTCTTTAATCTTCGACACCGGTTATAAAGCCAACGATGAGAACACATGAACCGATGTCTTGTAAAACTCGAGGTTTAGCTATTGGTTTTAAGAGGTAGCAAATTAATAAAAAGCAACTTTCACAGCCATTAATAAAACGTGATTTCGTATACAATCGAGTCAGCATCTTACTTCCTTTTATCCTTATATAAATCGTAAGGTTACTATACTATCGTTAAACCTTTTTTATAAAAGCAGACTCTTCAAAATACCAGTAATTTAGAATGATCTCTGCTGTTGTATTAATTTTAATATTCTTTCTACAAATACACATTGATTCTCTTTTTGATTGATTGATGACTCTAGAGTACCTAAATTTATCTTCTTATATATTAAAAAAATGACAGAAAATAGCAGGATTTATTCTGACTCATTAAGTACCATATCGACGCATAGAAAGTATCGTCCCCGTAGTGGGAAAATTAAATAACTCTGATTTTGTGGTTCTGAGATAAACGCGATTTAGTGTTTTGTGAGAAAACTTTTAAGTTGAGGTATAATTCAACAACTCATGTTATTTACATTATTAGACATTTAACTTATTGACCACAGTTATTGATTTATTTACCGAGTTTTTTTTTTTTTTTCAAAAAATAGTGTTAGTCTGAAGGTATTTATTATTTCATCGGTCCGACATAAATGGCTATATTTTTGGAACGGAATACGATACGAAAATGCCTGTAAGATTAAATAATGCGGCATGTTTTAGGTGTTTTGAAAATATGGAAAAGTCAATTTCGCCAAAACCGGACTTATTTAATTTTCCCACTACGGGGACGGTATGACAAAATAAATGTATTTTTATATAACTAAAAGATAATAGGTAAATCAATATCCCATAACGGGTAGAATCATTACTTACTTACTTTCAGGTGTATAGCCGAATAATAATAATAATAATTTGATAGTCTTAAATGGAATAGTTGCCGGATATCCGTATACATAGTCTCCACTAAAAAGTCCTTGAAAATAATCGGACAGCTGTAAAAAATAAAATATGTATGTATTTAATATGAATTTAAATAGCCGTTATTTATTAAAATTATTACGTAACTGCCCTTTAATATTATTCAAAAGAGATTATTATAAAGAAGTAGATAAATAGATGTAATAACTATCTGTCTCACAAAAAAATTAGTTTTATGACGTCAAATAGCGTCCTTAAGCATTCTCACCTCTATTTTCATTCAATTACAGACTACACTAAATAAAATATTTGAATTTAATATGTAAAAAAATGCTAATTACAAGCTGAATACACTATAATTTATTTACAAGTTTAATAATTAAAATAATTTATAATATACTTACTTATAAAAATAATGCGGCATTTATTTTAAAACCTTTTTGGTTAAGGAAAAGGTTTTTTATTAATTTTCGTTCTATTAATAAACTAAACATTATACACCGTCTTTGGAGAATATTAAGTATATAATGTAAATGTTGCTTACGTCAGCGTCATTGTAATTGCAAAGCAACTTAGTTCGATCTACCTAGCTACGGCTAAGAATAAAGTAAGATATATTTTCAGCAGTACAGTTATCCTATTGTTTCAGGCGCTCCTCCCCTACCCACGTCAGTAGCCACAAAGAAGAATTCCTCACGTCGGAATGCTTGGGGCAACTTCTCCTATGCTGATCTCATTACTCAGGCCATCACCTCGGCTCAAGACAACAGGCTTACGTTGTCACAGATATACGAATGGATGGTCCAGAATGTGCCATATTTTAAAGATAAAGGAGATAGTAATTCATCAGCTGGTTGGAAGGTAAGATCTTTTTTATTCACTTTGTATTTATATCATGTTGGCTTTAGAGGATAATTTAAATAAAAGCACGCGCACGAAAGTTTAGTGCAAGGCGCACAGAAGAATTTCAATGTACGGTGGGTGACGTACTTATCAAGTGTAAAGAAGCGGTATTCCGTATCGATATACGTATAGGAATGGCTATATGAACATAATACACACCTAAGTATATTAACTTAAATATATTTTGAAAATTTGAAAAGCTCTTCGATAACTAAAAGTATTTTTTAAAGTAATAGAAAGTTCTTGCATAAATAGTTACTTTGTCATTCGCTAGTGTTAACTATTACTTAGTTCACACTAGCGAAGAAAAAAAACCTAGATCGTATGGGTTTATCCGGAGATTAACCGGACACTTCTTCATCTACAGTAGTAGTAGGTACTACGTATTTTTCCTGGTTACTAGTTATGGTCGACAGAAGTCCATGAATGGTTTCGCTTTTCCAGAAATGAATCAAATGTTTTTCTCTATTAGAAAAAAATCTAAAATCTAATTGGGTTTCTATCGGTCAGTGACAGTCACAGTCTTTTCCAGAAAATCATTGAATAAATATTTACTAACGTAAGTGTTTTATATTTACTGGGTATACGACAATTTACCGCGACTGAAAATGTTTTAGATAATATTTTAAGGGCATTCCTCAACATGAATCATTTGGCGTGAGTCCATCAATTTGCAAAAAAAGTGGCATCACGCCATTCTACTACATATTGATTGATATTTAAATTATTTCCCATTTAATACGCTAGACAAATAAGTCATTATTAATATGCTCTAACTTTCTTGTAGGTAGTCCTACTGTAAAACTCGCGAACTCAGATATTATAAAAGTAAAAAAAAATCCTCACTGTTTAACTATTTCTTTTATTTAAAACGAATGAAAAACATAAGTCTATGACTTGACAATATATCTACTCAATTTTTTTTTTTATTTTAACTTTTAAAAACTTGTTGAACTTTAGTGAAGAAGAATTTGTGTTGATAGTAAAATAAAAAAGTGAATTAGAAATGCACAGAATATGCAAATATTAGATTCTAATATGTAATATGGTATAGTTTTATTTTGATTATTCGTAATATCGTTTATCAGGTTCTTATAACCTCTATCGCTGACGTTAAACACACATATGTATGTAAATCTCGGGGATTAGTAAGCCAGAGGAGAAGACCTTGCCACTCAACTGGCAGAACTGGTAATAGGTACCTACTTACTTATCGAAGATTTCTAGTTTTATGTGCCATCCGTCTACGCATTTAAAGCACATAAAAAATAGGTCTTGGCACACACGTACAAATATATACATGAAAAATAGAATATTTCAAAACATAAACTACTTAACAATAAATAAACGTATAATTTGAAAGTCTGTAATGTTCCATTGTCGTTCAAACGTCCTGCTTACAGGAAAACACAGTTAAACGACATATAAAGTAGCCTCCGTGCCCCCATAAATATTCTCTTCAATATTTCCAGAACACTACGCATTTTTGGTTGAACTGCGCAGTGGCACACGCTATCTCAATCGGCTGTGACACGACCGATATAAATGATAATGAAAACACCATTACACGCTCAATCCACGATTTTATAACGATGTAACTTCCTACCTCGTATACATTGACGTTACGCAATGCATACCGTCACAATCCTCCTGAAGTCACTAGTCAATGGATTGTTCACATGTTTAATTTTAGTGCGTGTGTAAATATCACAGTCACATGACGTCGACACGCCTCTGATGTGAATACTTAAAAAAAGATCTGAACTATTCAGATACACTCGTATTTGTGAATTTAATATTTTCATTTCATTATTTAAAGGGTTTTATATAAAATAATTTTCCAACATAATTCTGCGTACAATGTGAATGCACGATTTAGATGACCTTCAAGAGTGTACCCATGGCATTGGTTAATGTTTACGCATACAATGCCCATTCAAGCGTTGTACGCGTGTCGACAATTATAACAATTAATGCTAGAGTAATAAAGTCCATATTCAGACTGACGGTCCGTATCATTGTGAGTTTAGTAATTAGCAGTAGAAGTCATGCGTCACATTCTTACATGACACGATTGATGAAAAATGAACGAGGTAGAATGATGCGACACCTCCTAAGGTGAATGAATTATAAATTAAAGACACGTGAGCAAAGATTTCAGTTCTTTGCACATTGTTTAGATTGATAATAATTACGAATATGAATTAATAATAAAAATTTTTTTTATCGAAATTGGTTAGAGATGTAGCCAACTAAAATATTTTCAGGTAATGTATTAGACACGCCGAGAATATATTCAATTTGAAAGCGGTTTTCGCGTAACGCATTCCAGTTTTACTTTTACGCTTCGATAAAAATAACTTTACTGTTGAAGACCTAGTTAAAGAACCCAACGTATATTAGAATAGAATGTAGGTAGAACGGCATTTTTGAAAAATATTGATTTGTACATTCAAAAAAGTCTTTTAAATTTGTATATAAGATTGCTAATAAAACCTAGGTTTTGTTTATTAGAAAAGGGGTTTAAACTTAGGCTGAACCCGTTTATTATTATTTATTATACAGTGAGTATCGATTAGTACTCCAAAGAAATGATACGGATATGTGTTAAGAATCGGATATTGCACTAATCAATTAATTTAATCTCCTCCCTATTCTTCAATCTTGTCATAAATTACATTGAATCTAAGACATTAATTGATCTGTATGAACGTGTATTGAACTTTAATTGTATAAAAAGATTTCGTTTGAAAATCGAACTAAATAATTTTAATAAAAATGCCTCTCACGTTGCCATCCGAAATCGCTACACTGTTTTGATCTTTACGATTTACACAACTTACTTTCGCTTTGCGAGTTTGTGAGGCAAAGGTAATTTTTATAAGGCATTTTTATACTTTACAAGTGTAAGTAAAGTTTAATTTTATCCTACCTTTAGAAGCTATGACATTTTAAATGACATAAAAATGTGGTATGCTCTTTTTTTTAATTATAATGCGCTAACATTTTTTACTATACTAACTCAATACCGTTTTTATTATATTTTTACCCAACTACAGCGAACCCAATAAGAACGGTAATTTGGCAATACTATATACCATTTTAATGAACGAGGTGTTAAACAGATTCGTAATACGAGTGATAGCAAAGATGACACTGATTATATTAAATTTCTCAAAATATTATAAGTAGTCGGGTTACATTTTTTTTAAATCTTTCTCTACAAAAAAAAATATATTGGCATACTACAGAATGTGACATATTTCAAGTGTTAATTAAATAAAAATAACTATTTAGTGAATCACTGGTTAGTCAGTAGTAAAATATTAATTAAAATACGTCTATTTGGTAAAACCTAACGTTTTGGTAAACAATACATACGTAACTTGTTATGTATTACTTACTCTACAGATTATTCTCGCTACTGAGAATGTTTAGTGGGATTTTGTTCACGTATTAACTTTTTATTTAAATTTACTTATATTGTTTAATTGTAAAAGTGAGCCTAAATGGATAGAGTATCACACAACACTTGTTGTTGTGAATGTAAAATGGTAGAGGTGAGACGTTGGTCTAAAAAAATGTAACCTAAATAACTCCTTATATCATAAGCTGTGTTCCAGTAAAAGTTCCGCTAAAATAGGCCTAGCTGTTCCAGAGATTAGGCGGAACAAACCGAACTGAATAGAACCAGAACAAAACAAAGTTGTTTTTTATGTAAATACCGTTATACTTTCATATGCCTTTAGTAAAAAGCTATTAACAACAACATTATAAACGGATATTATAATTTTATGTATTTAGAAGGATCACATTGCAGTTAACTCTATACCAAAACCAGTAGTTGCTAAATCCAACGTCTGTTGTGTATTGTATGTGTACTAATTTTTTGTATGTGTACAATTAATTAATTGTATGTGTACTTGTATGTATATACGAGTGAATTTATTTTTCAGTGTGGAAATATTACTTAAGTTAATCACTTTTTCTTTTCTATTCATTTAAAGTATTTAAAAAACTCGCACCAACACTGCCCATTATTTCGGTTTTTTTTTCATAATCTTTTTTCCATCCCAAGGTTGCCTGGAAGAAATTGCTTTTTAGCGATAAGGCCGCCAATTGTACATGGTCAGTATAATGATGTATTCATGTATGTAAACTGTATTAACTGGTATACAATAAAGTTAATTCTATTCTATTCTATTCTAATTACAATAGTAATCAAGTTTATTTGGAACTAGGAACATCAATTGAATAATCATAAAATATTAAACGAATACTGTTCTTACGCTAAGTTTGATTTTACGTAGTTGAATCGCGAGTATCGAAAACGTGTGTTTTAACGTTAAATAGCGCTTACTTTAGCATCATTCAAGCGGTCATAATATGAAGATATTTTTCATTAAATTATATCTACAAACATTTGATTTAGTAATATTAATATAGGAAAAATTTAAAATGTTTTACCAAGGAGTGCCTCAAGGTTTGTTACCAAAAACAAATAAGTAAGAAGTATACGAAAAAGTAATTTAACCCTGGCACTTATTGTCTTCAAATACTTAGTCTGGTCATAAAAACTGTTACAATTAAAAATAAATAACATAAAACATTTGAATTTCGAACCTGTCATTCTTTTATAATCAGTCATTGTATTTTCTCATTTTCGCACCAAACGTACCTAGTTTTTAGTGAAAACCCTGGCCGGATGTAGGAATAGAAGCGATTTTTGGGACAAAAATTCGTATTCGACGTATCGATGTCGACGTTGGCACTGTTGAATAGCAAATGAACGTTACCGTTAGCCGAGACCGTTAGCACGCCTTCGCAAAATCTCGTATAGTATCCTGGCTGAGTAACCTATAAAGGAAACAATAATGATATCGAATTACAGAATTTAAAAAATGGTAGCCAGTTAACATCGTGTCGAATGGCACTGGAATCTGACACTCGGTCAACAACGTCATGGCGCCATGGAACTGCTTTTAAATTTTTAACTCGGCTCCAATATCACGAATGTGTCGTGTTGTGCATCAGACTTTATGCTAATGACTATATTTACCTTAGCATCAATTTTCAAACCAAAGTAGCATTGAAATTGGAAATGCAGATGCTCGGCGTCTTTGACGAAAGCCATGAAAGCTCACAGCCAAAAGGCATGGATTTCGTTGAAACTTGACATAGTATTAAAACTATGATTATTTAGAAAAGACATATGCTACTGTTTTCCGCGTTAATAATCATAATTTATTGGAAAACTCATATTACAAATACAATGTTTCTAATACGTAAGCTTACATTTGGTTTGTTACATAAGAATAAGGTAATGACAATGAGTATTGATTATTAGATAGACGGAGACGCAGGCCAATGCTAGTCATTAATAAATAATATTATGAAGTAGAAGAGTTTATTTGCTTACTTCAACGAGTAAAACCCAACAATTACTATTTCAAATTCAAATTGTTTATTTCGAACTTAATCGAATCTATATTATTATTATTAAAACTTAACCTAGTGTTAGTATTGAAGATATATAAGTTTATGCAAATTATTAAGTGTGGACGTACAATCACCTTGACATGAGGGGGGAGTCCCACCTTTCTTAAAAAACATTCAGGATGCTGTTGGAGGAGTAGAGGAGGCGCGCCAACATGGATAGCAAAACTCCGCAAACGTGCCTGACGGTAACCCCAAAAGCACCCTGAATACGTGCGAATTAAACCAATGAATTCACCTTACTAATAATTATAAACAAAAAGAAAATATTACTAAATATTAGCATTTAAGTAAAAGTATTAAGTATATCATTTATATATTTTACAACAAAATATTTACATATATTTAAACGATATGTATCAACTTAATCATTGGAAAATTCCAACCGAGACCTTTCTTAATAAGCAATTGAGGTTACATTGATTTACACACCGCCATCTTGTAGATAGATAACACTGAATGTTATATTTGCAGAGCGGTATATGAGCCCGTTATCAGAACCATGTGACGATCATTCATTATATTAAATTGTAAAAGGAAATTATACTTAAGATATCATCTATTCACAAATTATTAATTAATTACAAAAATACTCTTTGGATAAAATTACTTCCTACTCATGTGATTTATGATTCCCTTGTATGTACCCGGGTCCTTCAATCGGGGCGTTAAAAAGCTAAAAAGCTCACTAGACCGTCATAGTGTGGGTCGCTGTGCTGCATTGTCCGTATTAACAGTAAGGAGAGTCCACCACTCCTGGATTCTACTCAAGTTTGTGAGGATAGATGTTTGTTACTCTTTCACGCTAAAACTTCTGGGCGGGCTTTACAGTCTATATTACTAAATTATATATTAGATAATATATCATCATCATCATCATCAACAGCCTTTAGCAGTCCACTGCTGGACATAGGCCTCTCCTTTGAAAGGAGGTTTTGGCCTACTATACCACGCTGGCCAGACGGGTTGGTAAAGGGTTTGTTTCAAGTTTTCCTTCTCTTGGCAGTGATGTTAGCTGCTTATTTTGTTCCTTTAGTCGCCTCTTACGACACCCATGGAATGAATAGGAGTGGAGTCCGCTGCGCGCTGTTGAGAAGGACGCACGTCTCGCCGATCTCGCACCGCACGCGCTCGTTACGTCACTTCGTTCGGTACAGGCGTTGTTCGCCTCGTGCTCCGAGCGAAGTGTAAACAATAGCCCTGCGTATTTAACGCCGAACGATCGCGGTTGGCGCGTAAAGCATATTATTTCTTCCGCGCACATATCGACGCCCTCGGATATCGCAGGGTACACTGCCGTCCTCGGCCCCCGGTCTGCCACCAGCGGCAAGCCCCGGCGGGCCGGTTCAGTGGGTATCTTGCGCCGAAAGGTGTTGTTTGTGTTGTGCACTATCAAGCCGCCGCATCAATGTTACTTACTTGTGAATAAGGAAGAAAAACGTCATCTGGCATGCCGCCTCCACCCACACGCCGGTCGACTCGCCCGCAGCAACAGAACACCGGCGTCGCTAAACGAGTCTACGTTCGCTCCCGTGGGGCAGCGTTATCCGCGCTGAACCGCGTAGTTGCCGCGGACCAAGCCTCTCTGGCACGCCGCTCCACGCAACCATCACGGCCTACGCTCATCGAGTCAAGCGCTCACCCGAGTACACCCCCGAATGCCGCTTTGACACCGACGTCGGGAGCGGGGGAGGAATTCTTCCCCCTCCCCGCACCCTCTCGACCGAACACACCTCCTGCACCGGGTTCACCGGCCGGTAACCTGGCTGGGCCTGATCCGACTACAGCCACACCTGCCACTGCCTCCTATAAAACACCACCTGCATCTACTCTGACAGAGGGAGCACGATTACCTCAAAGACCGCAGAAGACGACAGCCCCGCCGCCACGCTTCCCTGGCCCTCAAGCCACAGTCGCACCAGACCGCTTTCCATCCCCACCACAAATGGAGGATCGGAGAGCGCTATATACAACGCCGCCCTTTGGTCAACCTACGACCACAAAAGGGTCACCCATGGAGGTTGTGGGTCTTACCTACGCTTCTGTTGCTGGTGCGCCCACAACCGTATGTAACACCAACTCACAAACGGCTCCCGCCACTGCCACTATTGCAACTACCTCTGCTGCCGCACCCGCCGCTGCTGCACCTACCGCTGCCACTGGGAATAAGCAGCCAACCGCCCGCTACCCGCCGTTAGTAGTTGAAACACTTCCGGACTGGCCGACGCACTTCCGGGAGCTCAAGAAACAGCTAGGGCACGCACCGAACGGACGCCCATTCGGGAAGGGAGTCCGTTTTATCCCGAAATCAGATCAGGAGTTCCGTACCATCCAGCGATACCTATACTCGCTGGAGGCAAAGGAAAATATCTCCTGGTTCTCATATTCCCTTCCTGCAGAACGCAGCCTTAAGGTGGCTATTCGTGGCCTCCCAGTGAATACTCCACCGGAGGAGATTCAAGCAGAGCTCACAGAACTCGGGTTCACACCTGAGTTTGTGCGACCCATTCGTGCCCGACAGGGTCGTCCCGGTTGCATATACTTCGCGCAGCTGGCTCGCACCGCAAACCTTACGCCGGGTATTTATGAAGTGACGGAACTTCTATGTATGCCCGGCGTACACATAGAGGCATGGCGCGGAAAAAAGGGACCCGCGCAATGTCACAGGTGCCAACAATTCCGCCACTCGTCCCACAATTGTCACAGGCCGCTTTCTTGTGTGCGTTGCGGTGGAGCTCATACCGCCCGCGAGTGCCCACGGCCTCTAGAAGAGCCGCCTACATGCGCCAACTGCGGAGGAGCACACACAGCAAACAGTGTCGCATGTCCTGTCTTCAAACAAGAAGTTCGGAATAGGAAGGCAGGCACTATTGCACGAACATCGGCAGTCGCATCGCACGCAGAGAAATCCACTACTGTCGAGGATGGTAATGCTCCGGCATCGCTCATGGCAGCTGCCAATCCACCACAAGGAGAGCACTCGCGCCGCAAAAGGCAACGTAAGAGGAAGGCGAAGACGCAGACCGACCAGGCAAGAGCGTCTCTCAACAAAGTCCAGGAGGATCTCGTGGTCGCCGCCCCGCCAGAGGGGACGAAGGCGAAACGGGCAATTCAACCGAAGCCGGCCTCTAAGCTGGCGACGGCAAACCTGGATACCAGATTTACCAGTGTCATCAATACCCTACAAAAGGTACTGGTGGCACTAATGGAGAAGCGGGACCCTGTCCCACTGATCCTCGAGTGCCTATCAGATTTATGTAAGTCTGGATCTGCGTAGGCTGCGCATACTCTTCTGGAACGCCGACGGGATGTCACCAGAGAAGACCAGGCTATTGAAGCTGCTGTTAGCCACACGGCAAGTTGACATAGCCCTTCTCAGCGAGACCCACCTTAGACCTGTAGACGTATTAAAAATGGGCGGATACTATGTCTACCGGGAGGATCAACGCTCGCCAAGAGGGATTGCTTACAGGGGATTAGCAGTCCTGGTCAAGAGGAAAGTCGTCCACCAAGCGCTGCCAGTACCGACACTGCAGTCTGCGTACGCCCTGGGCGTAGAGGTCTGCATCGGAAGCCAACCCACACGTGTGTTCGCATTTTATAGACCACCGGGGCAGCGCCTCGCAGTGGCCGACATGCACACCCTGCTGGACTCGCCACTGCCCACAATAATAGCAGGTGATTTTAATGCGAAACACACGGCATGGAACTCGAACTCCACATGCCCGGAAGGTCGCCGCCTTCTAGATGATGCAGACCGAAACGGGTACCAGGTGTTAGGACCAGAGGTTCCGACGCATTACCCGTACTGTGCAGCTCATACACCAGACGTCATTGATCTCGCCGTCATCTGCGGCATCGAAGCGGCTGTATACCTTGACGTCCTGGACGACCACCTCATTTCAGACCACCAACCGGTGTGTCTGACTCTGAATGACATCCCGCAGACGTTCCAACTACCTCCTCGATCGCGCCAGGATTGGCGGGTCTTTACCGATTATATGGCAGAGCACTCGCCTTCCTTTGCAGTGGAGACACCCGATGACGTCGAAAAACTTTCATCGAAACTCAGCGTAGTCTTACAAACCGCGCTTCGAGAGTCGAAACTCGATGTCACCACCGTAAGGACACCATCCCAGCTCCCCGCTTACATACTGGCGATGATCGAGAAGAAAAGGAAACTGCGCCGGCAATGGCAGCACGCCCGATGTCCGACAATGAAGTCTCAGCTCAATGCTCTGAATGCGAAGATCTCTGCCGCGTTGGCAACAAATGCGGCAGAGTCCTGGCAACGCACTATCGAGCGAGCTAGTGAAGACTGGTCGGGCATACACCGCCTTTGCCGCCAACTCTCCGGGAAACCAGCTCCGATTAGGCCCCTATTGGCCGGTGACGGCACCCCACGTTACCGAGCCGGGGACCGAGCGGAGATGTTTGCCGACTTCCTTGAAGCGCAATTTCGACCGAACCCTACTCACAACGAGCAGCACGTAGCAGAGATCGAGAGGAAACTAGAGTTATATTTTGAGAAGCCGATAGACCCAGCCGAGGACCCCATTACCTTCTCCCCTGGTCAAATACAGCGGATGATTCGCCGAATGCCTCTGCGTAAAACGCCCGGTGCTGACCGGGTAACCAACGAAGCCTTGCGTCACCTACCTCCGCGATCAATCGCAACGCTGACGCGTCTCTTCAATGGAATCCTCCGCACCGGACATTTTCCCACCACATGGCGACTTGGCAGAGTCATCATGCTGCCCAAACCGGGGAAGAACATCCTCCTACCAGGAAGCTATCGCCCCATCACGCTCCTCTCGACGACGTCGAAGTTGTTCGAGAAGCTGCTACTGCTGCACATGACGCCACACCTTCAGCCACGCGACGAACAATTCGGGTTTCGTGCCGAACACTCCACGACGCACCAGTTGGCGAGGGTACTGCACGATATCGCGCTTGCGCGCAACAAGCGCGAGCGAGTCGTTGCAGTCTTCCTCGATATGGAGAAAGCGTTCGATCGCGTCTGGCACGCCGGCCTGCTGTACAAGCTGTCCACATCTACTACTCCCCGTCGAGTAGTGAAGATTGTGGCCACCTTTCTGCAAGACAGACACTTTCAAGTGGCGGTTGAAAGCGCCCTGTCCACAGAGCGACCCATCTGTGCCGGCGTACCACAAGGAAGCTGCTTGTCCCCAGTGTGCTACTCTTGGTACACAGACGATATTCCCGTCACCGAAGGCGTGAAGCTTGCGCTGTACGCCGACGACGCGGCCTACATCACGACGTCGAAAAATGGTACCAATGCTGTTACCAAGATGCAGCATACACTGGACGCACTTCCCAATTGGCTGAAGGACTGGAGACTAACGGTCAACGTTGCGAAGACTCAGGCGATCTCCATAGGCAGCGTGACCCTACCGCAGTTGAAGCTCATGGGGCAGAACATCGAGTGGTCCGCGACAGTTAAATACCTCGGTGTGACCATCGACCGCACGCTCTCTATGAAGTCCCACGTCAACAACATCATTGCCCAGGTCCGTGTCGCGCGTTCCCTTCTGCGGCCGGTACTATCGTCCCGACTGCCGCTCCGTGCGAAGCTCGGTGTGTACAAGACATACATTCGCACCCGTCTTACTTATGGTGCCCCGGCCTGGTTTGCACTTGTCTCTGAGACAAACCGCCGCCGTCTACGTGCGCAACAATCACTCGCACTACGCACCATCACTAACGCACCCCGCTTTGTGCGGAATAGGACGATCTCCAGGGATCTGCGTGTGGAGAGCCTGGACGACTTCGTGAGACGCCTGAGCTCCAATTTGTTCGTGCGTGCCGACGGCTCTCAAGCTCGCCACCTGCGCGAGCTCGCACCCTACCATCGGCGCCCACCAGACAGGCATGGCCTACCACGAGACCTCATCTACGTAGCAACTGCTACTGGACCACCCCCAATACCTGACCTAGCGCTAGCTGACGGGCGCTCCTCGGGGTCCCCACCTCTAGGAGCTCGACCTCGCTAAGCAACTATGCTAGACACAAAACTAGACCCGGGCGTAGCTAGCATGTTGGTCACCTTGCGGAGCTCACCCGCAATGGTTTGACCTCGTTAGAGACGCTCCCACACCGGACTGACACTCCGGCAACACCAATAGGCCCAGAGGGCCCAACTCAGTGACCCGCCTGTAGCTGCAGGCGGCGCGGAAGACCACTTAGACAGGCCGTAGACCTGGTGAAGTTACCCCGAGATCTCTAGCTGAGGTCTACGAGAAGATCCACCACGAATAGGAGTGGTGACTCTTTGTATTCTTAATCCGTCACCACACGGAGCAGAATAATATATAATAGGCTACTACCTACTGCGATGACCGACATTTGCGCGGGCTGAGACGCAGGTGGAGTCGCGATCAAAAGCTAAATACAGGAAAAAGTTTAAAAACCAAAACCCAACTACATGTAAACTTTTATGCAGATTCAATTTATACGGATTTTGTTACCAAGCGCTCATAGCCGAGTGGCCTTAGGTGATTGGAAACAATCACCGAGGGTAAGCACCTACGGCGCGGTCAGACCTAGATGGGTGACCGTATGTGGCATGCTATGTTATGAGCGTTTCCGTGATTCGGAGGTCACGTTAAGCAGTCGGTCCCGGTTGTTGTCATAAGGTAACAGTCGTGAAGCTTAGTTGGAGGCCTTCGGGCGGCTTAAAAACATCCAACGGTAAGATTACGTAGCCACAACGTGTCTTGCCAGTCCCCAACCCGCACTCGGCCAGCGTGGGGACGTAAGGCCTTAACCCTCTCTTGAGAGGAGACCCGAGCCCAGCAGTGGGACGTTATGGGTTGTTGATGTTGATGTTACCAATCTATTGACACCTAAAATCAGTTCAGTAGTTTACGCGTTACGGTTGATCATACAAATAACAATAGCCTCCCAAAACTATTCTTTTGACTTTTTTTTACTCGACTACGGTAGTCGAGTAAAAAAAAGTAAACAGGAAAAAATACTACATTTGAAACATTCTAAATTTAAACGTTATATCTCTTATGACTATTATTGAGGCTTCTGCGAATTCCATTTTTAAATTTAGCGTTCATTCAAAACAAGGTTATATTCTTCTTATCTGAAACTAACATTTTTTTTTCTTACACTATTCATAATTTAAATTTATCCTATTTTTTATGTGAATTTCAGATTCATTTACAGAATTAATGTGCGTTTCTCTATCACGCTAGAACAGTTCCCCAGTAGCCTACTGCACCCTTTTTAAGGTTCTGTATCCAAAGGGTCCCTATTACTAAGACTTCGCTGTCCGCTCCTGTGTTTTTATTACATTTCCTAGCTTAATATCCTTTTTAATATTGAGTAAAAAGTTTTATCAAAACGACACCCTACCTTTATAGGCATAAGTGTAGAAAATACCAATAAAAGTTATGTTTAATTATTATTTGTTTCAACTAGTCACACTTCGACGACGCGGCAAACAGAGCACATCGAATCCTACGCTCTTTTATTCAATTACATAATGGTAATGACCATTCAATTGAAATTCGAATTTTGAATTTGAAATATTCTGTAAAAATTTACTGAAACTAAGGATTAATCTGACAAAAGCTGCTTTTTTGGAGATATGTAATTCAAAAATACTTTGCTCCAGTCTTAGTAAGTACCTTTGCTATAAATGATAAAATTAACTTTTTTTATAAATACAGTGGGTAACACTTTGTAACATTTTTACATAAACTAGCTTTTGCCCGCGGTTCCGCCCGCGTGTATGTCGGTTATCGCGGTAAAAGTAGCCTATGTCCTTTCGAAAGGTTCCATCTATCTCTATGCCAAAACCTTTGCTATAAATGATAAAATTAACTTTTTTTATAAATACAGTGGGTAACACTTTGTAACATTTTTACATAAACTAGCTTTTGCCCGCGGTTCCGCCCGCGTGTATGTCGGTTATCGCGGTAAAAGTAGCCTATGTCCTTTCGAAAGGTTCCATCTATCTCTATGCCAAAATTCATCAAAATCAGTTGGCTAAACTGATTTTTTAGGTTAGGTGTGAAAATGTAACAGACACAGAGTTATTTTCTTATTTATAATATTAGTAGGAATGTTAGTTAGAAGATGCTACCGGTCACTAGAAAATAAGTTTTAATGACTTCCTATGCCGTCTAAGAATGAACGTAGTAATACGTATGAACCTAATTAACTAAAAGCAAAATTGTTTAAATACAATATTATTTTAATATAATAATACCACACTACGTCTAACGGATGCATTTTGCTTTATCTTAATTGATAATCCAACATTTAACTTTATTAGTCGTTTCCTCTTCCGCCGACAATATTTACAAACAATTTTCTTTTTTTATTTCATTTAACTTTTTCAGGAAATCTTATAAAATATATGTATTTCATAGACTAGGATTGATTGTGGCATAGATAACAGAATAGAGTCTTTTTTTAGATCGTAAACTTTTTAGAAACTGCGGATAAGCTTTATTCAAATAACACTGTCATTGACATATTGATAAGACATATAAACATAAATATTAAAACATATTATGTTCATACTATATGAAATGACATTGACATATTTTAGCCAAGTATCTCATATACAATATATATATAGAACATATTATCAGCATAAAATTAAAATATAACCACGTCTGACCCACTTAAAATATACTAAAATAAAACTGAGTATAACTTCACATTTCGTTCATAAATATATTTCTTTACGGGTTTTAGTTCATAAGACAAACCGAGAATTAATTTAATACGCTTTGCGTAAATCTATCACAGTTTGCCGGAGCTACGCAAGATACGATTTGAGTTTTAAAAATAAATTTCATGGTAAATTCAATATCTTTGAGCGTAACGTAAATTATTTTCAGGTGAAATTTATAATTTGGAAGGTTGTGATAATTTATGTTTACAGAATATGTGTTTGGAGGAAATAAGACAACATTTTTCTCTCGATTGCGTGAATTTGTAAAAAAAAAATTACATTCTATTTACGATATCGATATTCCGATAGATGTCTGTAAAAAACTTAAATAAATTACAAATACGATCATCCTTCCCTAATATTATAAATACGAAATGTCAGTCACGCTTTCACGCCAAAACTACTGAAACGATTTAAATGAAATTTCTTAAACAGATAGTTTGAAGCCTTAGAAAGGCTACTAGCGCGACATACACGCGTGTGAAAGATAGTATGAAATAAATTATTAATGTTTTAAGTACTAGTATAATATTATAAGCAATAACTTAATAAGTAGGTATCATTGAGAAGTAACTCCACTTAAATTATATAAACTTATATATAAACATGATAAACGTCTAATTCAGTATATATAGACAAGATTTATGTTCGAAAAACAGTAGGCCACAGTACGCTGCCACCATTGACATATGAATGGCAATGCAATGAATATCTAACACGTGCAGCCGATAGTAGAGTATGTTTGTGTACTGATCTTTCTCAGAACTGTTACCATAACAAGGCGTAGTATTTCAATCGGGTTGGCTATTTTTCGCTCCATTAAGTGCCTAATTGTACATTGTAGGTCATATTGTCAGTGTTTAGTCAGTTATGATAAAGTTCAACTTTTTATGACCATGTGGCCAGTTCTTAGTATTCGTATTAGATTCTCTTTAGACATTTCCGTTAGATAAACGTTCCTTGTTATGCATTTTATGTTACATAATATAAGTTATTATACGTTTTACTATTTTTTGTAAAAATAACATTTTAATTGTAAACAGTTCTTGAGTTCCGTTCGGAAAAAAAGTATTTTGAACTTGAGATAGTTCGAATTTTAAATAAGTGCACACAATAATTTTTTTTTTTTAATAATGTCGTCTTAATTTGCCCAGCTTTCTTTTAATATATTATGTTTTTAAATATTTAATGTTTTTTGCTTATTTAATGTTTTTTCACTCGATTGCGTGAATTTGTAAAAAAAAAAATTACATTCTATTTACGATATCGATATTCCGATAGATGTCTGTAAAAAACTTAATATTATAAATACGAAATGTCAGTCACGCTTTCACGCCAAAAGTACTGAAACAATTTAAATGAAATTTCGTAAACATATAATACTTACTTGTTTGCTGTATAAATAAAGTTATTTTAATCATGTTAATTGCATACATCTGGAAATTAAATTTATGATGCGTGTGAAGAAAATTGTAACTGCCTTTTTTATGCAGCCATTATGCTGACATGTGTGAATATTAAGTCTTGCAATTAATGTACGCAGTATATCCAAAGACATTGCACGCTATTAATATTAATTACTACATTGTAACACAGAATACATAATAGTAATTGTAATGTAAAAATGAGCTTTAACCTTTATTGTACCTATATGCAAATGGCTTTACATAATGTATTAGTGAAAATATGTAAATGCCTATTAAACTAATAGTACTTTTTAAAATATATTTTTAGCTTTACACCTTTTAGTTTATTTGATTGTCTCGTTGGGCTAGCCGTTAAACAACTGCTGAACAAGAGGTCTCAGGTGCGATTCCCGGTAGCCAAAACGTGTTGTTGAGTTTTATACAAGACATTCTTAATTACAGCCCGAAGTATGGAAGTTGGCGCTAGTTTACCGCCCGTGGCTCGGAAAGCACGTTGAGCCGAATCGTCGCGAGTAAACATCTATGGCAATTGTTTTGAGAATATTTAAGGGCACTGAATGTACTTAAATATTCAACCACAACCAGTTTGATGTTACAGATGTCCGGTGCCATTCGCTCCGTTTAATAACTTATATTCGGGTAAAATTTATTGAACAAGATGACCCGTAACAATCTTGGTATTATCAGAAATAACGATTATCTCCACTTATTAACAAAAAAAAATCGCTAGCATCATCTTACTATATTGTTATATAGTTCCAATCTTTCAACTAAGTCGAAATAAATACTCCTCGGTATCTTATCAGCGGGTCTTAGTAACGGGGGACGTGGGCCGATAGTAGCTCCACTGTGATTTGTGTTATCACTTTCCACATTAAACAGTATGTTATCTACATTGCGTTATACGATAGCTTTTCTCACAGATGGATGTATATAAAAGACTCGATGTATCGTTTGTTAAGAAATTGATCGGTTAGTTTAAAATAAAACGATGTTTATGGTACCAATGTAGGTTGGTTCTCGGTGAATAACGGAAGATGTTCTTGATATAGCTTATATAAATGATATAGGCCTAAATTGACTTCGGAACTCCAGAAAGTTTAAAATTTTTTTTTTTGTTTTAGATATAGGACACGTTTTTATTTGCTGACAGAGTGATTGTATAGACAGTAATTTTCAGTCGTAATATAATTACCTATAATAATTTTGTGACATTGTGTGATCATTCGACTAGTGTGTTGTAGTGAAATATTATCCGAATGTGTGTGATTATAATTATAATCACAGAGGTTATCATAATACTATGATGGGGATATTATTAGTAATTCTATCCGAGTACTTACTATTCATCTTTCGATTCAGGCCCTTCGTTCTTAAAATGTACACAATTTGCATTATATTTTCATGTTTAAATAGTTTGACAAGATACTTAGCTAAACTCATTTTCATACTGACAATAGATAATTCAAATAAGGTAGGTATATACACCTAAATTTTAATAGAAAACGTGTCTAAAACATAAATGTGTGTGATCTAATTTCGGTCATGATACAAATAAAATTACTGAATGAATTGAAATAAAATATAAATGACTATAAAGTATCCTATCAAGATATTGCCGTCCACTGCTGAACGAAGGTCTCCCCGAAGGAGCGCCAGCCATCTCGGTCTTGGACTGTCCGCATCCATCCACCGCCTCACTCACTCACGAAATCACTAGTACAACTTATAAAAAATTTGATATCTTTAATATTATAATCATTTTAAGCCGGTACGTGCTATGTACTGTGTTTTGATAACTCCAAGCATAGAACACTCACACCAAGATAAAAGATCACAATATAAAAAAAAGTATTTTGAACTTGATAAAGAAATAAATCAAAGTACAAGGTGTAAATAAAATATTCCCTAGCTCAAACTCATAACGAGTTTAGTTTTAACCTTAGCCATAAATTTACCGATACAAATTAGTTGAAGTTCTGATATAGGCACGCGGCGCTTTGTAGGGGCTATTGCAATAGAGGTTGCACGCCACCTTGCCTTGATTGATTTATACATCTTGTTTGTCACAGAGCCGATTTATTTGAATTCCTGCCAGAGCCCCGGGCAGCCAACGGATTAATATCGAACAGACCCCCGCGATATATTCCCGACTTTGGGCAATAATTCAATATTTCATCCTTCGGGCGGGACTAACCCTGTGAATTAACATACAAACGTCAATCGTTTCATGAATAAAAAATGTATTGGATTTAGTGAAATGAGTCGTGCGATCGCCGAGCGTTTGGTGTTGCCACCCAAAATGCCTATGGCGGAAATATAAAATGTTTAGGATTACTGGTTTAGTTTGATCGCACACTATTCGTATTTGGTTTGAACACGCGATTTGCTAGCTAAGTTCCGAACGATGATACTGGGGAGCCGAAAACTCTCAGTCGTAAAATGATAGCTATTAAATGAGAAGCTCAGGAATTGGGTATGGTATAACGTTTACTGTCGTTTAATGCACCAACCAAGTACTGGCATTCTTTTATTGGGGGTTTTGTTCACGTGTTGCTCAAATAAAACTTTACTGATATTGGCATTTTATTGTTCTTTCTTTACTAAATAGCAATAACAAAGTTTTGCATCTGATTGAAAAATATTTGAAAACCTTTCTTGGACTGTCTCCTCTTTACTCAAGCTTAAGAACTATAATTTAAAATTAGCTTTGATTGAATATTCATTATTTTCTAAAATAACTAGCCTTTGCCCGCTGCTCCATCCCCGTGTATGTTGAATATCGCAGCAATCATTTTTCGGGTTAATATTAGTTTATGGCACTCACAAATACTGTAGCTATCTGTTCTTAAAGGAATTTTCAAAATCTGTTTAGCAGATCCGGAGATCCATACAACTCTTAACTTTACTTTTTATTACTCATCCATCCATTATTGAATACTTTGGTCTATATATTTAATATGAATGTCTGCATATAACTACGTGCAGAACTTTTTCTTATTCCGTATTCATGTTTTAATAACATATTCAAAAATAGATACCCGGTTATCAACGGACATATTATATTAGTATAGCAAAAGTAACGAATGATGATCAGCTGTATGCAGACGTCTAAAATGACGTAAAAGTAAAAATCATTAATAAGTTGTCCGATTACATTCTAAATTTAAATTTGAATTAAGAACATTCTCCTTCTAGAGGTCAGTTAAAATGAGGTATAATGTTTTCCAGGGGTTATATACAACTCCATAAAATATATCCATTCTAATATTAGAATTCGAAAGTTACTGTGTCTATTACACTTTCACGCTTAAACCGCATGATCGATTTTGATGAAATGCGGCATGGAGATACTTTGATTAAGGAAGGACCATGGGCTCATCTTTACCGCGATAATTGACATACACGCGGGCGGAGAGGCGGGTAAAAGCTAGTAATGTTAGTCATAAACATAGATAATAATTTTGACAAAAATAAACCTACCTAAAAAAAAACCGAGTACCCAAATTGCGACAAGTGTGCCTATGATATTTAAGGTGTTCTTTCGATTTCTCAAGGATTATATCATCCGATCCTGGTCTCCTTATCATGGCACCAGCTTTTGAATAAAAAAATAATTATCAAAACCGGTTCAGAGGTAACAAAATTTAAAAAAATAGTCAAATTGAGAACCTCCTCCTTTTTTCCTTCGGTTAAAACAGGGCTATAAACGTACAGACTTCCTCAATGATGCAAGTAGCAATGCCTACTTTAAGATAACTTTCCTGCCAGATACATATCACTAGTAGAATTATATATGTTATCATAACTAAAAAGGCGCCAGTACCCAAGTTGGCGTATACATAACGGTAAAGGGTTAAGCAATGATGGCACCAGAGGCGCATTTGAGCGAAAAAATTCCACTACGAGTATCGTATCTAGTAGAACCGGTTTTAAGTTTTAAACATAAATTACTGCTACGTCGTCTATTCACATAATGCTTTCGCACACTGATGGCTTATTTATATAGTAGCTCGTAGCCGTTTTTGACTTCTGTATACATACATATATATCGATATAAACACATTATGTATGTATATGTATCTAAAAATCTAAATCTAATAAAAGAAGTCACTGAATGATAACCTTTTCTTAATGTCGGTAAAAAAAAACTTGTCTGAAAGAGTATACTGTCAATTTACTCTAATGTTACATAGGGCAATTCAACAAAGTAAGTCAATATTATAGTCGTTACAAAATAAGAAGCCCGGTTTGACATTTGTCATCGTGGCGTAACTAATACGATTAATTCGTGTTTTTGAGTGCAATTTTTCAATATTAAGTTAAACTTGATGCTTATTTATGATACGCGTTGTGATAGTGTATGGGTAATATAGTAATTAAATAGGATTATGAATTTGATTTTTCAATTTCTTACATGCGGCATGTCAAATGACAAATGTCAAAACGGGCTTCTTATTTTGTGACGACTATAGTGTATGATATTTAATTTTAAATAATAGGTTCGTTTATTATGTACATGTGTACTTACATTACTAATATTAATTCAAGTAGGTACCTAATAATTATTGATTATGTACATAAAGATCGGAACCATTTAATTAAAAGACTTTTTACTCCTATTACGATACATATAGATACATATATTAGGTTCAATCTAATGTACATAATTGAAGGGCCACGACCTCAATTAGAGCAGAGAGTCTAATAATCGCGTTAATCATAAAATTACGAATACGAAGATTGTCGATTTCCGAGCTCCGACACGTTGTACCCGACGACCTCATAGGCTATGTACAATCAATTACAAAACGACTAAGAACTTTGTAAATTATCATAATTATTAATCAATACCTTTTGCATACCGCTCCGTCCCCGTATATGCCCTTTATTAGGTCCGATCTAATTGATTAAAATCGGTTCAGCGGTTTGGCCGTTAAATCATTACAATACACAGAGAGAAAGACAGACAAAGTAAATCTCGCATTTATATGTATTTGTATCGAAGTATCTATGAGAGGTCTTTTAAATAAAGGTTCAATTCGATTTCGATTACATTGTGATTTGTGAACAACGGTAAAAAACTTTATTCTTCATTCTTTCAATGTGCCTTTAGAATTTAGAACAGAAGTACTTCTATCAAACTTAATCAATTATTAGTCTTTTTACCGGACTGCGCCAAAGGAGGGTTATGATTTTGACAGGCTATGAATATTTGAATGTATGTTCATCTGTTCCCTTTCAGCTCCTCAGCTACTCATTCTAATTAGACAAATGAGGTATGGTTAGAAGCGTCTTGAAGCACCCTGCATCAAGACTAGCGGTCAAAAAGTACTGAGTAAAAAAATAGTTTGAAATATATATGCCGTTTCGCATTGTTGGAAAGGCCGTTACTTGTAAATATCAAAAAACTTATATTTTTTATGCATTTGCTCCTGACTTTGGTCGTATTTATTCATTAATTGTAATATTTCTGTGGCATGCTTGTCTATTCAGACAATCCAGTATGGTCGATTTGGTTTGTTAATTATAATATACTTTGCAAATTAAATAATATTATAAGGGTACCAAAACATTTTAAATAAAAACAGTTAAATCTAAAACCTAAGTGAAAACTAAAAACGTAGAAACGTAGGTGCCATAACACTTTAATACCGCGTGACTACGGCTTTTCAAACTTTAATATGTGTATCTCTGTACACTGTACACTGATAATTGTGTACAAGTACTATGTTGTTTAAATCTTGTACAAGTATTATGTTGTTTAAATCTTGTTTCATATTTTCATCGTCGTTTTTTGTCGTAGTTTGGTTTTAGTTTTTACTTTTCTATATCTTAAACATTTAAGAAGGTCGTCTAGATTATTGTAATGATTAAGTAAGTACTTTTAGTTCAGTGTGTTTAGCAGCATATTTTGTTTTCTTCATTTCCATGGAACCCTCTAGAAAGAGCCTGAAAACTGAAAATATACCTTTTAAACAAAAAAAATAATAACTCAGATCGGTTCATAAATAACAGAAATGTGCGAGAAACTTTGTGCCTAGTTATTTCGAATTTGGTCTTCTGCAATGCATTTTAAAAACTGCCATAAAAAAAAAATTACAAAATTTTACTCACGAATCCATATTTAATATTTCATTGGACCATATTATAAATCGAATAAAACTAAAATAACCTGTGTTGAACACAATAAAAAAAATATCCAGAATATAATTGAAAAAATATAAGACCTTTGTATGAAAATATGAACATAAATTTTATATGGTTATTAATGTTTTTTACTTGTGCACTTGAGTGTACACTACAATGTGATTGGACCGTAGTTAACATAACCGGTCGTGCCAAGAAGCGATTATGTTAATTGTATCTCTTGGTATAAAGAGCATATTGTAAGTAAAGTGTGCTTCATTAAAACAGCTATTCTGGAGTTGGACACCTTCGCACTGGCGAAATATATTTTTTTAGTGATATTATGTCAAATGTTTCTGTTGTGACACATACCTAGCTAATTGTACCTTCTTCAATACTTTCAACTCACAATAATAAAAGGTAGCCTTTAATGGTACTATGCTGGTCAGAGGTCTTACCTACCATAAAGGGTTTTGACCTGGTTTATTCCAGGCTATCCAGGCGGGTGGGTGTTTCTACCTTATTATTTTCTTGTTTTGTCTTCTTTGCTTATCGTTGCAGTAATGTTATCCTGCATATTTCACTCCCTCGCTATTTAATCGGCTTTTAGGTTAGGTGTAGTACATAAGTTTGCACATTTGCACATGTAGTGTGTAGTACATATTGCACAAAACGTGACATGGTCGCTTTTGGGATCAGCCCCAAGAAATGGGAAGACCTCGCCATCAACAGAGGCACTTGCCAGAGGGGCTCCTTGGTCGAGGGCTGCAGGATACACAACAAGGCTTGGTTCCAGTCTTTGGCCGAAAAGCGTGAGAGGCGGCATAAAAACAAAAACAGCATGAACACTACACCTAATCCAATAACCCGAGATCCTTTGCTTCGGTGTCGATCTTGCGGGCGCCAATGCCGTTCTCGTATTGGATTATACAGTCATGCCAAGCATTGCCACAGTAACGTTGCTTAAATCATCTGAAAAGATGTAAAGGCCTGTTATTATTAGTACATAAGTGATGAATATGAGTAGTGACATTCCGTATACTTATAGCTGTTTTCATTTCAAAATCCCCTAAATATAAAGGTCCACTTAGAAAGGTTTGGTAACCTTAGTAATATTTTCATTTTTACCAACCTTTAGGGAACACCTAAGTACTTAGATATCTATTAAAATTTAGGAGCTACTTGTAGGTACATAATTTCAATTAGTTACATCGATTAATATTTATTGTACATTTCAATAGGAACATAATAAAATGGAACAACACAAAAAAAAAGAAAGGAATAAAATAAAAATGCCTAAAATATAGAATACACTATATATAGCATACAAGCGCATATGCGCACACTATAGCTAAATATATCTAAGTATTATAATAGAAAGGAAAATACAACACAATTTGAATTCAAATTATCTCAATATTAAGATACAAAATTAATTAACACGATAAATACAAGCCAAGCAAGTTATTTTCTTATTGGTTTTATTGTAGTATCATTTTAAGGTCGCCGCATTCCGGTAGCTATTTCGCGTGTTAACATCTAGTGAAAGTTGTTCGATGTCGGCGGACCACATCAATTTATACGAATCTCTATTACGGCAGTTAAAATTAAAAATATAAGCAAAAAAATCGTATTAACATTCCATGTTAGGTAGAAAGCAAACGTTAATTATAGTTGGAATTAAATAGGTACAACATACCTATACACAGCCTTCGGCCCTTAAGAAGGCAAAGTAAGCTCTAAAACTGCAATAGATAAATAAAATTTCTTTAATATTAGATGCATTCTCAATAGGTACTTTCTTTGATGTTGAAAATAGAAGTTCAGTACGGAGTATAGTCAGTTTTCGTTAAACGTGAAAGCAAGAATGTGGTGGGTGGACGTAATGAAAGATTTAAAATTAGATTAATCATTAGCGCGAAAACTATCTTGAAGATTTTACGATATAACTGTATTTACACAGTGGCTAAAATTAACCCGCCGGACGGACCGATTCTGCTCTTGGCGTACTCCGTTCGCTTAAAATGTACGGTCCACTCACTTATTAGCTACCACTTCTGTTAAAAAGTAATGAAAATTGAGCTTTAATGTCACGGTTCTACTTATATTTTGAAGTTTTATAGCCCGCCTGTTGAATTTCCAACTTCTATTTATTCAACTGATTAGCTTTGCTAAGCTGACGTCGATAATATGTCTATTATTTAGGCTTATTAGTTTTATGACCCACGAGGCGCAACTTTATCAGTGTTTGAACTTCAAACTCTACTCGTGCAAAATAGGAGGTGTTTATTATAATAATATGTTAGTTTTATATTTACCACATCAACTTCGTTTTACTTCAACGTGGTTTTAAATGTTTTAGCTTTCATAGCACATGTGAAACTAGCTGACTTCTTACTGTCTCATAAACGATCCATGGATTTAATGTGATTTCTCGGTAACAGCGTTGGCGTCTGCGGTTGCGATTGTTAATCGTTTGCCACATTACGGAGAATCGTTTGCCATTGACATTTCTAAGCAACGTGGTAATGTTTACGTTCTCTGGCGGGTGTTTACAAACAGTAAATTGTTTACTCGACTGACATAACGCGATGCAAGCGTCATGACGCGTCACCGCGCGTCACACGCCTCCATGCGCCGCGTTCCGCCACGCCGCCATTTGCTAACCGACCAATCCTGTTATATTGCGTCTTATAAATTTTAATACCGCAAATTTTTTATACTCTTTACATACTCAATTCTAGAATGAATAAAAACTGCGCCAGTTATTTCATATATCTATCTATTGAATGAAGCGTAGACAGTGAAAATAAAACACGTGCAAGATATTATGTGGTGTGATTTGAAGTTGCGAAATCAATCTCCACTTGTTTCATTATGATCGAGGTTCATTGGCTCAAGTCCGGATACTTTGCATTGAATGTTGTAGCATAATAACTAATCAAGTATGTACCGAGCATCGCGTATTGTGATCAAAATACGAAATGACACTTTTTGACAATGTTACACGTTCTTATCATGCGACTACATTGTTTACGTATTGTAGAATGTGTGCTGCGTAGGTGCTATGATTTTTTTTACCATAATACAGAACACGATTATGGTAATAGTACCCGTTTTGAGTTTTTAAGTTTCTAGTCTCCTATCTAACCGATCTAAATAAGTAATAATAAGCTAAACTTTGAGGAAAAACGTTGAGTACCTTTGTTTAATATTGTTAGACTGACATAAATTATTAGCATGCATCATAAGTAAATAAATATTTACTGATCATATTCCACGTGTCCTTTATCGTGTAGCTGTTGTGGTTCTTGTTTAGAAGACTCATGATTCTGATGATAAAGTCATTTATACGCTAATCAACTTCTCACTGTATCGCGTTGTGTAAATCTTCACGGTCTACTGTGTACCTAGTACAAGAATATTCTAAATCTGGCCAAATCTAAATTTAAATAACGATGTCTAGTTAACGAAAATGATCTTGATTTTGTGTTGGTAAACGTGATAGGAAATTACGATTATTGCGGGTTTTATGAATCTATGGTTATTTTTCAAGAATTTAAATTTTGTATATTTAATGCGGTATTGTGTAATATTTAATTTAAAGAGCGTTCAAAATTGTCAACTTTATTAACAGAAAAAAAAACCTTATTACAATCATTTATCTACTTTACTAAAAAGGTTGTATAAACCTATGTTTGGATATCTGAGCATCTTTAAAAAGAAGGTAGAAAAATCAGTGCCTTCAAGTTTCCTTTAGTTTCTCAGTACAAATAGGTACCTAGATAAAACCTAGATAGCAAGTTTACGACATAAGATAGCGGAAAAAAACCATTTTGGTACAAAGCATCTAACATTTCTACGAAACTATTAAAATTTTACAGCAAATTTTAATGTATTTATGTCTCATGCTAATAATGATTTAGTATCAAAATTTAAATTTAAGTATTTTAGAAAGTACCATAAAAATGTGATGCAGTAAATGTTTTTTGTTTAATATAACTTTTTAATAAATTCGAAATGCCGTGTTATCCTAAACTGTACCCTTTTTGTGCGGATATCCCCTCGGATACCACCAGTTGGTGGCTATGTTAGACCGATTAAAACCGCACGTCGTCTCGGGTACTATGAGCTGAGGAACCAGACATACTCTTGAAAGGAAGTCTCTGGAACCCCGACGAAACTAAACTGAACCCATATTTATCCCGTGGATGTCGTAAGAGACGACTATGGGGCAAAATACGAGGAACAATGTGTCCAGCCGGAGTTGTGAAAACGTCATTTGTGAGAAGAACAACACACAGCAACAAAACACGTAAAGCTGTTATGCTAAAAAAAAGCGAAAAATACAGCGTAGTACTATAACTGAGTACTGACCTCTATTTTGATTGACATGTAAGCACCTACAGCTCACGAATGAGTAGCAAAACAACGCATCATAGAATGTATAGAACGTCGCGAATGTTGTGATGCGTGATGCCTTGAGTGCAGACTCGTGATGCAAGTGTTTCACAAGAAAATAGTTCTAATTACGATTATACTAAGGTACATTTTCATATTGAATGTCCATCTTTTCGAACTAGAAGAGTCAATGATAATTGTGATATCGATTATAATTATGTGTACTCGATGTTGAACCTTTCACCATTTCACATTATCAAAGACTTAATAAACATACTATCATAATGATTATACGTCATACCGTGATAAGCTGATGATAATTTTTAGTATACCTACACACATGCTTGATTTACACGAGAAAAAACATGTGACAGGTAAGGTTAGTGCACAATCGCTTTTAATCTTTAAAAGTTATTTATTGAAGTTGCAATACATGTTTTAAATGTACTACATGTACTAAAGATAGAATTTTAATTTATGTAAAGGTATTTTTTTTTGGTTTAATTTACCCTAATCCGTGTACGAGTATGTTTGAAATCGCGCGAATCATTTTTCTTGGATATATATGATATGACACACACAGCTAATAAGGCTTTCTAAAGGTTAAATAATTACCAAAATCGGTTTAGAAAATCTAGAGATCACCCCCACGATGCCAAAAACTCTAATTTCAAGCCACCTTTACCTCTTAATAATATTAGTAATAGTATAGATGAGACACCCCTAACTATATTGATCACACTAAAAATAGACATTAACAAATTTATTTATACTAAAATGAAGAATAATCTAGACTAATAATCGCTTCATAACTTGTTAATAAGCAAAGTGTAAATAATTACTTTTAAAATAATTGACGCGTAATCAAAGTGTGATTGTTTTCTCTTCATGGAAATTCGCCTTTCCTCAGCTTGTTACCTTATTTTACCCGCTCTTATATAATCAATTATTTTCCTTCTATTATGGACACCATGAGATATAAATAAAATAAATCTTCCATGGTCACATGACCATAGTAACCGGTCATTCATGTATAAATGCATATTTCAAACTAAAAAATGCAAAGAGCGTAGGTACTGGTACAGTCGGCGATGTGATCATTGCCGGTTGAGTCGTTTAGGTAAGTACCACGTGATTGCTATTCTGACCGTCTTGGTGCTAATTATATCTCATAATTATTGAGATGTGGCACTCTGAGGGCCGACCTTACCAAGGTCAACATACTTTGTATAACCTCTGCTTAGGCATTCTTCAGTAAATTTATTATGTTAGGAAATGAAGCTATATTTATACATTAGTTAAATGTTCCTGGTATAACTGTCATTTTTTGTCGTTTATTACTTTACCAAACTTTAATTACTTTAGGTTATGATATTTTTATATATCCGAAATAGAATGGATAAAATGGACGCGTATGCGTAACTTGAAAAGAACACTGTTTACGATATCATTTTCTTTTCTATTATCAGACTTTCTTTTGTCAGATAATAAATTCATGATTCATCATTACATGAAGATATAATTAGATAAATCGCTTTTACTTGAGAATGTTGGTAATCATGTATGTACATGTATATGAGGCTGCTAAATTGCTGCTGCTCTTGCACTGCTCTGCCTGATGTAAAGCATGAGTAGAATCTAAGTGTAGTGGTCACCATTTATTTACCATAACATGGTGTCTGTAGTCCTATGGAATTTATGGGAAAAAACTCAGCCCTATAACACGCCCAGTTTGTAATTGCGTGTGATCATCACTATGAAACAGTTAAATGAAAAGGCGTAATATAATGATGGTAGTGGACATCGTCACTCCGCATTCCGACTCCGACCTCAGTCATTCAACATAACTATTTATAATTTGTTATATATTATGTTAATTCGACGCGAGTCGAAAGGCAGCCGGCCTTGTGAGGCGCCGTGGTGTACTAACTGGCGTTAAAGTGGATCATTGTGTACAAACTTGTCAATTATTTGTACGTTTCTGGCCACGCGCAGCCCGTAATTGCTGGCCATTCTCAATTTACGTCGAAGTATTTGACTCCTTTCATTTTCCGACTTAAATATACAGCACGTTTTGGATGTCAATTCGCATAAAACGCACTTGAGTTACACTGCTGTCTTTGTCGTACTTTTCTAGTCTTTAGTGTTAAGTCCGTAGTAAGTGTAATATCCGTGATACAGACAAGAGGACGTATAGTTACGTACTAGTAGGTAATACAAGTACCTAATTCATATTATTGGAAATATTTGATTATTAAAGAACCGCAGCAAATTTCTAGTTTATTACTGCGGGCTGTTGTTAAGAAAAACCTAACAACATCCCAACACACCCAAAAAAAATCAAAGAATTATTTACTAACAAATTGATTTCGTGGAAAGAATGTATTGAAATGAATTAGTAATAGTAATAATAATGAACCAGTAATTTATTTTCAGATATGAAAAAGTATACGCAGAAATTCCTTGAAAAAAAATAGATATATGTATTTTGTTTCTGCAAAATCAAGGAATTTTAATTTCAAAGTATCTATTGGTTAACGAAAAAACCCAAAGCCAATGGAAATATACTTTAAGAAGCGGATGTAACACTTTGTAAGTATATATACGAGCATTTAAAGGTTCTTAATGTTACCTAAATGTCAAGTCCTATCTTAAAAATTTCCTTAATTGATCCACGATGATATTTATGCTAACTAATCGATCTATATATCGATGTGAAGTAGCACCACTACTACATAACAGACATGTGTATGTGACACTATACACGTGTAAGCGACGTTATAAATATCGCAACATAATAGTGTATCTTGATACTTGACATACGTAGACTGACTCATGAATTAATATTCTCACAGGGTATTTTGAAGACTAGCTCTCGACTGGACATGGTGTGACCAGGACTAAGTTGATAGTTAAATAAGTTGGTACTTGAGAATTGTCGAAATTACATGACTGTTTGATACAATGATTTAGTATATATTGATAAAGAAAAAGGATCTCTAATGCAAACGGGATTCAGTACTTACAGACACATCTGGGGTTATTACGGATACGTAAATACATAAAATCTACAGATGGTTTCTAGTTTATGTGACTACTTTCGCTACCTCCTTGTAATCTATCAGAGTAAATTCGTTAAAAAAATAAAACTGTAATGTGTCACAGGAAGTCGCAAAAGCACGTGCTATTAATTTGACTAATAAGTGATGCTATAGTTGGACAGTAAACGAGATCCCAGATATTACATAAAATTTGCAACTACTTTTTTTTTCATAAAAAGAACTCCCGCATTAGGAATATAAATTCCTGTGTCGCGGGGGACTTTACAAACATACATGTAACGGACACAAAGAACACCCAGACACAACAAATTGTGAATCACACAAAGTGTTATCCCACGTGGGAGCTGAACCCACGACACTTGGCGCAGTAGGAAGCGGTGTGGCGACCGCTTAAGCCACTAGGCCAACCGTGCAGTCTACTACGAGTTGTGCTCGTTTTTCGACCTGCGGTTATTGTATCTGACACTAAAAGTGTGCTTAAAACCGGTCCAGCTGTTCCAGATTTTACCCGGAACAAACAGAGAAACAGACTGACTGACAGAGATAAGTGTTATAGTTATTTGATATTACTAATATACCCTTCTATGTTATATACGAGTATTTCGGTTGATATTAATATTATCAGTTAATTAAACTACTCACCAACTCATTTACAAACAGACAACTCAACTATATTCCAATTCCAACTATTCCAAGTTTTTATTATGGCCAAAGGGTCAAGGGCCGTCAAACTACGTTCGCGGGTTAATTCTCGTACTGTTTATTCGATACCCAGTACAGTTGCACTCAATGGAAACTTAGTACAAATACTTGAATAATATTCTAAGTATGTGACGTAAAAATTACGCATAAGAAATGTACCTACACCGCCATGTTATTGAAAACACCGTTACGTGATTACTTATGACTTGTGTCAATGTTATGAGCTTTGTATTTTCCTAATTACTTACAGCATTTCTCAAGATAAAAACATACATACCTACATGCATGGTAAAACATTCACTGCCTTATGTATAATGTATTTTGAGTGTTTCACACAATTTCCCGCCAACTCACATATTTTTAAAGTTGCATGGCTGTCTATCTATAATAGTCTATGGTCGAACTGAACTGAACGTTTGAATTCTAGTCAAATGAAATTGATATCTTAACCATGAGCTGGAATAAATTTTAAAATTTTTATTTATGATGTATATGTATATCAATTATTTATTTTTGAATAACTTTAATAAAAGTATCATGAGATTCAAAATTAGAACATCACAGTCTACTTACTGCATGACATAGGCTTCTCCGTTTGCACTGTTGACTCTTGATATTTAATGTACAATTAATGCTGAATAAAATTGTAATATTTCGTTTGTAAATTTTCCACTCTTAGGATGGTAATTTTCCTTTAATTTGAATGTGAGCAAACGAGAGGGAGGGATTTATACCCAATTAAGAAGTCTTATAACAAAACCAAAAAAAAAGAGAATTTTGCCGATCATTTCATACAAAAAATTCTGAGGTAGAAAAAATATTTGAATGAAAAACCTCGATAAGTAAAAATTAGGTAGTTTAAAATTATAGATACAGGACGGAATGTGTATATTTAGTATATTATCTCACTCAAAAGACTACATAACTGATCTATCAAGGACAAGGTCAATGGTTTTAAAGCTTTCTGTTGAATTACAATTGCGTAATTTGTAAGGCGCTAATCTATGAATTCTTTTTCTGATGGTGTTTCTTGATCTTTGGTTGGATATAGAGATTAAACAAAATGGGTTTATTCTAGTAGTTTCAAAGTTTTTATACTCTGATATAAAACAGTACAAAAGTACAAAATTAGAACTTCTACAATACAAAGTCTTCTACAAATAAGAAATCTTCATAAACTGGGTTGGGTTATTTGTAAGTTAATTAATGGACTTTAAAATAAGTGTCATTGACTTTAATGACAACATGATTGACCTAGATTACGATAGGTCGTAATAAATTAATTGTATTCATTGTTCGTTCCTTAATTTTTGAATTTGAAGTGTATTTCTATGTTCAAATCCGTATGGTACTTGAAATAAAGTGTATTATATCTACTTTCAATTTAACCATAAACCGATTTGGTACACAAATATTCTAGAGCTTGAGAAAGACCATAGACCACTCGTTCTTGCTGCGATACCAGACTTAAAGCGGACAAAAGCTAGTATTTACATAAATACATTTTAAAACATTGTGAAATAAGGAGAATTTACCAAATTGGTAAGCATCATAATGAGTATAAATAGAAGTATAACATACCAGTAACTGTATCGTATCGTATCGTAATCCTCTAAAATTCTCAAGAGAGACCTTGAACAGAAATAATTGCCCTTGTACTAATAAGAAGTCTTTATTTCTTTGAGCGTTATCTTTACTTTGATAGCGTTTAAAATACCTGTGTAAGACTTGTGTCCGTTTGATGATGGTAAGTTTTTATGTATACTTAAATGAAATCTCGATTTCATCGGCGCTAAATTTGAATAGAATATATATCAAGGGAACAAAAACAGTTGATTAGAAGTCTTTAAACTCATTAACTTTTAATACAGTTAGACCTTAAATTCGTAATTACTAAAATTAATAAAATCATCATCATCAACTCCCCATAACGTCCCACTGCTAGGCTCAAGTCTCGTCTAAGGAGAGGGTTAAGGCCATACTACATACAATTAATAACATGTACCTTAATCTGTTAACTTGTGAATATAAAGTCTCGAGAAGTCTAAGTTCCTTAAGTTCATTTTCTTCTCATCCTAAAGACACATTCATCTATTTTTTATAACTTAATCAAAGATCGTTTTTTTTTAATCATAAATATTCATAAAACATACTGTAGTTGTAGTACCACGTTTTAGGAACAAATGCAGCTTTTTTCTAAAGTTCATATGAAAGATTTTAGCTTAGCCAACAATAAATTTTAGTTCATTTTAGGTTAGTGATGTTAACAACAGAATCGGCACCATTATCTGATATACTTTTACGTACTGTTTAATAATGATTTATTACTTTTCTTTTGTAATAAACTTATATGTTATCTCATTACATTTATTACGTCTAATTAAAGTTAAGTAGGTACTGAGAAGTGGCCCCTCTCGGTGCCTATACAAGGGAGGAAAACCGCAAACCTAATATCTTTTAACGTTGCTGTTCGCTGACCTAATGAAAAGGAAAATTTGTAAAATATAGAGTACTGGAACACTATTATAATATATATATATACTATTATAATATATGTAATTATATTATGACAAGCGTTTGAGCGTTGGTTATCAATAAAAAGGCCTATGAACTTCCTAAAGAGTCAAGGTATCTCCAATGCCTTTAAATGAAATCGGTACAGCGTAAAATATAACAGACAGTTTATTTCGAATTTGTGATAGGTACATACTATTTAGTATGGCAAATTAAAGTTAATGAATTTAAAAACATTTTCCTAATCGTCATTTTTATACGCAAATGTAAGTTAAATTAAAAAAAATTACTCAGATTAAAGTACAAAGAATAACTAATTTATAAAAGCATACAAATGTATTAATTAACCGAAAACAAAAACGTAAAATACACATAATTTTTCCTTTGTATTCAATGTCTTCCATTCCATTCAGTAATTTTCCACTCTCTGCCTGTTAGTGAGGCTTCATCTCGTCATCACCCACACTAATATAATAAACGCGAAAGTAAAGCTGTATTTGGCGTCCGTGTGGTAACGGATTAAGAATTCAGAGTGTCACCACCCCTATTCATTCCGCGGGTGTCGTAAAAAGCGACTAAGGGATAAACTACGCAAGACAACATCAATGCAAAGAGAAGGAAAACTTGAAACGAACCCTATACCAACCCGTCTGGCCAGCGTGGTATAGTAGGCCAAAACCTCCTTTCTAAGGAGAGGCCTATGTCCAGCAGTGGACTGTTGAAGTTAATGATGATTTGGCTTTCACGTCTAAATAGCTGCACCGATTTCAATTAAATTTGGCATGGAAATACTTTGATTCTTGTGGAAGGACAGCTACTTTTTCCAAACATAACAGACAAAAACGCGAGTGGAGCCATGGGTAAAGGTTAATAAATCCTTTTTAATATAATGTTCGTCTTTCACAACAAAACTAATGAACCGTTTTAAACGAAATTTGGTTCAAATATGGTCTCGAGTCCGAGCAAGAGCAGGCTATTTTTTACAGCGATACCTGACATACATGCGGGTGGAGCTGCAGGCGTAAGCTAGTTATCTACATGAACATACACATGTACATGAATATACCATCTATATATGACTATGGTCATCAGGGTATCTGGTATGAGAGGCCCAATCGTGCAGTAGCGTGTCAATAGGCCGCCATAGTGAATCGCCATGCTCTATTGTCAGCATTCGCATGAGTACTACATGAGTATTCGAGTGACTACTTTTGGATTCTACTTATACTCTCCCACAAGGCAGTGTGGAGTTACTTTGGCCGGCTCAAACAAAAAAAATTGTAATTAAAGTAAGTCCACTTACAATTTAAGTAAAGAACTTGTAACCGGTAGCTGTTAATGCGTAAAATAGATTGGCATTATATCAAATTATTACTCTATTGCGACGCATGTATGTATTAATACGTAGCCAAGATATTGAACATAGTATTTTTTAAGGTTCCGTAGTTCATGACTCGGAACCCTTGTAGATTCGTCATGTTCGTCCTAGGTTGGTGCTAGAAAGATGAAACTTTGCATGAATGTGTGTCGTACTAATTTCGACAAAGTGCTACAATAAAACAAATTATAAAATAAAAGAAAAACAAATTAAAAATTAATTTGTTTTTCTTAAAGTATAAAAAAATAAAAGAAAAACAAATTAAAAATTTCAATTTATATGGGGTACCTCCTCTACACGTAAAGTAGGGATGACTTTTTTTCTCGCGTCTACCGCATCGCGATTCCCCATATCATTAGATAGGTATTTTAAAAACATTGTGAGGTTGTTAAAACCATTTTTGAACCCAATAACACTTTCTGCCCCACCCGGGAAACAAAACCTCTTGATCGGCAGTCGCATACTCAAACCGCTACACCATCTAGGCAGTCTTTCAGGAAATTCTTTACAACCAATTAAATTGGACACCCTTGCAAATGTGGAACGACTATATTAAGGAACTATCCAAGGTTTACTTATGTAACAAAAACTTATATTGCATAATCCAACCGGATTACAGATTTCGAAATAAAATAATTTCGAAATTTGATTTTGGTGACGGTCGTTCACGATAATATCTATATATATATATATATTTCGTTCTTATGGACAAAAAATTAAGAATTATCAAGGTTTTATATATATATATATCTTGCTATTATTTGAGAAACAAAAAAAAACTTATTTAAATTGAATGTCGACAAAATGCATTTATTTTGGAATATATTTAGTACAAAACTTAGGAACCAATCGTTGAGTATTCTACGACTAGTTACTGGTAAAACTCAGAAGTTAAATTAACTTTCAAATATACCTTTAGCAAAATTTAGACTTATACATACTACAAGCTAATTTCTTATTATTAGCCACTTTAAAATGTTTGGTAGAAATAAGCTTTCGGAAACAGTCGCTCTAAATTGATAGATAATTCTCATACTATTCTACAATGTTAAAACATCTACATTTACATTTTGTGAGAAGGAACCGATGATTTCTAATAACCTTACCACCTGTATTTTAAATAGATATTTAAAATACAGTTATTCATTGTTAGATATAATTTGTATCTTTAATTTACAAATTTGAATGTCGAATACATTCTTATTCTAAATCTAGATTTACAATCTTTATACACGAATTGAATATTACGATATTATATATTTTACGATACTTTATACACATTTTATAGACTTTCTTTCAAGCCAAATAGATATAAATGAAGTATAGAGAAATAATTTTCAATATTTTGTGTTTTTTACTTTGGCAAGGCAAGGTAGCGCATGTACCACTTTCAAGTTAAAAATAATTAAACAACATTGAACTAGCTTTCGCCAGCGGCTCCGCCCGCGTGTATCTCGATTATTGCAGTAAAAGTAGCCTATGTGTTGTTCTGATATATAAGCTTTATTACTGTAAAGTTTCTTCTTAATCTGTTCAGTAGTTTTTCCGTAAAATTGCAACAAACATACTCACAAATTTTCGCGTTTATAATATTAGTAGGATTAAAAACCAGGAATATGGAATTTGAAGCTTCATTTAGAAATATAGTGCTCAGATTTAATGTTATTATGTAACAAATATGTTTGTATAAATTGATAAATACATTATTTAGGATTATACAGAAGGTAAAGGGAATGGCACACCAATAGAAACCGGGCTGGAATAAAAGGAAAATCGGTCATACAAAGAGCAGAAAAGAAGAATAAGGCAAAATTTAGTTCAAAGGATATTTTTGTTCTATCGAAATTCAAGTTTAAATTAAGAATAAACAAAACACAAATGAAACTTTTTGTTCTACATTCTAAATAAATCCGAGATTTGAATCAGAAGCTATTTGCTTACGTCTTTTTTTTACGCGATGATGCCAAATCTTTTTGCCTAACCAATTAATCGTAAATGGGATAATTTCTATTTGTGTACATTTCTATTATTGGAACAAAAGGCCACCATTATCGCCCACACACTTTAGGAATCGACCCTATAAAACTATTTCCTCTAATTAAAGTTAATTATGCCCCCGCTGATTTTTTTATTAAGGACTCATTACATCAATTGTGTTATCATTTTCTCAATTGGCTGCAACGTCGTTTTACAAATAAGTATTTTTTGAGAGTACGGTGACCACTACCCTTGGATTCTACTCATGCTTTCTATTAAGTAGAGTAGAGTCACTTTTTCAGGCTCATAAAAAAGTTATCTGTTAAAGTCCGAATACATGCCTTTTGCGTATTGTACCTGTCAGGGTTGTTCATCTCACAACTGCTATATTATATCATTGTTTAATTATTTTTGGACACTACCTGTGTAACTATCAGCATCGTTACACTATCCTCACATTTAATAAAATGCATAAAACAATGTAACCAAAAATTGTAAAAACTATGTTGGAAAAGATTGCCCATGGTGTTTCTTGTCTGTTCTTCTTCATAGGATCTACGAATTGGAACAGACAATTAGCTTCACGACTGACTACTGACTGACTACTTGATGTTTCAAAAGTGCCGTTGTATTTGAAATAAAAATGGTTTTATTTGATTTGTACCTTTAACATACAATGAAGTACAAACTCAGAAATAATTTATACTTCTGCTGGATTTGAGCTCCAACGGCCTTATATTGGATTTTTCAGCCTATTATAATACTCTCTTTTAAAAACCACTCTTGACACAAAACCTAGAAATTCCATTTAATATCTAATCTTGCTTTTAAAGAGATTATCTCGCATTGTAACTCTGAAAGGTGTCTGTTCAGACGGCTTCTGTATATTTCATAACAAGATATAGTTTGTGTACAATCTCTTTAACTTATTAAACATTATGTGAACAATGATCTATTTTTATAGTTCATTGGCACCTCACGCTAAATCGTGTGTTATCAATATCTGTGACGTTATCTAACGCCTTGTCCTCCATTCGTGTCGGTGTGTATTCACATAACATTTATCTAAACATATACATATACTCCTTTACCAATCAATGAAGTTTAAGTGTCAGTATGTAATATCAAATTAGCAGTTTTTTAACCGACTTCAAAAAAAGAGGAGGTTCTCAATTCGTCGGAATCTCTTTTTTTTATGTATGTTCAGCGATAATTTCGTCGTTTGTGAACCGATTTCAAAAATTCTTTTTGCATTGGAATGGGCGTAGCTTACAGGTGGTCTCATCGTCACCATATCGGGATCTGATGATGGGATCCCAAGGAAATCGAGGGAACTCCCCAAATATCATAGGCACAATGTCGCGATTTGGGTACTCGGAATAGTTTTTTATTGAAGTCGGTTCCTTTTTGTTAAAATTATTACTAAATACATATGAAAGTAAATACGGTACGTACATACTTACTTAAAAAAAAGGAAATTTTTGTCTGTCTGTCCGTCTGTTTGTTCAGCATTCACTGGCAGATAGCTGATGTTTTAAGGTATAACATAATAGTAACTTTTTTTGTGTCTACAAAAAAGTTCATAGCTTTACTCCGCGGCGTCTTGGCTAGTATTATTTATACAAACATGGAAAAGTCTGACATGCCTGAAGTTCGTAATGTATTAATGGCTTCCAAAACCGATTGGTTAACCCAAAGCACCAACAAAAGTCTAAGCACATATCATAATTTATTTATTTCTTTTAATTTTTAATGAGCCGCTCAATATTTTTCCGTGACCGTGGCTTTAATGCTTGCGATACTTCCATTGAAAAATGGACTAAAAGATATTTTGCCGCGATTAATCTTGGTTTCCAATGTGCGTCATTTTAAAATTCATTTGTCATTCAAATGACAGACAGTTGTCAATGTTGTCTTCCTCTACTACAAGTTTATAGAAATATATAATGGATTTAGGTGTAAATAGTGTAGCCGTTTTAGCTAAAGTGTGCCAAGTTAAATTTATATATTAGGTAGTAGTAAGTTGTACTGTGGGGACGTATGGCCCTAACCCTTTCCTCTGAGGAGACCAGAGGCCGGCAGTGGGACATTATGGGTTGTTGATGAAGTTGTTCTGTTATATTATACCTTCTTTTATGCTTACAGTTGTCCTTTTCGCTTATGTGGAATAAGTGCAATTAGTAAATTCCATTGTTTCATGCGGTCTACAAGTACTAATTGTTTAATTTATTTTTTTAAAAGACAACTCCCGCGTTAACAATATACATTCTGTGTCGCGGGAGACTTATAAACATACATGAAATAGACACTTAGAACACCCAGACTCAGAACTACAATTTGTGGATCACACAAAGTGTGCACCACGTTTATGTAATTATCACAATTGTCTAGTACCCATAATATCAGCTCCGCTTAGTTAGGGACTAGATGTGTGTAAGATGTCTTAAGAAAAAGAAGATAATCCACAAATTCTGTACGACCTACCTTTAGGTATTATAGAAGGAAAGTACACCTATTTTTCCCATTTTATTCAAATACTATTTAGCCAGATTGTTTTAATAACTCGTTTGCCTTTCACATAAATCGGTAGCTGTTTAACCTTGATGATTGAATTATAACACGACCACAAGTGTTCCAGATTCTCGATAACTTTTATTCTTTGTTATTGTAATGGACCTTGTAAGTATAAGCATATACGAATCATTGATATGTTATATAAACCTAATAAGGTATAATAAGGCAGTGAATTTTATTTTGTACCGAGTCCCGCGGTGGCGGCCGGGGCTATTGTTCTCATTGCAAGTAACGCCGCAGAGCGAAACTAGTCTAAAAAAAGTAGCCTAAGTAACTCCTTGTGTCATCAGCTTTCTACCAATGAAATTCCCGTCAAAATCGATCTCGTCTCGTCAAAGCCGTTCCAGAGATTAACCCAAACAAACAGACAGACAGAAAAAAAACTCGTATATTTTTGTGGTTCATTTCAATTTCAATTTTAGACGGACAGACACTTAAACTTTATTTATTTGTATATACCTGTTTATAGACAGACTCCAGCGCAGTTAAAGGAAGGGTGGTCGATTTTAATTAATGTGTTGACATAATTATCAACATCAACCCTTGTAGTCCATTGCTGAACATAGGTCTCTCCTATATTTTTCGCATCCTACATTTGACAGCCACCTGGCCTGTCGTCACTCCACCTGGCTTGTGGGCGTCCTACACTACGTTTATCGAGATGCAGTCAGTTGCTACACAAACTGATGCCAGTGTTGTTTGAACTTGGTAGAGTTGTAACAAGAAAAAAACATTTTTTAAATAGGTTGACATGAATTACTTAATCGGTCACATGCGGAAATTTAAAAATAAAAAAAGAACTGTCAAAATATAAATAACCACAATCATGTTAGTGGATTTAAAAAGTAAGGATTGTGCAATGTGGAGTATCCTTGAGACTCATCTTCAGACCTTGAGGTCTGAATAATTGAGTATTATGTAAAGGATATTTATGATAATTCGAATGGCGTTTGTTTAAGAAGTATGAGTGCAGTGATCTGTTACATTGTACGTTCAATAGAAAATCACATAAATCTTAAAATAGGATCTATTTTCATTCATAACTAGAATATTCTAAGCATAAAATTATTAGTATCGTCGTTCTCTGAGGTATCTTATCATAATATCACCGAGCTGGCTTACGTTATCAAGATATAATCAGATATAAAACTGAACAAGTCTTCGTAAACTTTGTTGCGAACGTTTACTGTAAATTAACCAGCTATTTTCTATGTTAGTATCTACCTTATTAGGTCTGGAGTAGGTGGGTATCGTTTTAAAACGAGCTCTTCCAGTACAACCCACTCATTTGGCGTATCGTGTCCGCCTCCGGCTTCGACCGTGAACTCGAGCGCAAGAGCATTCAATCGTAAACTGTGACATTTTACTGACATTGCGCTTCTATTGCTCGCTTGACATTTGTAACCTGCAACAACCTTGTGTAAAACTCGCATTATATAAAACGTTTTTAGTTTTATCACTCATAGTCTTGCATAATCATTGGTTTCAAGCATATGGACAAGTCTTAAAATTTACTGTTCGAACTGTTTTGTTTTTGGAAGAAGTAACTTGGTTGACTGCACGGTTGGCCTAGTGGTTGAAGAGGTCGCCACGCCTGTTTTTATTGAGCCAAGTGTTGTGGGTTCAAATTCTATATCGTGTAACACTTTGTGTGATTCATAAATTGTTGGTCGCAGTCTGGGTGTTCTTAGTGTTCTTTTCATATGTGTTTGTAAAGTGCCCCGTGACACAGGATATATATTCCGGACGGGCGTTGTCTTTTTAAAATAAAAAAAAAGATGGAAGGTCTGCTAATTCATTCAGTAATGTAGTAGTAGGGGTCCCGATCCTCGTTGTGAATGCATACAATGGTGACTCACACTTTGGCGGCTTAGTGAGATGCTTTTGCATCATTGGGACTTTGGCTTATTGGTAAGTGACACTACCTCGTAAGGGTAAGTCATGTGATTCTCACCAGCACAAATAATGTGTGAAGAACGATCTCATTTCTTATGTTCTTGGGTGTAATTTCTACATATCTATGTATTCAGAAATATTTTAGCATCTTCATCAACAGTCTGGTTGCAATAACAAAGCTCTGCTCTGTATCAGACATAGAAGACCATCCTGATAATAACAGCATTCTTGCTGTCGTATTTCGTTGGTGAGTGTGAGACCGCAGAATACAGCAGGTGAGACCGGAGGCCAAATAATTCTGCATTATTCTCCTCCGTCCGGCCTTTGCAGGCCGGGGTATGATGCAGAATTATCTGACCAGGCCGCCATAGTATAGGTCACCATGCTGCATTGCATACCTTCTACATTCTACTCATACTTTCCGTCAGGCAGAGTAGAGTCCCTTTGGTACTATTAAATATGATTTTACATTCACTACACTAATTTTCTACTTCTATTAATTCCTCATACTTTCATTTGAAAACCTAGTTCGGAAAAATCAATATCAAAAAGCTTTTATATCAAGTAGGCCTGTTCAGGCACTAAACATTACATTACTGTCTCGAGTATCTGAAGAAATAATAGTAGCTTTATATGAGGATGAAAAACTACATAATTAAGAGGTATTATTAAAGTAAGTCGGCTTCACTAGATGGAAAGTCTCTATATATGTTAGGTTTTTATATATTTTCCGTACCGGAATAGTTAAACCTTGTCATTTATAATTCAAAAATTCAAATTTGCTGTAAAATATATTTTCAAGTTCCTTTCAGTTCACACGACTGCCTCAGTGGCGCAGTGACAGCGTAAGCTGTGCTTGAGGTCTCGGGTTAGATTCCCATGTCGGACCAAGTGTTTGTGTGATCCGCAAATATTTGTTTTAGAGTCTGAGTCTTTTGCTATTTATATCTAATATGTATGTATTTACAAAAAAAATATGTTAATGTATTTACATCAGTTGTCTGGTACACATAATACAAGCTCTGCTAATTTTGGGACTAGATGTCGTTGTTAGATGTTCGAAATAACTATCTTTTTTATCACACCAAAGTAAAGTAGTCATCAACAACCCACAATGTACCACTGTTGGGTTCAGGTCTTCTCTCATCGTACAGTATCTTAATACTAAAGTATTATCCGATGTAATACATATATAGATAACTTATATATAAACATATGTATAATACACATATACCAACACATATAAGGAAATAATTACATACATAGGTAACACGAATTCAAATTCACTTTGGAAATGTTAGGCCGTTGTCCGTACAACTAAATAGGATATCTATGTGTTATCAAAAAAATCGTGTGCACTTTCCCACACGCATGTGATTGATTACTCATATCAACCTTCAATTAACCGGTGTGGTAGTACCCTACTAAGGTTTATACGTCCGACTTATGACCTATTTGACATGGTTCGTTCACCGTGGTACTTACATTGTGAGGAATATAGTACAGATGCGGTTATCGCGAGTTTATTTTCTCGCTTTGCTCTTTATAAAGAGCTAGCTGACGCACAGGCAAGGAGAGGTCACTGAACTGCACAGTTACAGGCGAGATCGCTGCGCGGGCGCCGACTTTGTGACAATCGCAACCTTGGACGCTTAGTTTTTTACTTTTGAATTAAGATTTTTTTTTTCATAGACAATGTCTATAAAAAATCTCCATCTCGATGGAATTTGTTAAGTGTCAAGTTGATGAGTGTTTTAATTAAAATAACACGATCGAATTTCCAATCCTAATGTTTCTTGCTCAAACCAAGAGCCATTAGTATAGTATGTTAAGGGTAATTAAATGTTTAGATATCTTTTGACTGATATAAGAATTACACGTGGATCGTATGTTTCTTGACAGTTAGATCCTACTAATATTATAAACGCGAAAGTTTGTGAGTATGTGTGTATGTTTGTTCCTCTTTCACGCAAAAACTACTGAACGGATTTGGATGTAACTTTACAGTAATATAGCTTATATATCAGAATAACACATAGGCATACTTTTTACTGCAACAATCGGTATACACGGGCGAAAACTAGGTGATTATAAAAATACGTAAATCGTAGATGTCAAAATGTATCACTGTTTATCTCCTGTCAAAACTTCACAGGTTGTTATGCATAACAAACTTGCATAGCAATCATAATGATATACGCGGGTAACACCGCGGGGCGCACCTAGTATAAAATATTTTGAAACTTAACACGGGAACAATCTGTTCTTTCAGAACTTTCTATTGTTTTTAAGTTACTTTATGATGCTTGGTTTAAAAATGCTAATGATCATAATTAAACTCAATTGTTTTTTAGAGTTCAATATATTCGTAAAAGTTAAAGACCTAACTCGAGATCCACATGTCTGTGCTCACCAAGGTCGCTTTTGGTAAACAAATGGTTATTTCTAATTGTTTAGGTTTTTAAAATAGCCGTACACTAGTTCGAAGAACACTGGAAAAACATTTTCGATCCTCTCATTTGATTTTCATTTGTTTGTTAAATTTTATTCTTTTGTTATTTACTAGTTTTCGCCCGCAACTCCGCCCGAGCTTATAGCGTAGTAGCCAATGTCCTTTCACATACTCTAAGCTATCTGTGTGCCAAATTTTATTTAAAGCAGTTCAGTAGTTTCAACGTCGAAGACACAAATAGATAGAGGTTCTTTCGCTTTTATAATATTTATAAGTATTAGGTTGTAATACAAATAGAACGCCACATAACAAACCAAAGACTTCTAACGTTTATACGCATCATTTAAATATGCCTATATACGCAGTAAGTGTTTGTTGAAAGCAAATAAATTGTCTGTACAATAAGAAAATTCTACGCGATTCCTTAATCGTTATTATACTACATCAATATCAACATTGAACATAAGTAATACAGCATAAGGTTAAGCTTACACTTATACGTCAGGTGTTAGTCCGAAACGTTTTCACACACCCTTCCGCCACCCCCGAGGTGTGAGCCCTGGCCCCAGAGCCACGTGGACGCAACAAGTGCCTTATAACGCATGCGCGTCCTGAAACCCCCTCGACACACTGAGCAAACCAGACTACTGTAATTTTCCACTCCTAAATCCCTTTTATTCGATTTCCAGTTCATTTACATGAACTTTAACGGATTTTTTTAAATTCATATAATAAATATCTATAAATGATTTATCTCAACTTCTAAAGGAATTATGATCAATTAATCAATATTTTTATTTTTTTAAGTTTATTTTTTAAACTGGGATACAAAAATAAATACAGTCTTGTTGAAAAACTTTGAGACAACTTGGTTTTATTCTAAAAATAATTGAAATTACAAAATAAAGTAGAATCCGATTATTGCGCAGTTAAAGGTCACGGCCAATTAATTCCTATTCGTACACCGTATTCGCCCTTTCGATCGTAATAAGTACAGTTGTACACATAATCGAATGAAGGACTCAATAAGGAGGTCATAAAGCTTAAGATTACCAAAACTTGATTGATAACGATTGATGACGGAGTTGGCTGAAACGGACTTAGATTCATATCATTTGCATAGTTTTTAGATTTGATTATTGACTTCATTCACTGTGATAAAAGAATTTAATTATGATTCGAAATGTATATTTGTAGAGAAATAAATGGCCTATAAAAGATAAGAGTGACATTCACCCAATTTAATTTTATATCTACACCGCAAAATAATTGATATTTTCAAATTATGAAATCTTTATGGATTTAGTAAAGAGGTGTTTAATAGCTTTACTGATTGTAAAGTTAAATAAGTATATTTAAGATATCCTTTCTACAAAGGTTTTAGTGTTTTAAGTTTTGGTTTCAAACCTTTAGTGAATACGAAACTCGATCTTTCTTTCGTACATTTTAATACCTCAAACTTATTTATATGATTACTGTGTGATCCCGTATATCGATACCCTGCCCACAATCTTCTTAATGTTGAGAATACAATATATTACTCTATAGACACATGCGCATGAGTACTTAACTCTGCGGTTTGACACACATCCACAGTAATCCGCGAAGAAACGATATCTTAACATTGAATGATAACTGAAGCCTTATCAGCTGTCACTGTACACACTGGACCTTAACATTATCATCATCCTGCCCACCTACCAATCGATTATTATTTCAGATAGTCCCACACGCGTGACACAAACAAGCTTTACGATATGTATGTACTATAACGGTAGTAGAACCACGCTGATTTCACGGACCACCTTGATAGTGCCATCGTATGTCGTGACTACGAGACCGGAGACCCAAACAAAAGTAACTCATTAGCCCTCCATAATGTTGGTCACCATGCTATATTGTCTGACATTTACAGAGAAGATGGTGACCTCTTGGATTCTATTCATGCGTTCCGTCAGGCAGTGTAGTCATTTTGGCAGACTTAAACATATTTATAAAAAGAACGTGAAGTATATTCAAACTAAACAAACTAGGCACCAGCACGCTACCCTGCGGTATACCCAAATTAAGATTTATTTCTAATACATTTCTGATTAGGTATAGTAAAATAAGTTGATTGACACAAAACTACTACGAAAACTTACATTATTTCCTACAGATAAACTATCGATGACGTTCCTAATCAAATCTAACATGTACATACATATTTACATTAAAGAATATTGTAGCATTATTATGAATCAATTAACGAATTCAAGATAACCGAATCGAACTAAAAATGAGCTTGATTATCGATTCAATCGTTGTCTGAACAATTGAAATTGAATGTCAGCCGATCCGGCAATTACGCGATTACAAGACAATTACACAACCGCGCGTAAACTTCGCCAGCGTAATTAAGGGGCTTAATTCAACACAATGTTGTATTTAAAGAAAATATACGCGGCTAATATCTCTAATTAATTAGAAAGCCAAGATTTGTCATTCTTTTTAACCTTAGAAATCGATAAGTGTAGTATAATAATGGATTTGAATTCGCTAAAAGATATGCAGACCGCTTTGAGGAGCCTTATATTCAATCATGCACAGAGAACTTTAGTTATTAGTATATTCATTTACGTAAATAGTTATGTTCGTCGCTTTTTATGAATAGTAATTTTTAAATTTATAAAAAACCATTATAAAATTAAAGGAAACGGCGTTATGTAAAGTATAAAATAAAAAAGGAGTGTTTAACTGTAAACTTGATAAGCAGTGGTGTTATAACTGGTTTTCAAGTGGTTGTAGGCTGACATTGACAAGAATTAATAAATGTGTATACGGAATATTAAAAATGTAAAGGAGTTAAATGTTTTACGTACAATTATATAAGTATAAAACGTCGTCATTATTAACAACAGAGTAACTCTCTCATTACAGGCAAACTTTTCCCCCGTAATATCGACGACGACGCAAATCTTTCGTAAAAAGTTTCTTTTAAAAAAGCAGAAAGTACGAAAAGGTCTGTTTATAATTTAATTGTTTGTAACAATAACAGTTTTCTATTGTGATAAAATTCTACTTTCAAAGTTTAAATAAGTAGGTAGGTAGAATTGTGGGGATTTATAATTCTGACTGTACACAAACGGTCGACTCAGGTCGAATAGCAAAATGCGCAAACACGTGTAAAATCTAAATAACAGATAACCCCTACTGTACATGTAGGTACACTGTGACAGATTTGTAAGTATTCTGCATGCAAGCGATTTTAAGCTTTATTGTAATGGTTTGAAGGCTTTATTTTATCGACCTCATACATTTTTTGTCAATTTTGCCGTGCTGTCTGCGTTGACACTGTAAAACAGTGACTAGCCGAAATAATAGTGATAAGTAGAAACGGAATGTGGAATGATGAATTTAAATATGGTACATTTCCATCTATATTTCATCTTTACATACTTATCAAACAAAGCAGATTTTTCCAATTGATTGAATGGATGTAACAACGATATAAATTATCAACTATGTTCCATCAATAAGATATTTGTTGTGGCTAAAGTTGGTTATTAGATACACTTGAGAGTAAAGATTTGGTAAATATAAATGAATCACGCAAAGCAGGCACATTGAGATAGTTTTCTGATAATTTAGGAAGCTAAGACTTCTAGCGTAAAGAAATACCTGGGATTTTATAGATAGTTGTATTAAAATGAAAGTAATTAAATTTTTTTTTTTTTTTTTCTATGAGCCAATCAAGACGTGACCACTACGTCACCATATTAAATGTGAATACAGACAATGGAGTATGGCGGCTGGTCCACACAATGGCAGCATATCATTTACCAACGAAAACTAATTACATAATATTATTTTTACGGGAATTAACGCGATCACTTCCGTGGTCACCACGGCCAGTGCAACCTGGTAGAAACGTCAGGCAAATCGGAGGTATGTAATACCTTTAATAAGTGATCGCGTTAATTCCCGTAAAAATAATATTAATATCATGGAACGCGAAGGTTTTTAAAAAAAAAAGTAAGTCATTAATGCTGTCGTTTTAGGTCTTCTGTGAGATAGTAGTATAACCCTGGCCTTGGTTTTCGATTCTATTTCTCTATTCTCGTTTCATTGGCTAATGTCACTCAGTCACGTGATCAAAACAAACTAGTAGCCAATGAAACAAGAGAATAGAGAAATTGAATACAGAATAGAATAAAAAACAAAAAAAGAAAAGAAAAAAGAGAAGGAAAAAAAGAAAAACGTTTACAACTTGCCTAGCTGGGCTGGTAACAGTGTTAACTTTGTTAAATTATAACTTTGCTTATTGGACACTGTGTTTGACCTTATATAATTGTCCACTCCCGCCTATATTTGTGTTACGCTTTTGAAAAATAAATTTGAACAAATAATAACGGTTTAATGTTCACATGGTTAGCCAACGAACCAAGAGAATAGAGAAATTTAATAAACAAAACAAGAAAATGAAAAATGTTTGCTACTTGGCTAAGGGCAGTTATTTAAAGGTAACAATATAAAGTGTTTATTACACTTGTGGTAATTTTCGACAACGTTCCTTAATTTAAAGTGCCACTTAGAGTTAGGTTTTTCGAACTGCTAAGATATCTATTAAAATTTAGGGGCTATCTACGTGAGGTGGTCCTTAGTAATACGACGGTTTAAGAATAGTTGATGAAAAAGGATCATTATAACTTCTTTTCAAAATCAATTTTCATATCCAGTATCAATTGCGACTGGATGCAAAAACCAAGAGATTTGATTCTATTGTGTTCCTTGGGAAAGGGCTATGTCCAGGAGTAGAGCTGCAACCGGCTGATGATGAGAATAATAAATTTAAATTAAAAGATCATCTCTAAAACGCAAACAAATCTTTTTCTAAACTGTAATTTTTTTGAGCCATGACGCCATAGACATGTACACATCTGAAACGATAAAACCTCCTTTTTGCATCGTGTTTACTAAAAAGATTTAAACGACAAACGATTTTACATAAATCTTATTGTAACTAATTAACCTTAAAAGTCAAAACATTAAGTTTATAGGCGTTCAGTTGATTCAAGTTGGCTACGACGTAACACAGCCATGTACGTCAAAACGGAATTTATTACGTAGCAAGAAATGATTGTAAACAGTGCGTTGCCTAGCAACCGCTTTATAACCGTTGCTGGGTTACGTTTGTTTGGAGATGTTTGTTTCCCTCTTGTCGTATAGAATGAAGAGTAAAGAAGATTCCATACGAATATAGACATTGGAAGAAGATCCTTATGATTTGGTAACAGCTACGTTCCTGTAGTTAGTTGCTAGTTCTCAAAGTTTGTGATCAAAAGGCTGGGCTTTTTTTATAAGAGAGAATTAGCATTGCCAATATTGCCATTATACGTGGCCATGCTGCCAGTCTTTTGGGAACCAGTAAACGATTATGCGGTGAAACTTTTTGATGCTTGTATCTAAAAAATGTAAATATTCTTTAAATTATTGATATTTTAATTAATATTTTAAATAAATTAATTTATTTATTTAATATATATTTGGCTCAAATATTTAGACCGAATGCACCGAATGACTGAAAATATAAACACTGGGCATTATCTATAGAGATCCATAGATAACACAATCCTTCAAGATTATATTCGGAAGCCCTCAATTCATCTAATGTACATAAAGGACTACTGAAGTCATTACTTTACAGATATAATATAACTGTGATATAATTTAACGACGAAATTTAAGAGAACCAAGCTATGTTTAGTAAATGGTTCTTTTATGGACATTCGCAACCTCTAGTGGTCGTTATGGAAACGTAGTAGTAGATATCTTTTAATCCGAAATTCCCAAGTGGCTAAAAATAAGTCTGTCAAAATATGTGAATGCTGTACCTACCATTTTTTTAGTACTTTTACGTGTATTTATTACATGTCATAATAAATATGAGTACGATGACACACACATAAACAAAAACACACACACGTACACACACACACACACACTATGGCTAGCAGTTGTTTCATGTTTTGTTTTGCCATAAAATACATCAAGACAGAACAATAATTTGTAGGATCATTCACAAGTTGTTCATATTTAGTCGGTCCCAGTTGTTTTTATAAGATAATAGTCGTAAAGGTTGTCTTGCCAGTCCCCAACCCCCACTCGACCAGCGTGAGGGCGTATGGCCTTAACCCTCTCCTGAGAGGAAACCCGTGCGCAGCAGTGGGACGTTATGGGTTGTTGTTGTTATTGTAAATAAATAATAAAAACAATTTATTTAACTGTGAAAGGATATTCCATCCTGATTTTTTCTTTGCATTACACACTGCCGCGAGATCTTTTTCGTTTTTTAATTATTATTATTAACTTTGGTAAGTACCTACGTGTTCTATAGGCTGCATCTAGTTTTGTATTCTAATCTGAGGTTTATTTTTAGCCTTCGCTTCAAGCGCTTGAATATTTAAGTGATAGAAACTGCGTAGTAGCGAAGTATTTTTATTATAATTTACTATAAAAATATTCGATATTAGTTTCCGTTCTGAACGAGTCGGATATTGTGTCTGGAATGGAAAATTCCTAATTTAATTTCACATGTAGCTCGCCTATGTTTCGGAATTTAACTAAACGTTCTGGTACTTACATTCTAATGAACCATGACTAAGGGGATGTAAGGGGACAAACCAAGAACTTTCGCCCCAAGTCAGCCTCACCTGCACGCGGTACATCCTGCTGAACAACAAACGAGGCTCTGGCGACCGACCGATGGCGGTATATCCATCCCAAAAGGCGTGGCTAAATGCAATAGGCTGGTGACGGGCAGCAGCGTCACCAGTGCAAAAAGCTATGCTCTGCGATCACCAACCCGCCTGCCCAGCGTGGTGATTATGGGTAAACCCTCCATGAGCAAGCAACAAAAGCCACGGCCCCCAGTTCCCGGTAGTCCCGCTATTCCTGGTCATGGTGGCGACCAAGGTAACGGCGGGACAGGGGGTGCTAAGAATCCCCGGGTTACGGAAGGCCACCACAACCGACTGACCCTGGCAACGTATAACGGCCGCACGTTACGGCTAGACTCGCATATGGCACAACTCGAGGTGGAACTTGGGAAGATTAGGTGGCACATATTAGGGCTATGTGAAGTCCGAAGAGAGGGGGAGGACACCATAACCCTCGACTTAGGCCACCTTATGTACTTCCGCGAGGGAGACCAACAATCCCAAGGTGGCGTTGGGTTTCTGGTTCACAAGACATTATCTGACAACGTTGTGGAAATATCCAGTGTGTCGAACAGGGTAGCGTACCTCATTGTTAAGCTCACCAAAAGGTATAGCCTCAAGGTTGTGCAAGTGTACGCACCGACCTCGTCGCACTCGGATGACGAGATGGAGGAGATATTCGATGATATATCGAAGGCCCTCCACTCCACTGCCAAAACCCACTACAGCGTTGTTATGGGAGATTTCAACGCCAAAGTGGGAGTACAAAATTGCAGCGAATCGGTAATAGGATCCCATGGATTTGGAAGCAGGAATCATAGGGGGCAAATGCTCGTCAACTTCCTCGAACGAGAGGGGTTGTTCTTGATGAACTCTTTCTTTAAAAAACGGCCCCAAAGGAAGTGGACGTGGCGGAGCCCCGACGCTATGACCAAAAATGAGATCGATTTCATCATGACGGACAAAAAGCATATATTCAGAGACGTCTCAGTGCTCAACAGGTTTAATACCGGCAGTGATCACCGACTTGTCAGAGGCTCTCTGAATATCGACTTCAAGGCTGAACGTGTCCGCTTGATGAGATCTAGGCTCCGACCAACTCTGCTCCAAGCCACGATTGGATCTGAAATATTCCAGTCAAATCTGCAGAACCGATTCGCTGCCATGGAAACCACAAGAGACGTTGACCAGAAACTCCATAATGTGGTTCGGATCATCAGGGAAGAAGGTTCGAGATTCTGTAAAATGCAGCGTAAGAGCGGGAAGTCAAAGCTTTCAGAGGGGACTCTTAGGTTAATGAAGGAACGACGTGAGAACCCACCTGTCACTTCGTTGGGAAAACGGACTCTGAACCGAGAGATCAGCAAGCATGTAAGACATGACCTCCGATGCTCCAATACTCTTTTTATTGAAAGAGCGATCGAGCTGAATCGGGGGTCAAAAGTGTTCGTGCAATCTCTCGGAAGAAGCCACCTGACGAAGTTGACCACAGCAAGTGGAGTAGTCGTTACTTCCAAGCCGGCCATCCTCTCGGAAGTGGAAGGCTTCTATTGCGGTTTGTACGCTTCGCATGCATCTCGACCTGATCCCGAAAATGAGGATCCTAGAGCCAAATTAACACGCCACTACACCGAAGATCTGCCTGAAGTCAGCATTGACGAAATCGAGATGGCTCTTGGACAGCTGAAAAATGGAAAAGCCCCGGGAGAGGACGGCATTACAACAGAGTTGTTGAAAGCTGGAGGTAAGCCCGTACTGAGGGAGCTCCAAAAGCTTTTCAACGCTGTCCTGTTCGAAGGGAGAACTCCAGAGGCGTGGAGTAGAAGTGTGGTCATTTTGTTTTTCAAAAAGGGTGACAAGACCAGGTTGAAGAACTATCGACCCATTTCCCTCTTAAGCCACGTCTATAAGCTGTTTTCAAGAGTCATCACGAACCGTCTTGCGCGAAGACTCGACGAATTCCAACCACCGGAGCAGGCTGGGTTTCGGAGCGGATATGGCACCATAGACCACATCCACACAGTGCGGCAGATTATTCAAAAGACCGAAGAATATAATCAGCCCCTGTGTCTAGCATTTGTGGACTATGAGAAGGCCTTTGACTCGATCGAGATCTGGTCTGTTCTGGAGTCCCTGCAGCGTTGCCAAGTAGACTGGCGATACATCCAAGTGTTGAGATGTCTCTACGAGGCCGCCACCATGTCCGTCCAAGTACAGAATCAGCAAACAAGGTCCATACCATTGCATCGAGGAGTGAGACAAGGGGACGTTATTTCCCCGAAATTGTTCACAAATGCAATGGAGGACTTGTTCAAGACGCTGCACTGGAAAGGACGTGGCATAAACATCAATGGTGAACACATCTCTCACTTGCGATTTGCAGACGACATCGTCATCATGGCGGAGACGCTGCAGGACCTACAACAGATGCTAAATGACCTGGCTGACTCTTCTGTATGCATCGGCCTACGGATGAACTTGGACAAAACCAAGGTCATGTTCAACAAACATGTACTACCGGAACCGGTTGCGATACACGGTACCGTTCTCGAAGTTGTTCAAAAATATGTGTACCTCGGGCAGACTTTGCAGTTGGGTGGAAACAACTTCGAGGACGAGGTGAACAGGAGAATTCAGCTGGGTTGGGCGGCGTTTGGGAAGCTTCGTCGGGTCTTCTCATCATCGATCCCACAGTGCCTAAAGACGAAAGTCTTCAACCAGTGCGTCCTACCCGTCATGACATACGGAGCCGAAACGTGGACACTCACGGCACGGCTGGTCCACAAATTCAAAGTCACGCAGCGTGCAATGGAGAGGGCTATGCTCGGAGTTTCTCTAAGAGATCGTATTAGAAACGAGGTAATCCGGCAGAGAACTAAAGTTATCGACATAGCCCACAGGATTAGCAAGCTGAAGTGGCAATGGGCTGGCCATATTAGCCGCAGGACCGACAACCGTTGGGGTAAACGTGTTCTTGAGTGGAGACCGCGTCTCGGCAAACGTAGTGTAGGACGTCCACAGGCCAGGTGGAGTGATGATTTGCGCAAGACGGCTGGCAGGAGCTGGATGCGAGTAGCCGAGGATCGAACTAAGTGGCGTGCAATTGGAGAGGCCTATGTCCAGCAGTGGACTGCGATAGGCTGATGATGAATGAACCATAGAGTGTTCGCACTAGAAAGGGCAATACATTGGTTCTGTGTCTGTTAGATGTTTTTTGTTTGTAACAAAATCAGTAATGTATTTCTACTTTCGACGTTCAATACATAAAATCTAAACAAAACCTAAGGTTAAGTCTCCCCTTATTTATAAGCAGAAAACACATCTTCGCAGAAGGTACATTCTGCCAAAGAAAAATCAGCTCTCGTTCCTCAGGACGTACAGTTAAGAGTTTATCTAGAAAATCGTTCTATCATTATTCTTTTTTTTTTTTTTTTTTAACGTGTGGAAATCCCCGCGGACCGTCACCCCGTCGGGGGTTACGGCGGGGTGGTGTGTCGGACTCGAACCGACTAAAACCACACGGTGTGACCCTCTCTGCGCCTTTGTATTGGAAGGAGTCCAGGGAGGGGATTTCCTTCTGGACTCCAACCGGCGCCTGCCCGCACTGTTGCGGGCACCATCTCACAATTTACTCTCTAATTAGGCAACGTCCGGTCACATGTCACGGGGCGGTCCGTCGCCCCCTCGCGGTTGGCCTCTACTGCGGACGAACGGGAAACCCGTCCCCCCCATCCGCGGCCACTCTCAGGGCGGCATGAGACGCAGGTATGCGCGCCTCCGCCGCCCGGGTTCTATCATTATTCTATCCTAACCTTTAATTGTGACTGATTTTATCTACTAAGTATTGATGTAGGTATCGCGTGTTTATCAACGATCGTGACAAAATTATCGATACGTATCGTACTCCAAGCGGTCCTATTGGGTTCCCTTGATTGGCCACTAATGTCGACAAGATATTAACCTCGATATATGTGGGCAATTCTAATAAATTATTATAAATCATGTATTTGAATGTTGTAAAAAAAATTAAAAGAAGGATTCAGGAAATAATGCCTTGTGTTTGTTTAGAGTCGATTTTATTTTCATTTTCGATGTATAATATTGCATTTAGTTAGCAATTGAAGTTAGCTCACGGATTTCTAAATCACTCGTAGGTGAAAATAATTTTGTACATTTATTTTAAAATAATGTAATTTATTTATTCATTACTAGATCTCCTTGAAGTGTAGCAAGGTTTTCCTTTGAAGAGTCTTTTATACCATTTCATTGATACCTCTACTAGAACTTTTCAAATAAATCTAAATTTGACAGAAAAAATGAAAATAAAACCCGAAAAAACGTACAACAGATAAAATATATTCACAAAACATTCTACATTCAACAGGTATCGAAACATCAATAAATTATATTCTTTCCTTTTCATATTTTTTAATTCAATATTTTATGTACGCACTAAGCTCTTAATTCTCACTGAAGTGTGAAAAGCATATTACACTATTTTATTAACTTATTTATTTACCTACACGTGTAATATATTATAATTCCAGACTTCAAAGAATATTACCTAAACATTTACGTGATAATGGGCTTGACGTGTAGGTAGATACTTATGTTTTTTTTTTAAAGTCACGGCACAAACATACAGCATAACTGCCTATTCCCGTAACGTGTATCATTATTTCCGCGAAGAATTTATCTTAGACAAATGTCTTGTAGTTGAATGGTCGTGATTTCGTGATGAATGATAAGCTCATGTGTTGTTATATGGTTTTATATACGCATAGTATGTTAACGTAGTAAGATTATCATATAAAGTACATTGCATGTTCTACCAAATTCAATGGTACTATATTATTAGATTCCAAAGACTATGGTTAAATTCTCTAAGTTAGATTCCAAATTAATCCATGTGGAATTTGATTCAATCTGAATCTCCAAGCTGAATGTTTTGACAATACCTTGTTAGGTACTTTTACTACAAAAAGAAAGTCTGAATCTTGATGTTGGCACAATTCAAAAAAGCGGCCAAGTGCGAGTCGGACTCCCCATGAAGGGTTCCGTATCAGCAAGTAACATCATGTAAAACTTCTTGTAGTTCGTTGTAACTTGGATCGATGTTTTATAATAGTGTATTGATTGAATGAATGAAGGTAAATTGTATTTTACGATTTATGACGTATTAAAAAAAACTACTTACTAGATCTCGTTCAAACCAATTTTCTTTGGTAGTTTGCATGATAATATACAACATATATTTTTTTTAGGTTTCTCACTCTCTTATTTTAGAAGTTACAGGGGGGGGGACACATTTTTCCACTTTGGAAGTATCTCTCGCGCAAACTATTCAGTTTAGAAAAACACGATATTAGAAACCTCAACATCATTTTTGAAAACCTATTCATACACGTATCGGTTTGATGAAAAAAATTTTTTTGAGTTTCAGTTCCAAGTATGTATTGTATTAACCCCCAAAATGTATTGTTTTTTTTTCTGTTTTTATGTAAAAATCTTAATGCGGGTCACAGATTACATCTACTTACCAAGTTTCAAAAAGTATAGTTCTTATGGTTTCCGAAAAAAGTGGCTGTGACATACGGACGGACAGACAGACAGACATGACGAATCTATAAGGGTTCCGTTTTTTGCCATTTGGCTACGGAACCATAAAAAATGGCAAATGCGAGAAAATTGTATGGTCTGAAAAAGGTTGAATTTTTAGACCATAATAAGTTAACCCTCAAATGCCAGTCACAATATATAAAAGGAATATTTAAGTCTTAGTTTAAGAAGGTACTGCACGAAAATGTGGGATTTGACGTATTTTCAAATGAGTAGTACTGTGCGCTGCATTAATTAAATACATCAAAAGTATTTGTATAGTTTAGGTCGATCCTTGCACAAGATCTATGTAATGTTAGAATTTGAAACAGATACATATGAAATTAAAAAACGATACATATATGTTGTGTGTCAGATGAAATCTTAAAAACATTTTTCTTCGAAAAGATAGTACATTTTACGTCTAGAACAATAATTTTCATATGACAATATTTTTATTTACATCATGCAGGGTTTAGACAGTGTTAAATTTAATTTAAAAGTATAAATCTAAAAATATTAAGACTTTTCAATTTTTAACACAAACGCCTGATGCACATTGCACATTGCGCAGAAAAAAATATTGCTCTAATTAAATTACTAGGTTTGAAACTTCAAAGCAGAATGGGTGTAATTACTAATATTAATGAGATCGATTTTGTTTTGAAGTTTTTTTTAGACTTATGTCAGTATTGTATTGTGTATCATGTCTATATGTCATTGGTTATACTTACTGACAAATAAGAAAATTGGAAAAAAATCAAATTTCGAGTCGAATCTGTACAGAGTAATGCAAACGCAGAGCAACAAATGTACGAAACACAATACAAACGTACAAACGCAAATAGGTAAATATCTCAAACAGGTATGTTTAATGTTACTGTTATAATTTTAATGTAAATTCAATGTTCCGTTCACAATTATTCGTCAGTTGCTAATCAATCAATACAAGTAATCAAGTAATCAAGACGGTAGAGAACTTCAAAACGTAAATATTTACCTTTGATTATAAACATATATTTAATCAAAGGTACCTACCTACTCTTATCAAACTCACTTTATTATTAAAGGCCTATGTTTTTCAGGTTACATGTAATCTTATGGTCAAGAAAGAACTTATAGTAGAAAAGGAAAACACAAATGAAAGCAAAGCCACAATTCGGGTACTTGTTTGAACCAAGAACTTACTCACCACAACTCTCCATTTGGTTGCAACTTCAGTAATTTAAAAATCAATGGAGAATATAGAAATTGTTTTCATTCCTCCTGTTTCATAGTATGCAATATGTTTAATGCAAAATTAAGATTGGAAAATTGTTGAAAACCTAGAAACAGCAAGGAACTTGCACTCAATCAAAATATCGTGAGTAATTAAGTGTATAGGCATGGGATTCAGTGCCCTGGAGCAAGTCAAAACTTCTCTTGATATACCCTGCATGTCAGAACATTTTTATGTCAAATTTCATGCTAAAGTATGTGAACTCTGGGAACTGGCCAAAGTAAAAAGCATAGAGGAAGCAACAAAATAAAAATTTTAACTGGCTGAAAAAAATGATGACGTTAATGCAGATAGCGTACCGATGATAACAGTTGTATCTGATGCGTATTGGAGTAAGAAGTCATACAGGAAAAACTATACGACCTTTTCAGGAGCTGCAAATATCATTGGCTACAGAACTAAAAAAGTTCTCTACATGACTGTTAAAAATAAAAACTCTATGGTTTGCGGGCGAGCTCAGAAGCGCAAACTTTACTTCAAGTTTGTATTTCTGAGCATGTATGATATAAAAATTACACTCGATCATCTAGCGGTATGTAGTCAACTGCCATAGTAGAAGGCTTCAAAAGCAACTCAAGGTTTTATTTATTCTAAACACATAGCTAATGGTGATTCCAGCACCTACAAAAATATTCTGGATACCAAACCATATGCCGCACTTATTGTCGAAAAGATAGAGTGCTCTAACCACCTCCTCAGAAACTTTTGTACATGACTAGATGAATTATCAAGAAATACATGTTACCAATTAAAATGCCAAAAAATAAAGCTCCAAAACGTGCTACGCGTACGGCGATCCGTGAAAGGTGCCATAAATCACATTGATTCTCAAAATGAAAAATCTTTCGCTGAAAAAGTTATAGATTTAAAACAAGACCTTTTCAATGCACTTATTCACGTTTTCCGCGATCACAGCTCGTGCAAGTCTTATATTCGCAAGTACATCCTCATAAATAAAGGCCATCAAACTGATAAAAACGTATTTGGTGAAATAAAATCAGATCCGGTCTTTGCCACCTTAAGTACTTTTTCGATTGATTAAAAATGCCAAAAATTTTATTTTATGGCGAATAAACTATTCACTTAGACAATCATACTCAGGACGGTGTGCTGCATCTGTTGTTTCATTTAATCCCGCAATACAGACATTAGTGATAAAGACTACGGTGAAACTTGCCCAAGGCCTGATTTTAGTAAAGCCGATTTCAACTTTGCTAAATCTACGCATATGGCAAAAATACTGTTACAGCTATCCAATGAGGATCGTCACGCACTTGAACGGCGCACTGTATTAAGCTGATTCGATTGAATGGCTTCAGGAGCGGAAGCTTCTTGAAGCTAATTTTGAAAAAAAGAACATGTAAAAGGGGCTTTTTAAGATGTGGACCGGTCGTCTTTGTCTTCTTCTGAATTTCGTCAAGCACAGTGTCTTGTATATTGATATTTGCTATTCTCCCAGTGCTCGTACCACCTATGCATTCTACCTTCCGAATAACATCTGTACACTCTTATGAATACGCGGTAATCTGGATGACGCGCTGTAGGGTATCTTTCCCTATAAAGGAATGCATCAGCACTTGCGCTACTTCTACATTCACCATAAATTAAAGTGCATGTTTGCGTATTCTTGTGCCATATATTCAATACGCGGCATATTGATACACGAAACCAGTCCAGATACAAGCCAAGTCATCGTAAAATCACCAAACTAAAGTCCAAATCAGTGAGCAAAACGAAGAGTCCAATGATTTGACTCTTACTTAAAACGATGACTTCTGGCTGTTTAGCCAGAAATCGTCGTTTTAACACTGATTGACAATCACAGAGAACTGCAAAAGGAATGGGAACATGCGATACCGAACAAGTCAAGCGACGCACCAAATACTTGCCATTGCTATGTGCCATGGCGCGAGAGAGATAAGGTACAATGTAATAATAATATACTCGTCTCTCGCTCGCTTACACTGTACTTTAGTACTGAATTTATTCACCTATCTCTGTCTCATAATTAACAAAAAATTACTTCGGCCACACTCAGGTAGTAAATAGCGAAATAACATTATCACATGTCCTTTACTACACTAAAAAGGAAGAATAGAATTTTCTCTCCTTGGATTTTTCATACATATTTTTTTCACAAAAATCTCAAATTCTGTCATAATTTATTTTGATCAAATTTCATGTTAATTTTTTTCCAAAAAAGTATAATAGGCACTCATACTATTTACTACATTTCTAATAAGATTGTTTGTGAGGAATAAGATAACTTCAAAATTTGGGCAACTATTGGATTTTTTTGGGTTTTTTTTTGTACGCTGGATAGCCATATGGATTACCCATTCTTTCTGGGACACCCTGTATAGATGATATATTTATATTGACAGGAGCTGGATGTGAGAAGCCCAAAATCGATCAGAGTGGTGTGCAATGGGAGAGGCCTATGTCCAGCAGTGGACTTCGATAGGCTGATTATGAAAATGAGTAGATTCTAGAAATAATTACTTTTGAACAAAACTTCCATAAAAACGACTGAATATTTAGAAGATATGTATTACTCTGTGTGGAGCCTACTCTGTACAATTATTTTACATATCTTAGATAAAATGTTTCACGTAGGAAGCGGCAACGGTGCTGCCTAGCGGCGCTGCTGCGCAACTCTGCTCGTAAATACCTAAACTCGACGTTTTTTGTTCGCGCAGCACACTCTTAAAAAAAAAACAGTAGATGTGAGAATTATGCATCTATAGAAATTTCAATTCAATGTATAAAAAGAGAATTGTTCCATTTAAAAGAAACGAGGTCCACGTCACTAGTAAAACTGTCAGTGTCATCGAAACGAGAGGGTCCGTTGACACCTGTCAGAACGTATCAGTCTACGTGAACAAACTACAAGCAAAAATAGGAAGAATAACTTATTATTGAGTTTTAATTATTGTAAAACTAAAATGAAAGGACAATGGTGGGTATGGAATTTTTGTACCGCCTGGCGTATCTCATGGTAGGGATTATTTTTGTGTTTATTAGGCTGCGAATATCACCTGCAATATTTTTATTTTATTTAAGAACTTTATGCACTGTGAGTACTGCCTCGTTGGTCTAGTGGTTAGCGTATGCGATTGCTAATCAAGAGGTCTCGGGTTCAAATCCCGGGTCGGGCCAAAAAGGGTTTTTGGGATTTTCTTAGGAAATTCCTAATAGCTGCCCGGAGTTTGGAAGTTTGGCGGTGATTCACGCCCGTGCCTCGGAGAGCACGTAAAGCCGTCGGTCCCGGTTGTCATGAACACCTATGGCAATCGTTATTGGGAAGTCAGTGCCCTCAAATATACTGACAACTAGTTGAATCTTCGAATTTCAGTTCTCCCTTTAGGGTTGCGGAGGTCCGATGCAAGTCGCTCCGTGGAAAAACTGAAATTCAGGTAAAACCGGTTGAACTAGTAGCCGACCCCTTAATAAACTTGGGATAATGGCTAGGAGGATGATGCACTGAGAGTACAATGGCGGACTTAATGCTATAGGCATTCTATACCAGTCTACCGTGAGTGGTGAGGAAATTATTGTGAAGGTGCAATTTGATTGGGGTATTGTTAAACAGACATAGTTGAAATCTCAAATTTTTAGAAGCTTGCGTTAGAAAGTTAATTGAATTGTAGTTTAGAATGAAAAACATAGGTCAAAATAAGTAATCATTGGTTTCAACAAGATGGCGTAATTATTATTTATTTTTCTTTGAAATTTAAATTATTCAATGAGCATTTTCTTGATTCGTCAATAAAATGTTTCTCTTCTATTAAAACACCAGTGAGCTCTTTCATAAATATCGATACAAGTACTAAATCGCTTTTATATTTGATTTATTATATTATAGAATGGAATAGTATTAAATATTTTGGACAATTGACACACAATGCCATCTAGTTTTCTAAAAAAGTGAACGATAAGCATATTATATCTATCGTGTATAGAAAACGTATGTTTATGTTTTGTTCAGCACTTGTACAATCTTTTTGAGCAGTATTAAAATTCTTTCAGCATACTTCTAAAATATGATAAATAAATGAAAATAATTAGAATGATACACTTAATAAATGGTATGATTAACATAACCATCCATTACAATATTGTCATCGGTACAGGATCTGTCATTCTCCTTTCTTTGAAACAAATAGTGTATTTTTACAAATTACAGTCTTTCTGATGCAGTGGAGAAAATAAGGCTGCTAATTCTTTGAATTAAATTTTTAAAATAGCGAATTAATTCATTTGAAAATGTGTTAAAATATTTTTAGGTATTTTAAATTACTCCCTTTATCCTCACCTAGCTGCCCGTGAAATTCCAGGTCCAGCCTTCCTTGAGTTAGCCCGGACAAATGGACAGACAGACAAAAATAAAAGTACAATATAGTCATGCATATATGCATTAAGTGAAAAACTGTCAATTTGAAGTTATAAACAGACACTTTAATTTTATTTACTTGCACGATTGACCTTTAAAAACATAAATGACATATCACTTATCATACACTGCTTTAGAATCCGTGTGACAGTCATGATTGACTGCACACCGACAAAAAGTCACATTTAAAAAAGTAGAATAGTTAACTTCACATCATCATCCTTCGTAAGAGAATTAGATAAGAATTAAATACATACCTTCTAATAAGAAGGTGTTTGAAATATCTTCGTGTCTTACAAAAAAATTCCATAACCTCTACGGGGATTTCATGATATAAACAGCTTATTAAAGTAACACAAAATTATATGGGCGCATCCGACAGTTGAAGAGATATTCAGCCATGTCTTTTCATAGAACGTAATAAGGAAAAAATGTACCCAAAATAATATGTGTCTACTAGTTATAGTGTTTATGTAAACGGAAAATGTCATTTGAAAGGTATAGGTTACGTCAGAAATGTTTACAAACACTAAATCGGACGATAACAATATGTCTATTTATAGATTAAATACGCTGATACGAGGGTAGATTGATGTTTTTCAGATGGTGGGCGTTAAGTGCGCGTTTATGCGGAGACTACGACGTAGCTTTACAATCGTCGTTTTTTAAATGTACAAGGTGCCAAAACGACTCTACTCTGAGTGACGGAAAGCATGAGTCGAACCCAAGGATGGTGGTCGCTATCCTCAATGCGAACGTGGATAATGAATTATGGCGGCCTAGTGAGATGCTTTTTCACGCCCTATTTAAAGGACCCGGGATCATATTTGGAGGGGAACACGTGAGCCGGTGGGTAATGATGAGATCTAGGTTTTGACCGATACTGACGCCTACAGTACAGTTTTACAGCGAGATTATTAGATTGTTGTACTAGTCTACACGAGGGCGCAATAGCTGCTGCATATGCTGAATTTTATATAAAAAAAGAGATTCGGTCGTTTAGATAATAAATGTAAACATTTACCTAGATTTACTTGCATATTTACCCATTGAAATAATATAACCGGTCAGCGGTCATTAGACTAAACAAATAATATTCTACTACCTATTTTGAGACGTTCGTACTATTTATATTATGACACTTATAAAGCGATAGAGGTTATTTTTTTGTAAATACATTACAATATCATAATAATACATAAAATTCGTTCTTTTGTCCCTGTGTGATAGAAAAATGACAACTGTTGGTGATTAAGTGAACGATTACAGTAATCTAGTATCGGAAATGTTTAGATGTCTATCAGTAGCCATTAAATAAGCAGCCATAAAATGGTTTTTTGATTACTTTGTCTGCATTTAACCTTCACGTATCCGATTTAGTGAACTGATTTTCATCTTTGAATAAACATCATTCTCTTTAATTGACGCAAATAGAATCTGCTTCTAGTCTTTGCCAATAGAATTTACTTCTTATAATAATTGAACTTAAGTTGCAAATATTTTCACTGATAAATGACATTAGAAAGATTTGTCAGTGATTTTCCATAGAGCAGAATTAAGGTCGCTTTCCATTGCCTGCCATTCTACCGATATAATCCAAAGACCGGTGCGTGAATGAAGGACATTGATAGAAATTGTATCGTAGTAACATAAGTTACTCTGTATAAATATGTATTTATCACAATTTCGAATTTGTTTGATCAGCATTTTTACAAAATATTTACGCCTGTATATTCTTGTGGGAGTAGTAAGAGGTGTATATCATCCACATTTTACTATTTATATATTTGATCCCTTCTAATTGGGAAAAAATTACAGACCCCGTGCTGCGGATTTGGGGCACGGTAGTGCTCCCGCCAAGTGGTGATTTTCTTGGAAGAAAATGTCTAGGTCCCCATTTAACCCGGGACTTCAATAAAGTCGCAAAACATTATATGAAAATTTCCGTCAAAATGGAATTGGAAATACATTATATAATTTAGCTTTCATTACTGAAAGAAATTATTTAAATCTAGAATGTCTCATGAAAAATAAAAATAGAAGATGTCATGACTTATAATGTACCTATATATAAAAAACATTTGAATAAATTGATTACATGACTGTATAATGTCAGTACAATCTGATTGGAATTATCCAAGATCATCAATTTACAACTTATACCTACAAAACATGGATAAGTAGGTGATTGTAAATTTCCATTGCCTAAGTTTACCAAAGTCTTTGAATGCAAAACTGATCATTATTCAAGCCTTAAGGCTAATTAATCTGCGGATGACTAGAACACATTATACGAGCTATAGATATTAGTTGACAAAACTCTATTTTAATTTTGATGACTATTTACCTACAAACTACATTTTTAAATGAAATGACGTCAAATATACATCTGAATGAGTTAGCTAATGCTCAAATGTAACATGCATAGATTTTAATAGTGAAGGTTAAATTCCTCTGCCTCATCAACAATCTAGTATAACTATTGTTTCATTACCAACCATATTTTTCGAAACATAGTTTAAATACCGTAGGCCTTACCTTATCCTATCTATTCCTTACTACTAAAGAGGATACTTTAATAACTATCCTCTTTAGTAGTAAATAGTTTTCTAGTGTCTGCACATAATTGTGCACTAGAAAACCGTTTAACAACTGCAAAAGGTTTGCTTTACATTCCTACGTATACATTACGTTATGATAGGCCGTCGACTTGACATTACAGCCAAATTCTCATGCCATTCCAGCGAGCGTACTCGGAACGGCAACGTCGCAAGTCGTGGCCGCAAGATGGCGGGCGCGCGGGACGAGGCAACTAGCAACAGGCGCCTCAGCCACGTGCTAAACGGCCTTGCCACTACCGTGGAAGCTTCGCGCCTTTTTTAGATAATAACATCTAATCACCAAACTGCTCGATTTATGTAACGAAATATGGTTTAAATTTATTTTTAACTCAATGTTTTCATCTCTTTTATTTTATGTCATTGCTTCGCAAATGTAGTGTTTAGTAAACATTTACGGGTTATTTACACGATTCTGTTACGAAAATTTATATCCGTTTGTTTGTAAACATTTTCACAAAAACAGGTTAGCAATTGACCTTTTTATAGATAGTTATTTAAAAATAGTGTTTTACAACTATTGAGCAAGTTTCACAATTCTTATTACTTTACTGTTAGGGGAGGGAAACCCAACAACTAGTAGGTACTCTACAAGTCTGTAGGTATACCAAATACATTTTATAACAACAGAATACATTATAAAACTTGCAGGTAATGTAAGTTCTTAATAACCTCGAGAAAGGTCCGACCTCAAATCCAGCTTTTTATATTCAACATTTTTTGCTAATGCTGTTTATAAGTTTATAACAAAAAAATCATATAACAGGGACGCGTACCGTTAACTAATGTAGTGCACAGTGATTATTGGATATGTTCTCTATTACATCATCAGGGAAATAGGGCACAGTAATTCCTACTTCAGTCCCGTGGCGAGCGCGAAGGTCACAAAACGTTAATGACTTCCGTATGGAATCCTATCTACATATATAATTTATATGCGGCGACTGTTAGCCGCTAAACTACCAGTGTCATATAATGTACCTACATGTACGAGATTATTATGAAATATCAAACAAGTATACTACTACGTTATTTTTAAAATTGTACTATTTAAAAGTTGCTCAGACTTATGATAAGATTAATGCAGTAGGTATTGGAATGTATTCGGAAAAATTTAAAATTATATTAATAAGCATGTATATTGAAGCAGAAAACTTTAACTTTGTGCCATTCAACAATGGTGCAGTGCCGCTGATTAGATAAAAATAATCTAAAACGTAGGTACCTATTAAGATTACTTTTACGAATGTTTTTACACCTAAATGGAATGACCGATAATATGACTTCCAAAACAGAAATTCAATACAATATAAATCATCATCTCTCTACCCTCTTCCCAAATTTATTTGGGGTCGGTGCAATGAATTTTCTTCTTTCATTCTTCTCTATTACTCGTCAGTTCACTGTTTATTCCTTTCCTGGCCATATCCTCTTTCACGCAGTCATTCCATTTTTTCTTTGGTCGCCCTCTGCTCTTATATCCGTCAACTTATTGCTCCTCTCTACGCATCACATGTCCATAGCAGGATAATCTCTTGCTTCTCAACTTTTCATTCAATCAATCAAAATTCAATACAAGTATGTAAATAAAATTAAAACAACTAAGAACACAAGTAGTAGAGTCACGCTGTCTTCAGCACGAATTGACCGGCTCGACCCGAAGTACTACCCTCACTAAAGTGACAGCATTCGTCTTTCGTTGGTGAGTGTCAGACAGGAGGGCCAATCATACATATAGGCCCAACAACAGAACTGAAGACTGAAGCCTGATGCTGGGGAGTACTTTAACGATAATGATTGCGAAATACTACAGACTTTACTACAATCACATAAAAAATCAAAAATATAAATGTAAAATTAGATTAAATATCATCAAACCACTTTCAAAAAATATAAAATAATGTAATTGTTTTTGTTTCAGGTAATTATTGTCACGGATCGTAACCTAACTATTGTTGAACATAATTATGTGAATATAGAACAAGCATGGTAAGAAGAATTTCATTTAACTTACACATTACTTAAAAAACATATTTTATTTAGCATCTCAATTTAATAAAAGAACAACAAAAATTGCTTCATTTGAAAAGAACATTGAAAAAGCAACAGATAAGGCTCTGTGGTATGCCTGTTTTATAATTAGCTAGCAAAATGACAGGCCACTATGCTATCTATGACTATGCCCAGCTGTGGACTAAAACGGGCCGAGGATGATTATTGCTAAGACAATTAATATCCCTATGCTATGAAACCCAAATAAAAAGTAGAAAACAAACTCGTTTGTGTAAAGAGTTGAGTACTTATTTTTAAAATATTTTTTGTTAAAGCAATATTTTTGTCAGAATTAAGAGTACATATTAGCCGCCGTCTTATTTACATAGATTATACAGATTCTGTATAATCTATGTAAATAACACGACTGTTTTTTTCTGTGGGATCACCACCAAAACCGCAATTGCATCAGTTGCATGTCGAATCGCACAAGTAGCAGTAGCTTAGTGCGGGTATCGTGCGACTGAACAGGTGGATGTTGGACCAACAATTGTTCTGATATCGTAGATAACACTGTTATTACAGCTCCGTACTATTATTACACGTGTAATTACTGATATACATACGTACCTAGTATAATAGTTTACACATACTAGGTACGTAGAGGAACTGTAGGAAGTACCAAAAGCCATGTTTATGCATTATAAGGATTAACAGTAAAATCTTTGATTAAATATTGTCCTTACTGTGGTAATGTAAATTTAATCTTTTTGTGTGCATGCAATTAAACATTTATGTGTAATTTTATACGCTCTTAAAGCACTCCTGGTTGGAGAACTTCGTTTTCTTAGAAAAATGATATTTACATATGTACAATCTTAATTTTTCAGCAATTTTTAAACGTTTGAAAATTTCAAATCAATTTCGACGTCGCGGCATAATGATATATATAAAGACTACTTCAATGAATGGACTACAAACAGAATAATATTTTTTCAAATTGAATCAGTAGATCAGGGATTTTCACTGGCAGAAAGCTGATGACCTCATCATCATCAACAGCCTTTAACAGTCCACTGTTGGACATAGGCCTCTCCTTAGAAAGGAGGTTTTGGCCAGACGGGTTGGTATAGGGTTGGTTTCAAGTTTTCCTTCTCTTTGCATTGATGTTGTCTCGCGTAGTTTGTCCCTTCGTCGCCTTTTACGACACCCCCGGGATGAATAGGGGTGGTAACACTCTGTAATCTTAATCCGTCACCACACCCTAAGGACTAACTAAGGCTAATTTTATTTGGCTAGCTTCGTTTCACGGCGTTAACAACGACCGCGGGACTCAGCTAAAGCGAATTATTGGGCTACTTTTATTTTAGGCTAGCTGAGCCCCTCGGTGTCACCCGCGTTTGTTGTTGTACCCGTGGGCAACGCCGCGGGGCTCAGCTATCTGCCAGTGAAAGACCCGACGAAATCGGTCCACCCGTTCCAGAGATTATCCGGAAAACAAAAATTGAAAAAAAATTTTTTTTGGCATCTGTACCGTGTATACATATGCAGTTAGTAAAAAACGGTTATTTTAATATTACAAACAGACACTCCAATTTTATTTATTCGTAGAGACTAGCTTTTTTACTCGCTGTTTGTTGTAAGGTACACTCGCAATATACAAGTTTACCAACATTGGAGACCACAACGATTTATTTTTAAATCAAGGCATAAGGAACAAAGGAACAAATTATGATATCTAACGAACTGACTCAAATACCTAATAAATTAATGTAATTATAAATCTGAGTAACAGTGATTTGTAAATATCATACCTACTCTATAATTATTGTCTTATATTCTTTACTCTTTTATTTGATGTGTCAGACGTATCTAATATCTTTACGAAATATCTAATATCTTTAAACGAGCAATTCTTGTATATTTATATATTAAATATGTAAGTATAAATAAATAAATATATATTTGTGTTCTCAGAAGTGGCTCTAACGATTTCGCTAATATTTGGTATTTGTTGATATGACTTATCCCAGACATAAAGCGCGAGTTTCTGAGTTTTCATGCGGTTTTTGTCGCATTTCTTTAACATTGTTACAATATCTAAATTACTCTTGCAGTAACACTTAGTTGGTTGTTGGTTGGTACTCCAACACAGCTACTTGATAGAATAGATGGCTTTGTAACAGTAATAAATAGTAGTAACCGAGTAAAACTCGGTCGCCCAGTTTCTTTATTATCCGACTACAGCAATGGAGGGTTATTTATCTAAACATTACAATAGATACATAGAAATAAATAAAACTAAAGTGTCATTCTGAAACTAGTGTTGTTGCTAGCTGTTGAAATAAGAACTGACTCTGTCAAGTAATGTTAGTAGGAAGTTTTCTTCTCTCTTGTTAAAGGACCCATCGGAACTCGTGATTGATACATAAACTGCATACACTGTTCAACTTGATTGTCGTTAGGGATATCAGTATTTCATAATTAGTTCAAATGTACTGCAACTATTTTAGTCATACAATGTGGTTTATTAAACTAGAGGAAAACTGGTTTAGTCTGAAAAACGTTTCTTTTTATTCAGATTCTTGGAACGTAAATAGTGCATTGACGGTAATACAAATTGATATGTATTTAGAAATAATTTATTCAAATTACAACAGTTAATGCATTCTGAACATTTTTTTTTATTATTTAAGCCGACTAAAGTATCTCTATTCTGCCTGATGGAAAGCATGAGTAGAATCATAGAGTAGAGGTCACCATCCTCATTGTGAGTACAGGCAATGCAACATGATGACCTTCACTATGGCGACTAAGTAAGAGGCTGCTGATTATCGGGCCTCCGATCTCACCCTCCCAACGAAATACAACACGAATGCAATAACTTCTGTGTGAGGGCAGTACTCCCCCCATCGAGCCAGCCCATTCGATCTGAAATCAGCTTGGCTCTACTACCTAGAGACTACACTACTACCTAATTCTATGGGATTAGTTAGTAGAGTAGGTAGTCTCTAGGTAGTAGAGCCATATTATATGTACCATTTAAAAAAATAAGAATTCTCTGATATAGGACCTATGCAATAATACTATCTGCTAACAACTAAGGTCTGTAAAACCGCTTACTACAAAGCCGCTTTGATTCTTTTGTTAGCATTTAAATTAAAATACACCTTTTGTTACAAAGATCGCTTTATTAAAGTAAAATGCCAGTGATAAACTCAATCACGTAGTGCAAATTGCATAAAAACGTCGAATTAGTAGAAATTTAGAGTGCAATTAATTTCTGGTAAAATTCGTACGAGCCAGGACCGGAGCATGCATGTAAATGCATTAGTCGAATTAGTCCACTGAAGCATACCAAAAAATTCAATTTGCCTTCAACGTTGTGCAACCGAGAAAAAAATGAAGCTAGCCGGTAAAAATTATATCCATTTTTCCAGACGAGTCGGTTCGGACGGAAATAATCGGGGTGCGGATGCTTCTCCAAATCGGATTAGTGTTCGCCTTATACGGACTCATTAATAAGCATCCTCAAGATAAAAAAATTAAGAAAGAATCAAGGATTATCGCTTACTAAAAGCGAGCGAACAACCCAACGAACCTCGCTCAGAAAATGTCATAAATGTCATTATTTTTGATTATTAGAAATGTTCTTACAATAAAATGTATTAACAGTATTTTTCGTAAGTTCCTAAAACTCAAAAACCAACTCAAATTTAGATTTTCAGAAATGACAGTATCTACTTTTGACAACCGCAATGTGCCACAATGAAGCTTGGTAAGAAACGGCTAGCATTTATAGTAAAGTGAGCAAGCAAAGCCTTAGGTGTCAGTACCTGGGTGGGTAACCCCTAGTGGTGATGATGATACTATGAGCGTCTCCTCAGTCGGTCCTAGATGTTATATAACAGTCGTGAAGCATAGTTGCAAGCCTTCGGGTGGCTTCTTAAAAATATCCAACAGTAAGATTACGTAGCCATAGCCAGTCCTAAATTCGCATTCGGTCAGCGTGGGGATGTATGACCTTAACCCTCTCCCGAGACCCGAGATCAGCAGTGGGAGATAATGGGTGGTTGATAATGATGCAAGCGAACTAATAAAATTATACATATAGGAAGTATTCATATTATATTATATAGTGCATACAATCATCATGGTTATCAAGCGGTACCTTCATTTTTTTACATTTAACAATAGTCCCACACGCGGAAATGTTTTAAGTTAATTCAAAAAAACCTTCAAGGTTGTCAGCGACCGCCAAAGGGCTACATAACCAGTATATATTAAACAAATTAAAATAGATTATACAAAAAAATATTGATATAAGGTTCAGGGATTTTTTAATACATATAGGAAATGTCTGTTTTTTAGAATACAAATTTTGCCTTTTATTACTTATTAGGTATTAGTGTGGTTTTTGTTTCATTTAATTATTTAAGGTCTTTGTATTTTATTAAAATTACCTTTTTTAATTTTTTTTAAATTACCTACAGTGTAAAACTATTCTGGTACATGACGTGCCGTTGGGTGGACATGATGTTGGGTTCCGTAGTTACAAGTTACAAATGGCGACTTGATGTAAATAATACTGTTAGATTTGTTGGACTTTAGAAAGGAAATTTTGTCCCATAATAACCCTTTTGGACAGATTGGATGGTATTGGGTATATTGATTCAAGTTTTGCTTTTGTTTTCTCAAATCAAGAGATTATTTAATTTGAAATCTTAAGACGCCAACGTTGTCACTGATAAAGATATATATTTAATATAGAAAGAAAATACATATTATTATATTATACGCAGTCTGCACAGTGTAAACTAGTGTTAAGTGTTTAATATCACTAAATAATAGTTTAACTCATATACTTGCTTATGTAGTCTTGTGTTTGTAGAACACACACAATAAATTACATATATGTGAACACACTAGATTACAAAGGTCAATGGTTAAATCATCTTCTATAATTCTTGTTGATAACGTTATCAACAACGTACACATACATACAATATGTGTTTATCAATATATTATATGACAGCGGTTCTAATACTCTATTTTTATTATATAGTCTCCGGTTATTGTTGTAATCGCGACCAACGCTGCGGAACTAAGCTAGTCTCATTATATAGTCTAAGTTACTCCTTAGGTCATTACTTTTCTGTCAGTGAAAGTCCCGTCAAAAACGGTACTGCCGTTCCAAAGATTACCCGAACACAGGCGGACTAAAATTTTATAAATTGCGCTTTTGGTGTAACTAAAACATACAGACCCCTCCATTTTATTTATTTGTATAAGTAGATCTAGTTGAAACCACAGATACTCTGTAAAACTTCAATCTGTTGCCTTAATAGCAACTTATTTGTAATCACTGAACTCGCTAAACTTCTGTCAAAGTAGGGCATTGTATATTTTCTAATGTCAATTCTTTCTCAAATAATCGACAGTTGAAGACACGTGAGTACTTAAAACGCGTTTAGAGTTAAGGAGAACCAATGTCAGCTTCATAGGTACATGTAAACATTTACTATTCCTTTTATAGCCCAAGTATCTATACTTAGCTGTTTGTAGTGCTTGTACACATACCTATTGCCATTCGATTCTTTCTTTATTTATATGGCTGCAAAAATATTCCTGCTTAAATAAATAGCTGGTCATTGGAGCTACCCGCGGACCACAGGTAGTTAATTTATAAAATCCGAAGAAAAGGACCATTATATATCTGCGTTGGGTATATCTATAAGTCAACCTGCATTCGGCCAGAGAGTCCAGTAGTAGGACGTTATGGGTTGTTGATGTTGCGTATATATGACAAATGAAAAAACTACTACTACTACATACTAACAAATAACTACCTCTTTGCCGAGATTCAAATCACGTGTCGGACCAAATATTTCTACAATATAAAAATATATGTTTTATACTTTTTTAATATGTATACAACGTATTTTTACACAAAAAAGTATGTTTATGTATCTCTATCAGTTCAGACTAGTACCCATAATACAAGTTCTGCTTAGTTTGGCGTTGTCTGTAAGATGTCCGATATATTTATTTAAGTAGTATATAGATGGCGTTGTGTGTAAGATGTCCGACATATTTATTTAAGAAGGCTAGAAGAAAAGTCATTTTTAAAAGTCTAATTAAACTTTTTAATCAGGGTAATAAAGCATAAATATTTTTTTATTTTCACCAACTTACTACAAATGCTTTTTTCTCAAGTATTCGAGTTCAACGACTTGAAGGTACTTGGGACCTAGGCACGATACCCAGGAATGCCAACCGCATACATTAACTAAAGATATTATGCAGTTGAAGCTATAAAACAGATCCCTTGACGTTCCAAGGATTTTTACCAAACGCGACTATATCTAAAACGGGCTTTCACCCGTGATTTTCGCGATTCTTTATCACTCTCTACCGTTTATATCACATTATAATTTTATCCTCAAGATTTATGGTGATTTTCAACATTCCTTCGCCTATTTTTACATGTTTATGTCTTAAGGGAATTCCGTTAACGGTTGTATGTCGTAAATTTTACGCAATTATGTTAACATCGACATTAAATACAATTATGTATATTGCATTATATATATATATCCATATGTACATTTCTAACTCTCATTTAGACGTTAATTTTTATAGGCCTTGTATTATTCAATAAAAATCATCCCCATTTAAGTTTTATGTGTGTTTTACGTTATTATCCTGAATCAGAAACATACGATCATAAAAAAGTAATTTGAATAATATGTTTTTGAACTACAACGATGTAAAATTCAAAATATATTGAAACGATAAAACAGATACTTTAGAAATATGTTTAACTAGCTTTTGTTCGAGGCCGTGTAAGTCGGTTATAGCGGTACTAACAACCCTCCCAAAGCCAGAGAAAACATATGGCGTAAAAGGTTCCCTCTTTGCAATTTTGTCCCCTTAGTCGAAAAACTACCTCCAGGAGATAAACTTCCCTGGCCAACCTGGAAGGCGCTTAATAGGCTGCGTACCCAGGTTGGCAGATCTGGGGACAATCTGACAAAGTGGGGATTTATACACCCAAGCGCAAATAAATGCGACTGTGGCGCGTCACCACAGACAATGGACCATTTGTTGACATGCCCCACGAGCCCAGATTCGTGTACGCTTGAAGACCTGCACCAAGCAAGACCAAACGCAATCCGCGTCGCCGAGCACTGGGCCAAAATAGTGTAAAGTGTTGCCATCCACACGATAAGAAGAAGAAGCGGTAAAAGGTAGCCTATCTACTTCCTCAAGAATGAAAGTATCTCTATGCCAAATTGCATTGAAATCGGTGCAGTTATTTAACCTTGAAAGCGTAACAAACAGACAGTTATTTCAAAAACATTTCTTTCACCTGTTTAATATATAAATTGATTTAAAGGTCAGATAATCGTGATTGATCACGAAAGTATCATCTCATTGAGTCATTGCACTCAGTTGTACTTGAAAATCTTGACAACACTGATGTTAGAGATGTTAAAAATATTCATACATATCTGAACCATGCAACTTCAATCATGCTCGCTTCCTATTAGTCTAAGCGTGATGTGAACTATCCCATCTTAACAGGGCCGGATTTAAAGGTGTGGAGGCCTCGGGGCAACAAAGGAGTGGAGGCCCCTTGGTCCCAAATTATATTCCAAATAAAATGATAAACTATTTTATTATTAATAAAACGATGAACTATTTTATTATTTAACGAACATATAAATATAATCGGAAACAAGACTTATCTAAAATTAAATTTTGGCGTTAACGAACGGAATTTTCCGAGCTGAAAGAATGTAATCATGTTTGTACAAAGTCCTGTAGGTAAAGGTACAACGCGAAAAAAAATATAAAAGGAAAAGTTGTTTACTAGTCTGAATTTGATTTTTTTTCCGAAGTCTCTATTGTGGTTGCCGCTCTTTTGAGGAGGCCCGGGGCTGTTGCCCTGGTTGCCCTCCCCTAAATCCGGCCCTGCATCTTAACACGTCAGCAAAACACATTTTAATAAACGTGATGATCGGTGAGATATTCTCGAAGTTTATCATGTGCAACAACGTGCACGAGAATTAATATATACATGTATATAACTAAGTTTTGCTCGTGGCTCTCTCAGTGTTCGCCTACGCTTCTCAAGGAACACACATGCCAAATTCTTGCGTCCAGTAGTTTCGGTTTGTCTGTCAGTCAGCCAGTAATGGAACAGTTAGATTAATTTTAGGAATGTATTTTCAATACACTAATCTTTCAAACAATCAACAATGTTTTTAAAAATTATTTAATAGACTCATTTATTGAAGAAGGTTCAAGCCATGCAACATATCGCTTAGTTGAGGAGTGGAGTATTAATATTAATACAGTTTAATGCATATTAGGAGAAGATTATAACGAATGACTGCCTTGTTGGTCTAGTGATCAGCGTATGCGGCTGCTGATCAAGACATCTCGGGTTCGATTCCCGGGTCGGACCAAATGTTTGTGTGATCCACAAATAAGTATTTCGGAGTTTGGGTGTTTTTCTATGTATAATATGTATGTATTTACAAAAAAAAAAAGCATTTATATCCGAAATATTTATTATAATACATAGGAATACATAGGAATCGTAGTCATTTTTGCCAACGTCTCCTATATTTAAGAGGCCACTTAGAGAGGTAGGTTAGGTACCCCTTAGTCATATGTTCATTTTCACCAGTTTTTAAACACCTTTGCGCTTAGATGTCTATTAAAATTTAAGGACTAACTATGTTCAGGTTGCTGCTAGTAAGAAGATGATTTAACTACTAGTCAAAGTAAAAAAATCATACCTAGTTCAGGTACCCAGGTCAGGGTTTTACGTTGACCGTACTAACTACAGGGAAAAATAAAATTATATAACAAGATATGGGACCTTAAGTACCCTAATTTGAAACGTATAAATTTCAATAAAAAAAATCGCAGGACTAATAAAATTTAGTTGCATATACAGATGATAGGCGTATCGGTATGTGTATGTGTCTGTGTGTGCAACAAATCCACGTGAGTGTGTTAAGAGTACGTGAGTCGCTCGTGCGCACTATTACTGGTGGCAAAGTCACCCCAACCTTGGCACGTTAGGTTAAGCTTACTTCGGGTTGCTGACAGCGTTTATAGATTAACACCTACTATGTATAAATTATATCCTATTAAAGGGGATATCTTGACGATTGGGTGTTAAATTATCACAGCTGTGGGTGAAGAAAAAGCAATTGGAATTGGCACTTTTATTAGCATCGAGTTTTATAGGTTTTATAAATATGTAAAATGTGTCTTGAGGCAGGATTTAGATTTCAGTTAGCTGGTTATAATATATTTTTTGATATACATACATATATGCGAGGATGAGTAGTGTTGTGAAGGAAGTAATAATAATAAATATTTTAATAAATATTTCGGACATCTTACACAACGCCATCTAGTCCCAAACTAAGCAGAGCTTGTATTATGGGTACTAGAGAACTGATATAAATACATAAACATACTTTTTTTTTGTAAATACGTACAAATTATACATAGAAAACACCCAAACTCGGAAAGAAATAAGTATTTGCGGATCACACAAACATTTGGTCCGACCCGGGAATCGAACCTGAGACCTTTTGATCAGCAGCCGCATACGCTAACCACTAGGTCAACAAGGCAGTCAATATACCCGCGTGTATGTTGGTTATCGCCTCTTAGTCTATGTATAATGTCTAAGTCTTATGTCCTTACAGTCACACTAATACCAAATTTCATTTAAATTGTTGCAGCTGTTTAGCCGTGAAAGCCAGACATGTTTACTTTCGCATTTATAAGATTAGTATGGAGAGTGCACTTTTTATCTTAAAATAAATGTTGTACGTTATGATGAAATTGTAAAAGTATTTTTTACTGTCGCAAATCGCGAGTAACACCGCGAAACGAAGCTAGTCTAATTGCCTAAGTTACTCCTTATGTGACCAGCTTTCTGCCAATATGTACAGCAGTTACAGACATTACCCGGAACAAACAGACAGACAGACAAAAATTTAGAGAATTGCTTATTTGATGTATTTACTTTCATAAGCATTTGGTAAAAAACTATGATATTAATGTTACATACACTTCAATTTTATTTATTTATATAGAAAAATGCAAAGGTACGTTTAGTTGCATTTAATCACAATAAATTAATACATTCGAGAAAAGTAAATTAATGTCTAAGACAATAAATTTGTTTCTCCACATAAATCTTATTCTAATTAAATATTTTCAAATGTAAATCCAAAATAATCAATTCCGTCCGACCTTCAGAGTTCGAACGATGAGAATCTCCTTGACAATTAAAACTAACGAATGACGTGCACGGACATGATACTGCTAAACGTAAAAAGGTACACCAAGGTGATCATCTTTGACGAGTTCAATGTATAAGTCATCAGAAATGACGGAAAATATACACATATACATTAATTTTAATTTACACACAAATTAACAATGGCGCAGGAGGAGCGTACGTGACTGTGCTTGAGGTCTCGGGTTCGATTGCCGGGTCAGATCAAATAATTGTGTGATCCGCAAATACTTGTTTCGGAGTTTGGGTGTTTTCTATGTATAATATGTATTTATTTACAAAAAAAATATGTTTATGTATTTATATTAGTTGTCTAGCACCCATAATACAAGCTCTGCTTAGTTTGGGACTAGATGATGTTGCGTGTTAGATGTCCGAAATTTTTGTCTGAAAATTAACTGTAGAATTGGAAATCGTTATTACTTACGTTAATATAAAGCTACAATTATAATCATTAGTTTTGCGTTCACTTGTAGTATTAATTAAATCAATGTCATAAATCATCTTCAGATATTGACATCTGCCCTTATCGTAGCTAGGAAGCATGCCTACGCATATACATAATACTTAATAGTTTATCACTATTATCATTGAGATATTTCGTCCAAGTTCAAACCCACGCGGCCATGCAGCCATTACAATACAATTCCAAAACGACATGTTTGACATTGAGATATCAGTAAACCTTGCGCTTGAAAAAAAAATTAATGTATTATAAAAAAACATCTTAAAAAAAGAAGTATCTTAATTCCGGTTCATTGTTATATGTATTCTTATCACCAAAACCCGTCTTTCTTGAATCCTACTAATATTATAAACGCGAAGGTTTGTATGTATGTTTGTTGCTCTTTCACGCAAAATCTACTAAACGGATTTGGATGAAACTTTACAGTAATATAGCTTATATATCAGAATAACACGTAGGCTACTTTTTACTGCAATAATCGAGATACACGGGCGAAAGCTAGGCGATTATAAAAATACATAAATCGTAGATGTCAAAATGTATCACTGTCTCCTGTCATAACTTCACAGGTTGCTATGCATAACATTAAATTTTGTCTGAAACATTTAGAAACAGTCCGTGTTACCCCCTGTACGGTGACTGAGTATATTATCTAACGTCGTCCCACGCTATCATTTTTCTAAAACGTCAGAATCAGTTCTTTTCTGTACACTTTTCATTGTTTAATGAGCACGTTTTATTTATATATTATTGCTGGATTCTTTTTAAGAAACTTCTATGCATCACTTGATTTATTCTTGAAATTTAACATATTTTTGCTGTAAATAAATAGATTCGGTATTACTAGATCATAATAAGGTTAATACTATGCAAATTCTTTTTCTATGCAAACCGTACTTTTCAAATGACAGCTGTCAGAATAAGGTCATTGACATTCATTTTTCAAATACCATTTGTACATAAATCGTAATCGAACACTACTAGCAAAAAGGTTTATTTTTTATTATATTTTTGTAATTAACCGACTTCAAAAAAGGAGGAGGTTCTCAATTCGTCGAATTCGAATATGTATTTGAATATGTGCACTATAAGTATCGTTTATAGAAATGCAAGTGCTAAATTCAAAGGACTCTTCTAGAACGTACCTAGTATTAAATCGATAAAAATAAAATATACATTAATGCTAATTTCGTGCATTTATAAATACTTAATGTCATTGTAAAGTGAGTCACTGACACGTTAAAAATTCATTCAATTCTGATTCAAAAAGTATAAATTTCCAAAAATGTATCACCGACTTCTATTCACTTACGTGATGATGAATAATAATAATCTGTATTCATCATTCCTTCATTTTCATCTTTAGGGTTTTTCTTCAAATTGGCATGAAACCAAACGAGAAGTATACCTTTCCATAAATAATATTTTAATAGGTATGTCAATGACGACAAGTTCTGAGGTAGCAAACATGAAAAAAAAAACGCATTGAGTATAAACTCATTTATTTCAAAGTCAGTTTTTAATATATTAATATTTAAAACTTAAAAACGATTAATATTAATTTGTATTCTAAACTGCGTGGCTTAAATAAGATTAAGAATGTAGTATTCGGTTAAGATTTTTTGCCCGCATCGCTATCCGCCCAGTCAAGGTCGTTCATTCTGAAGTTTATTTGACGATCAGTTGCCAACTGCTACTGTGTTAATCCAATGCTATTAATATGTCAGTATATTGCTATTTTATTACTTTCTACGAATATTAATTCCAATACTAAATAATTAATGACATTAAAAGCATGACTAAGCTGATACTGATACAAAAAAGACTCTTAAGAACAATCCTCAATCTAAAAGGTATCTAAATGACGTGTAAATTGGTTTTTTAAAGATAAAAATGGATTGTCATTGTCGCCGAAGTTGAAGGTGGACAAAATGAATATGGTTCAATCATGCTTTGATAAAATGAAAACGCAAACTTGAAGTATCAAAATTATTGAAGTATTAAATTTACTAGAGATAAATAAATATTCATATACATATATATTTCTAAATACATACAGACATTTTACTTTCTACCAATATTTATCTTTAAGGGGAACCGAACCCGCCACGACTTGGCAACTACTGAACTAACAGGCAATTCAAAATGGAAGAAATACTTTTGTTTTAATAACAATTTGATTTGACGAAAAAATATATTGAATGTGTTCGTCAAAACTACCAATAGCCAGTTAAAATAAATTAAAATGGAGGTTTTATTGGAATGGCGGGCATCGATTATTTCCACAATTAACATGAAGACGCCGCTTACGAATGCATCCTCATGCAACATGCAGACCAAGCTAGCCCCTATTAGCATACACCACAATTTATAATGTTAAAACAGCAGTAGATAAGGCATCTAGATTATTTTTTATTTTATTTACCAGCTGAGGTTATAGTTGTAAATTGCGGGTGAAGTCGCGGAGGAAACTAGTTTAAATAAATGCCTAAGTTAATCCTTGTGTCATCAGCTGTCAGTGAAAGTCAAGTCAAAATAAAAGTCCAGCCGGTTTAAGAAATTAGCCGGAACAAACGGACATATAAAAAATTGCTTTTTTGATGATAGTGTATATGTTTATATGTACTTTCGTGTGCATTCATTAAAAAAATATTCACTGGATAATACAAAGAGACACTTTAATGTTATTTATTTTTATAAATTTAAATTTTATGCATTATTGATATTGACTTAATGCATCACGCATTGACTACCAGTTAACCTTCGACAATTTTATGAAGAATTTTGCGTTATTGTAACTAATAAATAAATTTTGATAAAATCAATTTAGATGATAAAATACTTTAATACTATTGGTTTCCTATATTTATTGTACATGGAAAACAGCCAAACTTCGAAACAAATATCTGTTTATCATACAAACATTTAGTCCAACCCAGGATTTGTACCCGAGACCTCAAGCTCTGCTCCACCGAGGCAGTTTCTCATTCTTGTATTAAATTACAGCTTTAAAATGGTATTCATATTTATTTATAAATCACGTAGAGACGTCATTATATTTTATGAAACTCTGTAGCAATTACATTAGGATATAATATAAATTGAATATTTTCCGTATGGAATGCCATATCCGCAAGTGCTCACTCCTATTTATAGTTCACAGTCTAACAGTGGATAGCCGATCGCAATGTATGCAAATCGTCTGGTAGAGCAGGTACCGCGGAAATCTTTAAGTGCCACCGACTAATAACGAATAGGATATACGCCGGGATCCTAAATAGTCTGCTATTTAAATACGGCATCTGCATACTGCTCCTTTATAGCATCAACGTAGATCTTTATCAAAATCATTGCCATCTCATCATCTTCCTAGCCTTATTCCCAAGTTTATTTGGGGTCGGCTACTAGTTCAACCGGTTTTACCTGAATTTCAGTTTTTCCACGGAGCGACTGGTATCGGACCTCCACAACCCTAAGGGAGAACTGAAATTCGAAGATTGAACTAGTTGTCAGTATATTTGAGGGCACTGACTTCCCAATAACGATTGCCATAGATGTTCATGACAACCGGGACCGACGGCTTTACGTGCTCTCCGAGGCACGGGCGTGAATCACCGCCAAACTTCCAAACTCCGGGCTGCTATTAGGAATTTCCCAAGAAAATCCCAAAAATACTTTTTGGCCCGACCCGGGATTTGAACCCGAGACCTCTTGATTAGCAGTCGCATACGCTAACTACTAGACCAAGGAGGCAGTTGCCATCTATATAAATAAATAAAATTGAAGTGTTTTTTTTTTGTGATATGAAGTTAAAATGATTTTTTATTTAATGCATATGCAAGTAAATACGGTAATAAATCAAAAACATTTTTTTTTTAATTTTTATCTGCCTGTTCCGGTTAATCTTTGGAACGGCTGGGTCGGTTTTGATGGGACTTTCACTAGCAGATTGCTCTTGACCTTAGGAGTAACTTATGCACAATTTTTAGACTACATTACTAGCAATTAACAATAACCACGGGACTCAGCGAGTATGAAATAAAATTGTTAACTTTGACGCTAGGATTTCTAATTCTAGACTAGACAGACAGGTATTATCATATTCATGGTTTTATTTATAACCAATGTCCAACATTTTCTCTTTGATACGATCATTTTAAATTTCACAAGTGATATTTTTCTAGATTTTACTATCACCAATAAATTCTTCCAATTTAAGTTTGCACATATCTATAGTTTTAAATTTTATACGAGAATATGACAGTCGAATAAAATCGGAAGTTAGCATAAAAATTTACACGGAACCAGAATAAAACCATGCACGCGTTTGTTCAGGGTTGAGCACAATAAAAAGAGTTGCCATATTTCGCAATGTCCCAACTTGTTATGATCAGAAGGTTGAATGCGATCTCTGATTTGAAACTCGTGTTGTGATTGTGTAATCTTTTCAATCGCGCTTCTGTAATGGCCAATGAATTCCGTTCATAAAGCTTGGACAAATTTATAAAGTTTCATGGGATCATTTTAATAGTATTTAAATGGAATATGATTTGTTTATGACGTATTAAGTGTATTGACAAGTCGAGACTTTCTTTATCATTTGTTTTTTTTTTTCATGGCGATTAGGATTTGAGATATCTTGTGTGGCCAAGCCCTTACTCCGCTAAGTACGAATCGCATTTAGCGTTCTCTTTTTAAACTTAAGTCAGTTTCTTTTTGCAGTTTGTCGAAAGTTTTCCTTCCTGTAACATTTTACCGTAGAGCAGTTTTCACGGGGGGCGATCACATCGAGTTAATAAGTTCCCCTTTCGATGGCTTCTACGTTTTAAACTTTTAGGATATGAGATAACAAGCTAAGAAAGGGAGACGCCGATTTGGCTAAGTCCACTTTAAGATCTCAGTGGATTACGTTGTTGCCTCCGTTGAATTGGAAACTTTTTCTTTTCGAAATAAGCTTGTAACATTGTCAATTTTTTTTTTAACTTTTATATTAATGTAACATGACATATATAAGACTTTATTTCGTGAAGATACTGTATAACCATGGTTGACATAATTAGAAAAAATATATACGGGCAAAACCACATTTTCGTTTTTTTTTAGAAATATAAAAACAAATTCAAAAATCTGTGATTATATATAATTGTTGTACATTTTATTTATGTAAAAGTTCGGCTATGCAATTTAATATTGATATTATAGTTACAGGAAAGTTAAACTGATATAAATGTAAAATTTATACATTCTGTCCTTCTACGATTGTTTCATTCTACGAAACATTTAGAATTCGATGATCTTAAAAGTCGCCCATCTAAATGTCTCCATTTTGCCATATCAGAAAGTTAGTTGTCGAAATTTCTCGAAGTTTTCACGAAAATTCTGACGTACTTGGGCCGGGACGACAGGCGCCGACGGCAGCCGACAGCCGAATGAATAAGAGTCTGAAGCTCTACCATAGTACGCAAACTCACTACGAACAGAAATTTATTCCATCTTCGCAATTTACAAATTAAGTCGAGTTTTATTCTCATAGTTATATTGAATATTCGTGCTGCCTTAACAAATTTTTAACGTTACAATTAGACCTATTTCAACTTTATCTGACAGGCTAATTAAATTAGTAAGCCTTTCTGGTTCAGCATTTCGGATTAATTATATGAATAAGTTGGGGAGGAAGTGACAGAAAGAATGTTTATAAGGTTGGTCAATTTTGCCTATAGAATTTTTCTAATCTTAATTCAAATTTATTACGTTTAAATTTATGAATTTTATTTTGAAATTTGATAATGACAAAATTTTATTCAGGTGCACGACGGATAAAGAACTGATTATTTTTAAAGAAAATAAAAGAAATTACTTCAGTCCTTTTTACAATAAAATGGATATTGATACTATCTTGAAAAAAAATCTCTATTTAATCTTTGACATTATACATTTAAATTTCGAACACAAAGATTGCAGACAACGTATATATCATTCGGGGGAAAGGTCCTCGCAATAGTTTTATTCTCGCAATCCCCTTCCCTTTAGCGTTGCTTGACAACTTAATTTTCATGATTTCTCCATATTTCCATCCGAGCGATTGAATTTGCTTTGTGGTTTTTCTTATACGATAGTTTGTTTTGTATAAAAAATGTGAATTATTCACGCTTCTGTCACTTACGTGCCAGCCACCATTTAGGTTATAAAATATAATGACTGCGGCTTTTGATACACTTTTTTTATTTTACTGAGAAACTGAATAGGAATATGAACATTGCAAATTAATTAACAAAAATAGGTATAGTTTATAACTGCATTTGATTTCCTGCTAGGTTAAAATATAGCTTGATTGCGAATACAACTGTAACAAGCGGAAAAATTTTGGTGTCGACGAAGACTTATAAAGCCAAAGTATAAAGTTCATCCAGTGTCGAGGACAGACATCAATTACAATTATTTTAACTGTAAATTACTTGTACATGTATAATTAATGTCAATTAATATACAACTTGCCGGTTAATTTTGATTCTATTGAATATCTTGTTTTATTTGGTTGAAAATTACTCTGACTTCTGTTTTGAGACAGATGATCATATCAATCAATATTTTGGACATCTAACACAATGCAATGTAGTCCCAAATTGAGTAGAGCTTGTACTATGGGTTGAGCAACTGATATAAATACCGATACACTTTTTTGTCAATATGTACATATTATATGTAGAAAATACTCAAACTCCGAAATAAATATCCGTAGATCATACAACATTTCATCCGATCCGGGAATCGCACCCTAGACACAGCACAACACTCGCATACGCTACTACTGCTACGCAGGTACTAGACCTACAGAGGTACCTACTTTTTAAATATTTTTTAACTTCATGGTACATACTGCCAGAAATAGCTTTGTACACTTTTTTCCTTCATCTAAAATGCTTCCGTCCACTAATTTGTTTCAAATCGAAGTCCAAAGACTTTTTTCTTCTCTAAATTTAAATAGACTTTTTTGTCTATTTAAATTAAGAGAAGAAAAAAGTCCAGTCCAAAAAGTTAATAAAAATTGTAACTATCGATGTAATTTGAGAAATATTCAGTCTAGTTGATCCTGGCGCCTCACCGACTTTTATATTTTTTTTGTTTCACATCTAAATTATCCAGAACCTAATAGTTTTCACCTATTACCGTGGGTGGTCGAAATTTATCGTTTTCGACTCTTGATTTATCTGCGAACCGAGTGGATTAACTACCGCTAACTTGGCGATAGTTAAGACTGCTATCTCTGGTGTTTCAGGGCGAAAGAGCTTTCGCCTTTTATCTAAATTGGTCCGGTACCAATAAAGATTCGCCGACGACTGTCGTAAACCATTCGCCCCATACGCTTCATTATGGGGCAAAGTTTCAGATATGATGGAACAATTTTATTGTCCACCGATGTCGCGAGATTTCTATCGGTAATGGGATTTGGTGGCGTGAGTTCTGTTCGGGCGCTGCTTAGTTAAGATTTAAAATGTCGGCTAACTTGCAAACTGCTTGTTGGCAACATTGTGACTACCAACTACCAACAGTATTATACCAAGTTTCGCTGGATAAGTAGTAGAATTTTACATGCAGTTTTGAAAACTTCCATATTATTTTACAAGCATATTGAATTTAACTTAACTTGTATATCTTTTATTAGCCAGAAAGGTTTTATTAGAAGAAAGGAAATAATTCTCCTTGGCGATTGAATCACCAATGTTATGAAATCTATTGAAATACGTATAATATGAAATAGTATAATTATAATAGTTTTCTTGCACAATCTTTAATGTAACTGTAATGTAACTTATAATGTACTATGAAAGGACACACTTGAAATAAAAGTCAGGGAATATTTCGTTTAACGCGGTATGAAGTAGTTTATCACATTCCTCAAATATCTACATTCCGAATTTCATTAGTTTTCAGGTACAGGACAGAGTTTTTCAAATTTATAATATTAAGAATGGATGGTATGGATAATATACCCTATTGTATTCATTCTACAAATATTTTGTGGTGATAAAAATAGGTATTTCCTAGCTAAAATTTTAGGTTCCCACATTTTGGATTCTTCTAAATACAATTATCGTTGATGCAGCTTTAATAAACATAAAAACATAATCGGTTAAATTAACCCGAACATAAACCTGTCATTATAAATTACAAAAGTAAAAAAGAAAGTTCTTAATGTCACTTAGTTAAATAGATGCATCTACAAATTACAGCCCCAAAACTTAGCTATCAAAGGCTTTAGTACATTGTCGTCCCTTTTCCTCTAATGCAAAATAGGTATGGTGGGACAAAGACGCATAAATCTCGTCCTAATTGAATTTGTCATAAAAATTGAAAGTTTCGTCGCTCCCAGGGCCCACACTTTACGAACTAGTTTAATCCATTCTCCTTTGAAGGAAACTTCTAATTTATTGTGAGTGCTAAGTTCGCTACGACTATTCGAGATAGATAACTTTCTCCCTAACTCCAATGGTTTCCTTCTGAAATTAAAATGATAGAGTTTAGTTTTACGATTCCTTTACAGCCATTGCTGTTTAACGGAAATACTTTCGTAATATTAATATTTTATTCGTAAGTTTTCATTTTCCGATTTGAATACAACTTCAATGCCCTCCAGTACTTATGTCGTGACAGAATACAGGCTTCTCAAATGCATCATGTACTTCATTCTAATTCTACTTCTAGTCCTCGACAGTTTCACCTTCATTTTAATCCCTTTTGGTCTCCTACCTATATTTAGTCTACAAGGTATCCAATGCAAAAAGAATGTCATATATCTGACCAATAGTTTCTGAGATTGATGCCTTTAAATAAACCACCGTATGAATTTTTGTTGACTTTTTGAAACCGTTTAAAAAACTGTATCATCAATGTCAGTTGAATTACATACGTTACTCATTGAAGTATAACCGACATAAATTACTAAGGATGTGTTTATGTTTCTTACTAGTTAACACAAAAACTACTGTGTTAGTTTATATGAAACTTTAGATTATTGTGTATTTCAAACATCAGCAAAACACACACTTATACTTTTTTTTCTAGAATAAATAAACTCAGTCCCCAACGCGCACTCGAGCAGCATGAGGACGTATGGCCTTAAACCTCTACTGAGAGGAGATCCAATCCCAGCAGTGGGACATTATGGGTTGTTGATAAATATACGCTGAGTATACATTGCAGGGTCACAGAATTAGAGTACAGTGGACACTCAATCAATAATTGTTCCTTATCTATCCCCGTTCAGATAGATAATCCGTATATCAGGACTTATCTTATATAAACTTTCAATAGGCAAAGAATGATTGATTGTGACTTTGCCTATAATCTCATGTTATCAACATTATCAGATATTGGACATCTCCAGAAGCCATCTAAACGTTACAAAATATACAATAAAATAGTAATGTATCGGGTCATTAAAAATGTATATTCGCGGATACAGATATGAATAGGTACTTGTGTCATTATTAAATTTATAACAACGATCAATATATTATTTAGACGGGTCAAATACTTACGTTACGTTTCTTTGCAAAATCAATTTTGAATTTCATAAACGTAATACATATAATAAGAAATTTCGTCACGAAGTAATTCAAATATAATCAAACAAAGAATACAAAATATATAAGATAGGATATTTGTTTAAATGCTAGATGTAAATAATGAAATTGAATCCATATACTTACTATTACGTCCAGCAGTGGACTGTTAAAGCTATTAATAATGATGGCTCATTACTCACCTTTTTATTACAATAGTTAGATTGAAAAAACAAACGTCACCAAAACCAAACCAAAGTCCCTAATACTAACTTTGCACAGAAACAAATATTGATTAAACTAATTATGAAAATATATTTTAAATATAAACTTACTTTTTTAATTAGTTTTTTTTTTTATGAAAATTGTTAATAAGACTAGAATGTCCCCTTTACCCATTTCATATCAAAAAAAAAAAATGTTTTCTATCTAATGAAGGTTTTCATAACTTTGAAGTAAATAAATACCTCCAACACATGTTACACCTTTTTTCTTTAAATAATACACACTGTCATTTCTATAACAATAACAGATATCCGACAATAATTGTACCTATGTATTCAATGCAACTTAATTTGCATTTCAATGTAGCATGAACAGTATTGAAGTACATTATGGTATTATATAACAATTGAAAACAGCTGTATTTTAAAAAAAAGGTTTTAAAATATGTAAAAACGAAGTAAAACATGTAATGAGGCAAATATTGAATATTGTTATAAACTAGCAGAATCTCGCGATTATTGTCTGCAATCGCGAGTAACGCCGTGGGCTGAAGTTAGTTCAAAAAAATAAACGTGGTTACTCCTTATATCTTGAGCTTCCTGCCAGTGATAGTCCCTTCAAAATAGGCCCAGTCGTTCCAGAAATTGGCTGGAACGAACCGACTGACTAAAATATAAAAAAAACTATATTCATGTACTCGTAAAAGTACCGTATATACCATACCTTTCATATGCATTAAGTAAAAACTATTTGACTGCCTTGTTGGTCTAATGGTTAGTGTATGTAGCTGCTGATCAAAAGGTCTCGGGTTCGATTCCCGGGTCGGACCAAATATTTGTGTGATCCACACATATTTGTTTCGAAGTCTGGGTGTTTTCTATGTATAATATGTATTTATGTACAAAAAAAAAGTATCTTTATGTATTTAAATCAGTTGTCCAGTACCCATAATACAAGCTTTGCTTAGTTTGGGGCTAGATGGCGATGTGTGCAAGATGTCCGAAATATTAATTTATTTATTTGAAACCGACACTTAAGTTTTATTTAATTGCATAGATAAATTAAAATATATACATATGTTTAAGGATCTGTCATATAAAAAGTTGTACAATTCCACGATTCGTACGTATTTCGTCCCAATTACGAGTTGAAAGAGTGCCAGGGCCGATAAATCAGACGTATACCCACATATTCCTATCTGACAATGTAACTTCCCTATTCTTATATACGATAGAACTATGTCAATCTAACTTTTAAGATTATCACTTCCGCATTCGCCTACACGCTACCTTACCTGCTCGTATGTAGGGTTGGACCAACGATAAATTAATTTTAGTCAATATTAATAATAAAATAAAAATGTTTATTAGACACAAGAGAAACGTCGTGTAGGACACCCACAGGCGAGGTGGAGTGACGACCTGCGTAGGATGGCTGGCAGGAGCTGGATGCGAGAAGCCCAAAATCGATCAGAGTGGTGTGCAATGGGAGAGGCCTATGTCCAGCAGTGGACTGATAGGCTGATGATGATGATGATGAGACACAATGAATACATTCACAGTGCCTACATAAATTATAGACGCTATACATTCTTTGTTCGTTTGAGGTACTGAGACTGTTTACCAAACTAGGCAAAGCCTGCATTTTGGTTGACAGTGTTCAGTCGTGGATTAAATAGTCACAGGTTTTCAAACAGTCGCGAATGTTGGTGCGGAGGAATCAAGTTACATTTTTCAATTTATCTCTTAAAAGTATTGTTGCTTACTATTTAATAGTGTAGTGATCATGCACACTATTGTACAGTACTGTAGTACACATGCCATAAGATTGTACTGTGAGTGAGTGTTGTGTCTGGAGAGGAGTGTATGTTTAGTGGGAGTGAGTGTTGGAGGGATTGTGTGTAAGTGTTTATTAATTATCAAAATTTGTTTGTTCACACTTCCGTTTCCGTTCACAGTGTTAGATAGCTTATTTTTAAGAGTTTTTGAATAATCTTAAACCTTCCTTGAGAAATGAGCTATCTGACACTAAAAGAATTTTTCAACAAGAACCAGTACTTCCTGTGATTAGAGCGTTCAAACAAACAAACATACAAACTATTCAGCTTTATAATATTAAGTATAAATTTGGTTCTATATTACATTAGCAATTTTGTGTATGAATTATTTTTTAATTAACTGCATAAATGCGATCACATATATTATTTCATTTACATTGCAAATTTACGTATAAAATATAGCTTATAAAATTATGTACCTAATCTATTGGAATCTGTAAAAACATTTCCTGATTAGCATTAGCATATCACACATATTATAAAATAAAGTCGCCGCGTCTGTCTGTCTGTTCGCGATAAACTCAAAAACCACTGCACCCATTAAAATGAAATTTCGTACCCAGGTAGGCAAAAACTTGAGAAAGGACGTCGGCTACTTTTACCGCGATAACCGTCATAGACGCGGGCGGAGTCGTGGGTGAAAACTAGTTCTAAATCCATAACGATCTGCAGAAATAACTTATGCATCATCAGTTTTATGTATACGAGGTGTTCAGCTGTTAGCAGTATGGAATCAATCGCATCAGTTATGCGATGTTCGACAACCCTGCTTATAAGGCTATTGTCCAACAATAGAATGCTATACTATAATAATTTAGAGTTTTAGTATTATATTATATGATGTATGTATCTGTATGTGTGATATGTGATTTTCGCTTTATTTACCCTACTTTTAATTGAAAAAATTTAATAAGCAATTTTGATGTAACATTTATTTCAGTAGGCCAAAATGTATTTCCTAAGTATAGGCCTATGTCCATCAGTGGATTTGTAAATAAATAACACAAATTCATATGTCATCTACAAATGAATGATTTATTTATTTAATGTTAAGTACAATTGATTTTTATTTTTATTTCATTTACCAACATTCTTGTTCATTGTACATTGGCGACGTATTTACTAGGTGTATAAAATACATTAATACGGTACAACAATTTAAAAAACTAAAACATACACACAGTAAAGTTCCTCAACCCACCTGTTTTGTTAAATACTTTTTGAACTTATCCTTGATAAATATGTTAATCGTGCATCAATGTAAAATACTTATTTAAATTTATTACATTTGCTTAAAAAGAGTTCGTTAATGAAGAGGACCGTCTACCATATTTACCTACGTAGCTAAATGCGCTCCTCTAAAACCGTAAGCCAGTTTTTTCCGCTATGTATCGCGCGGAGTAGAGTAAGTGGAACGCGGACCTGTTAGAGTGGCGTCGTATTGGCGCGCGTTCCCCTGCTACAGAAAAAAGTTGCAAGTCGCAGGGCGGCGCCGCCGAACATTCAAATTTATCGATTGTCCTCAGCCTCATTACAACATTCCTCAAAACTTACCCACTCACCAACTTAGCCCTTTAGTACTTTATCCCACAAATATTGCCACATTACTTTTTATTCCCCCACCGTAGAAGGCCGTTTTTTCATCGTCAGTTATTATTGTCTGTTAAACTTTAAGTGCTCGGCGGCTAACTTTGGATGTCTCGGTGATTTACGACGAGCCGTTCCGAAGTGTTTTATCGAGCATAAATGTAAGTTCGCTACTTGTTGAGAGTGAAGGTCGAGCCGGGTTATGCTCTCGGTATTAGTAGGTCAGTCTTTTATAGGCTCCTCAATGCGTTCCAGCTCTATTTTCGTATGTTGCAAATATCCAAGTGCTCTATTCATACATATTAACATGTGTGAGAGAGAAAACGCTTGGGTGAAATCGTTCGTAATCTAAAATAGTGTTAAGTGGAAGAACGAAAGCCATATATCTAGCGGAGGAAGGAGCGACGTTGTCGAACAGTAGTTTCGCATCTGCGGGTGTGTGGGGGGACGCAGGGGCGCGGGGAGGGGGGCAATGATCCATTAATCTGGCAGAAGCCCATGTGGCGCCACAGACGTACCTGCGACGCGACGCACGGACGCCTACCTAACGACACTGATCGTACATTTTCAACATGTGCAAATATGTAAAATAAAAATTTATTGAGTGCCGCCATACTCTATAAGGAAAGTCAGTCTTGGGGATCCTTCGTCCTATTATATTGGTTATCTATATTATATTTCTGATTTCCTTTCAGGTCGACACTTTCAATTGTTGTCTACTGTTTTAGTAAACCCTATCCACTTAACAAAAGTAGATGCAGTTGCGTCTATCGTAAAAAGACATCAACATAGCATACTAAAATAATCCATCCTCCACCCTAAATATAAAGTCAGTGAAATGACATGACGTATCTTAGTTATTACTCCACTAGGCGTAGTAGCGAAGCTCCTAACTACCGTAGCGCTACTTCTCCAGTCGTGATTCCGGATATAATTCCGGGTAAGTCTTTCCGTATATTTATTGCTCATACGTACTACTACTGTCTCACATCAATGCGAACCCCAGCCTTGCTACTAGGTTAATGAGACATCATTTTGTTACTACGAAATTTCGTAGACCATCTACGCATCAATAAAATCCTACGACTTACAAGTTAGGTTTAGGTAAGTAGAATTCTTTGATACATTCTTTGGAAATAGGGACAGTCTGTAGCGCGTAGCTCCCGTAAAACGGTATGATAATTGTGGCAATTTACGGAGCGCAATTCACTAAGTGGAATATTTTACTTATCCTTCAGGCGTTCTGCAAGGCACGACTACCTCCAGCTTATACATTGAGATGTATTGCCGACATTCATTACTATACACGCGTCGTTGTTAATGCATAATGCGATACTACATAAATGTAGTCAATTGACCGTAGTCAAGCTACAAATAATTTGAGTTATAATATACAGTCGACAAAGCTTAAATTTAATGAATAGAAATTTAGACCTGGTAGTTAAATTCAAATTAGGACGTACATTGCATTAATGTAGATAAATTTATTTATATCTTGTTAAAGTAATGGTTCTATTCATTCATACGAATGACTTTAATGTACTCTCTTGAAAGAACTGAAAAATAAATTAGTAGGCTCATAGCAAAACGGGTAATGAAGTGGGTGGTATCAACTGTCTAACATTTATCGTACTCCGTGTAAGATATAATTCCACTGGTCTGGTTGATTAAAAAGAATACTAATAATAAATGACCAATACTAATGCCACTTTTGTACAACTATACTTAAACCACCTCCATACTAGAAGCCTCCTAACATAGCTGGCTCCTAAACTTTAAGAGACATCATAGCATTTAAGGGTCCTCTAAAGGTTGGTTCAAACGACTAACGGGCCCCTTAAGACAGACATAAGAATACTTATAAAAAAGCGATTAAAAAATGATGCGCTTTTCAATTCTAACCCGTTTGCAAGAAAGATAAGATCGAAGCTAACCCGACGTCTATTCTTAGAGTGAAATATGACCTCTCTAGTTTTGTGTGAAATTTGTATGATCGCATATAACACGCATGTGCATCGAGTTATGGCTCAGGGCAGCGTCGCCGCCACCCAACCGGCAACTCCGACGCCGTATTTCAATCGTTGAATTGACACATTGCACTCTCGTAACACAAAGTTTCGTGCGAAAACTTCAACCTGGCATATTTACTTAAGGTATTCTTCTCGAAACACACCGATAGCTTCTTGACGAGTAAAAACTTTTATTCATATAGATAGGTCATGCTCTAACCGGTAGAAGTTTTCACATAAATTGGCGGTCATTCGACGCGAATATGCTGACTGAGGGGGTAACAAATATGCCAACTTGGGTTGTTATAACAGCGATATGTAAGTTCTGTGATACTTCGCCATTAAGTTTATGGAAACGACGGTCGAGATTACATCACACTTTCTGAAAGCTTTATGTAATACTTCTTTGTTCGTTATCTCTCACGATAGGTAGTGGAATAAAATTTTCCACTTATCCGAGTATTCACATTCGTCTATTAATCAAGAAGACAGATTTTATGGCAGTTGTAGAAACGTCTTTTGGTTCGGTATACGAATGAAAAATTGGAACGCAATCTGTCAAACGGCACCCTAATTCTAATTTAATTAGCGGGGAAGTTTTCACGCGTGGGAGGCGACTGAACGACAATGAAGCGTTAAAATGATTAATTTTTGTAGAAGCATCGAGCGTACAGTACTTTCCCGAGTGCGTTTGCGTACAGACGATTAATCTTTCTCTTTGCACCATTGTAGCGCGATCTCGGTATTTTTTCTGTCTTACAATACCATTAAGAAACTGCCACCGTTAGTTGGTGCTTCGCGGCTCTTCCCACCGCCTCATCGTTAGGCCCATTGAAGGATTGAAAAGGTGTTTGCGTTTCTGCGGGAAAATAGGTTCCCCTCGGTTTTTAAAACGTTATCTTGAGATCACTTAGGCTTCGATAGTTATTATCCAGTGAAAAAGAAATGTTTTAAACCTCCATCGTCATTGGGCAACAATGGCCCTCGGGAAAAATTTATAGTCATTCCTTGTTCGTTCAATTGAAAGATTCTTTTTAAAGATTATTTTCAAAGATTAATGCACGGTTCTTTATTGAACAATAAAATATGCGGTGTTATCCTTGATATGCTCAACAAAAAACTCAAAGTGTATTTGAATGTTTGTTATTGTTAAGAAGGACGGATGCCTCGTTAGGCGACCTACGTTTCCCGGTACTAAGAAATATAAATACATTACAAATAATATAGTCTAAATATCGAAGCATGAAAAATTATTTAAAGCGATGTATACATTATTAAAAAAGTTTCGGTTCTAAAAATATTAAAAGGCAGGATTGTGCCTTATAAACATGCGTTTTACTTGCGTATTTTGAGAGTTTATTCTGGCATAAGCTGCACAAGAAAGATCGTCCCTCCTGTCCTGTCCTGGTAAGCCAAAACTCTCGGATTGTGACCTCTAGTATATTCGTACGTCTAATCAAGAACTCGTTTCTTATAATATCATATTTACAGATAATAGAATATCAAATTATAGATTATTATCACTATATAATAATATGTATCTTAAATATTGTATAAATTTCGATTAGTTGATCTTTATTATTGGCACAAAAAACAAGCCAGTAGTAGTCTTACGGAAGTTTTTAGTTCCATATTGATCGAACAATTATGCTTAACTTTCGGTTTCAAAATGTCAAATCGAGAACCAATTATAAAAACGCATTAAATTAGCATCGATGCTATGCGAGTGTAGATTACTTCCATTTTACGTTGAATATAATGTTATGCGTGTTATTATTGAATATAAATTAATACATAAGTTTAAATATTTATATTTTTTGTATACGTATCATGACTATATTAATTCATTGAATTGATTTGAGAATTCCACAAGTGTCACCACCCCTTTCATCTCATTGGTTTCGAAAGAGCTAACTAGAATAGAGCAAACTGCATAGCTATGCCAACCAGCTGTAGTATACTTAGTAGGCATAAACCTCGACCAGGAGGAAAAGCCTATATGTACTAAACTTTGTCTAAAATTTTTGTCAAAAAATATACTAACTGTCCAATGATTAAGAAGGGTCTCAGTAATATGGGTCACCATATTGCATAGTCTGCAGTGCATGGTGCAGAGTAGGACAGGCACTTTGGAAGGCTCATATAAAAGAAAACGATTCTAGAAGAATTATTCAAATTTGGTCCAAATGTTAGCTTTTATGAACAAATGTAGTAAATATTTCAGACATCTGACACACATGTGGCGGCGTGGCTTGATAAGTTTACTGTGACTGTGGTATAGGAGTTTAAATGAAACGTCCACCGTGGTGTCTCGAACAGAAAAAGGGACAAAACAAAGTTTATTCTTGCTACATTAAGACAAAATTAACTACTAAATGGTGTTGCGACCTTACAAAAAATAATACTAAATTATATACCAATATGGTAGTAATAGGTGCCGATGCCAGCTTAACATGCCCCTAGTCCCAAACTTAGCAGAGCTTTTACTATGGGTACTAGACAACTGATATAAGTACATATATAATATATATATATATAACTGATATAAATATTTGCAGATCTTGCAAACATTTGGCCTGACCCGGACCCGAGACCTTTGTATCAGCAGCTGTATACGCTCACCACTAGACCAACAAGGCAGTCGAAAATATATATTGTGGACTTGTCGTAAAATCGCACTGTACTGCATCTTAGGTAGGGTCAAGAGCATGATGCGCAGATGTCCGATATAGATCTGGGTCTCAGCCAACTGTTCCGCTCCGTGCGTCGTCTTACATAAATTAAATTCTCTTTTTATAAAATGCAATCACAATCTTTGATGCTAAAGTGCATATGATAATAAATTCGCTTTATAAATAGATCAATAATAAAGAAATACATATGGACGCATTAAAGTCTCACGTAATATGCAGATTTATATAATGATATAGGTAGCCTAAAATTGTATTTATGATAGTTTTAAAGATTTAAAGTTTTAAGATTTTTATTTCCAGGTCTCGAGAATCACGTGGTATACTAAATAATGATATACACTCAAATGCCATTAGCCGTGTCCCTTGTACTCGTATCTAATAAATTTTACGATAAATGTTTTCAAACTTGAACTTTTTAACACAAATGATAATGCGATTCAGATTTCACTCATTTGTGCAACTCTATTCAACAAGTTATGGCAAGCTTCTTGTTATTCTTCAATGAATTTAATTTCTTTCAACCGTCTGAGGTATATTTAAATAACTAAACTTAAATTGAAGGCTACTAATTACGAAGTGAATGGAAAAGAATCTACTCCAACTAAATAGATACCTATTTAAATTCGTTACATATCGTTCGCGAGTCCGTACTTGCAGATGTATAGAAAATAAAAATCCTAGAGAAGAAGCATGTGATCCCAATCCAGTGTCTAAGATTGAATACTATATGTAAGAAAAATATTTGAAAATAAAGTTACACGCATATCTAAAACATTTAATAATGTGTTGGCTTTTGGCTGCGGTTCGGCGGGTGTATTTCAGCTAACGCGGTAAAAGTAGCATATGTCCTTCCTCAAGAATTAAAGTATCATTATGCCAACTTTCATTGAAATCGACAGACAGACAAAAAGACCTACGGACAGACAGGCACAGTTACTTTAATTTACTACAGGCTACATATTAATATGGATTAGTACAAGTATGAATTAAAATTAGCATGTCAGGTCTGAGATTTAAATTAATCATTACATTATAAATCTCTTCAAAATAAAAGTTTTTTTTCTTTGTCATATATTCATACGGTCTTTAGTTGTCAGGAACTTTCTAAAAATATGATAAATTGTTAAAATACTGCCAATATTTTCACAACTCTTATTGCCAATGAAGCATAATTATGATAGGTAAAAATAGCCGTTTGTTGCAACTAAAGAGAATTTAATACGTCACACAATAATGCATTTTAAATAATTCCGAATATCAAAATAGAATGCATATTAAAATTCTCACTGGAATGTGAAATCACACAAATTTAAAAATATTCAGACCCTGATACCTTTCAAATTTAGATATCATTATGGTTAGATTAAGATGTCTTCTATAATTTATTTGAAATAAATCACTAATTTTAAATCTTTAAATTTGATTATTATACTTTTGTTCGCCCATTTGAGTCTGTCATCTTTTTATACTGTTTTAAATTTATGAAAAAGTAACTTGTTATTAACCGAACTCGAATGATGCATGCCTATTTTTAGCTTTATAAAGATGAAACAGAAAAAGAAAGAATATCATTCCCTTACAAATATTTTTATTTATAGGTAGTTAAGAGGTCATCAAATAGTTGATAAGAAATGACAAAACTAATTATGAGGTTACATTGATAAATAAGAACGACAATTAAGTAATTAAAACCCTCCCTATTACTAGAGCGGTAATAACAACGCCGATTGAAGGGATAGGGCTCCCCTATTACCGGTTCAAATTACTGGTGTGCGACCTTGATTTGTCATCTTTGAATGCCTTGTTGGTCTAGTGGTTAGCGTATGCGGCTGCTGATCAAGAGGTCTTGGGTTCATTTTCTGGGTCGGTCCAAATATTTAAGTGATCCGCAAATATTTGTTTCGGCGTTTGGGTGTTCTATATGTATGAATTTACAAAATAAGTATGTTTATATAGTTATATCAGTTGTCTAGTAGGTACCCATAATACAAGTTCTGCTCAGTTTGGGAATAGATGACATAAATGTGTAAGATGTCTGATTTTTTTTTATTTATACTTTAAAATAATAATAACATGATTGTCACTTTGAAATAAACTGCGGTTCTAGCTCACAGTATATTTATGTATCACTTACACTGTATGAACTATAATATCCATTTTTGCCATTGCCTTCCCATTTTACCAACATTTCGTTTCGAATTGAACTCCAATTTTCCATTTTAATCCTAAAGTTTGCGGCAAATTGACGGCAATTAGGTTTTGCTCCATATTACGTGAGTAGTATAAAAATTATAAATCAAAATGTGTCTCTGCTTATCTTTTCGAGAATAAAGGTGTGACGATATACGTACATATAATAATGATTTTCACTTTAAATTTCAAATGCATTGTTTAGTTTGTTAATTTCGTTCGACCATTATAATTGTCGGTTTGCGTGAAGTCATTCGTAGTAATTATAATAATTTGATATCGTTCTGGTTGAGGCGAGGCCAGTGATAAGAACTGCTCCACCTATCAGCTTCTAAGTAATAAATAACCGGGAATAAAACTTGCATAGTTATTGTAGCTTAGTAATCGTTCTGACATTTCATATTGAGGAAATAATTGTTAGTCGATTTCTGAAGCGTGTATTTGAATATACACTAAATTACTCCAGAAAAAGTACTCTTCTCGATATCTGATTCGATTGACCAACGTATTTTCTCACGAGATATCCATTGAGATAATGTATGCATTATGTTTCTGTGACATACCCATAAATATTATTCAATGTGACCCTTTAACTGATTTATAGCGTTAATATATGTAGATAAAGGAAGCGTATTGATATCAAAGTCCGTGATCCATAGGACTAGGACAACAGGTTATCAGGAACATCCGCGTCGATCAACTTAATCACTTAATTGCTTATACGTACGACCTTTTTTATAAAATTTGATTGTAAAGTGATGATCTAAAGTGATTTAGTTAAACACCATTCATTGACAAAAAATATCTAAGATAAAACTATTTTTAAATAATGTAAATTAATATTTTTAAATTTAAATTAAGAAATCGAATGATCTTTTTGTGTTGGAGTTTTAGTCGAGTTCTTTTTATGAAATCGGTTATGATAACGCACATGCGCAATAGTCAATGTCAATGAAAAAAAAAGTCGTACGTAAATTCTTTTTGGCAAGAATTTTAGTTGCATGTGTCTATTGAACGTACATCTACACCTCAGCACGAGCGGGACATTAGCCGGAACATTAACGTGATTTATACGGAACCCAGATATAAATCCAGGAATCCGCGGGCTCGAGCACGCCTGTCGAATTTTTCTTATTCTTTACGTAATGAATGAATATTGTTACTTACAATGTCTTCGTTGATGAAGCCATGTTTTATATAAAAAGATATACGGTCAATTTTTGGAGGAAGTTGTAGAAAAATATTTTATGAAGAAGTTATGGTTTTAGATACAATAAAATAACATATTTTCTTTTTGTTTCAGGTAAATCTTCGTCCTCTTTCATTGTCATCCGTCTGTTATACATGAATGTATTACATATAATGTCACGCTTAATTCGTGAGTAAGTAAGTATTGTTATATTTCAGAAATCTAATGTTTCGTGTTTGTGTACGAAGGTTGGTATAATTTTGAATAACATTCAAAGTGAAACAAAAGTACAAATTATATCAATGCTATGTACTCAAAATTCAAAACAAATTAGCAAAAGTTACGGCAAATTAAATTTGTAAAGATTTACATCGAGTTACAAATGTTGAAATATTTTGTTAATTCGTGACAAGATTAATCCCAAAGCTGTATGTTTGCGTCCCGACTTGGTTTATTCTATCTAAATAATATAAAATCATTTATCCACCAACTTTTATAAAACTCTTTGAAGATCAAATAAATTAATGTATTAAGCGAAAAAGCTTTTATTCATTACACAAATACGCGCCATAAACTGTGAAAGAAACTTAAAAACAATTTTTAAATTTGGAACAGTTCGTTTCATTCAATAGACGTTGTATGTAATGGATGACAGATTGACAGAACGTTTAAGATTTCAGAGGAATCTCGCAGGTGGGCGCGACAAATGATTCGTAATGACGTATTCAAATCAGGCCAACCGAGATCCGACCTCGGCACAATTGAATTACGAAAATTCCTATGTTTTATTAAGTTAAACTTTGCTTCGGCAGCTCTAAGTGAATTTATTCCTACTTAGTTATCGGCTCGGGAAAAGTCATCTTGCTAACGTTTCGGTAAGTTGAATAATTAAATTTGTCAGTAGCGGTTGACACGTCACTGGATTTTCTTCTAAATTTGTCGGGCCGTCACGTTTGTGCTCCCCTTGGGGCCAATGCCACCGCCCCCTATTGTGTAATCCTGATTCTATAATTTGAATTATTTATTATTTGATTTCACACTTCTGAATTATTCGAACACTTTTTTATTTCTTTAACATTTCAATGAATAGGGGCTTTGATTCTTTTGTATTGGATATTGATTTGAGTGGACTATTATTAAAGCTTGTTTGAAGTCAACAGGTAGGACGGAACTGGTTTGAAATGAAAATCTTTTTTTTTTTCATAAAATTTTAGACATTTGGGCATTGTAATAATTTGCATATGTATTGTATTATGTACAAGACAAGCTGGTGAGGTTATTAAACATGCAAAAGTAGGTGTTTTGTATAAAGTTGGGCGGTACGAAGTTAGGTATATTAAATCAAGTAAAATAAAATTGCGTTCGAAATTTGAAATTGCATTTTTTTTATATGGCACTTAGGAATGAACTAAAAGCATGATCTTGCCATGGGGCTTTAACAACATCTATTTTAAATATAAATAAAACCTAGATGCAAAAGGAATATATAATCTATTACATGGAGATTTCTGTTGAAATCCATTGCTTTCATGTTTGTCAAATGTATTGATGATATTCAAATGCATGTTGTAACACTTGTAACATGACATCTAGGTTGAAACATTACGGTATTTCATCAAAACAATATGAGTGTAGTAGTAACCTTAAGAGCTTGCACTAATACAAACCAATACGTAGTTATTATAATGCTGCAGTGCCTAGTACACCTCATCATCGTCAAGCTGTCAATTTAACCTTGAATCTAATACTTACGAAAATAATTAAAACATTCCTGGCCTTAAAGTTTTTATAAACTCCAAATCAACCTTACATAACCAAATATAAAGTTTAAAATACTTAGTTGTTACATAAAATATTTTATCGTACGGTAGTAGGTAGGTTCCGTAATTTCATTCATTCAATAACAGCACTAAATTTTTATATGTGCATATATTCAGTAGTGACGCATTGTCTGAAAACCGAAGGACAATGGGGTAACTTTAGCTTGTGGCATACACATAATACTTGGTATTGAATAAGAATTAAAACTGGAGTATTAAAAATATTCTGCATTACGTTTCAGAAGGTTTTTCAGTTAATACACAGAGTGACTGGCATCGGACCTCCGGGACCTTAAGTGAGAACTGAAATTCGAAGTTTGAACTAGTTATCCGTATATTTGTACTGGGCAGGGCTCTTGACTTTCCAATAGCGATTGTCATAGATGTTCATGACAACAACGAATATAAAGAAAGTATAGGTCCTAAATATAGTATAGATATAAAAAAAATGAATGAAGCAAAAATAAAGCTATTTTAGAACAAAACCTATTTTTACGTAATACCTGAACGAAGGTTGAAACTAACCTTTAAGAAAGTTCCGAGTCTTGATATAACTTCGACTTCACCGGATAAGCTACTGTGATTCCATATACCAATTACAAGAGCACTCTACTAAATTAAGATGAATTTTTTTCGTGTAAAGGGAAATGGGGATACATGTGACCTGATGGTAAGTGGTTATCGCTACCGAGACTCTAGAGTTTCGCTGTCTATGAGCAGCAATAGAGCGAAAACGCACTTGTATATCTACTCGTAGACTGTGTTGTCGGGGATTATCGGTGCCATAGACACCGATACTCTAGAATCTAGAATAGAGTGTTAGTATTTATGGGCAGTCATAGAGCGGCAACGTATTTGTATATCTTGAGTCTAGATATACAATACGTTGCTGTTCTTTGAATGACGCTCCCTTAAAATAGAGCCTGGAAATAAGTACACCCGAAACTTTACTCAAGAATTGCTTAGAAAAGGTTTGCTGCTGGTGTTTCAGACAGCCTATGTGCCGAAGTAGGGCTTCAACATACAGACTAAAATATTATACGATGAAAGTTATATAATAGATATAATACAGTCTGAGAGACCATTATTCTAACATTATTCCTCGCTTAGATGATAACGAAATCACTATCCGGCTTTGAAATACATTAAAATTCATTTTGGAGGTCCATAGTGTATGCACTCAGTATGTCAACTTGGAGAATAATCGCACTGAATTATTCAACGAATAGCTATTCCGTTGTTTCGTTTCCACGCTTATCCCCACCCCGCAGTTCTTTAGTAGCCAACAAAAAAAAATCATACAATATAAAACTAGTTCAACTGCCTCGTTGGTCTACTGGATAGCGTATGCGAATGCTAATCAAGAGGGTTCAAATCCCGGGTCGAGCCAAATAAGTGTTTTTGGGTTTTTCTTAGGAAATTCTTAACAGCAGCCCGGAGTTTGGAAGTTGCAGAGCACGTGCGTTACGCGCCTTGGAGAGCACGGAAAGCCGTCGGTCCCGGTTGTCATGAACGTCTATGGCAATCGTTATTTGGAAGTCAGTGCCCTCAAATTTACCTACAACTAGTTCAACCTTCGAATTTCAGTTCTCCTTTGGGTTGCGGAGGTCCGATGCCAGTCGCTCCGTGGAAAAACTAAAATTCAGGTAAAACCGGTTGAACTAGTAGCCGACCCCAAATAATATTGTAAATAAGGCTAGGAAGAACAAGAAGAATATAAAACTATATAAATTCATGAAAATTCTACATTAAAAAGTCTTTAAGTTTGTCTAAAGAGAGTTATAGATGGTAGAGTAACACTGACTTCAGCACGAACGTCTCGGCTCGACCGGGGCGGTATTACCCTTTCAAAGAAGACCGAACTAAAATGGCCGAATTATGCTGAAGCATCACAATAGCCCACCATAGTATGCTCTGTATTCTCAATAAGTGTGATCACCACTCTTGGATTTATTTATGCCTTCCATCAGGCAGAAAAAAAGTCTCTTTAGCAGGTTTATACTTTATTGTTTTACCTTCCTCCTCAACATAAACTTTAACTGTGCCAAAGTTCATACTCCTAAGTTTGCATAATTTATGTAAAACTAAAAAGGGATTCAAAGTTTTTTTTCATAAATTAATATATAGATATGTATGACAGTCAGCTATTTTTGTGTGATTTGGATTAATTGCTTTCAAGATTACGTCACAAAAATTCATACCTAGTCTAATCACTTACTAAGATTACTCTACCACCAATAGAAAGAACGAAAGTAAATCAGAATAATTATATCTGCCAACGAAAAGTGATCGAATCAATATTAAAGCATCGAAAATTCACGGTTATATTGGGGCACTCAGAATCGAAGTTAACAATATCGTAAGTAATCAACCGGCTCGTCAATTGACGCTATTGCCTTGAGAAAACAAACGGGGTTATAAAGAACGGAAATCATAAGCCATTCGGCTCGAAGATTACGCAACACTATATAATAGCGATGGAAATTCGGTAAAATTTAAGTCGGTGAAGCATTAAAGGGGACCGTAGACAGCGTAGACAGTTAATTCACCCCATAAGGGTCGGTGTGGCGCCATGGATCCTACGGTAGACAAAATTCTAAGTACGATATCTTGCCGCTCCGGCTGCGATTCGCTTGTCGCGATGTTCATTCCATAAAGTGCTAGAATCTCGTACAACAGTATCTCTTTGCCGAAGTTTTGTTACAGTTTATAATTGAGTTTGTTATCTGTTTGATTGGTTAATCTAGCCATGTCGTCGAGACGCTAGCTCTTACATATCGTCTCAGGGAAAAGATTTTACTAGCAACTAATAAATTACAGCTACCTAACTAACAAGTAAGTTTGAAAAGTAGTTCGAACACAGAAAAATTTACTTTATAAATATAATTATAATTTATACTTTATCCACCAAATAGAAGTTAAAATATTTTTTTATTAAATGTTATTTTAAGCTGATGGTGGTTTCTAATTTCCACATTTTAAGTTGATCTGGCGTGTGTGATACACAGTTAGATATGAGTGTTTTTCCTTAGTATAGAAAGTTTTACAACCTTAAAAAAATATGCTAAAAAAAAGTATAACAAAAATGATAAATCTTATAATCCCATTTTTGCGATCCACTTATCCGTAATATCATCTGAGATTATTCTTTCATAAATATTATAGATGTACACACAACCTCTAGATTTATAGTACAATAGTGAGCAAGATACGTCGCCTCATGTTGGATTATATTTCGCGTATTCTCCGTACGAAGTACCACATTCGGTACCCGTTCAATCTCCACTAGAGCGTGGAGAAATACGACCGTATAAACCATAATATATACCGCCCAAAAAAAACAGGTAAATTACATGAAAAGCGTACGCACGTGATGTCACAGTAGCAGAAAATTCGATTAAGTTAGTTGCTTGTCAGCAAACTATATATCTTTACTGCCCATAAATTATATTACTGAAATTATTATATCGGATACATTAATATTGAGCCGCTATAAATATAGTGTAGAGCCTACCCATTCTTATAAATAATTTTGGCAGGAAAAATAACGATACACACATATGTATTACTTAAATTGCTCATTCCAAAAAGTTTAAAAAAATTACAATACAATTTCAATAATGTTTAAGTGTGAGTTGGACTCATTTTGATATACAATTTATTAGTTAGGCCATCGTATCATAAGATTTTTTGTATTAAAGTGTATGTGTCCGGTGAACCCATAAGTTATCAAGGATTTTCACCTTCCACTCGCTTTGAAAACTCGATTCTGAAATTGGTCGAAACACGGGTCGAGATTAGGTATATCCGTGACGGCGCTTAAAGATCAACGCGGGCTTGTCACTTTTATAGCTCACGTAATTCATGGTAAGGGCTCTTGGCGACGAATCCATCAAAGCGTCGACAGGCCATTTGTTGCGTGTGTTTTCACGCTTGATAAATCGCGGGAGTTGTCCACATTTAATACAAAGTGTCACCACCCCTATTCATTCCATGGGTGTCGTAAGAGGCGACTAAAGGAACAAAATAAGCAGCTAACATCACTGCCAAGAGAAGGAAAACTTGAAACAAACCCTATACCAACCCGTCTGGCCAGCGTGGTATAGTAGGCCAAAACCTCCTTTCTAAGGAGAGGCCTATGTCCAGCAGTGGACTGTTAAAGGCTGTTGATGATGATGTTGATGATGTCCACATTTACTGGATTTATGTACACGTCCAATTGTTAACCTAACATAAAGTTAATTGAGTGTACTTGAACCTACAAACTCGACTATTAAATGTGTCTCGTTCATCTCGCTTTTATGCTCAAACTGTGTGTTATATTTTATTATATCGACAATTATAAATTTCCTATAAGGTTTTGAATTTGTAACCAAGCAATTTGTTTTATGTGAAACCGATTATTCGAATAACTCAAAATGAAAAAACGATTTATAAGTTCCTAGGAACTATCTGCTGATATTATGGGAAAAACATTTTGCAACTAATTTTGATATTTAAAATGAGGCAATAAACTTCTATTTACAATACCAAAATGTGTACCAAAAATTTGGTTAAGGTTGAATAACATAAAAAGAGGTTTTTTTTAAATCAAAGATTTCAAATCCAAAATTGAGGGCAAAATGAAATTCAAACATACTATCAGAAAGTCAGATCGGTTGAAAATTTTCCATAATAAAACGGGACATTGATTGTATTACGAAGGTATCGCTAGGGTACCAAAAGACGTTATCTACGGTTTTGATGCGCAAATAGAAGAAACAAATTTTTGGTTCGGTGCATACATAAAATCCCATATTTACATACCAGACATTGGTGACAGAAATATCAAAATGCATGCATCAGAGTCAAAGCGTTGATAGGTGGGCCATTTATTTAAAATTATTCGTAACGATATCTATGAGAATTTTGTACTTGACGAATAATGTTATTTTTCAAACTGAGGATAGGTATATATATCTCAAATTTCAAATTTAATGTCAAGTATGAACAGAATTTTTATTCCTAAAAACTTGTAAAAGTTTTAGCTGCAGTCTACTCGGACACTTTTTTTTCCTTTTTTTGTAGAAAACTCATATGTAGTCAACCTTTCTTATACTCACCACAAAAGGTACAGTCACATTTGAAATGAAAGAATATCAACCAAAGTGAACAATTTTCGTTTCACTTGTCTCAATATTTATGTGGAATATTATGTTCATAAGTGCGGGTGATTTTTATACGCCACTGTGTGTACCGCCATAAGTGGCGGTTCTCACTAAAAACGCAAAAAATATTTATGGTCTGTTTTATAGCTAAACTTCATTCGTTGCTGCGGTCGCATTTATTTCTTCGACGAGAAAAAGTTGTGAGATTTTATTGCCGGTGTGAGATAGGGATACGTTATTGCACTAACTTTCTATGGTTAAATTAAAATAGTTTTTTTTTCTGGTCAACAACGAGTAGTCCGGGTATTGTGGTTACTTTACCTGGTGGCAATCTATTTTTAACACGATTTTATTAAGTGAGTGTTTTCAAAAATATACTTTACATTTTATAATATTCGTTTAAAAACAGACAGTGACTAGAGATTTTCAGAAGTCAACAAGAATTCAATCAAAGTTCAGTAAAGTATTTTGAGCTCTATATTAAAAGAATATCAAAATTTCTGCCTCGGGTTCGATTCCCGGGTCGGACCAAATATTTGTGTGATCTTCAAATATTTGTTGCGACTTTTAGGTGTTATCTATGTATAATATATGTATGTATTAACAAAAAAAGTATGGTTATGTATTTACATCAGTTTTCTAATACCCATACTACAAGCTCTGCTTAGTCTGTGACTAGATGACGTTGTAAATATATATGAAAGGTGTATCAATAGTATTGTGTTAAAACTCACCACAAAATTAAAGGAACGTAGCATAAAGTTTAACACATAATACATAATATATTTATTTATTTATTATTTATAAAATACACACAAGCTCCGGTGAGGAAAGGACATCAGGTCAACGCTGCGTTATTCAATAAAAATACCTTTTCATTAAAATTACCACGAAGTTTAAATATTGTAACTTAATTCATAATTGTAAAAGTGGTTAAATGTGTAAATTTATCTAAATAAAAAAGCTGTTAAGTAATATTATATAATTTACATATTACATACGTAATACCCATAGTAAAAATGAATATTTACAATGTTATCAGATAATTTGCATTAAATTGGCATCTTAAATCAATTTAATCCGTATTTTTGCATTATTACCGTGATCAGCTTTATAGACTTACCTGTATATTATCTAGAATAGTACGATGTCATTATCCGTAGTCAATTAATTCGTGTGGCTAAGATCGAGACTTCGTATTGTTTATATAATAACAGTCTAGTTAGAAATCTATGCTGCACACATAAAAATATGTGACATGATAGACGCATATACATACATACATACATACATATGTTCAAAGTTGAGGTAAACTGTGATGGAACTATATTTCAGTACGTAATTCTCGCTCGCTGTTAAGCAATACTTTCATTGCCTTTTTACTAAACGGGTGGAGTTATTAGAAATTTCCCCGCCCTTTCTCCGCCTTAACTCTACCTCAGGCTGCAGTCTCAAAATCTTCGGGAGCGGGGCAGCAGAAGCGGCAATAGGCAATGTAGATCCGTCACTGATATCGAGGCCAATTCCATATAAATAAATCTAGGCCGGGGCCTCAGGTTTCGGTTAAAGGGCTATAATGCACTTATGTCTTTTGAGTTTGCAACTGTTATATAGCATCTCAGGTGACGCGTAGCCTTATGTGGTCTTAAAAGAAGTTTATCTAATCCATATTCTTGTCTTACAGAACTCCATCCGGCATAATCTGTCACTTCACAATCGGTTTATGCGGGTCCAGAACGAAGGAACGGGGAAGTCCTCGTGGTGGATGATAAACCCAGACGCGAAACCAGGCAAGTCAGTAAGACGACGAGCGGCCTCCATGGAAACGTCGAAGTTTGAAAAACGAAGAGGCCGTGTAAAGAAGAAGGTAATCATGAGTTGTTGACAACTTCTTCAAGGTAAAACCAATCATAGCCTCCTGTTGAAAGAGATGAAATTTCTACATTTGCTTTTGTATTAGTGCATTTAGTCTCTAAGTCGCATTTTTTATTAACACAGTAGAACTTTTAAATCTAATTTGTTATGGTATTTTTAAATTTACTTAGAAAAATGCACGAAATTACCCAGTGGCCAGGGAATTTAAATTAGAACTTCTAACTACGAGTGATTTAGCGCATTTAGGTTGGTAGTCAATACTTTTAGCAATATATAATATTACAATAACAATAGCTACACAAATTTGTATATGAAAGTAAGAAATTGCACAGAGCCAAATGACTAAAACAAAATAAAACATTATAAAAAAAAAAAGCGGCCAAGTGCGAGTCAGACTCGCCCATGAAGGGTTCCGTACCAGCAAGTACCATCATATAAAAGTTCTTGTAGTTCGTTGTAACTTTCATCGATGTTTTTATACTAGTGTATTGATTGGATGAAAGGTATATTGCGTGTTACGATTTATGACGTATTAAAAAAAAACTACTCACTAGATCTCGTTCAAACCAATTTTCGTTGGTATTTTACATGGTAATGTACAACATATATTTTTTTTAGTTTTATCACTCTCTTATTTTAGAAGTTAGAGGGGGGGGGACACACATTTTTCCACTTTGGAAGTGTCTCTCGCGCAAACTACTCAGTTTAGAAAAAAATGATATTAGAAACCTCAACATCATTTTTGAAGACCTATCCATAGATACCCCACACGTATAGGTTTGATGAAAAAAAAAATTTTGAGTTTCAGTTCCAAGTATGGGGACCCCCAAAATGTATTGTTTTTTTTCTATTTTTATGTAAAAATCTTAATGCGGTTCACAGAATACATCGACTGACCAAATTTCAAAAGTATAGCTTTTATAGTTTCGGAAATAATTGGCTGTGACATACGGACGGACAGACAGACAGACAGACTTGACGAATCTATAAGGGTTCCGTTTTTTGCCATTTGGCTACGGAACCCTAATGATCTCCGGAAAGATCTTTCAAACGTCTTTGGGAAATCTATGAAGGGGTTACATTAAAGGATATGTTTATGTTTGTAGGCAGAGCTACCTAGAAATGGAGTAACAGCCGACGCAACCCCAAGCCCCAGTAGTTCTATATCAGAAAGTCTCGACATGTTCCCAGACTCGCCCATGCACAGGTAATAACATTAACAGTACATCTTTTTCTTATCTTAGCAATAGTTCTTAGCTTACAATAAGAAGCATACCATCGTAGTATACCATCTCGAAATGATACAGGTAGATTAAAGTAGGAAAGTCCAAAAGAGTAGTGGCATCAAGCCAATAATGGTAACGGCTTTGGACGCTACTTTACGATACTAATTTGACTTTAAAGACCCTATAAGTTACCTATGCGGGTAATGCAGTAGCGAGTTTTGCCAAAACCACAAATATCCAAAGCATTTTATTACAAAATAATACTATTCTTTCTAAGCATTGAAATTTTATGAGTAACAGAAGCAAAGTGTACCATGTATGATATGTTCACTCTATAATAAAAGCAACGGCATAAAGCTCCGTTGACCGAACTAATAAAATTGAGTTATTGCAACTCTGCTACTTCATGATAAAAGGTTTTAAATCATTCAGAACCATTAGATGATGAGTTATGTGGATGGTGAATCTCGTCATTTAGCCGATATTTAACATTTTTATTGGCGATTTATTTTGTCTAGATTACGAGCCACGTACACATATATTTTGAATGGCTCGATGAGCGCTCCAAGGGCCGGCCTATAACAAGTATAAGTCGTATCTTATCCAACATTTTTGTCATTATTTGCAGTAATAAAGATATTTCTGAGTTGACCACTGAACCCGTTATGGTGAACGCTTCATTTAGCATACAAATTTATATGTTAGTGGCCGATATAGACTTTAGATTTGCATGCTCCTCTAAATTTCATATTAAGATTCTTAGAGGATTTTTTTAGATAACGTAGCATTAAGATTTCTTTCTGCTAATATTTTGATTTTTGCATCTCAATTGCCGATGGCAGGATAATATTTCATACTAATAATAGTGGACATTTTTGTTCCAATAATTGCCATTATCAATTGAGTTAGTATCGTTTTTTTGACGCTTCTTTGCTTGCGCGTAGCATTTTGCAGTTGTCGCCGGACTTCCGTCAGAGGGCATCTTCGAACGCCTCATCATGCGGTCGTCTGTCTCCGATCCCGTCATTGATCAAAACAGAATCAGATTGGGCGTCTGATTACATCCCCGCTGGTGACTACACCAACGACTTCTCACAAACGGACTTCGGACAAGAAGAACTAGCCGGTTCACTTGCAGATTCCATGAAATTGGCCGGAACTGATCCATTCCTCAGCACGTAAGCATTTTGTAGTATGCTTCGCGTCGATGCTGGAATTTTGGTTAATATCCAAATATCTAACCTCGACTCTATTAAAACAGTCGTCATAAACGCCTTCGGCATAGAGTACGCTTGCTTTATTTAGAGCTCCCTAGAATTATATACAGAGAAATTTTTCACTGCGCAATAATCAATGAATGGAAATACAAAAGGTTGTAAATTACTTTAAACTACTTTTATAAATGATAATTAATAGATTGTTATAAGTATTTTATAATAAAAATAGCCTTCAGATTTATGCTAAAGGAATTTCATTGTACGATACAATACTTACAGATATACTACTCAAATTGTTATATCCATACTTACTATATTATAAATTCGAAAGTATTTATCTGATACCCTTTACGGCTTAGCCGCTGCACCGATCTCAGTGAAATTTGCCATGAAAATACTTTGATTCCTGAGGAAAGACACAGGCTACTTATTACCGCGAAAGCCGACATACAGGCAAGCGGAGTCGCTACGAAAATGCAACAAATAGACTCATAAATCTTTAACGATATTTCCTTAAACTCTTACTGAACATGTGATGCATTAGCACATCCGTAAATATTTGTGCATCTAACAGGTACGTTCCAACTACATCTTCGTCGGGTGGTAGCTATCGCTATGGCGGGTACGCCTGCCCGCGACACCCACCGGGCGGCTGCGCATGTGCATCGATGTACACGCATCCCGCACATCCTGCACATCCAACTCACCCGCACTCGTTGGATCTCTTCAGGCCACCTCCTCCAGCGGACCCTGCTGATATTATGCAAACAGGTAAATGTCTTTGACGTTTACATAACACAAAAAAATGTGCCCAAATTCAATGATTTCTTTTGTTTATGGCCAGCGAAATTTTAACTTTTATGTCGTAACAGGTCAAGGTTTAATCTTTTTTTTTATATTTCGGACATCATACACGTCCCAAACTAAGCAGAGCTTGTATTATGGGTGCCAGACAACTGATATAAATACATAAAAACACTTTACTTTTGTAAATACATACATACTATACATAGATAACACCCAGACTCCTAAACAAATATTTGCGGATCACCCAAACATTTGGTCAGACCCGGGAATCAAACCCGAGGCCCGAGACCTCTTGATCAGCAGCCGCATACGCTAACCACTAGACCAAGAAGGCAGTCTAGTACCTGTAGTTTGATGAAGCCGTTTAATGCAATATTTAACTTCAAACGGTTTTTTTTTTAATTTAGCTTTCTCAGTACTTACACACATATTGGACCTATACAACAAACAAAATTTTATATTTCTATCTTTGCAAGTATGCTTAAAACTATTTTACGTTTAACGTAATATCATATTAATATTTTGTAATACAAAGTTATTCTTACTTGACAGAAAAGCTAAAACACTAAATATATTATCAGAATAAATAAAACAAATTGGAGAGGCCTATGTCCAGCAGTGGACTGCGACAGGCTGATGATGATGATGATGAAATAAACAAAATAAAAATCAATCAAATTAATTGACTTTTTTTTATTATTATTTTAGCAGACACTAATCAGACTCAAATGGTGACTACGTCGGATGCGGCGTTGATGAACGGAGGTATGATGGTGCAGACTGGTGCGATGGGACCCACGACTGTGATGGGACAGCTCATGGGAGCGCTCAACACGGGCCTCGCGGAGGACCTGAACATTGAAACTTTGGACCACGGCTTTGATTGCAATGTTGATGAAGTAAGAGAAATGTTTTGCACTTTTCATTGCAGTTTTTGTTTCAATACTTTGCGCTTAATGAAAAACCATCTAAAAGTAATCCTTCCCAACAAATATGAGAGTCTCTCCCAAAAAAGAAATAGGCTCAAGTCGAAAGTTTGCTTTTTCTTTTATGTTTTATCGATGATACTACACATGGGCAGTTTTTCTTTATGTCGATCATTTCATAATGTCTACAAAATAAATACTCTAAATAATCCCATTGACTATCTATTAGACATTTAGTTCATTCATAGTTGATAGAAGTTAACATGATCAAATAAATTCACCAGATAACAACCATACTAGTTTTTGTCAACCTTTTAGATTACATATTTTTAACTATAATCAAATAAAAATAAGGAAAGTGCGTGTCAGGCCACGCATAGAATAGGGTTCCGTAGTCAACCATACATGAACGTGGCATTAAAATCGTGTACAGTAGATAATTGTTATGTTCACTTATTATTTAATTGTTTTTGTACGAATTTCAAGTAAGCGTATTACAACTCCTGAACTGACCGACCAACATGACGAATCTGTCAGGGTGCCGAGTCATAAATTACGGAACCCTATAAACTAAGAGTTTTGATTACCTAGTTGTGGGATGACCTTTTTTCAAATAGTCACTCACCATCTGTCCCTCTCCTTGGCCGAATGAAGAGCAGCGTGCAGACCGGTATCCAAGGCCGATCGAATCTGCAACCCTAGCCAAGTTGCAAACGTTTTCGCAACTTGGCTAGTGGAGCTGATCAGTCCACTTGAGAGGACTACGTCTTCTTGGTCTTTTGTTGTCAACCTTTCCGGTGGCTATGATTTACTCGAGGCTGGTCTTCTTTCCTGTCGATGTGACCGAAGATCGAGCAGATATCTATATACTAATCAAAACCTACACGATAACAACTAAAAATCTGATCCATTAAGGTATTAAGCAGTTTTTATTTTATGACAGTTATGCTTTATTGAACAGGTAATAAAACACGAGTTGAGTATGGAAGGCACGCTGGACTTCAACTTCCCGCAGCAGCACAGCGCGGGCGGCATGGCGGCCGAGGCTGAGAGCCAGTTCGCGGCGCCCGCGCCCCCCGTGCCGACCACACTCTCGGGAGGGGGCGCCCCCCGCACACCCTACTCCGCCACACCCTCCTGGGTCCACTGAGTACCACGTGACCACACTACCTTGGACCAGTTACCTACTCACGTCGCACCGAACTTCATGACGCGATTATTTCCCTAACTTTTTTTTTTGTACTTTTGTTACTTCGCATATTGTAGAGATTTTTTGTTTCTTTTATCATGTTAACTAATGTTAGAGTTTTATTTAGTGATAAGGACAGTTACCGATCGTTGTTGCAGTCAATTGTGTTAGTGTAGGCTTTAGTGCTAAGCTAGGTGGAAGCTTGTGATATAAATAGGGTAAAACGGATTGGTTGGACCCCGGAGGGGGAGTGGATGATGGCCGCCGTTGGACAGGAATCAAAAGGTAACTAACAATTATTTTTCTTATACCGCTTTCAATTTCGTGAAATTTAAAAAAGTTGATAAGTTGAGGTAATCTCCGGGTATTTGCACAAATACTTAAATCAGTGTTACCATATTTTGAAAAAAGAACTAAAGAAAGTTAAATTGTAAATCTATCCATTTTCAAGCAGACATAATCGATTACATTTTATATATAACTAGATGACCCAGCGAACTTCGTACCGCCCAACTTTAAAATTCCAGAACTTGATCGCAGCGCCACCTACCGGGTCCAATTGCGAATCTAAACCATTCCCAGATCCCCTTGAAGACACACAAAAAATTTCATCAAAATCGGTCCAGTCGTTTGAGAGAAGTTCAGTGACATACACACTCACAGAAGAATTATATATATAAAGACTAGTTGACCCAGCGAACTTCGTACCGCCCAACTTTAAAATTCCAGAACTTGATCGCAGCGCTACCTACCGGGTCCAATTGCGAATCTAAACCATTCCCAGATCCCCTTGAACACACACAAAAAATTTCATCAAAATCGGTCCAGTCGTTTGAGAGAAGTTCAGTGACATACACACTCACACAAGAATTATATATATAAAGATATATAGTAGCCATATTACATTTCGTTTGTGCGTTTACATAATATATATACCTGTAATAAGTTGAATTAGCTCCACTTCAATTGGTCATTAATACTTATTATCATTACTTTTATTAATGTTAGATTACAACCATTTCAACTTCATCCGATGTGGTAGGTACTCGTATGTCGAACAAGAAAGTTTTAAATGCTAACATACAAATGTATCATAATGTAATTCCATGACTGTATTTCGGTTGTTTCGTGAAGAATAATAAAATAGTAAGAGAGAGATACATTCGCGAATGTTTTAACGACCAGCCATAAATCGTGTGTATCAGCTGTCATCTACCGAAAGTTTAACTGTGATTGTCTGATAAGTGTCTGTGTACAGAACTACAGACCAATGAAACTTTTATATTGTGCTGATACTATTTAGGTATACAGTGAAGTTGTTTGTATCAATATACCTATACAGTTTACGCATAGAAAACCAATCTAAAAATTCCGACAGGTCGCCATAGTGTGGGTCACCATTGTATGCAGCATGCATTGTGTGTACTCACAAAGAGAATGGTAACGAATGCTTGGATTCTGCTCATGCTTTCCATCAGGCAGAGCAGAGTCACTTTGGTAGACAATAAATAAAAAGCATAATCGGGTTGGTGATAGCATAAACCAAAACAAATTACATTAACATGGGTTAATATTAAGTTTTTTAGTTTAAGCTAATGGTACCCAGCCTTCTAGCAGTAAAAGTCTGTTGATCTGATGATATGATTAATATTACACTTTATAATATTACTACTACTAGTAGGCCTAGGTTAGAAGGTAAGGAGGTAGAACATGGACACTATTCGTAATGTGGGTTTCCGAAAAGGCGAATGCCGAACGTTGCCGGAAGCCGGAGCACACACTGCAAGATAACGGCACTGCAAAAAGACAATAACTTAAAACAAACCAACCTACCTGTCAAGACCTCCTTTATAATAAAAGGCCTATATCCAGCAGAGTGGTGACCAGGACTATTAATAGTTGTGATGATGATTTAAAAATTAATCGTATTTATCGATTATACGTCAGTTTTACGAGTGGAAGTAAGAAAATAAGTGCAATTTTATTAATGCTTCTGGAATTTACGTTCGCTTTGTCGTATTTCCATTTTGTCTCATCGCGTACATTTTTATGTCAATCGCTACACAGTGCTGGCATGCCAACTTTTCTATATTCATAACCCAAATATTATGAAGAAAAATCAGAGCGTAAATGAATTTTCCCTTTTTACGATTGAACCACAAAAATGTAGTTTCTGTATATTCATCGCGACCCCCAAAATCTGCAGTAAAGGAGAACCTCTTGTCACATTTATATTTACGACGCGAGACATTACAAGAGATGAGTGCGTCACCCGTGTTTATATTTCTTTGTACGCAGATTATGGGATGTGATGCTGTCTTTATTTATGTATTAACCAAAAAAGTGTTCAGTATACAACCATATCATGTACGCAAATAATGCCTGTAAATAATATATTTTCTTGAAATAGGATTTTCCTAAATATTTTTGCAACAATACTCGCCAAACTCATCAAATGGTTAGTTAATGACACTAATACGTCTCTTCGTATAATAAAAAGGAATTTGATTAAGATTCTCGGTAATTACATTCTTAATTTCCAAGAGACCCTCCAGTTTAAATGGGGTATTAAAAACAGAAATAAACTTTGTCATTTCTATGACAAGAAGATGAACAAGTACTAGTCTTCTCTCGTGCTCATTCCTCCACCTCTTAAGCGCATTTCACTTCTTCACAAGGCGAGGCGGCTGAAACTCGTTGACCCCTGTAAAAGCAGCATTTCACACGAAAATTATTTTCCTTTTCACAATAAAGAATTTTTACTCATTAAAATTAATCAAGTAATAATAATACTGTTTTCTAAATGGCAGACACAACAAAAAGTGCAGTACAAAACTGGTGTCGCTTATCCCATATGAATAATAATCATAATTAGAGGGCGATTGAGCGTGGTACGCCAACGTTCGTGATTCAATTTCACCATTGAACGATCCTATTTGTGCGCTAATGAGGGAGACCGGAGCTAGTAATTAATCATATAATTTCAGCGTAAACGGTGCCCGTCGCGCCGCATCGAACGATCGCCTCCGTATAATGGAATATCACGAAAAAATCTCTAGAACATGACGCTGAATTAAACTCGCTTCGATAATGACTTGTTTTTTAGGGTTACAAAAGAATGAATACGTCCTCCGCAGACGGTGAGATGGCGGTGGAAAAATCTTGTTAATTTTTTAATACTTGGACATCGCGGAAAGTTAATGGGGGGTAAATATCTAGAATCGAGGAAATTTAATTTTAAAAAATACTGGATCGTGATAGAACTGTTCATTTGGAACGAAATGATCGAGTGAATTTTTTATTTAAAAAAGGTGGCTTTAAGACTGCCAGTCTAATGCAAATAAATAGTATTTATATAAATCCTACACATAATCAGTGGGTATTGTGTAATTGCAAACTTTCTGATTTTGAAATAAGGTTCGGAACATTAAGAAGCTACTCCAGTAACACTATGTATCCAAATTCATCGTGTAAATTATCACTGTCAAGCCTTAGATAATATACACATTTCATAAATACTTCGATTCTTGATGCTGGGATTATGTAGAAAATTCTAGATTCAATTATAAAACTGATTACCATAATTCGTGAGATGAGTGGGTGCGAAGGAGACACCGTTTAAATTTCTGAACTCATCCTGTATTCCGTTCGGCTAGCTGCGTAATTAGGTAGGACCCACCTTTACACACGATTTCCCGGCACTTGTTAAAAGTTTTCAATTGCGTTAGGAGGGGTCCTTACACGGAATTTATTCATTATATTCTCCCCCCGCCCTTCTACTTAATAAAAACGTTCTTTTGCTCTTTTTTTTAAATCCACCTCTCGGTGTTGCCTTATAGGTAAGTACTTTAAATATTTGCCGCATGGCCTCTCTGATGAGTGATGAATTATACATTTATTTCTGAATTTTTATTACAGTATTAAATTTAACATTTCCATAACCTGCGACTGACAATGGTTCATTATTTTAATAGGTTATTCTTCACCATAACGCAACATTTGTTGTTGCTTGCCAATTATATAATTAACTTTTAATAAGAAAAATGTTACGCAATAATTAAATTAATATCAGATGAGCACTAGACTACATTAAAACCGTAATAAATAAACCAATTCAAGAAAATAAATACTAGAAACGGTTTAGTAGTTAAAAATCGACCTTAATGTATTGCATTTTGTATATTTTATAAATACAGTAATACAAATTCAAAGCTTAACACGCGTACTAAAAGTAGTGTAGCCCTTATAGCCCTTATAAAGGTTTCAATAATTTATTTTAAACTTTGTAATCTTCGCGTTTAATGATACATTAGTGATATTTGTGATATCATTAATCGACAGTCTTTAATAGTCCACCGCTGGATATAAGACGGGTTGTTTTAGAGATTTTATCAAGACTTTTCTCTATGCGGTGATACATCACTGCAAAGAGAAAAGGTCCTGCATAATTTCCTCCCTTAGTCACCTATTACGAATGGAATGAATAGGGGAAGTGACACTTTGTATTCTTAACCCGTCACCACACTGAAATTGAATTATTCTGATATGTTTGATTTGCGTGATGCTTCCACACCATTGCATTGGCCGTGATCACAGACTGGCTCAAACGTTAAATAATAATGATACACGTTCCACTCCCTCGTTGGCGTGGTGGTTAGCGTATGCGACTGTTAATCAAGAGGTCTCGGGTTCGATTCCCGGGTCGGACCAAATGTTTGCGTGATCCACAAATATTTGTTTCGGAGTTTGGGTGTTTTCTATTTATAATATGTGTGTATTAAAAAAATGTATTAAAAAAGTATGCTTATGTATTTATGTCAGTTGTCTAGGACCCATTTTACAAGATCTGCTTAGTTCGGGACAAGATGATGACGAGTGTAAGATGTCAGAAATATTTAGTTATGATATACTAATTTTGAGGTTTTAAATGAATCTGCCTATGTCTAATATCCTTTTTTCTACATAGCTAATGATTTTTCAAGTTTGTTCCACGTAGTTGCACTAGACAATAGTATATTTATTTTATCAATTTTCACTACCATTATGTTATTAGTACAAAAACTTGTCAATATTTTGAACCCATACTTATTAAATTTTCCATTAAACTCGCTCCAGAGTCCCTTCGTCTCTTATTCTTTCTCTACCGCCTCTTAAAATTGCATCAATCTTTCGCCAATCTTGTCTGCCACTCTCAAATTGGCTTGTATAATCCCAATTTGACCGAAAAAAATCAAATGCTATCAATGCAAAAAGTTGCGGCAGAATTTTCGCGTCCAATATAAGTCTGCGAGATGAACGCTGCATATCCAATAAGTTGGTAGTACTTCGCAGCTCTTTATTGTTTGACATCTTGTTGGCGAGTTTGATCAGTTATTTAAATGAGAGCCAACACAGTTAAGCATGTCAATTTTCTTGAGTTTTACGTGACTGCCGCCCCCTCGTACAATATTTATCTTGTCTTATTAAAGTCGAACAGTTTTGTTCGGCTACGCTTTAAAAAGTTTGTCAGCGTGGTTTGTTAGGATGTAACAGAAAACGCTTATATTAGAACACTGTAGTACTAACAGGATTTCTTATCTGTAATTTTTTTTTAATTGTAAAATCGCCATCTAATCCCAAACTAAGCTAAGAGCTTGTACTATGGGTACTAGATAACTGATATAAATACATAAACATACCTTTCTTTCATATTTTTTTTTAATTGTGTGTAAGATGTCTGAAATATTTATTTTTACTACTAGCTGACCCGGCAGACTTCGTACTGCCTCAATCGATAAATAGATCTAAACTTTTGTATAAAATAAACATAAAACAAAGAAAAGGAATTCATAATTAATGTAAAAATAATGTAATTCATTTTTATATATTTACCTTTTAAACCTTCTCTGGACTTTCACAAATAATTCAAGAACTAAATTAGCCAAATCGGTCCTACCGTTCTCGAGCTTTAGCGAGACTAAGGAACAGCAATTCATTTTTACATATACAGATTAACTATATTGTATTGATTTTTTTTCAATGCTATATACTGTTGGCGTGTTTTTAATAAATAATTAAACAAATAATGTACCACGCTGGCCGGAGGGTTGTTAGAGGGTTTGTTAAAGCTTTTCTTCTCTCTTTGTAGTGGTGTTCAAGTGGTCTCTCTATTGGTTGAGTAAGGGTAGTGAAACTCCATAATTCTTAATCCGTCGTCATAAGGACGTTTACCGAACTACTGTTTATCTCTTTCAAACATATAAGTAGATCAAACCTTTCTAAATACAGACAGGTTTCTTTTAGCCTTTCATAAATTACACGTGTTTTGACGTGTAATAATTATACACTAGTGCAATGTGTAAGAACCTTGTGAAAAGATACCGAGACTATAAATCAGAGGTTAAGTACTAATATTTATGTCAATAAATTCTGCGTATTAATGACAGGAAATAATTACTCTCTAACAGCGTAATTACATTTATTTATTACTAGCTTTTACCCGTGCCGCTACCCGCGTGTATGTCAGACAAAGTTGTACTTTTATTAATAGTTTCACTAATAATGTGGCTTTTTATTGGTGGGGGAATTTCCAAAATCGGGTCAGTATATCTAGAGATACTGACTACTGAACTCACAACCACACATAGAAAAAATAATAAGGAGGTCTTCTTCATAATATTACGATATTACTATAGATTTTCTATACATTATAGATATTACTAATAGATAAAAATTAAAAAAAAACCCCGACTCATTGGACCGATTTCCATCAAACATAGCTAAGGACACTACCAACTATTTCTCCTTTCAAACAAAAAAAAACAAATTCGGTTCATCACACACACACACACACACACACACACACACACACACACACACACACACACACACACACACACACACACACACACACACACACACAAACACAGACACGTCAAACCGTAACATAACACCCGTTTTTGCGTCGGGGGGTTCATAAATTAAACTAAAAAAACCAACACTTAATTTAGTTACTTTGAAATGTAATGCTTACCATCATTTAAAGAAGAGTCACTTATGCAGACAATATATAAAAAAAAACAACCTTAATTGCAAAACGTCAAACATCTATAAACTACTTTATGATAAATACTCCATAGAATGTGTAGAGTAATTTGATCGGGCTCTTAGCATTCACGTCGGCAAAGTCGACCGGCAAAATTGGATTACTTGTTAACTGTCGACCGAAGTACGCCCCTAACGATTTTATGATTTTATTGCGGAACTCCAAATGGTTCTCGATTATGACGATACACATTAGAGCGACTACAAGTTGACGACTTTATTATCTTATAGACTGGAACTTATAGTTGAGTATTGTTATATATACATTAGCTGGTACTGATATTTCTTTGTGCATTGAGATCAATCCTCATGGGATCTTTGCGTGTTATTATAAATTTTTGTTCCGAATATATACGTGACATGTAGGTATATTTGGAAAGTCCCCTTGGCACAAAATATGTTCTAAATGCGGAAGTTATCTTTAAAAAGAAAAAAAATGTTTAGTTAAGAATGTCTTCATTAGCTTGAGCAATCTTAATTTTGACATTTTTAATTTATATTTTTATACCTTATTTTAAATCGAAGAAGTTTGATGAAAATGAAATAATATTTCAAATTTTAATCGTTGAATTAAAATTCCGAATTTTACTACACATCTACATATTAATTTTGATGACCAATTGAAACGTTGGCTTATTACTCTTTCTACCCTCTATTTTTATTTAATTATCTATTCAAGCATTTTCAACAAGTAATATTTAATATCTATTCAAACACTGATTTGAAATATTTACAAACGAAGTTTAAGATTGTATCTAATCTATACATACATTACATAGATACATAACATTCTTCAGAGTAGACATTCGTCTGATTATGAATAAACCAATAATAAATATTTGGGACATCTTAAACACAACTTCATCTAGTCACAAACTAAGCAGAGCTTGCATTACGGGCACTAGACAACTGATATAAATACATAAACATACTTTTTTTATATATATCTTACAAAAAGTTGTAGGTTATTTGAAAAGTCTAGAAATCATGTTGTTAGTGGTACTGAAAAGTTGGTCTGAACACGTGGTTGTATGGGCGTTGGGCGTGCCGCCCCGCCTTCATGCAACAAGTGCCTCGTCCCCCGCGCCCTTCTCGTCGTCACACCAGCCGTCGTAAGGCAAAACCCATTTTTTTCATGCTCCGAGCCTTATTATTTCAGGCTTTTAAATTGCCTACACAAGTAGTCATACTACAATTGCTCAATGAAATTGAGTGGGTACATTATTTACTTTTCTCATACGGAATAACTGATAAATAGTCTAGTTATTCAATTTGGGTCAGCGTAGTATTATTTGTAGAGTTCTTTTTTAATGACTTCGAACTTTGCAAATATATTCAGCCCTTCCCTTTACCACTTTCAAAATTTTAAAGATCCTTAAATAAAATTTTATGAACAGTTAAGATTATATAGATATTGTAGTCCTGAATATTTTTTTTACACAACTCAACCACTATTAAAACGCGTTCCGTAGTATCCAGTATGATTTCATTTAAATAAAATCCGGATATCCGGAAAATACCGGAATGCGTTATGTCGTTTGTGTGTAATCAAATTATGCGTGCTAATATGATATAATATGATAAAATGAGAATTAATAATGATAATACATATTTCGGACATCTGACACACAACGGCATCTAGTCCCAAACTAAGCAGAGCTTGTAAGTTGTGTTTTAAACATTAAAAACTCCCAAACTCTGAAACAAATATTTTCAGTTCATACAAACATGCGAGAAGCCCAAAACCGATCAGAGTGGTGTGCAATGGGAGAGGCCTATGTCCAGCAGTGGACTGCGATAGGCTGATGATGATGATGAAACATTTCGTCGTACCCGGTCATCAAACCCGAGTCCTCTTGATTGGCCGGGATCGGCCGCATACGCTGACCGCTAGACCAACTAGACAGTCAAAATATAAAAATACACTTAACATAAATTATTGTGCAATGTCAAAAATGGTTCGAAATAAGCAATAAGTAAGGCGAAAACCTGACGCTGATTTTCAGTTTGACCCAAGTGACGTTTTACAGAAACGATTTGCGGACATTAAGTGACACTATACTCAAGATTTCAAAATGACTGTAGTAGACAGGGCAGAATCTGGAACACCCACATTCATGTTGCTGAATTTCTCCAAACCCAGATACTTACGTATCTAGATATTTAAAAAAATGTAACACTAAAATAAATGGGCGATACTAAAGGAAGTGCGCCCTAAATAACAGCTTCGCGAAGAGGTCCCCGGTCCCTGTATGAATAAATTTGCGCAAAAGAACATCGAACCCCGCCTCACCGGAATCACTCGATAACCGACGACGCCTATGCTTTATAACGCGTGACATCCGAAACTCGATTTATATCCCTGTCATGGTCACGAAAGTCCAAATAAGTCGGACTTAGCATAACGTTTTGGAAAATGCAGAAATAAATAAACACTTTAGACATCTCTTCTACAACCCCAACGAGTCGAATAGTGAGATACTAAAATCATTTTACACATCACACGTTATATCAACAGTCTACCTTTGGTTGTAGGTTTCTTCTTAGATAAAAAGTTTGGCCTACCACTCTCGCCCACGGGTTTGAATTCGGGTTTGTTTCAAGTTTCTCTGTGCAGGTTTGTTTCAATTTTAAACGAGTACATTGTTTTAGAAATACCAATATGATAGAAAATGTTCAATATGTTCTACTTCTTGACATCTTTTTGAATGATTCTTGAATAATAACCATAAAAGTACGGAAAGATATGAGAATAAAGCATTTAATTTAAACTATACTTCAGATCCTATATTCTCTAGATGGGGCAGGTCTCCCCACATTGCATTGCCATCTCGTTCTGTCTTGAGGGTCTCGCTTGATTTTGCTCCAGGTCTTGTCATTGCCCTTCGCTTCATCGATGATAGTCCGCCGTCAGGTTTGTTTTGGACGCTTGCTCTAGAGCCGCCCTAGGGCTTGCAAAAGATGTGGTTGATATCTCTTCGGAGGGTGTAGGCCTATCCAGCTCCATTTTCTTCTTTTGATTTGTTGGTCGATCGGGACTTCACCGCATCAATACGATAATTATAAAACAATGATTAGCTAATTAGGCCTTTAATATAATTCTTCTAAATGCGTATAAGTTTGTCGAGTCAGGTAAGTACATCGCAATGACAGTTATATATCTAGAGGTCAATAAATATTCAAACCTTTAAACCGCAAGGTTATCCATAGACAATAAATTGCGTGACTCACGAATTAATTAGTAGTATAGAGGGCGACGTGTAGTGCTAATGTATTCATGTTATTACCCGCTATCAGATAAACTGTAGGCGTACGATAATCACCTACAGATTATTTAATTTGCGTTACAGTCTGGAAAATCGTTTGAATAACTGATAAGAATTGACTGAAAACGGCAAGTTATTGATATTTGCTTTCATCTATATAAATAAATACAATTGATGTGTCTGTTTGTTATTACAATTTAACAGCTTTTTACTAAATAATATGTATAGAAGTATATGCGGTACTTGTGTACATCAAATCATCATTTTCTTTTTATTGTCTGTCTGTCTGTATGTCCAGCTGGACTGACTTTGACGGGACTTTCACTGGACACTGGACAGATAACTGATGGTATAAGGAGTAACTAAAATAATATTATTAAAAAAATATATATAAATCAATATGAAACAAGTATTCCGATACAAGAGCCACTAAACCCGCTGGTTTAGTGGCTCTTGAATAGTTAAGCGAATCTTACACGGGTTATACCGCGGGGCGCAGCTAGTAACAAATACAATACACTTAAAGCCGATAATAATGACTAGAACACACTTGTATCGGATTAATTAATACAGGCCAAGAGATAGCCAATTCGAATTCATTCAGTAAGTACATTACCAGACGATGATACCCGTCGATCATCGTCTCTTTTCATTAATCCCCATTTAATTTACAGGTCTAGTCCGTTCAGGTAAATTAAATACCCATTTAATTTACCTGAACGGACTAATGAAAATGATTTGTTTTAAGGAGGCATTGACGTAAGTATTTCGTCAATACTTAAAGGTTTATTTCTATTTATAACAATATTTTAACCCTTGTCAGTTAAATTCTTAGCAATAAAACGAGTAACCCGCAAGGGTTAAAACATTGTTATTACCTCATTGAATAGGTACCTACCACTACCCACGCTATGAAGTAACACTTACAAAATAACTAAGGAGCTATAGCGAAAAAAAAAAACAAAAAAAAAAACAAACGCAAACGTATATTAAAGTTGCACTTAAACGTGTTCTTAATGCGCATTTTAATAGTTTAGTTCCTACAAAAATCTGACATACTTGAGGCGTCTGTTAAATTCCATGACCTTGGGGGACGTGAGATTCGACCCCGGGGGCTATAAAAAGCCGACATTAGTGTATAATCTCCACCAAATTATATGCTACGTCGACAGCTAGAATTTTTGCTTAAATGTAAATCACAATTTGATTGGAGGTATTGGAGCGCCATCTAGACTTTAATCCAGGTAATATTCTAAAATTCGAAGTAAATGGAAGTTAACATAAGAACGTGAACTTACCACTTCTTTAGTAGTAGACCCATATAAATGTTAGAGAACCATGTTTCGATGCATATGGACCGGTTCGATAAGCTATTTTTTTCGTAGCATTTCACCGAAGGGGTGAGGTTGCCGGACCCGCTTTTCTGATACTGGGACCTACACCTACACAAGTGGTGGTAACATTCTTGTGTTTCTTTTTGCTTTAAATCAGGCAGAGAAATCATACTCACAAGATTTTTTTTTTGGGTTTTCGTAGTCACTTACATTGGGTGACAATAAAAAATAATTGTACAAAGCTCTTTGGACGTCAGATATTACTATTAGATTTTGACTTTTAACATGATATGATTTAATATTAAATAAAGAACAGAAATACTACCTACCTAAAGTATTTTTAGTTTTACTTCAAACATATTTAGTCTAAGAATCAATTAAGAAGACTATGTACTAAAGTTAATCCAAGTTCATACTGTACAGTTCTTATTTCGGGATAGTATGCCAATTATCCACATCGCATATTAAGAACGCACTTATTCTGAGCAATGAGTCACATTGAGAGAAAGTCAGTTACATCGCTGAATATGCGACAGATTTATCGCAATTTTATAGTGATGTGCTTTAATAAAAACAATTTATCGATAGAGACTTTCTTTTATTCGTATTGTCAAAATTGAGCGTAGTGATGTTTTAAAATATACTAAGTGTTACTGGCCACATCGTCCTTTAAAGTATGAAAGGATAAACAACGGTTAGTCAAAGAGAGGTCATGAGTATTTGATCCATATTTAGAATTAGATTCGGTCCTTCCCCGTGTAATATGTCGACACGTTAGAAATTGATTGATAAATATTCCTAACAAAAAAGCTTAAATAAACTGCCGCAAATACCAATATTCCCCAAAGTTGAATTTCTACACGTAAATATTATGCAAAATGGCCTTTCCTAATCACTCCTATCTTCTTTATTTTATCCATATATTCGTATTAGGTATAATAAAAAATTAATAAAGCATTTAACGTTGAGCACATTTAAAATTCAAATTGATTAGAGTGCAACACTACGTGTCGTCACCTGCGAGGCGAGGGGCGCGGGACGCCGCAGACTTGGCGTCGCTCTGTCGGGCAGGTTACGATTTACACTCCACCAACTCAGCAGAAACTCTGCCCGGACAAGAAATGCTGATAATCCACATCCACAGACGTTGCGCGAGAATTAGATCGAGATTACTATGATACCGACTCGACTGAGACGTTTTATTACTCCTTTACATTTAATTAGGATGTAAATTGACTGTTCCTGAAAATACTTGTGCCTGATCTTATGGATTAAGATTGAGAGACATAGCTATCCTCTTAGACAGCATGCTCATTTATGAAAAGAAATAAACTTTTGTAGGTTTATGTTACAAGTACTAAGACTATGATATATTTTTATACAATCTTTAAGCCGCGGCTTCACTAACTTTTATGAGGATTATATCGATAACCTATTTGCTATTCTAGACTACATTTTGCCAAATTTGCTACAGAACCATTTATTCTCGCATTCTAGTGTTGATATCTTTTTTATCCATCTTCCCAAATCGTGTTTGTAAATGGTATAAATGAGCTCTCATTGTATATCAATGTATGTTAAATATATTCTGTCGGTATAGTGGCACCTAGCCACCTATCTGTTCCATTGAACTGCTAATTCTCGTCTACATAGTGATCATGGTCTTTGATTGACCCTAATCAATATGAATATTTCTAAGGGCACGTCAGTATTCATCATTTATCAATGTGTTTTAGATTGCCTCATACTGCGTTGTTTAGTTATTTTCTGTTAGAATGGTATTTTTGTAATAGTAAAAAAATGTGATATCATTTTAATTACATTATTGTACGTATTACAATAATGTAATTAAAATTTGGTAACTCTTTTTATGGCTACGAATACTTTCTACAGTCTTCACTGTTGATCATCATAAATTGGAATAATTGTAGATGATAAATATAAAAGCTAAAAGTATAATTATTATAAAGATACACTTTTTAGAAATTATAAAAATCAGTGATAAGTCTGAACATGATAGTTCAAAATGACTACTGGTACCATACCGCAATATTAAACATCTAGGCTTTTTGTCTAAAATATCTCATGGTACAAACTAACATCTATGTTTTTTGTTTCAGATTACATGCAGTTGGCGTCTGAAAAGTGTTGACGGCTTCAGTCAGCGTGTAATCACAGCAAACAGTGTCTCGTGTTTTAAACGAATCATTCGCCTAAACAGATAGAACAATATTTTTACAACGATTCATCACAATTAAGAATCAAAACTGAAGACCAGTTCAATCATGGAGACTGATGACGTGTTCTATAAACTGTTATTGGAGAGCAAAATTGACGATCAAAAGTGACAATCTTCGTGATATTTTGGACGTTGAAATTTTATTTTTAAGTCAAAATGACCTCGCGTAGTTCGATGTGTAGTTCAAAGTTAGACAGTGGCATCGTTTTTGTAATATATAACATGGAGTCGGGAAGTGCAAGTACTGTTTAACCCCTCCTGCATCTAAAAATTTAGTGCTTAGTCGATTAAGTTCACATTACATCTCAGTGTCAGGAGGCACAACTGACTGATAATGAATTATTTCCGAATGTAACGAGTTTAATGTGTCTAAAATGAATCTATGCTTAATTTGTAGTTAGTTTTGAGTTCATACAACGAATTTACTGCAAGTTATAAACCAAATTGCACAATAACTTGCTATTTTTGTCGAAATATGTACCTAATACTATTAGATGATTGTCTATCGGTAGTAATTTTGTTATATTTCTCATACCTGTGTATGCAGCTTGATTGTGTGCTATTTTGAGATTGTTATAATATACAATTTGAAAAGATAAATGTTTTATATCTATTAGTGTAATAAATAAAGGTACATAAAAATAAATGCTGCATAGTGTACGATTTAACTAAATACTTTTTGTCAAGATCCAACTTGCCTCCTTGTATTGTTATTTTATTTCTATAAAAATATACCAACAATGCAAACGTTGTTAACACTAATGCCATAATGTACATAGAATTATTTTATAGTTACATACACGCGCCATTTAAAACCAAATACCGTTTTTGTAATTGCTCAACGTCCTAGACACCAAAACCGGAGCGGATCTGATAAGTGCAAAGTTCAGAAGCAGAAACTTCAAATAAATTAACACAGATTTTATGCACCCTGCTCCACCATATCTAAAGATATGTCTTAAGGATAAGTCTAAAGATATGTGTTTTAGCACATTGTTTAGGTTTACAGTGAAACCAAGAGATGTTGGCTTTTGTGTCAAAATCCGTTATAGTCAAATATCTAGTCCCAGATATTATTTTGTTCAGTAAGCTACTTTTGTCAAATATATGCAGACTTCTACTCATAGATAAGCACTGTTGGGGGTCTAGCCCGTAAACTCTAATAGCAGAAATGAGTTCATATTGTAAATTACCTCAGTGGGCTGTTTGTGATAGATTTAGCCAATAAGTGTTCAATTTAGTACGTGTATCGTATAAGTCAATTCTTGTACTTTTTGGCGTCCATATATTTATATTTTTAAAACAATGTTTGGTTTTGCCCCGTTACATCGGAACATCTTATTTACGCATGCCATTTATTACACAATCACTGCGTTTATACGTTACTATGTATATTTGCAGCTGAAAGGGTGCTATAGATAATATTTTAATAGCGCATTTTAAACGTTTTAATTTACGTAAATGAATAACATGTGTAAATGACGTGCGTACAAATTAAATTTAAATAAAAAATTGGCCTCGTAAGGTGTCGCGTGTAGTACGCATAGTTTTCTAGCACAAGAAATATATTCTGGACAGTGACGTGTCAGCGCACATTGTAATTTATATAAATATGTAGATAGGTAATGTTTAAATTTAATTTCATGTGTGACTTAAAGTCGTTTCAGCGGTCAATGGATGTCCAACATCGACCCTGCCTCGGTGATGTATGTCAGTAACCATTTGCCAAATATAAATACGTAAAAATCCAATTACAAGCCGATCGTGGGTGATCGGTTCTAGTTTATACTTATTGTGAGTGTTCTAGACGAATGATTAGACTCTTCGGAGGTATCTCATGTTAGTTAAGAACTGTTAGTTGTATTGTCTCTTGGTTGTTGATATGTAATATTACTTACGGTAGTTATACAATGTGGCGAAGTGTATTTATGTCAATCTGTGTGGTCAATTACGTATGGACCGAACTAAAGTCTGTTCCATTAAGGCTTAGCGTTAATGAGAAAGTGTGAACAAATTATAGATAGATGTTGTGCTTTTAGTCCTGGTTTGCTGAATAGCTGCCTTTATTTAGCTATAAATGTGGAAACGAAATTAGTGAATTTTACATAATTACAATGTGGAATAAAAATACTTGTTAAGTATTTTATTTCATCTCTTTCTTTCGGGAATGCAGAAAGGGGATGCAAATAAAACACAATGGGATTTCGATGTCAAAAAAACTGTGACTAGAGGCACAAAGAAAATATTAATATTTGTACAGCGTACCAGATATGTATCGGTATTAGATACAGAATGTACGAAACACTAAATGTATGTTATAATAATTATGTGAATGATTTCGTTATTATCTTGTGGTTAAGTGTCGAACGAGTAGATAATGATCTAGGCTATTGAATTGAGACGTTATTGGTAATGCGTAAACGCAAGTAGCGCATACAATCTCCCAATTGTTTGTGCCTGTGGGAATTGTCATTAGTTTGTAATAGATAATATATTTTAATATTAGACCATGGTTATTGCGTTGTTAGTAATCATGTATTTATAGAGAGTTGGGCGTGCATCCCTTGCTAAGGAATTTTCGTGTAAATTATTTTGTACAATGTTAATGAAATATATGTTTGCATCATTATTTTTATGGTCTAACTTCTAGTAGGTATATTAATTTTGTTGATTTTTTTTTCCAGTTGCTTATTATAATTACTACGACAACATTGTGAAAAATCTAGATGAATTAGAATGAAATTATGTGTTTCAATGTAAATATACATATAGACAAAACATGTATGTAGAAGTACATAAATATTATTTATGTATTAAATTTGATATTGTTTTCAAAATTTAACTGGTTGTTTTATTCATCCTTGTTTGTTTATTATAAAGTTCACTTGATAGATACTTTGGAGCGAAATAGTCAATAGATATGCTATAATCCATATGGTGGGGGATTAAGAACACAGAGTATGACTACCCCTACTCATTCCATGGGTATTGTAAGAGGTGACCCTTGACCTAGTTTGACCCTTAAACTACGCAGGACAACATAACTCTAACGAGGATTAAAACGAACCCTCTGCTAATCTGTGTAACCTGCGTGTTTAATAATTCAAAACCTCGAACAATCTCTTTGCTAAGGAGATCCTTCTGCTTAACTTAGGCCTCTGCTTAAGTCTATCTAAGGAGACGGCTATATTAAGGGACTGCTATCCAACGACCAGGGAGAGATCAGGCGGAGGACTGGCGGTTTTACGTGCGCTCCGAGGCAAGGAGGTTAAGACCCAAGCTTCCAAACTCAGAAATCAGAAAAACTAATATAATTACGAAATACAGTTTAGGAAGATTCGGGATTGTACCTTCTACAACGTATTACACTACTACTTGTTAGAATATCTACAATCTTTAATCACTGCTGATATAAGGATGATAATAATCAATTTGACGTCTGCATTTTTAAACACATACAATTTTATTGAAACTTCAGTGAACGATAAGAAGGGGAATTCACAGGGTAATAATCCTTTAATTCATTAATGTCAGTGACTGTCTTTAAATCGATTGAAAATTAATAAATGTATTCGATTGCAGATTTAGAAGAGATTAATAGTTACGAGTAAAGGTATTAAAGTATTTTGATATTTTGTTTAATATACTACCTACCTATAAACTAGATGGATTAAGAATATAATGTCACCACCCCTATTCGTCAAATGGGTATCGTAAGAGGAGACTAAGGAAGCATACAATGCAGAAGAACTACAGGTGCAGTGAACACTTAAAAAGAAAACTTGAATCGAAATCCGATAGCAACCCGACTGACTTGCAAACTGTAGTAGGCCAAAATATGCTTTTTAAAGAGAGACCAATGTTTATTAGTGGGTTGTAAAGGCTTCCGGCCAGGGGGTGACAGGTGAGGCCATCTGTCACCTTAGCAGAAGCAGGCCAGGGTGGCGGTGCGAGTGTTACAAAGCGCACGATTCCCACATAGGGGAGGGCCATCTACTACCCGTAGGAGGCCCAAGGTACGTCAGGGTTCCAGGGATTTATTTTCGAGGGTACACCTGGTTCCTCGGCTTATAGTACCCAAGAGGGCGCCCCGGTGTCATCCGGGGGGTTTTCCGTACAGAAAACAAAGTGGGTTGTAAACATTGAGTTATATGTACGTTGTAAAGGGCTACTGATGTGATGTAGGTGTATACCTACATCACATCAGTACCTAGGTATCATCATCATTATCATGTCATGTAGGTAACATCAGCCCGCTGCAGGTCACTGCTGCACATAGGTCTCTCCCAAGGCACACCACAGCCTGGTATATTATATGGATGTATAACATCATTGTGTATACACATGTTTAATCTTATTTCAATTACAGCTGTCGTAGTACTCAAAAACAGTTTGAAGTGAGTTGTTTGTATAAGAAGCCTTTTTAGGACTATTTTCCAGATATATGGAGCTATTATTGTTTAAGTCCGAGTTTGATCGGGAAATTTCTGTATCTCTCTTTCTAATTCACATCCTTTCAATGTTTCCCTGTATGTACAATCGTACAAATTTTTGACATCTGACCCACAATAGCTTAAGCTAAGGGTACTAGACATAAATATAATATATGTATACTTTTTTTTGTAAATACATACGAGCCGGGAGAATACCAACAAGACAGTCAAGGCAAGGTTTACACTTCACGCATTCCTCACAAACAGAATTGAGTAAAATCGGCCAAGTGCGTGTCAGGCCACGCACAGGAAAGGGTTCCTCGGCTCCCACCCATAATGGCACGTGGATTTAAAATCGTATCCAATAGATAATTAATTTTGTATGACGTTTTCCAAGTGAGAACATTTTACTAGTTAAGTCTTCATAACTCCTGAATTAATAAAGTCATCTAATCCGTTATAGTTTTCCTTCAAAGTTTATTATATGGACCACCATCACGAATTTTCCTAGATTTTTTGAGCTAGCCGTTTAGCTTTCAGAGGGGGGGGGACGCCCTGTTTTTACAAAACAGTGCCCTTTAGAGTGGAATTTCTCGCAAACGAATACCTAAATCAAAAAATCGTCTTAGAAACACTTTATTGTTTTTAAAAGACCTATCTAATGATACCCCACGCGATGGGGTAGCCGCGAGAAAAAAAATTACATCCCCACTTTACGTGTAGGGGAGGTACCCCAAATAAAAATATTTTTCTTGATTTTATTGTAGCACTTTGTCGACGTAATTACATCACATATCCATGCAAAGTTTCATCTTTCTAGCACTTACCATTTGGACCTTAAGTCGAGGACGGACGGACGGACAGACGGACCTGACGAATCTATAAGGTTTCCGAGTGATATACTTCGGCACCCTAAAAGAGCAGTAATAAAAAAGAAACTAATGACATCTCGATTTAAGTAAGTTGATTCAATTCCATACATCAAACATACTTCGCATTCCCAGTACGGGTTGTGCACCATTGACGCAGCGAAATCTTTACTAATCTAAAAAACTGTAGTCCTAAAATTGATAGCCCTTTCTCTTCCACAGAAAGCTGATACAGCCCTTAGCCACATAAACAATGAACATACTGCAATAAAACCAATGACGTTGCCACTTCGCATTATATCGGTGATGCCCGGCCATAGCGATTATGTTGCCTACCCACATTAGTTTCTTTAGGGACACTTTTATTGTTTAACTTTCAGAATATTTAACGCTTTGTAACGGAGATTTTTTTATTACATCTTGGTGAAGTTTTTATTATACGGAGAGCTATTTCTTAAGATTTTTATGTCAGTTTCAACAGTACCAAAGTCATCAGTTTAATAAAGTTACAATATAAAATAAAGTTATGACGACACGATTGTTATACGTGAAATGGTCGAACTTGCTTTGAATGTCAATGTTTGTTAGTTTATGTGTGTCATGAGCCAAGTGATTATTGTATTTTGCGCTATTTACAGCGCCCGGGTAATATTATAATGACAATCATGTCATCATTCCCAAATTCAGTCGGTTTGACTGGGTTTAGGAATATACAGACTGTGTCTCAGGGACTTTACAAACCTACATGAAGCGGACACAAAGAACACCCAGACTCAGAACAAAAATTTGTGGATCACAGGAAGTGTTGTCGAACGTGAGATTTGAACCCACGCACCCACTTGGTGCAGTAGAAAGCAGCCTGGCGTCAGCTTAAACCTTTAGGTTAATCGTGCCTGTATAAAGGATCTAGTATTTAGTTTATATGGGTTATAAAAAAAACTCCGTGTAGTGACGGATTAACGGAGTGACACCACACTTATTAATCCCGTGTATGGCTATGCAAGATAACATCACTGAAAAGAGAAAGGAAAACTGAAACCCAATACCAACTGCTGTGTGGTATAAAGTGGCCCAAAACGCTAAAGAAAAGGTACGTACAACAGTGGACTGTTAACGACTGTAAATATATTGTATACTAGCAGACTAGTTATTGTTGTAAATCGCGAGTAATGCCGCGGAGCGAAGCTAGTTTATAAAAAAATAGGCTAAGTTGGAGTAACTTACCCAATTTTTTTATTGACTAGCTTCTACTAGTACTTCTTTTAGGACATCAGCTTTCTACCAGTGAAAGCCCAGTTAGAATCGGTCGTCATTCCAGATTAACTGGAATAAACAAACTAAAAAATCCCTTGTCACGTTAAAGCGGTGACTTCTGAGGCCAGCACGTGTTGTTGTGTAGGGTAAGGGAGGCGGTGGTACCAGTTGGAAGAGCTCATCAAAACACTTTAAATGTTATAGGCGACAAAGAACTGCCATAGACGAAAGACTCAAGAAACGAACAAAAAAAAGAAAGGTTGTGTTAATAAAACGACAATCGTCAAGCAAATACTGCATGCGTTCACGATGATAACAGTACTATTTCGGGGCTATTCTTGTTTATGGTCTGTAACAATTCTCAATTCTTGTAATTAGGAAATAAGACTAGTATTAGGAGTTATTGTTCTGTACCTACATGTTTATTCACTCGAATCACAGGCGTATCTAGCTCGTGAATCACCCGTGTGCAATTTTTACTGTGGCGCCCTTTAGTTATCGGGCAGATTTACTAATTAAAATGCCGCTGCCGGTACGGCGGCACCCCTAAACACCACTACGCTCGTGTGCACTGCACACCCTGCACAATAGGTAAAGACGCCCCTGCACTCGATACTAATTGGATACCTCCATGGTACCATTTATTTCAAAACAAGAAAAGAGTTTGAAATCATCTAAATTCGTAACAATACTGTCCAGTAATATATATGAAACCAGTTTAGAAATAAAATTGTCGGACAGTCAAACAGGTGCCAAAAGATTTTTTCGCATGTTCATCTTGAAATCTTATAAATTCAGAGAGATATCTTTAGTACTATGAGGGCCAGAATATTGAGTTTAAGAAATAACATCGTCAGTATCCTCACTCGCCGCAATTATGGCAAACCACGTAAGTAGATTTTGTTTACAATTTGCGTCTTTTCCTTCCTTCATCTTCTTAGTCCTGTAATTATTACCATTTACTTTAAAAGTAGGTACAATTTACTCATTTCAGCCGGTTGCTGTTTGCCGTTTCCCATACCTAGATAATATTTGGACTTTTTAGTAGTTTACTGGTTCGTGAAAGAAATAATCCTGCTTAAGCGTAAAAAGGACACTTTATTTCATTGCATTAAGTTGGCTAGTACTTAGAATTCTATAATTAAAACAATATATTTTCACTGCCGTACTGTAAAATGTGGGACATCAATATTTGCTTATTTTTCTTTTGAATATATCTCGTGCTTTGTTGACATCTATTGCCCATGCCCAGGTTTAGAATATTGGGTTCATTCGACATCCACTTGGACGTAATGAATGTAGTGATCCTACTTAAATTTATTATCAATTTTTTTCATAGGTCAGAGTTTTTGTCTACACACTTACACTTAGGTGCACACCAATGACACGTCTTTGTGAATAGACCTTTTCTATTCACTATGCGTATTCAGGACACTAGGATCACTATATCCAGTTGGATGGAGAATGAACTCCTTGTCGTAAGCCTGAGATACTGACGTCAAAAAAAAGGCCAGCCCTTTTTTTGGATTAGTACGTCACACCCATTTAATTTTAATAGACTATATACAGGTTTAATTCGACTCGTCTAAACGACTCGCGGTAAGCGATCCTGGATGCGACACCAGAGATTGTGGGTACGATTCTACTGTTGAGTGATGAGCACCGGTGGTCGCCTGTAAATCCATTCAGTATTTTTTTCCATTCTTACCATGCGGTAATAAGTATGTTAATCAGCAGTCTAGTTGCACAGTGCAGATCTGCCTGCGTGAGATCAAATGAATGTATGTAATGAGTCAAGATTGGATTATTATAAGTATATTTGTATCATTTTTGTAGCTCGCTGTGACGCGCACATGAACGAGTTACCTGTACCCTGCGGCCCTTGGGAACCGTGGTACACCGCGAGACAAAGCATATATAATAAATGTTTAGTGGGAGGGATATTGTGGTAAGAGATACAAAAAATTGTAATACTAAGGTTAGAAGTACAAGAGCTACACTATTTTCAGCAAGAACGGGGCGGTACGACCCTCTAACAGTAGACTAACTTAAAATGACATCTTTCGTCTTGTCGAGTTTCGTTGGTGAGTGCGAGACTGGAGGTACAATGATGCGGCCCAATAGTGCGGGGTGACCGTGTTATATTGTCTGCATTCATAATGAGTATTGTAAGCACTAACCACCACTAAGCCTTAAGTAACTGGATACAAACCTTTCTTGACCAGTAGTAGAATATTTAGATATGCTTACCTACATTTAGCAGTTCTACTAAAACAATGTATTATTTCTGATATTTTGGTTACAGGTTTCTGTTTAGTTTAGGAATGGCAATTTACACCGACAGCCTTTTTTTCAACTGGGGCCCACCTTTGAACCCTGGTCCTCCGAGTGATATGGTCGAAGAATGCGACGATAGTGATTCATAAATATGTACTTTGAAAATAATATGTATTTATTGTTATTATTATTAATGTCACAACATTTAATAAAGGCCTTGTAGAACTTCTCACATGCTTCTTCAACCTTGTAAGTTAGTTTGTAAATACCCAATTAACTAACAATATGACTAAGAGAATGCAGAATTTTTGGAAATCATGATGCCGAAGGCTAGAACTCTATAACGTAGATAAGAGAATTCCTTTGTCGTAGGATGATCATTAGCCTCAGAAAATAATGAAGTCTATATAAGTGGCATAAAAAACAATCCATAAAAATGGTCCAGGTAAAAGCAGTTCTATTTAGCATTGTGAACCTCCTCCCCACTTGGCACCGGCAACTTTCGGGGACAATTAGTTTTTTCTCGATTATTGTACAACGATTCGATTCTGACATTCGACGGTCGCTGCCGCTTGCACTGATATTGTGAATAAATTTTTATTTATATTATTAAAAGTTTTAATAAAAGGGGTGCATAGGCTTCCCAACAACAACTTAGGGTCCCAAGCCAACCTCACCTGCAAGTGATGCACCTACTGACGACGGACGAGACTCTGGCAAACAAAACATTCCGGCAATACCTATTACGTGGGATCAAAAAAACTAGCGAAAAGTGCGAGTTTTAAAGCCTCTGCCCCTTCGGTGAAACAGGCGTGATTTTATGTATATTAAAATGTTTTAAAAATGAAATATACACCTATGTAATCAGTAAGTCTAATTAAAAAGATCAATGCGATGTGTGATTTATTGTTCTTAGAACGCAACAATGACATTGTTAAATGGAATAAACGTATAAGCGTGTACAAAGAACTACATATGTATGTACCTATTTAAGTTAAGTTATCTAGGATGTATTTAGAGACGCATGTTCTAGAAAACATTGATTACTAGTCGAGCCCCGCGGTTATCTAAAATCTTTAACTTGACATCTGATATACATACATACCATACATCTACCGATGAAACATTCAATGAACCAAAAGAAACACGGATTAGACTATACGGAGTAACTATACTAATCCTGAATCGCGATAGAGAAATTGTCACGCCGAGTAGCACATATACAATATCAACCGTTGGGCAGTGACCCGCCAGAAACGATCACCTGACCTGGTCGGAGGATCTTCCCTTTGTGTAGGAGGGACACGATATTCGTTCCTCCACATATTTATTGATATCTGCAATCTCGGTAACGGCTAACTATTTCGCTGAAATATGGTATTTAGGGGTTGACGGTGTGAAAAATCGGCCTAAATTAGTCTGTTTGGGAAACGCTAGTTTTCGAGTACCTATTCATGCGTTTTTATTTCGCATTTATAAATACTCTTAAAATGGGGAATATGCGATTTTATTTATTAATAAAATCGATCATTAACGTCTTTAGAAAATGTACTGTGCGTTGAAAACGAAGTACGTATGTTTGTATCAAAGAGTACATTCGATTGATACAAATCTCCAAACCAAATTCAGTGGGGCCGGGCCAGCCTAACGAACACCACTGTGACCATCGACGTCACATTTCGTTTCGACCAATCATAACGCGTCGTGTAAGTTTAAATTTCCCTCCCTTATTTTTCATTTTTTATATAATATGTCCTGGATGCGAGAAGCCCAAAATAGAAGTGGTGTGCAATGGGAGAGGCCTATGTCCAGCAGTGGACTGCGATGGGGTGATGATGATTTAATATTTCCTGTTTAAATAATAATAACTAAATTAAAAAAAAAACGTTTAAGTATAATATAAGGACAATAACGAATCCATAAAAAATATTTAAGATAATTTAAAATGTCATGCATATTCCCTATTGCTTGCGACATCTATACTACTCTTTATACTCTGTCCATTCCTTTATTATCTTTTTGACAGATCAACAAATTTCGAAATAAGTGACGCCCTCACACGTCCCCGATTCGATTTGAAATCAAAATCAATCGATATAATATTCTTTAAGTCAGTGTTGCAAATATATGTATAAAACGTGCACTATTATGATATAAAGAAAACTTCCTAATACAGTCACTTGAAGGTCGGTTTAGTAAGTAGTGATTTTTCAAATGTATTTTCTCATAACTCTGGATTTAAACGTTATTAACCACGCGTTTCAAAGTGAAATTTAACATTTTAAGTCAGTGGTCCAAAAATAAATTAATTAATGCACAGAGTTATTGTTCTTTATTTTAAGTTCGAACTTAAATTCCAAAATTTCGACCTAATTCCTTGCAAATAATCAATCTTGAAGTCATACTATTTTAATTTCCTTTTTATTTTATTAAATTTACAGAAACAATACTAACTTGAAGTCAAATTATTTTGATCAAAATAATATGATAGATTATTTTAATCGTATAATCGATTTATCGTATTTCTAGAACTGTTTTATATGTTGTTTTTAGCTATAGACACTACCTACTTCCCAACCCGTCTATAAAGTACGACATTAATGTAGTACATTACGAAAAAAAAAACCGGTAATTTTGACCTGTCCAAAAGACAATAAACGAATGGACAAAGTAACACTTGGTTGGTGGTTGGTACTCCAACACAGCAACACTACAGTTCCTTGAGATATTCTCAAGGATGGCGTTGTAAAACAATAATATATTAATCGAGCAAAGCTCGCTAAGGTACTTGTTATAAATCGCGACTAACACCGCGAGGCGAAACTCATCTAAAAAAAATTGCCCGAGTAACCTACTCCTTGTATCGTCACACTTTTGCCAGTGAGTCTCGTCAAAATTCACAGAACAATTTTCTTTTCTGTGTGAAAATCAGTTAAAGCCGTTCCAGAGATTAAGCATAGCAAAACAGACAATAGTAGATTAGTAGCCGAGGGCCGTAAGGCATCAATTGCAGCCCGAGATATTTTGGCGCACGAGCGCAGCGAGGGCGCCTATAGTTCGAGGGTGCAATTGGTGCTTACACCCGAGCTATTCTGCTTTACATCTCGATTGTAAGGTAAGTAGAAAAAAACCGGCATTATAAGAATAAAACATTTTATCTTCAGCTTCTATTTTCATTGAATCGGGAGTGCAGCTTATATCTTCATCACTTGAAGAACTCATATTTTTCCTAATTTATTAGCACGTAATTATAAAAAAAATCCCAAAAACAAACAATATTTAAATTAAAAGTTTTCTATTCCCGCCTCTTTTCATTCAAAAGAAATTTTTAAATTGTTTTTCAAGAATGAAATTGAGCTTCGCCGTTCGATATTTAAAATTGATGACTAATAAAGTCACACGAAGACAAGGCAGGACAAGGCTGAATAGCAAAGCGACCTATTCGGTCTTTAGGCTGAATGCATGATGTCTTTACCAGTATGATGGTTAGATGTACGCGAACTTTTTAAAAGAAAGAAGTGATTTTTTTTAATTACTTACCGCCCTAGGGCTTTTCTAGCTACATTAATACCCTAGAGCGGTAATAAGTCACCTACAAGCCCCATTTGGAGGTAATAAGAACCTACTAACCGAACATGAGAGATGTAAAATTTATTTAATTTGAAGTTTTGATTTTGAATTGAATCAGTTATTTGGAATTACAAACAGAGACTTTACTATTATTTGTATAGAATTGTTTACTATTGACTTATGCACGCTCATTTTCCGTTTCACATCAAAAGCATTTAATAATCCCCTGCTGGACATATGTAGCTCTTCTTAATAAGGATGGTTTGGGCTATTACTATCTTTATTATAATTATTCAAATACACATAACTTCATAGCATAGGTATACGGTGAGAGTTGAAATATAATACGGCAGAAAAACGAAATATCGTACCTTGAAAATTACCGTAAATTTATAAACTGCAGAATGTTCCTTTGCTTTAATAATGTGACAAGTCTGAAAACACTTATTTATTTAATAATTTAAATCGCTGTTTGATTTTATATTTTCACGTGGTATTTTTTGTCGTCTGTATGTTATGTGAGAAAATAAAATCACACGTTTAAATGATTAAACAAAAAACATATTGTGTACACTAAATAAACATCAATGGAATACAAATGATGTTAAATGGTCTGTTGTCTTTCTATCCTGACTAATATCAGGGGTATGTCACTTTAGGTATAGTCGGCCGCCTGCCTGCCCGGACGAGTATGCCGGTCGACTAGACATTTTCAGAATAGGTAAGAGTTACACGATAGAAAGAGACGCAACGGTAGGTAAATATAATTGTAGTTGATTCGGCGCTGTGCGATCTGAATTGAACTTTATCTTTTAACGCCTAGGGTCCCGATTTCTTTAATTTACTTTTCGGAGTGAGCTTTCTGTATGAGTACTATTATGTATTCTGTGCTAATATTACAAAAAAAGAAAGTAACGTGCGTCTGTCGCGCTTCCACGTCAAAACTTCTGAACCGATTTATAAGAAATTTAGTACACATTAAAGATAACTTTTTATTGCAATAACCGACACATACTTGAGCGGAGCCGCGGGCGAAAGATACTTGTGTAAATAAAGTAAATAATACAACCTTCATTTTATGTTTTTATATTTTTTTTATACGAAAAACTACAAGCTATAAATTTCAGAAATAGATTTTGGGTTATGGTAATTAAGAAAAAATCGCTTCTTACCGTATTCATGAAGTTTCGTGTGCATTCGGTTTAAAAATTTCGAACAAAAACAAATATGGTTACTATACCACGTCGTTAATAATGTACTTTACATGTCATCAATAAGCAATACAATATCAGTATTGATACTTTTTTCAACACATTTATTTATATTAATACTTTTATATACTACTTAAATATCTACATAAATGAGTCAAATCACTTTTCACTATACATAGAAATTTACTTTGTAATTATTGCTTGACGAAATCGTAATGATATTTATGAATATCGCGTTTCAGTTTAGTACTTGACACAGCCGAGTTTCGATATTATTCGAATTGAGTTAAAGGTTCTATTGGTACAGCAACACCTGAGAAAAATACGTATTCTCAGATACACTTACTTTTTCCTGTTCAGTAAGTTTAATATATCACTATATATTTCATTGCAAATTTCATAATATATAAATCACTGTAAGGTGAGAAATATTGACAGAAAATCTACAATTAATAGGCGAAGAAGTCCTTCACCTTTATTAAATGGGTATAGCACACGGGAAGCATATCATATATAGTACCTATTTTGAATTACCGTAGTACAAAAGTAATTATACCTAGATAATGATATTACAAAGGCTTAATTTTTTATTCTTTTGGAACTGTTGATAACTTCTCAATAACATAGAACAGTCAGCAACTAAAATCCTTTAAAACAAATCAAATATACATATTATTATATATGTATATAATAACAGACATTTGTGTTGAAGTTTTTTTAATGCTGACTGTACATCGGTAAAATCCTAGTAATTTTGGTGTTACAGAATTCCAGAAATATAGTAGTACAAATTCATTACCAGCCTTTAATGGTCCACTGCTGAACATAAGCCTTACCCTAACAAGGAATTTTTGGCCATGACACTGGCCAGACGGATTGGCATACCGTTTCCCTTCTGAATTATTAAGTGAAGTATTTTTCTCAGGTTTACAGTTTATTGGATATTTTACAAATATACCTTAGTTCTAATATAATCTATCTGCCTTCAGGGCTTAACTGATTATAAGTCTATCGGACAACTAAAGTAGATTCAAATAAAGCGCTAAACTATGATATAATATAATTAGTAATAAAGTGAGAGTTATCTGCTCTCTGGTTTGGGTTTGGGCGGTTTGAAACCTTGGATTTTCTTCTTCTTTTTCTCTTTGCCACCACCAGATTGGAAGGTCTTCCAGCTTTCGACGCGATTCTGTCGCGATTCCTGTAACCGATAGAGTTTTGTATTTAGTGAACAAATTTGTTGTTTAGTATTTCGGGACAGCTGTGCTTGCCGACCCGTGGGGTTACTGGCAATATGCTATGCCAGCTGGCTGATGTATGTAAGTACCTAGGACAGGTATGTCGGCCTAATACCAGGGAGGGTGGTTGGGTACTATTCTAACCGGTCAAGCTGTTAGCCGCTTATTGCAAGCACAGCATATTTTGGCAGTGGTGACCACTTAACATTCTAAGACATTGAAATATTCTTAAGATTTTTAATTTTCATCATAATGCAGTAAACACAAATATGATAACATAAAGCCATAAACCTAAATATTTATTTGATAAATTATGTTGGACACAGGATAGTTACATTTATCCTATTAGATCGTCAGTTCACATCCTGAGTGTACCTACTCATCGCACAACAGCTTGTAGGGGAAGTTTTAAATATGCGGCAATAAAATGCTGGAATGAGTTGCCTCCACCTTTGCGAGAATTAAATACAACTCTAACATTTAAGTCACATCTAAAAAAATATTTACTAAACCAACAAATAACTTAATGCTATACAGGGTGAATTTTTGAGACGGGACAATAAGGGCAGGTACCTTAACCGTTATAGTTACAGGAAAACGCTCTTAGGAGACTATCCATATTTTTTCAAGATATTCTGATCTGCATTTACAGATTTTGGAAAAAAATGTACCGCCAGCAAGAAAATGGTCATTTTATCCAAAAACTTTTTTTGATGCCAATCGATCCTGTTTCTTATAAGGATCAAAAGTCTCTATTGAACCGACTGAGGTTTGATTACTAGAAATGTCAGAAATAGCAAAAAACTTTTCCCATACATTTATACGGAAATAAATCATTTTAAGGATTTTCACAGGCCAGGTTGAGTGACGATTTGCGCAAAATGGATGGAAGGAGCTGGATGCGAGAAGCCCAAATTCGATCAAAGTGGTATGCAATGGGAGAGGCCTATGTCCAGCAGTGGACTGAGATAGGCTGATGATGATGATGAATATGGATTTTAGACACAGACAAACATAACTTACATCTACGAAATAAATTGCTCAAAATGACCGATGTTTTCACGAATACATAAGTTCACTCGTTTTTGTACTGAGCTAGTAGCAGCCGATAATTTTCTTGGATGGATATCATTTCAAATCCTTGTTAATGCATCTTTCAGCTCCGGAATACTGTTGTATTTCTTTTCTGTTTGAACTTAATTGAAGCGTATTTTGTAAATAATAGGAACCCAACCCAGGAAATCTGCATTGATGTGGTACGCAAATAAGTATCCACTGCGACAAGTACCGAGTGGTAATGGTGGAATTTTATGAAGGTACTCTTAATTCTGCCGTGTATAACGAAGTCATTTTAGAGAATCTCTAAAACCAGTTGGATGAATGGATGGCACTCCGCCACAAACCAAGTGGCCACCTCGCAGCCCCGATCTAACGCCTCTCGGTATTTTTCTGTGGGGCTACCTAAAAAACGAAGTCTATAAAAAATACAACAGTATTCAGGAGCTGAAAGATGCATTAACAAGGATTTTAAATGACATCTATCCAAGAAACTTATCGGATGCTACTAGCTCAGTATAAGAACGAGTGAACTTATGTATTCGTGAAAACATCGGTCATTTTGAGCAATTTATTTCGTAGATGTAAGTTATGTTTGTCTGTGTCTAAAATACATATTAAAATGATTATTTCCGTACAAATGTATGGGAAAAGTTTTTTGCGATTTCTGACATTTCTAGTACTCAAACCTCAGTCGGTCCCGTAGAGACTTTTGATCCTTATAAGAAACAGGATCGATTGGCATCAAAAAAAGTTTTTGTATAAAATGACCATTTTCTTGCTGGCGGTACATTTTTTCCAAAATCTGTAAATGCAGATCAGAATATCATGAAAAAAATATGGATAGTCTCCTAAGAGCGTTTTCCTGTAACTATAACGGTTAAGGTACCTGCCCTTACTGTCCCGTCTCAAAAATTCACCCTGTATATTTAGTTACCTCATCGTCAGCATTACTTCGTTAATTATCTTATTTAAAGTAAATTTACGTAATATTCGTGTACGTAATTTATTTAGTTAAATTTTTGAAACACAAATTTTAAACTTAACATTTTTAGACGCACTATTACCTTCAGGTGTTGCTGAAAACCAGCGCTGTACCGTAAGTGGTGCAGCATTATGCTAAGCAACATCTATTTTTAATGTACACTGCGACGCAACTGCACAGGAAATGTTTGTATTGTGTTTTTATTATATATGTATTGTAAACATAGAAAATGATCTACTTGTAATAATGTATACTTGGTTATCTGAGGTACACCATTAATATTGCTAATAATGCAATGCCATGTAATATCAAATATTTGACTGTGTTTGCAGTGTCATTAAAATAAACGTTTTCTTTCTTTCTTTCTTAAGGTTTTGGCGCATAATAGTTAGATATTATATTAATAGGTAGTAGAGCCACGCTGATTTCAGCATGAATGGGCCGGCTCGGCCGAAGCAGTACTACCCTCACACAGAAGACCATCCTAATAATGACAGCATTCTCGCCATCGTATTTCGTTGGTGAGCGTGATACCGGAGGCCCAATCATTCTGCACCATTCACATTGGTAGGCTTCAATATATAAAAACACGTCACATGTCTCTTTTACCATACCATAAACTTCATACGTAACTTAATACCTTAATGGCACTTTTAATTCCATTTTTGGTAAAACCTATGATGAAAAAAAAATGAATATTCGGAATGGTTCTGCAGGTTTTCATATCGAAAATTACAGCCACAGATGTAGGTATTTTCAGCGAAATTATTTTGTGGAAATAAGGATTACAAAATCGGTCCAGTCGATTCAGACATTTGGCCGAAACAGACAGTTAAAAATAGACACATTAAATATACTGCTTACATTAGATACACCGTTAAGGGCCACCGCAGACTAGCTACTTTTAGCATCGGCGATCGGCAACTAGTCGCTTTTTAGAAGCTAAATACGGCGACCGAACGCTCTACACCGCACACTTAAAAACGCCAAACGCGGCGATCGAGTCGCTTTTTAGAAGCGCGTCACAGCAGCTGAACGCTACTCTCCGCACTATTTCGGATGCCGGTAGCAGCGACTTGGCATCTGAGCAGTCGCTAAAACGCGCGTTTCTGATACCGCGATCGAACGCAGGAAGTCGCTAAAACGCGATGCAGCATTGATGCAGTCGCCAAATCGCCGATCGCCGATGCTAAAAGTAGCTAGTGTGCGGTGGCCCTAAGATAAGCGTCGGCATTAGTACATCAATAAATATAGGCAAAACAACAAACCTCAAAGTTCTTTGCCCACTCTTTCTCGAAAGATTTTTGTTCCTCTTGTTCAATTTCTGCTTCTCGTTTTCTCTTTCTCTCCTCCATGTCTCTTACTTCAAGGTGTTGTCGTTTGCGTTCCATATCGGCAAATAACTGAAATACGGTAATAGAACTATTACTTCAGTATAAAAATTAAAGATAATTATAAACACTAAAACAATACAGACAATTCGATTGAATAAGGATTAAAAAGCAGTACTGTACTGTAATGCGGTGATTTCCTCCTCATATGAAAAAAAATTTTAAGCATAAATCACCAGAATGCAATAGCAGCCCAGAGTTTGGCGGTGAATTCACGTCCGTGCCTTGGAGAGCACGTAAAGCCGTCGGTCTCGGTTGTCATGAACATCTATGGGAATCGTGATTGGGAAGTCAGTGTCCTCAAATTTACTGAAAACTAGTTTAACCTTCGAATTTCAGTTCTCTCTTAGGGTTGCGTAGGTCCGATGTAAGTAGCTCCATGGAAAAACTGATATTCAGGTAAAACCGGTTAAAATAGTAGTCAACCCCAAATAATATTGGGAATAAGGCTAGGAAGAAGAAGATCACCAGAATGCAAGTATGTTCACAAGTATATAAAATTTTGAGAATACATATTTACTTAGAGTTATGTCCCCCGAACCATTGTTACGAATCTATTGAGACTTTATTCATAAAAATCGGATCAGTTAAGGGCGTTACAAACTAGACTACCAAAACTAATATAAGAAACACTTGATACTATTAGGGTGGTATATATTATTGTGATATGTTGTATTATGATATATTATAATATTATTGTGATAAAACTTGCATTGCCTTTTAAAATAGCTACTTCCTAACATATTTTATTTGCACTAAACCAATTGTAAATATTCAAATACTAATTAAGTGTAAACTAAAAATCATTTACATGTGCTCTAAAATTAGACAAACTCATTAATATACAGATATCTGCTACTAGCAATCAATGTCATGCAACATCACTATTTTACGATGGAATTTATGTACCTTCATCGTCATAACATAAACCGCATGCTTGTATTTGATGGGATCATCTTCAGGAATAATTTCAGCCAAACGGTTTTCTTTCCTAAGCTTTTTTCTTTTCTGTTCAATCTGAAAATTGAAAAAAATAATATTATTTACATATTTTTTTTTATGAACCATAACTTAAAAAAAAATAACTCAGACTACACATATCATCTAGTGCAGAGGGGACACAATACACCCATACTCAGAATAACAATATTTGGATTATACATGTTATTTTAAGGAATCATTAGTGAGCAGACAGCTGACCGTTTAAACCTGCCGACTGACATTGATTGATATTATAATTGATATAAGTTTGATATTATAAGCATCTCTCATTGTTGTAGCAGTAAGTAGCATATTATGCAATTGCTGAAGATGTCTAAAGTTAAATTTACGGGTCGGGCTGTTATTGGGTGCAGACCTGAGTATCGAAAATGGCAGTGTTTCACAACCTTGTTTCAAACAGCATGTTAAGGTTGCCATTAACACCTATGACAATAATTATTGCCCTTAAATATATCGACAACTAGTACAACCTTTGAAATGAGAATCAGAGGATATTCAGGTAATACCAGTTGAAACAGCAACTGAACCCAATTAATATTAGAGGCTAAGAAGATAATGATGTTGTAAGCTTACCATGTGATCAGTACGTTCCCTAGCCTCTTCACAAATGTCCAAGCATTTTTTTCTTGTCTCATCACACTCCAGTATTTTCCATGCTCTGTTCACTAGCTCAAAAGCTTGCTGTGCTCTCTCCAGATCATCCTGGAAATTAATATTCAGTCAAGTCAAATTCTATAAAAAAAAAAAATTGACGAACAGTTATGACTTTAAAGATATATTCAAGTATTTCTTGTTTTGATACTCGTTCACACCTAAGATCCACTTTTTTCTTACCTAATACAGGCTGCCTCACGATGGCCCTCGGAATGATTCCATCTGTGGATAAAAATGAAATGTTGACGGGTATAACCGTCTAAGAGAATCCTAAACGATGGGAAGCTTAATAAACTAGTTTGGGACTTCAAAGCAGGTCAAAGGAGTCCTTTTTATAAATCAATATGTAAATACACAATTTGAGAGATTTGATTAGAGTTTATAGAGAAAAATTGTGTGACAAACTATAATATAGAAATTAATTAACATGGCAAATTATATGGTTATTCTATTGAAGTGAAATGGGGTCAATTGTCTTATAAAGAATATAAATTGATATTAATCTGCTTACCATATTTTTATCAGGATGCACAAGTATAGACAATCTACGATATTTTTTTTTTATCTCATCCAACGTCGAGTCTGGGTCAACTTGCAATACCTCGAAAGGATTTAGATTAAAGTATGTTGAACCAGGGCGTAGTAACCTCTCAATTTGCTGTTTTGGAGTCAAAACTGAATCACGTTTCTCGATCTCTTTTACCTGTAAAGAATGTAATACTAATTATTAGGTGACTAAAAGTTATTTAATAAAGTTTAAATAAACACACTGTCAACTCTTTGTAACCCGAACATTGAAACGTCTAAATATGCCATTCCAATTTTGAAAAACAGAATTTCTATATCGAGGCGATACTGCTATTATTTTACTTTCAGGTGTGTAAGAACAAAAGTAGCAAAATTATTACCTCTGTGTAGAATTCGTCAAACGAATCTGACTTCCCAGCAGACGTTGTAGAAGACATATTTAGTTTTTAACACACTTTGACAAAAAGTTGTATACCACTAAAATCAAAACGAAATTAATTACTAACAAATAACGTTCTCTAAAATCTATTTATGTGTACGAATTAAGTACAACATCCCACAATTTCACAAATAAATAACAGTCACAACACATCAATTAAGTTTAACAGTGTACTCCAAAGTACATACTTAATACATACATAAACCAGAGCGAACAATGCGAGTAGTAGAGATTATAGAAGTATTAGAGAGGTCGGTCATTGCGTCTGTTCCATAGACAATATCATGAAAAATAATCGACTATAAACTAGATCAAATAATATAACACTGCTAGGTGTGGTAAACACAAAGTTCATTTCAGTAGATCAGATATTGCGATGATCCTTAAAACATTATATACTATCTGACCCGGCAGACTTCGTACTGCCTGAATCGATTGATAGAAGACCTAAACTTTTTTATAAAATAAACATAAAACATTAATTTGTGATATAACTTACATTAACAATCTACATAGTTAATAACTTTCATATTTATTCACCTTTTAAACCTTTTCTGGACTTCCACAAATAATTCAAGACCAAAATTAGCTAAATCGGTCCAGGCGTTCTCGAGTTTAGTAAGATTTGACCATAACAGACTGTAATGCTATTTTTGATATTGATTTTATAAGTACTTGCTTTCACGTAAACTAATTGAAAAGGTGCCATACAAATTGTGTTTTTAAATTACTATTATTTCTCATAGACTGCAAAATAAATATTTTATTCTTATAAATAATACTTGGTTCACGTAGGTAATGTGTATAATATGAGTACCGATAGATGTAGTAATACATAATCTTTGGTAGTAATAATATATACTACTATATACACACTACTGACTGCTGTTAAATTGTCCACTTGTTCAGTCGAAGTCGACAGTTCTCTTCAGAGTACCTCTATGCAGAAACTTGTAATCAGCGATAAGTTTTTCAGTTTATTTATTTGTAATAACACAACATAGTTATATGTCTGTAAGTTTCTCAAATAATAAATAAATAATTCGGAATCTCAAAAATTGGTTTGTCGAATTAATAAATGATCAGTGAGGGGTATCATGTTCGAACGTTAGGAGTCTAGGTCATAGGTGTTGTCTATAACAACTCGCAACACTGTTTACTGTGTCACGAACTTCTCCATCTCTCCACGCACTTGACATTCTTGACATTAGTAAAAACAAAAAGTTTGAATGACGTGAACTATTTGTCAGTATTTGTAGAATAGTCAGTCACGAGTCACGAGAGTCACTATTAATCAACTTGCAAGAAGATACTGACAGACATTTAAGTTAAGCTCATAGAGTATAGTAATATAGGTGGAATAGAGAGCCCACTCACAAGAATTTTTGACACCTATATTTGAAGTGTCGCCACCTGGTATCATATCCGCCGAACTAACGGCAATAGCTATATGTATATATACCTACCTATTTATTTATTATAGGTATAGGTATAGCTATAGGGCTATAGGGTTTGTATGTAATAGTAGGAAGTAGGTAATTTAGTACATGCATTATAAAAAAAAGCAGTTTTGCAAACATTTTGTATTTGTTTGTGCAGTAGTTAGCGCTTGATTCTTGATGACAATAAAATAAGTAAAATGAAATTTCATGTGGAAAAATAACCTGAATGTTTGCAAAACCGAAAATTTTATAATACAAACAAAATAAAATTATAATGTAAATATTAAAGTCATCTAATTACTTGTATGTTTTATGTTTAAGCTTATTATAATAATTTTGAGCACATATCTTCATTTCATCCTCACCATCGTAGGTAAGCTTCCCTGATAAAATCCGATTTATTGACTTACACCAACTATAAATTATTTATAATGTTTATGTTTATTGTCACATCTGTGAAGTAAGTATGTTTTTAATTTTTCTTTATGCATTTCACATTTAAAAGGGTAATCTACAAAGATTTCTATTACTGTTTCTTCTTTCTGAAGCTTTATCAAAAGCTTTACACCACAATAATCACTGACAATCACACAAAATAGAAAAAAACTACAAATACGCATATACACCGAAAGTAGAAACCATTTTGATTTTTTACCGGATTATTGCCATACCCAAAAAAAATGTTTAAAAGAATTTAGAAATTTAAAAACCTGTCGAAATTAATATAAAATATTGTCGAAATTAATTAAAAATGTTGAAAATAAATGTGTTACATATATTTAGAGAGTAATTTTTTTAACGATTTATAAAGCAGGTCTTTTTGAAATTAAAATTATATTGCAAGTTTATTGATATTGACCTAAGCGTCATCTATGATATTTTTAGACACTAGTTGCTTGTAAGTTTAAGCGGATCTTATACGAGATGGCGGTACTGTCTAAGCAAAAAAGTGGAGACCTACATCAAGTATGACAGTGTCCCCCCCCTGGTTAAGCTTTAGGCTAAATAGCAGGATACAGAAAAAAAAATTGTTTTAATTAAAATTGGTAATCGTGTGTTTTGTATCTTGTAAGTATATAAAATTTAATATTAATGTTAATAATTCCATAAAATTATTATAACTCTCATCACCTTATTGCATTTGTCGGCGAGGGTCTATCAACGATAAAACACATTTTATTATACTTAGTATTATAGTTTTTAGGAAAGATAATAAAATTATGTTTGTTAAATTTTCAATATCTGTTGTCATAATATGATCATAACTGCTCAGTTATAGGTGCTGGGTATTTGCTATTTAATTTATCTAAATGGCACAAATTATGATGAAGTTAAAATGCTGAATATAATGCTGTTTGAGTAGAGCCATAATTTCTTTTAGTTTGTTTTATTTAACATTTAAACTTAAAAACAATTTTACATTACTGAAATTAAACTCTTTATACAAAGTTATATTCTTTAAAGTAAAAGAAAATCCTGAATTATGTTCTCGCTAAAACCATGAAGTGGTTCCATATTTTTATTATTGTAAGTTTTAATTATAAAGCAAAATGAGGAAGAGACAATATTACATTAGTTTAATGTGATACTAGAAGTGATAGGACGCCAATCTTTATTTATTTTCCTGTCTTTTAATGCATCCTCTTTTTATTTTATATAAAATAATATATGCAACAATTTAAATACTTTTAACCTTTACAAACTTAAAATTTATTAACATTATTGAACTGCACAATTTTTTATTATTTTTGTGCAGTAATTAATTACTTTAATTAAGTAAGTTTTGAAACTAGAAAAGGAGAATAAAAAAAAAATGCATTTTCCAATAATATATATCAAACTAGCTTTTGACTGAGGCTTCGACTACATGTATGTCAGTTATTATGACAAAAACTAGCCCCCGTCCTTTAACATTCAATCTACCTCTATAACACAACTCAAACTGGTTTTGCTGTTGAGCCTTGAAAGTTTAAATGATAGACACTTACTTTTGAATTTATATTTGTAATCATAAATATTTTCATTTTCCCCAGTGTTAAATGAGATTACATGCATTATTGTAAATAGCAAGTAATGCTGCAGAGCGAGCTAATCTAAAAAAAAAGAGGCCAAGTGCTATTCTGACTCGCCCATGAAGGGTTCCATAGAAGCGTTCGTTGTAACTTTGATTGATGTTTTAATATTAGTGTATTTATTGAGGGGGACACATACATTTTACCACTTTGGAAGTGTTTCTCCCGCAAAATAATCAGTTTAGAAAAAAGTGATATTAGAAACCTCAATATCATTTTAGAAGACCTATCCATAGATACACATATAGATTTGATGAAAAAAAAATTTTTTGAATGCAGTTCTAAGTATGGGGACCCCCAAAATTTATTGTTTTATTTTCCATTTTTTTGTGAAAATATTAATGAGGTTCACAGAATACATCTTCTTACCAACTTTCAACAGTATAGTTCTTAGTTTCGAAAAAAAGTGGCTCTGACATACGGACGGATAGACAGACATGACGAATCTATAAGGGTTCCGTTTTTTGCCATTTTGCTACGGAATCCTAATTAGGCTTAGCCTTGTCACGTCAAAATCGGTCCAAGCATATCGGAGATTAGCGTAAACAAATTTTTTTTTTTTAATTGCATATTGTTGTACGAAACGTAAATATCTTCATATGCATTTAGAAGAGCTTTCACTGCAGATAGCAGATGATATAAGGTACTCCTTAAGTAGTAACTTAGGCTACTTTTTAAACGCGGCTTTACTCGCGGTTGATGTTGGATAGGTACAACAACAACCGCTAGTGACACCAAGGAGATCAGTAATTGGTACTACTATAAATGTAACAAAACATCAATTTATAACTTGCAGAAGTTCAAGCTTTGCTAATGTTTTTTACAAGCATTATCAGCTTCCTTTGAAATAACGCGAACTGTTTTTCCATACTCTGCTTTTGTGTTTGTGTTTTCTTAATATTAAAACTTGTTTCATTTCAAATTATTATGAGCTTGGCAGGTACTGTTGTTGGTGGTAGGCTACCGACTACGCATTTAGATTCAAGAACAGTCGGTAGGTCAGTGAATTATATTTTAACGACTAACTGATGCCCGCGGCTCCGCTTGCTTCTTAGGAGAATAAAAATAGATGATAGCCGATTTCTTAGATCTACCTGATATACGAACGAAATTTCGTACAAATCTGAAATTTTCGGAAAGAAAAGACCGTTTCGGAAGAGTTTGGTACAACACAACAACACCGTGACAGGAGAATTTTAATGAATGAGATCTCTGTTTTACACTGGGATGATTAGATAAAGCACATTTTTAGGTCAAAGTTCAATATCAGTACATATAAACTACTAGCTGACCCGGCAAACTTCGTACCGCCTTAGAATTGTTAAAATTATCTATTGTTATTAACTGATGGTGACAAACCGACAGCAGCGCCACATAGGACCCATCCGGTACCGCCGCAACCGGTATGGCCCTGCATTTTAAATCTGTGTCTTCGAAACTATTCATTAGAATTAGATGTTGCAAAGGGCCATATTGATCTAAATGCACAATGTATGTGTATGTATATAAGGTACATCATTTGAAAAGGATTAATACGGTATTGCTTGAAATCGCTTCGTAAATAAGCCACCAATTTTCGTAAAATGTAATTATAAAAAAAAATGTTGGCTAGCCTTAAAATTATCAGTGTTTCTCTACTATGTTATGCATGTATTATACTTACAAACCTTCCTCTTGAATCACTCTATCTCGAAAAATCTGTTTCGTATTTTTTAAGATCTAAGCTTTTAAAGGGACTGACAGAGCGACTTTGTTTTATACTATGTAGTAAAATTGCAAATGTATGTAGTAATTTTGTGGGTAAGATTTGAAATTTGATTTAAAGCACGATTTCTTTTATACAGGACTCTACAATGTTCTCAAACAAAGTAGTACTTATCACTGGAGCTAGTTCTGGTATTGGTGCCCAGACTGCTATAGACTTTGCCAAAGAGGATGCGAAAGTTGCAATATCAGCAAGAAACAAAGACAAATTGGATGATGTAGCAAAGCAATGTGAAGAAATTTCCCCCAATAAGTCAAAACCATTAATCATAATCGCAGACATGAATAAAGAGTCTGATGTAGAGCACATATTAAAAGTAACAATTGAGGAGTTCAAAGACTTGCATGTACTTGTAAATTGTGCTGGCGTTCTCGAATCTGGTACCATAGAAAATACCAACGCAGAACAATATGACAGAGTCATGGAGACAAATGTACGGGGGCCATATTTATTGACTAGGTTAGCAGTTCCGTATCTCATTAAAACGAAAGGTTCCATTGTTAATGTATCCAGTGTTACTGGAATAAGGTCTTTCCCAAATGTGCTGGCGTATTGCATGTCGAAAGCTGCTTTGGATCAGTTTACAAGATGCGTCGCTCTCGAATTGGCACCGAAAGGAGTACGAGTAAATGCCGTTAATCCTGGAGTAATTACTACTGGCCTTCATATGAAAAGCAGTATGAATGAACAAGAGTATGAGGCATTTATTAAGAAATGTGCGGATACTCACGCCTTGGGCAGAGCTGGTGAAGCCAAGGAAGTTTCGTCTGCAATCCTATTTTTAGCAAGCGATGGAGCGAGTTATATTACTGGTGTCACTTTGCCCGTAGATGGGGGTCGCCATGCTATGTGTCCTCGATAAAATTATTATATACTCCTTCATGGTGAAATCAGTTAAATGTTTATTATAATCTAAGTTGTATAATTTATGTTTAATTAAAAATGTAATAACAAGCTATGTATTTTTTCTTGTTTTTAATTTTATATCATAGTCAACTTTATTTTTGTAATATTTTCAAAGGATACTCTTTCAAGTATTACTCGTATGTATCGGGTTGAGTATCTGTAGTATTATTTATTTTATGAATTTAATAGCTGATGCCCGCAGCTCCACTCGCGTCCTAGGGGTATGAAAAATAGATGTTGGTCGATTTTCAGACCTACCCGATATGCACACAACAATTCATACAAATCGGTCCAGCCGTTTCGGAGGAGTATGGTAACTAAGATTGTGACACGAGAATTTTATATATATGATTATTAGCAGAAAAACAATTAGAATCATGTGTTTGAGCGAGTAAATGTCACACGAGTAATAATAAAACTCAAAAATTTTAACATTAGGACAGGGAAAGGAAACATAGTAAATGGATCTAGCGTAGCTGGAGTAAGATCTTAGTTCAATTTTCTGGCATATAGTATGTCTAAAGCGGCCTTATAGAGCAAGATCCCAGAGCCGCCAGACCTACGTCATTTCTGCAAAGCTGAAATTTTCAGGATTATTAGTACAATGCAAATGTCTTGGATGTTTGCGTACCCATTAGCTTGATAGCGGGGCCGTTTCTGAGGTAGCGCGAATTACACATGGATAAAAACCTTACTTACCTACGGTAAAGGTGCAAAGCTAGTATTTATATATATTTTCAAGAATATTATTTAAAATTAAAATTCGTTACTGCCAGACACTTTCCGTGGGCAATTACTTCTGCCAGACGTCTTGAAAGTTGTGAAAAAATTAGGTAAACTACGTTATAGTAGCAAACCTAAATTTTATACATATTATCTAAGGTACTACATATTTTAAGACCCTTTGTATGCGGCCAGACCAATCCGAAGGGCCAATCATCCCCCCAGACACCTTTAAATATTTGTAGTAATTAGGAAGCTGAGGTGTATCATCTTTGGTATTATTTCAAGAATAGATTTGTAAAATATTTAATGGTTTTTACACGCTTTTTATTAGCTTCACCTATATGTTTGTTTGTTTGTAACCAACTCCTTTGGGTGCGATTTTGACCCATTTTAAACACAACATTAAAATAATTTTAATGTAACAAAACGTGGGGCGACGTTATTGAAATATTGTCAGAAAGCACCCCACATTTTGTCTTCAGTCTAAATATGCTAAAAGAAGAATTTCTATATCGCTTTACAGGATTAGTAGTTACTCAGTATTTCGTTGCACCTGCGATAGATGGCGCTGTTGCAATCAGACGTTCGCGACAATCATAATCACGTCGAGGTCACTACTGTGGAGGCACGGCTATCATGCCCCTCCATGTATAGCCTGTTGCATGTTTTCATTGCACTATATATGTGGAAGTCCCCATAATGATAAGTTAGTGCCTATGTGTGATAGCGCAGGATGTTAGTTTCAGGATCGAAATTAACACATGAGGGCGACAGTGTCCACAGATTAGCCAGAACGTAGTAGTGAGTGTTATCTCATACATCGCTGCCTTAAAATTAGGAATGCACCTATAAAACAAATCAGAAATCTTGTAGAGTATTGTTTAGATTGGTCAGTTGAGAAATTATTGGCCGAAGCTATACATATTTTCATAGTGCAAAACAATATTATATTCAACCATTCTGTATAAATATAATTCAAGCAGCGAATAAGGAAATGCAAAAATACCATTTTTTGCTAAGAAACTTGGTGTAGTGACTGCAAAATAGTAGGTACCTATATTAGGAAGAATAAATAAAATGGTATTTAAATAAATATTCACACAATTTCTTAGGCAAATTCATTTATTTTAATCCACGTTATTAGATACTTATTTGTTACCGGTAACATTGGTGAAGATCGCAGACGCTGAACAAGTTCCAAGGTCGATGATAATCTTGCTAGTTTGAATACCAGTTTGGATAATACGAGTGCCGGCACATACTTCCAAAGATGCTGGCAAACTTGCGATGGACAGATTAATGCGGCCAATCTGTAATAATACATTTACAATTAATCTAGTTTTGTTTGACAATATACATACATATATGATTAGACTTTGTGTTTACTCAACCCATTTCAGATGTTTTAAGTTTTCAGTTACTTCTAAAACGATTAATACTACATCAACAATAAAGTTTAATTCCCTTAAAATAAGAAGAAAATTAAGTAACTTCTGATGAGGCACTGTGTTACAACGAAACGGAACGGAATTTCGTATGGAGGTCGCGGTTTTGATTTACTTTTAAATGTGTGTAATCGGAATTATTTGAACCTAAACAAGTGACTGAACAGATTTTCTTGAAATTCAGTTAAGAACGTTCTAAAATAGAAGTAAAATAAAAGTAAAGTTATTGTGAAACACACGTTCAACTCATAAAACTCCTTTCGTCGGGGGCTAGAAACTACGTAGATGTTTTGTGTGATTTTCGGGCACTATAATGCAATTTTTATGAAAAAATAAACTCACGATGATTATAACGTAATTGAAAAGAATAAAGTAATGAATAAACCTCATACATAAGAATTTATGTGACGAGATACGATAAATGTAAAAAGCTTACCAAAAGCGTGCTTTGAGAAAATAAGTTAGCGGATTTCACTTCAACGTTAAAAGCAACTGCGCCAAGGCATGTTCCGGTGGTCAAAATGTTGCCACTGTCTTTGGCACATTGCCTCATGTCTTCGACAGCTGTCGACGCTTCTTTCAGAGCATCGGCAGCCAGAATCTTCAGTTTTTCTACTAGCTCGCCGACTTCGTCTATACGTTGGTCAACACATACCATGGCAAGCGATACAGTGTTGTTGAATACATCGGCAGCTTCGTCCCTATGGGTCTGAAAGCCATAATTTATATCACGTTTATACCTATCTAGTTTAATTATGTGTAGAGTAGGTTTCTCTAAATTTCAAACACGAAACTATCAAATAAAAATATAGATAAATCTCTGTATGAACTAGTCACGAAAAAAATTGAATAAGTACTATAGGCAATAAGTAGAGTTAAAAACTGATAAGCAGGTTTTTTATGAGCCTGCCAAAGTGGCTACTCTGTCTGATGGTAAGCATCAGTAGAATTCTAGAATAGTCGTCACTATATTCATTGTGGATGCAGACTATGCAGCACGCAGACCCACACTATGGCGGCCTATTCAGATGCTTCGGCATTATTGGGCTTTCGGTCTCGCACTCACCAATGGAATACGACAGTACGAATGTTGTAAATTTAAGTAAGTCTTTTGTGACAGGGTAGTAATGCCCTAGTAGAGCAGGTCCGTTCGTGTCGAAATCGGTATGGCAGTAGGCCATACTGATTTCGGCCTTGATCGGTACACATAAATATTTTTTTATTTTTTTTATTCCAAACGATCTTCCATACTGATTTAAACGATTGCAATTTTTCCTCAAAGACTGCTTCGCGTTGACAAGTCTTAAGGAAAACATGTTCACAAGTAAGCTCACCCAGTAGATTAGTAGTTTTGGCACTTTTACTAAAGGTGAACTAGGGTAAAAAATAGTTCAGCTATACTTACTTCAACACAATCATTTAATGCATTACTGGTGTTTGAGAATTTCTGGTAAACACCCTCAACAGCATCAGTAACTCGTTGCTTAAATCTAGCAATGTCACTTATCATCTTTTCACGGATTTGCTGAACTTCATTTGTGATACTATTTGTGAAGGAGGAGACAGCATCCATGGCTTCCTTGCCCGCATTTTGTAGTCTTGTTATTAAATCTTGTATAGATTGCCTGAAAATAAGGAATAGATACAAGTTACGGAACAGGTGTCCTGTATATCGCAGTTAATTTTTTTAACGCAATGGTTTGATGATTTTTGAGAAAATAAACTTCCCCTTATAGTATTACTCGGAGATGTGAAATTATTAATGGCTTTTTTCGAATACTCAACATGTTCAGTTCTATATCTCAGGTAAGATCTATATCTTTAAACGTCAAGTGATAATAGTACTAATAGGTAGGTACTTATTACGTCGTACCATATACGTCCGTCATATCATACGTCCCCAAGCCGCACTCCGCCAGCGTGAGGTCGTATGGTCATATCCCGAGAGGAGACCCGAGCCCAGCAGTGGGACGTTTATGAGTTGATTGATTGATATTATCGTTGTCAAAATATAAAATGTAGTAATTTTTAAAAAGATTCTTACATTATATTCGCTAAGAGATCACGACGTGAACGATGCAACAGAGCATTGTTCTGCTGAGGTACACCTAACGCTGAGCAGGACTGAAATAGTAATATAATAAATTATCTAATTAATAAATAAATTAATAATAATACATTTATGGTAAGAAGTTACATCTATACTATAAAATGGTAAAAATGATTTTCATTAACTGACAATATTCAGTTCCATGAATCATATGATAAATGAAGATTGATGAATTTCGAGTGCCAAATTATACTTTATCTATTTTGGTAGTATACAGGAGACATTTGAAAAAAAAAATTGTTGGCACAGGTCTGTGTTATTATGGGCATAAACAAAAGGGGTATACTTTCTTACCAAAACCGCAACGATGCACAACACGAATAAGAATTTCATATTGAAAATGCAAGTAACTTTACAGAGCCGAAGAACAGTCTGATGAAGCTGCTAATGTTCCCAAAGGTTTTTATAGTGTACTTTATGTAAACCATAACTAATATTTTGACTCAGAGCAAATAGAATTATCTTATCTCAGTTTCAGTACGGTAAGGCGAAATTGCGTTAGATGTCGTTTTGATTTCATTGTTATTCAAATGCAATTTAGAAAACTTATCAAAGCGTGTCTTTTTTCTTATGTCTTCATTACACCTCTCGCCTCCTCAAGCTCTTCAGTCTTCTTAACGATAACATCGATTCTAGGTTATTTGTACATGATCTTACGTATCTTGGTTTTTTTTTAGGATTCAAAAATTTTATTGGTCAGGTCTCAATAGTCTCTTGTAGTCCATCGCCGGTTACCTATAGATCTGTCACAAAGGAATTCATAAACGTTCCTCTGCTTTCCGCAATATTTTTTTCTCAGCTACCTTTTAAAGCCATAATTGCATCTGGCTTGGTGCGTCCTATCTAACGTTTTCTGTAGAGACTACTGCTCCCCTTTAGGACGCTTTTACTAAAGTCACCATCCGGCTTTCAATAAGTGTGACCGACCCATTGCAGTTTTACTCCTTCATCAGAACATACTTTTCGAGCCATATCGGTAACCTATCGATGACGGTTAGGATTTGTTCTTCAAGAATTCAAGCAGCTTCAAGCACGTCTCGCTTCATAGAACTTTGGGTGACTTTTTGTCTTTATCCTACGGTTGTACTACAAATTAATATACTTGTACAAAATTACGCAAATAGGTACTGTTAGCATTTATTTTAGTCATCGAAGTTGTAAATAAAGATTCAAATAATATAAGTAATTTAACTTAATTACTTCCTTTTCAGCTTCTTTATCAGTAGGTAGGCAACTTAACCGGATTGCAAAATTATGCAGTCATGGTCATTTTCTCGCCGTACGGTAATCTTATTGACATTGGATTTATCTAAATATATATATTTAGGCGTACATTGGAAAAAAATACGGAAATTGATAATATATAAATTATATGAATAAGTAAAGTTAATAAGGATTCGGAAAGCATCTTCATAGTCTTTTTACCGGTTATACCTGAATATCACTTTTTACACTAAGCGACTGGCATCGGACCTCCAGAACTCTGAGGGCATCTAAAATTCGAAGTTTGAACTAATTGTCAGTATGTCTGAGGGCATTGACTTTTCAATAACGATTGCCATAGATGTTCATGATCAACCGGGACCGACGGCTGAACATGTTCTTCGAGGCGCGGGCGTGAATCACATAGCCATAGCCATAGCCATTAGAATTTACGAAGAATTCATGAACAATTTCCTGTAAGAAAAACCCAACAATACTATTACCAACCCAGGATTTGAACTCGAGACCTCTTGATCAGTAGCCGTATACGCTAATCGCTATACCAACGAGGCAGTCTTTATAATAGGGATTCGACAAGATATGTTTTAATTAGTCAACCATCAATGTTGCCAATTATAATAGTTTTTTTTAATAAAGATGAACTAAACAACAACAGACCTAAGTGAGGCAAAAGGAATTACACTATCGCTGAGGGGTCGAACCCCCGACAACCATTTTGTAAGACCGTAAAATCACTTTAGAGGAACCGGCTCATAGGTACGTGCCGTGGGGTGGACCGTGAATAGTCAGGCATCCTTGAAAATATACATTTTAATAAAACCTTATATCTTTAACTTGTCCTTTTTTATTTTACGTGCATTAGATTGAGTTGAGTTCAGTGATTTGTTTTTTTTGACTTCACTTTGAAATTTTTTAATACCATCATGCCCAATACGGTCAAGGATGTTATAGGAACCAAATTTAAACAGCCTGTAGATGAGTACATTGAACATTATGGTTTTGCAAGATATAATAAATAATTGTAAATATGTTTTGTTCCAGTTCGTAATGTGATGCAATGGCTGATAAACACATCTGCTTTAAAAAACTCAAGGTCTTCTTTAAATACATACGTTATCACTGTAAAGTCTAGTATGTGGTACAAATCACTCATATTTACATTACTTAGGAAATATTGAAGACTCTTCACTATTTCTTAATTATTTATAACTAGCTGATGCCCGCGGCTCCGCTCGCGTTTTAGAGGTATCAAAAATAGATGTTGGCCGATTCTCAGACCTACTGAATATGCATATAAAGTTTCATGAAGATCGGTCAAGCCGTTTCGGAGGAGTATGGCAACGAAAACTGTGACACGAGAATTTTATATATTAGACTAGCTGATGCCCGCGGCTTCGCTCGCGTTTTAGAGGTGTGAAAAATATATGTTGGCCGATTCTCAGACCTACTGAATATGCATATAAAGTTTCATAAAGATCGGTCAAGCCGTTTCGGAGGAGTATGGCAACGAAAACTGTGACACGAGAATTTTATATATTAGATATATTTTTAACTTTATGTGAATTATTGAAAATAAAAATTGTTGTGAAAAGACAGTCTTCTATGATCTAGCTTTTAGCATATGCGACTGCTGATCGATCGATTAAAGAGGTCTTGGATTCGATTACCAGGTCGGGCTGTTGTTGGGTTTTTATTACAAGAAGTTCCTTAATAGCAGCCTGGGGTATGGAAAATACCAGGGTATCACGCCGGTGCCTCGGAGAGCACTTTAAATCGTCAGTCTCAGTTGTCATAAATATCTATTGATCGTTATTGGGAAATCAGTGTCCTCAAATAGGTATATAGGTATGCTGATTACTAGTTCAACCTTCATGTTCAGTTCACCCTCAGGATTGCGGATTGCGGAGGTCTGAAGCCAGTTGATCCGTGTCAAAAGTGATATTCAGCTAAAACCGGTTGAACTAGACTAGGACGGTGACACGATAAATTGTTGTGTGATGAAGGCGGAAAGGGTTGTTGATGACCATTGATTTTGAAAAAAAATGCATTTCATTTCAAAAAATTCTGTTCCCCCCAGGACGTCAGGTATCCTTCATCGGTGTCAGGCCACGCATGAAATAGAGTTCTATAGTCACCCATAGTGGCACACGGATTTAAAATTGATTCCAATAGACAATTAAGTACATGGACTTCCATCGTGGATTTTTTCAGACTTTTCGAGCTGTTAAGTGGGGGTGGGCCCTGTTTTAACAAAAAGAAATGCCCTTTTCTTCTTCCTAGCCTTATTCCCAATATTATTTGGGGTCGGCTACTAGCCTTTTATTCTACCTTAATCCGAAAATTGTCTTATCAACCTCTCAATGTTTTTGAAAGATCTATCAATGATACCCCACACGAAGGGGTAGACATAAACATAAGTCCAAAGTTTCACCTTTCTAGCACTAACCGTTTGGATCTGGAGACTATCAGGGTTCCAAGTCATGAACTACGGGACCCTAAAAACGGCTTAATATTGGTTCTCTGTATAAGCGTAGTGTTATTGTCACGGTACGTCGGTACTAGACGGTTTAAATCTGTCGAATGGCTGTCGGATGGCAAAAATCTTCTTGTTACGGAATTGTTTGTCAAAGGTTATAGAATATAACTTCCTCGACCGATTTTGACCACGGCTAGCTCTTCAATTTCGTTCACACTGTTTTTGGTGTGCTCGTGTATGGCTAATATAGCCGATCTTATTGGAAAATGTTCGCGCACAATGCAGGTCCAGCATCTAAGGATAATGGTGATTTTGGCCGACTAGTTGTACATTGAATGGGTTTTTATTGAATTTTGATTGATCTTTTTGGGTACTGTAACATTTCTGAACCAGCCACCTGTTTAATAAAACCGAGCAACATTTTGAAACTTGACTTCTTACGCTCATGAAAAAATCGCAGGCGTTTTATGAAATTAGGTACCGTATCTTTCATAAATAAACTATAAATTACCCACTTGTTATAAGGTATTGTTTTAACTAAGCTTGTAAACCTTGATAACAGTGTTTTTTATATCTGAGGCCTACCAAAGTGACTCTACTGTGCCTGATGGAAAGTATGAGTAGAATTCAGGAGTAGGGGTCACCATCCTCATTACGAATGTCTACAATGCAGCGTGGTGAACCACACCATGGCGGCTTAGTAAGATGTTTCAGCATCACTCGGGAGACCGGGTAAATGATGCAGGATGATTGGCCCTCCGGTCTCACACTTACCAACGAAAGACCACAGCACGAATGCTGTCATTTTAGGTTGGTGTTCAGTGTGAGGGTAGTACTGCCCCAGTCGAGACGGCCTATTGGTGCTGACATCAGCGTAGCTTCACACGTCAATCTGATATGACGTTAGTATACTAATTACTAAGCAGAGCCTGTACTATCATTATTATATCCAATTAACGTATTTGTATATTTCTAAATATATACAAATACGGTGTAAACTTCTTATGAGAAAGCATGACTACAGTTGACCCGCGAATCGAACACTAGAAGGTTTGATCAAGAGTCGCATACGCCAACTGCGACACTGTGTAACGAGGTATCAAGTCAATAATTTGCATCAATCATTTTGAATTATAAAATGTTCTATTTAAGTATGTGTTATTTCCTTGTATAGTGTTAATAATTTTTGTAATTATACAATAATGTAATCAGGCTTTCACAAGGTTCATGCAAATGTTATTATGTATATGGATGTAAGCATTCAGAACAGGTAAAGTGAAGCAATGGGGATATTAAAAAAGAAGGGACAGAGGAACTGCAGTGAGAATCTGCATCTAGGAATTTTTTTCAAAGATTTCAAAGCAAAACTTTAAGTATGAAGCTAGATTGATTGATATAATTCTCATATCCTTTTTTATATATCAAAACAGTAGTTATATATTATAAAAAGATGTATTATTATAAAAAAAGTAGTGTTCATAGACCGAAGTTGCAGACCATAGTTACAAAAATTTGATCGGACCAGAGAATCAATGTCGATACCTCAGCACAAAGTCGCATATGCTACCACTGCGCCGCGGAAACACTGACAGATTTTGGTATCCTCATTTAAAAAAAGGAAAGAGATAGTAATTTGTAATGTGGGATATATGCAACAGAACATAGAGTACAATGTCAGATGATCCGTATCCTAGTTTGTCAAAACCAATATAGGAATTTCATCAGAAACTGTATCTAACAATCCACTCTTGGGCCTCTAGTTGGAAAGGACCATTCGACTTACTATACCATTCTGGCTGGTTGGTATAGGGTATCTTTCAAATTTTCCTTCGCTGTGCAGTGATCACAATAGAGATATAAAACGTTTTATTATTATAAAACTTTCACTTTGGGAATTTCGTAAAACATTCTCCGTGCGTCGTGTCCAGTGTATGTTGTAATTGACAACTCCTGTTTGTGGTTATGAAAGTCGTGAATTGTCATCGGATGAACAAACAGTCGGATACTGAGAAATGTTAGACTGATCGAAGAGGTTATATGCGACAATATTAAAAAAAAACTTGATACCTGATCAAACACAGAAATGTCATCACAAATTAAGCAGAACCTGAGTTGTGTTAAACAGACTAAAGATAAATATTTATTTCTAAATACATACGAGTATTATAGAGAAACTAGTTTTCATCGCGATTATCGTGATTATTGTGGTAAAGAGTAGCCTATAAGGACATAGGCTTCAAGGAAGAAGGCTTCAAGATTCAAAGTACATATATCCATACTAAACATTGAAATCGGTATAGCTGTTCTACCGAGAAAGTGTTACAGTACAGATAGACAGAGTTGCGTTCGAATTTATAATATTGAACAAATTAATATGTTCATTATTCTAGGTTAGGATCTTGTTAGGATTCATCATGAGGCTGTATCACATAGGTGTGTTCTGATACATGGCGATTATGATTTAAACCAATTTTAAATTAATGATGTACATTTTAGGTAGACAATATTGATATAGAAGGCTAGACACTATCAATACATGACGTCAACTGAGAATTAATTTGATGATTATTTTTATTTTTTTATGAAAGAGTTAATACTTCTTCTTTTAAATGCGCATGTAATTTAAAATCTGTGCGTCATTGGAATAATTGCAACAAACCAATTGTGGAATTATTTACAAATCGGGGGGTACGGTAGTGCTTGCACCAAGTTGAGTAAAAAAAGCTACTCTAACTAATTTTACTGGAATGTTTAGATCAAATCTCTTGAAAATCTTTCAGTTACTAAGAAACTCACAGATTTACACTCAAAATTTGAAACACAACGGTCTATAATGCAGATATTTAAAGTATTTAACAAGACTTAGTTTTTTCACTATGCTGCCGGGGTAATTAATGTAATTGATAAACTTTACTGTCTGCATTCGCAGCAATGGTGTGTCTTTTCTGCCACTCTTGGATTCTGTTCATGCTTAATAATAAATATAAAAAAAATTGCAATGTAAGTGAAACAAGATTCCTCCTATCTAGGTTTCATACGTACGTAAATTAGAAGGCTTGTTGGATTAAGAGCAGTAAGCACGGTAAGGATAAACTTGCAGATTCTTTTCTCGAAACCGCCTTTCTGTCATAATGTCCTCTCGATTACTGTGGCAGTACCTGCGCTACTTAGCAAACAAATAATTAAAATTGAAAATGACGAGACTTGCATTGTTAATTTCAAATTAAATGTAAAAGGTGAACGGTTTATTTTTATTATTTTCAGAACATTACTGTCCCATAATACGTAAATTATTTTCAGGTATGCATAAAATAAATTTGCTTTTAATATTATGCCAATAATAACAACGGTTATGAAATAGTTATGAACATTTCATAAAATTGTATCTAGAGGTGTTTATATATCTCAGAATGCCAAAAACAAAGGAGAAAATATAAAGCAGTATCTAGAATAATAAGACAAGACTAGATTTCGTTTTAAAACCTGCACATGTGACATTGTGTGCCTGCAATGGAATCTTCCAAAGCAAGGTTATTTTTATTATCAAATGTTATATAATATTACTTCATCGTGACATACTTTTGTCATGTGATTTATGTTAAATGCTATATGTGAGTACGTAGAGGTGTAGGTAATTTGTTATTTCGTTTATTTGTTTACTTATTTTAAAATTTGGTAAACTCAATTTAGCTTAATTCGTCAACATTATTATGTAGCCTTAAAAAAATCATCAACTGTTGAACTTAGATCTCTGCTAAGGAGATTTTGGCCTACTACTTAAATCACAATTACAAAAAGCATAATTCCGAAACTCCTAAGAAAATTCTATTGATTTTATGTTGCGACAAAATCGTCCTCTTTAAATAAAACATGCATATAATCTGAGCCAGGTATGTAAGTTTTTATCCGAAACGATAAAGTTAATAACATAAATACACAGAGTGCGAATTAAAATAAATAAATTATGTTTTAATTATCGGAGAAATTCTTGTAGTGATTGTTATAAATAGCTGACGGCAAAGAGAGAAACTTATGTTTAATGTTGTGCAGTGCAATCGAAATGTATTTCTGGATAAACAACATGTAGTATTGCCTGTCTGATAAGAACTTACATGAGGTTTCGACGATGGTGAAAGTCTTAACAGTAGAAAATTTATCTTCGTTTCAAGTAAGTTGAGATTGCTTAGTCGAACGAACCATATTGTTTGGATTTCCATTTATTTAATGCCGTGTTGGAATAGCGTTTGTCTTAGAAATTACGCGATGGAAAGTAACGATGAAAGCATACACATTGTACATGTCTATTCAAGTCTCCTTTTGAAGTTCAGTTAGTTTTAGACGCATCCTTATAAACAACTTGTGAATTGATTTCTCATAATTCTGGGTTCATATAATGACATTTTGAAAGCAATACTAGTTTTGTGCGTGAGATGTAACTAGGTAGTATTTTGCATAACCTTTTCAGTAAAATCAAATGTTTGTGTCGATTGGAAGCAGGTCAGTTCGGTGTTTGAGTGTGTTAGAGACAGTATATGTGGTCTAAATTTGCCATCCCTTAATCACAAAGTCAACAGTGGCGATGGCGTTAACGCTACAGAGTCCAATAAATTAATCCCTAAAAAAAATTTTGGAGACCAGATTCAAGTACATTCTAAGGTTAAAATCTCATGTTCTTATTTTTATCTACTCTGCATTTATTATGTTATTAAATGGCCTAGAGCCATATTGTTTGGATTTCCATTTATTTAATGCCGTGTTGGAATAGCGTTTGTCTTAGAAATTACGCGATGGAAAGTAACGATGAAAGCATACACATTGTACATGTCTATTCAAGTCTCCTTTTGAAGTTCAGTTAGTTTTAGACGCATCCTTATAAACAACTTGTGAATTGATTTCTCATAATTCTGGGTTCATATAATAACATTTTGAAAGCAATACTAGTTTTGTGCGTGAGATGTAACTAGGTAGTATTTTGCATAACCTTTTCAGTAAAATCAAATGTTTGTGTCGATTGGAAGCAGGTCAGTTCGGTGTTTGAGTGTGTTAGAGACAGTATATGTGGTCTAAATTTGCCATCCCTTAATCACAAAGTCAACAGTGGCGATGGCGTTAACGCTACAGAGTCCAATAAATTAATCCCTAAAAAAAATTTTGGAGACCAGATTCAAGTACATTCTAAGGTTAAAATCTCATGTTCTTATTTTTATCTACTCTGCATTTATTATGTTATTAAATGGCCTAGAGTCTAGGCCACATACAGTCTAGGCCCTAGACTGTATGTAGCATCAAGTAGCTTATGCAATTCTGATATCCTTCGATATTACTTAAAAAAATCCTCTTAGCATCATATCTTAAGGTTGACATTTGTTTGACGAAAATGCATTAAATGACCTTTTGATAACAAAGTACGATAAGTCACGATATTGACACTAGACAAGGTAATGACCCAGCTAACATAACTTACAACCAAACTTACCAAGTAAAATGTATGTATAAAGGTACGCGTCCATTGGCCCGCGCCGCACGCACGGCACGCAACGGAGTGAACGGATTTGCGGTGGCATGCGTCCACTGTATCCGGATTTTTTATTTAGTTTCGAGTGTTTTCTTGTCGTGAGTTGACGTATTTGGTCATGGAGATTGATGAAGATATCATTGATTAGTGGCTTGTTGGAAGATGAAGAAGAACTTAAAACTAAACGTAGAATGTGGGTTCAAGAAATAAATTTGAAGTGACCAATTTTTTGAGAGTATCATTCATCCTATCTCCTCCCAAATGCTAGATTCCTCAATTGACATAGCTGTTTGGTATGTCAATTGAGGAATCTAAATACTACCATCATTGCAGTATACCGCTCGCCTTCAGTACGGAATTATGGTAATTTTATATCGAGCTTAGATAAATTCTTATCATCTATGACGACTCAAAAAAACCTACTGGTCGTGGGAGACATTAACATAGATATTATGCCAAATACCATAACACAACAAACAAGTGAATACCTCAACATGCTCGCTTCTCATGGTCTTATACCTTCTCATATATACCCTAGTCGTGCCAAATCTTGTATAGATCATGCTATGATTAAATCCAATTTAACCACCACGACAGTGGTTATTGATACGTTCATAACTGATCACAAACCAATATTCGTATGTCTTGACTATGAACGCTTGCCTTCTACGACTAAGATTTATCGCACTACTGTTGATTATCGTTCAGTGGTATCAGAGATACTTTCTTTAAATTTTAGCGATGTAATGAACTGCCGAGACACTTGTATGGCAGCTGACCTCTTGCTATCCACCATTGCTTCCATTATTGAAAATAATACAAAAGTAGTCCACATTCCCTCAAAGCGCAGAATAATGAAGCCTTGGATCACAAGGGGTTTGCTGCGCTGCATTCGGAACAGAGATAAAATGTCACGTCAACTTTCTAAAGATACAGATAACTATATCCTAAAAATTACATATACGCGATATCGCAACTTCTGTAATAAGCTCCTCAAAAATGTAAAGATTGCATACGAAAGAGAAAAACTTCGACAAGCTGGAAATGATCCAAAGGCTACTTGGGAAATTATAAAAAATATTACAAACACTCACCGCCAAATTAAATCTCCTAAGGAGCTTTTGAATACAGGCAAAGATAATGCTTCTTGCATTAATTATGTCAATGGCTATTTTGCAGGTATTGGCAAACAATTAGCCTCCAAAGTTACTCCCACAGAACACACATTTAAAAAACAAATATCATGCAATTCTTTTGTTCTTTTGCCTACAGATGAACAAGAGGTACAGTCAATTGTGTGTTCATTACGCACGAATGCTTCTGCTGGTTGGGATGGTATAACACCAACAATATTAAAATCTTGTCAGTCTGTACTTGTGCCTGTGATCACCCATATCTGTAACCTTTCCATAGAATCTGGCTGCTTTCCATCGGCATTCAAAAGGGCTGTTGTATACCCCATCTTCAAGGGTGGAGACAGGCACGATGTAAACAATTATAGGCCTATATCAATTTTACCCGTGATCTCCAAGATACTTGAAAAAATAATTAACAAACGTCTAGTAAACTTCTTGGAGACATTTAATCTCTTATCTCCTAACCAATATGGCTTTAGAAAAGGAAAATCCACTGAAGATGCGGTGGCTGCACTTGCAGATCAGGTAGTATCGCATATGGACGCAGGGTCTAAGTGCTTAGCTATCTTCCTTGACCTTTCTAAAGCGTTTGACTCTGTGTCTGTTCCTCACCTCTTAAATACACTTGACGGTATGGGAATTCGTGGCATTGCACTTGAACTTATGAGGGATTACCTCTGTGGCCGCTCTCAGTGTGTCAAGATTGATAATTTAGTGAGTGACACTGAATCCTTGAGTTTTGGTGTGCCTCAGGGTTCAATTTTAGGTCCTACTTTATTTTTAGCTTATATAAATCCTCTTTGTAATCTGTCGCTAAAGAATTGTTCCATAATTACTTATGCTGATGACACCGCTCTCTTGGTTCATGGTGATGGTTGGCAGAGTGCACTTCAAACAGCCGAAGAGAATCTAAGAAAAGTGATGAGTTGGTTGTGTAATAATCTATTGACCCTTAATCTCTCTAAAACTGTATTCTTGCCTTTCTATTTAAAATCCCCCACCTCAAACACCCTAGACTCTCTAGTTCTTAAAGCCCACACATGCATAATTAGTTCTAATCGTTCGCCTTTAACATCTTGTGATTGTCCACAGCTCTTGAGATGTGAGTCAGCAAAATATCTTGGTGTTCTCCTTGACAGTTCTTTGAATTGGAAACCCCAACTTTTAAATCTATCTACGCGGATTCGCAAACTGATTTTCGTTTTTAAAAAGCTAAGATGCTCTGCTGACTTGCGCCTCTTGAGATCAGTCTATATCACATTATGTCAGTCACTTGTTGCTTATTGCATTACAATATGGGGCGGGGCTCACAAAACGCACTTACTTCCAGTGGAGCGAGCACAGAGGGCTGTCTTAAAAGTCATGACATTCAAGCCTTTTAGATATTCTACAGAGGTTCTTTATAGCGATTGCGATGTCCTCACTGTGAGGCAACTATATGTGCTACAGGCTGTACTGCGTAAACATGCATCATTATCTTATGTAAAACCTAGGATAAAACGAAGAAACTATAGAGTTTGTCGTGTTTTAAAGTCTAAAACAGCTCTAGCCCGTCGTCATTATCCAGTAAATGGTAGCCACCTATATAATGCAGTGAACCGTAAGTGTTATATTTATTCTCTGTCTAAAAGCCAATGTAAGAGGAAAGTTTGTAAGTGGTTGAAATCCTTAAACTATGCTGCTACAGAGAATCTTTTAAGAGTCTCCGTTCTGTAAAAATGCCCAATCATATTTTCATCTACAATACTCACACCACTACATACACACACACACACACACACACACACACACACACACACACATATTCATACACTCACTGAAACTAACATACACTCACACATCTATTACACAGCTATAACTAAATAAATTTAAGCAATAACATTTGTTATTTATTCACGATCCACTTTGTAACAATGTAACAAGTGCACAATTTGAGAGGGAACTGGTACCCATAACTCAAGTTAGATCTTACCATGGGTACCAGAGTTCCAACTAAACCAACAATGTTTTCTTCCTATTTACATTTTCATGTCTGTAAAAGTGTTGTATAACTTATTTGAAATAAAAATATTATTATTATTATTATTATTATTATTACTCTCAAAAAATTGGTCACTTCAAATTTATTTCTTGAACCCACATTCTACGTTTAGTTTTAAGTTCTTCTTCATCTTCCAACAAGCCACTAATCAATGATATCTTCATCAATCTCCATGACCAAATACGTCAACTCACGACAAGAAAACACTCGAAACTAAATAAAAAATCCGGATACAGTGGACGCATGCCACCGCAAATCCGTTCACTCCGTTGCGTGCCGTGCGTGCGTGCGGGCCAATGGACGCGTACCTTTAGACTTCATAATATAGAGCTGCGTCCACTATCCGCACCGCCCGCACCGAGCGCCGGCATTTATGAGCAAAAAATGCGTTGCGTGCCGGTGACGTCACACAAATAAAATGGATGACGCACTATTGATAATATTAGTAGAAAGATATGAAGAATTTTATAATTTAAAACATCCACATTATTATAATGTCCAAAGAAGAATCAGTATTTGGGAGGAGATAGGATCGATTCGTTTCGTCAAATGGGGTTTGAGTAAACCATATAGATTCATTAAATTTAGCTCTTGACATGTGAACGTAATTAAAAAATCTTTCTTCATTTTGAAGTAAATCCGGAACAAATAATGAATGATACTCTCCAAATACTGGTCGCTTCAAATTTATTTCATGAACCCACATTCTACGTTTAGTTTTACGTTTTTCTTCATCTTCCAATAAGCAACTAATAACAATAATATCTTCATCAATCTCCATGAGCGAATACGTCAACTCACGACAAGCAAACACTCGAAACTAAATAAAAAATCCGGATACAGTGGACGCATGCCATCGGCAAATCCGTTTAATCCGTTGCGTGCGTGCCGTGCTTCCGGCGCGGGCCAATCAACGCGCACCTTAAATGTATGCGAAACAAAAATCATGACGGGTCTTGCTATAGTGGTTACACGAGTATAACACTTGTGTATTTAGATTGTCTGAACCAGTCTGAACCAATCTGTTAGTATATACCTATATATCTCTCTATTGTTTTAGTATTATTTATTTTATTTATAACAAGCTTGCCACCCGCGGCTCCGCTCGCGTGTATATCGGTTATCACGGTAAACAGTAGCCTATGTGTTATTCTGATATAAGTATAAGCTAAATTACTGTAAAGTTTCATCCAAATCCGTTCAGTAGTTTTTGCGTAAAAAAGCAATAAACATACATACATACTCACAAACTTGCGCGTTTATAATATTAGTAAGTATATTATAGTAGTAAGGATCTATGTGTATATGTATACCAACCGGTCTTCTCAGCGTGGTATGTGGTATCTAGTAGGCCTAAACCTATTTTTGAAGGTGAGGCTTATTTTCAGCGGTGGCTTTTTAAAAGCTGCCGCTAAGTGAACTCTATAAGTGGGTTATAGTATTCAAAATAAAGTACCTGGGCGACCGAGCTTTGCTCGGTTATCATATTTATCTATTCTCATAAGCAACTGTAGTGTTGCTGTATTAGAGTACGAACCAATAAGTAAGCCAACCAATAAAGTGTTACTGAAAGAGTAGTAAATGTCGCAGGCAATGCTAAGAGTAATAAATAAACAAACAAAAACTCACGTTTTCCCAATCATTAGACTAATCTAGATCAATTTTTCAATGAAATGTTAGAGCCGTTAATAGCAGCCCTGAGTTTGGAAGTTTGGCGGTGATTCACGCCAGTGCCTCGGAGAGCACGTAAAGCCGTCGGCCCCGGTTGTCATAAACATATATGGCAATCGTTATTGGGAAGTCAGTGTCCTCAAATTTACTGACAACTAGTTCAACCTTCGAATTTGAGTTCTCCCTTAGGGTTGCGGAGGTCCGATGCCAGTCGCTCCGTGGAAAATCTAATATTCCGGTAAAACCGGTTGAACTAGTAGCCGACCCCAAATAATATTGGGAATAAGGCTAGGAAGATGAAGATGATATAAATAAATAAATATATAGACAAGAATCACTCGTTGAAAGATATTGGATTCTATTAGATGTAGTCAGTTGGGATTAGTTTTATCGTTGAGGTCTAAACATTCAACATCTCATGTCTTTGTGTTATATTTTAGGTGACATCATTCTGAAGATAGAAATCAGTAAGTATTTGTTCTGAGTAAAATGAAGCAATATCCTTCATATTCTAGTCACGCGGAATTTTTAACCAACTATGTTAACAGTTGGGAAAGATCAGATTTCATAAAAAAAGTATGTAGGACATAGTAATTTTATGTGCCCATCCGACCTATGTGTGGTACTATTATGTAATGTGTTGTTTTTATCGATAATATTTGTCCACAAAAATGTAGAAGGAAAAGACATTTTTGTTAGTTGGGCGAACTCTGATTAAAGATCGTTGTGCGTTTTCCGATGCCAGTTGCTATATTTTTAGGACTGGAAAAGAACTGGTTCTTTTCTAAAATTCCGTTCTCTCCTTGCTACCTCACAGGTCATAATATTATAAAACTAAAGAGTTTGTTTGTTACTGTAAAGAGTACTGGTCCGATTTGAAAAATTCATTGAGCGTTAGATGGCTAAGTTACCGAGGAAGGCTATACGTTATATATATTCACATCACATTAAACTCAAAAGAAGCGGTGTAACAAAATCTTGCAGTAACTGGATAAATGATTCCTTTTGAAAGCTTTCACTGCATCCGCTTTAAAGCAAAACCAATGTGTGAAGGAATTGTTCCCCTTCTAAATTTTTATGACAATTGAATCGAGTGTGATTATTATTGTCTTAGATATTTTTATGTTTAATACATCTCTTGTGACAGGTCAAGATTCTACATGTACATTTATGCCATGTTCGCAAACAATAGGTAGAGCCGGAGAAAGAACATGGCAATAAAAACTCGCGGCCACTCCTTTCAAATCGCCAATGTTTACATAGTTTTAATGTTCATAAACCTGATATGGGGGTAAGGTGCTGCCACTAATATACTATACACCATGTTAGAGGACTGATGCAAATTATAGTGATTAAAAATTAGAACTTATGCTAATTTAAAAAAAAAACAACAGCCTCAGTGGGTACAACATAGTAGGACCATCTACTTACAACAAAGGTAAAAACTATATGTGCTCAAATATTGGCCAAATTACTGGTTACGAAAGATTAAATTTTAAAAATTAATTTTAAGATCAAAAGAAAGAGAAGAATGGCCTTTATTCGTCACGTAGAATCTTTACTTACAAAAGTAAAATCATGCTCTTAAACAATGTGATAACAACATTCACATGAGTAGAATAAAAAACTGTTAACTTTCTTGTGCATGATGTGGTCTCCTATAAGTAAAGAAGCACATGGCTTTTGATTATATTAGTTCTTTTTTTTTGTTTTATTTTGGTGTATTCCTTGTTTTCAAACCCTTATTTAAATAAATAAAAAAATCCGCTACAGCATATGTCTTTACGGTGTGCTCACTATAACAATTTTTATCACACACACGCTCCGGCAATAAGGATACACAGATGAGGTTGCGTGAATTAGCTAGTCTCACGATTAAAAATAATAGAATCTAATGGTCTGACCATGATCCAAAGTCAGAGACTTTGAATCAGTCAGAGACTTTAGATCATGGTCAGACCTTGATTTCGAGAGAGAAGCTTTTCACGGTAATCATGGTCGGAACGTTGATGTATAATGCTAAGAACTCCATTAAATTGGGGAGGGAGTCATTTTGCTGTACAGGCTTTTGACCGTGTTTCCTTCCGCGTACATATTGGTTATCCTAGCAAAGAGTAGCCTAAGTCCTTCCTCAAGAATCAAAGTCTCTCCATGCCAAATTTAATTGATAGTGATGAAGCCGTAAGAGCGTGACAGAATGACAGACGGACAGAATGACAGGGAGTAATATTAGTATGGATATGGTTTACAAAACTGTCAGGAAAATTCGTTCTGGGTTTGTTTTCAGGTGAGCGACAGAAAAACCGCAGTGTTAAAATATAAATAATACATTACAATGGGGACATTGTTTCGTTTTACTAATTGATGTAATTTAGTAGACATACAGTGTCGTATGTAAAGGCCAACTGCAAGGACAAGGTAATGATATTTTTTTCCTGGAAGTAACAAACACAAACATATCAATATTATTAAATACCATTTATCAGGTGCTTGAACATACCTAAGGCCTTTCAGCTACATTAGGCCTATAATCATCAGACTGTTGCAGTCTACTGCTGGACATTGCACGTCACTCTTTTATTTAATATGAGTCTTCTATGCGAGGGAAGTACCGCTCTTTTTATTGCCTCAGATCTGAGTTTTGGGCTTAGAATGATATGAACTGATTTACTTTACACGAATAGAGTAGGCGTTTTAACAGTGTATATATTCTTCTGCTCCTCACTAATAAGCCTTCAAGCAACCTTAAATTAAATCGTTATCATATACGTATCATACACAGCGATTTGATTTTAGATTGCTTGCTCACCAACTAATATGAAAAAAAAATCGATTACATCAAAGTAGACTTGTGAAGCTGTCAATACCTGGTTAATTAACAATATTTTGATGTTTTATCTAGTAATCTATCACCATACTAACAAGTAAAGTTTTTTGTATTTCTTTTAAAATAGACGTGACACTCGACAAAATAATAATATTATCGTAATTGTAATTGTCATATAGTTAGAAATATCATAAAAATTCTCTTAATATTATAAATGTTTGTGAGAATATGTCGATGTTTGTTAATTTTTCACACAAAAACTATACATCAGATTTGGATGAAACTTGAAAGTAGTATAGCTTGTACATCAGAATATCTGTCTAATATTTGCCTATTCAATGTATAGCAGTTTAGCTGTGAAAGCGTAACAGACAGACAGACAGAAAGAGTTTCTTTCGAATTAATAATATTACTAGGTTTTGGACGCTGCTCCGCTACCGCGTGTATATCACTCCAATAAGTGCACTATTTAATTTCCCAATGATTACATCTATCTCTATACTGAAATTCAACCAAATCAGATCAGTGGTTTAGCTGTGAAAGTATAACTGACAGACCGACCGAATTACTTTCGAATTTATTAACTTCATATTGAAGAGAGGATGGATAAAATATAAATGTTGAGCATGTATTTGACATTTGCTATGTTTGTTTGCCTCGTAAACCTGTCTTGTAAGTGTAGACGGTGGCTTTCTGACAGTGAACACTAATATTCACGTGTTCTGCATCTTAAAAAGGTTACCCAATTGTTTAAAGAACCTGTATTCAATTTACATGTGTTACTAACAAGCTATTTATAAATTGATCCCTGTAGTATTAGAGATATTTGTCCTTTGCATAATAAAAAAAAAGGTTAAAGTAAAACAGTTTTTAAGAATAAAATGATAAAAATGACAGATCTATAATATATAAATAAATAAAATTGAAGTGTTTGATTATATTTAAAATTGACAGCTTTTTATTAAAGCATATGAAGTATAAAATGCTTTTTTTTTACTTTTTGTCTGTCTGTCTGTTTGTTCCGGGTAATCTCTGGAACGGGTAAACCGATTTGACGTGAATTTAATTGACAGAAAGTTGATGACCTAAGGAGTAACTTAAGCAAATTTTTTTAACTAGCTTCGCTCCGCGGCGTTGCTCGCGATTTACATCACTTTGGACTCGGCAAGTTGTAAATAAAATTTGAAAAAGGACTGCCTTGGCTCTCTTTTTGTCTCTACTCCGTCTAATGAAAAGCGTGAGTAGAATCCAAAAGTAGGGGTCACCATCCTCATTGTGAGTGCAGACAATGCAGCATGGCAACCCACCTATGGTAGTCCATAAAACTGTCACCAACAAAAGGCCCCTATAATGTTGGGGGAAAAAATCTGGACATTAAAAAAAAACACCTATGGTGACCTACTGAGATTATTATGCATCATTGTGTCTCCGGTCTTGCACCAAAGAAATACGACAGCAGCAATTCTGTTATTTTAAGTTGGTCTTCTGTGAGGGTTGTACCGTCCCGGTTGAACTGGCGCATTCGTGCTGAAATCAATGAGGCTCTACTATCTATCTAGTCTCAGGTTGTATTTTCATTATTGTCACTAGTATTTTTTTTTTTTATATATTTAAGCTTGCCAAAGTGACTCTACTCTGCCTGATGGATAGCATGAGTAGAATCCAGGAGTAGGGGTCACCATGCTTATTGTGAGGGTAGACAATGTAGCATGGTGACCCTTACCATGGCAGCCTGGTTAGATTATTCTGCATCATTCTCCCGGCCTTCGAAGGGCGGGAGAATGATGCAGAATGATTGGGCCTCCGGTCTCACACTCACCAACGAAATACGACAACAAGAATACTGTCATTATTAGGATGGTCTTCTGTGTGAGGGTAGTACTGGCCGGGTCGAGCCGGCCCATTCATGCTGAAATCAGCGTGGCTCTACTACCTACAATGTCTTTATCTTGTATATAACAAATTAAATGTCTATAATTTGAAGTCATAAATACAGACTACGCCTTATATCTTCATATTCTTCACGCATATAAATTATTAGGGTACAAAGAGAACCTCATAAAGTATCATCACTGACGTCTGTTCAATACAGGATACGTCACTGAATCTTTATGTTACTTACTCATTTGAATAATTGTATTCCGAAGCGGTCAGCTACCTACAATATTTATGGATTTCATTACTATGTAGGGGCAGCTTTATATAAAACTAGCTTTTACTTAAGATGCCGTAATTGCTGTTCGCAGTAAAGATTTGCCTGACATTTCTCAAGAATTAAAGTATCTCCGTGCAAAATTTAATTAAAATCCTTTCAGCACCTTAGCCTTAAAAGTGAAACAGACGGACATGCAGACAGAGTTAGTTGTTGTTGTGTTGACTGAACGATAGAATTAGTGGATTAAGCGGTCGCCACGGCGCTTTCTACTGCCGCTGCCGCCAAGTGTTGATGGTTCAAATAACACATGAGATATCAATTTGTGTGATCCACAAATGGTTGTCTTAAGTCCAAGCTCAGGATAATGGTCACTGGGTGTTCATTGAATCCACTCATGTATGTTTGTCAAGTGCCCATCGACACAGGTTGTATATTCCTAAAGCGGGTGTTATCAAAAAAAACATAATATTAGTATGAATGTAAGCTGTAAGCATATTAGTTATACGTTATATATATTTTTTAAACTACTACATATACTACTGTAGATTTTCGATAGAAACGTGCAAATGACGTAATATCATTATCTAAATTTTGTTGCAAGAGGCAACTAAGATAAAATAAATAAAAGTTTATGTCGTATTAAAAATTTTAGTGTATGTTTTATTAGCATTGTAAAATAGATATTCTTCTTTGTCTTTGTTTGTGTTGTGACGTTATTTACCATGTCTTTTGGGGTTGGTCCCGTAATCCTTAACCGCTCTGAAAGCATCTGCGTCATTTCCACATGTAATCTAGTAAATATTTATTAGTTTGTTGTAAGCCTATTTTAACTAGGATGTTTATTAACGAAAGACATAAAAGAACACATGCCGAGTTACATCTTTACCTTTACATTTTTAAGGTAGCAGAGCGACGCTGACTTCAGCACGAATGGGAACGGCTCGACCATTGAAGTACTACCCTCTCACAAAAGACCAACCTAAAAATGATTGAATTCGTGGTGTCGTATTTCGTTGGCATGAGACCGGAGACGCAATGATGCAGTTGCATGTCACTAGGCCGCCATGTTGCATTGCATTCACAACGAGGATGGTGACCCCTAATTTTGGTACCTACTCAGTACAGCCACTTTCGTAAGAGTAAATATAATAAAAACAGTTTGTATATTGTTTATACTGCAAGCGACATTATTATTAAACACGTCGTCTTTAATGTCGTTGACTATGATCACTATGATATTCGAGGCTCTTTAGCTCTAACTGAACTAAACTGCGGTCCGCACGAAGTTCTTTAGAATATTCTAGATATTTTTGATGTCATAAAAGTTCTCGAACATAACGCTTCAAGAAAATGTAAACAAGTCATACGGGCGACTGATACAATTTAGTTGGTCCTGTGACCTTAGCACCAGTAACTCACACCGGTTCAATTGATCGACTGGTATACATATCAGACTGCTGAGGGATAACGAACTCAAGGTCTTTGTTTGAACTACATTAATAGACTTCTAATCTCATTAAATTACAAGCTTAAGTTTCAATAGTTTGAATATTGATTTGCACGCATAACAGACACTCCGCCGGTTTCTACTGCGCTGAGTATAATTGGTTCAATTAGCATAGCACGACACTTTGTACTATCTAAAATTAATTATTGTTCTGAGTCTGGGAGTTCTTTGTGTCCATTTCATAATACGACTGTAGAGTGCTTCGTAACACAGGATATCTTCCTAGTTAGTTCCTTTTCATTTCAGTTTTATAAAGGACATTGCTATGTGTCCATAGACGATCGTCCCAGAACCAATAGCAATAAAAAAGCTATTATATTAAAAAAAAACCATTTATAATTTCTCTTCTAATAGTATTTTTAAGACGGACTATCTATATTACAAAAAAAAGACCAAGTGCGTGTCTGGCCATGCTTAGAAGAGTAGAAGTAGTGCATAATGGTAGGTAGATATAAAATCGTGTCCAATAGATAATTGTTACGGATGGACGGATGGACATGGCGAATCTATAAGGGTTCCGAGTCATGAACTACGGAACCCTAGAAAGTATCAGATTTTGAGGTTACTTTGTGACTTATAATTTTTATATACTAATTGATGGATGGTCTTGCATGGATTTAAGGATTTTAAATACTTTTATTAATAATATTATTATTACCACAATAAACATTATCATAGGCCATAGGGGCATGCTCATTTATTTGGTATAATATTTAAAATTCTATACTTAGATTCATTATGTTATTATTCATATTTCAGGATTCAAATCGGACGAATATTTGATATTCTTAGTTACTTTTAAACAAGCAATAATAGCCACACTCTATAAAAACAAGAACTGACAGTAAAAAAAATATAAAAAAATACATTTACATTTTTTATTTAGATAATCATAATCGATGAATAGAAATGAGTTAATTGAACATCTCTTTGACAGTTAGGTCGCATCGCATCGGCCGTTTTTGGATGTAACATGTTATAATACATTAACATATAAACGATTCCAAATGCGTAGTGTATTTTTGATATGAATATTTGCTTCATATGAATTACAATAGATTAATAATTATGGTGTAAATTATATGGTTGTTGGTTCTGTGTCCTTTCTTAATTATAATGTCAAGCTCAAGGTTCTGCACAAAGTGTCGCGAGTTCCAGACTATGGAACATCTTCTATAGTATAGGGTAAAGAGTAGCACTGTCTCTAGTTCAGGTTAACTGAAGCATTATTACCTTTGTTATTTTGATTTCGACCGTGTTAAATTTAAATCCGCATTTCACTTTCGGATTATTTACTCGGCAACAGATTCATTAGATCTGTTGGCATTTGGCATCCTTCGTAGTGTGATTTATTATTGTTATTATCTACACTACATCATTCTGTCATTTTTTCTAAAATTGATTTTTAAAGCACGTATTTTTTTACAATTTTTTTACTTAATAATTTTTAAAAATAAATACATAGAAGAGAAGTATTAGTAATAAACTTATTACTTTAATTAGATTTCATGAAAAACTTGGTTATTTAACCATGTGTCCACCTTATTGATGCTTATGAACAAGCGGTACCTTTTATAACCACTAAATTACTTAAGAAACTTACATAATTTATCATAAAACATGCAACTTCAAGCGTCGAAACACATGCATTTACAGTGAATGTATTTGCTCGAACGATATAGTCGTAAAAGATAGACAGTATGGTAACACTTTATTTGCATGTACACCTTTTATTTCCTTTTATGACGCGGAAAAATCCCTCCTGTGATTTATAGTGACATAGAATTATGGTTAGTTAAGTATAATACGATTAGAAATCAGTACTTTTAATATCGCGATGCACAGTCAATTTCCAAACGTGATTTACCTAGTTTTCGCTAGATGTCACTATGTAGTAAAATTTGACATTTACGTAAATAAAATGTAGTTAACTAAATAATCCAACTACGGTGTTTATGCCATATACAATTATTTTATTATGCACTAAAGACATATAACAAATACACAATTGTATGTATCATTAGCTGTTACTCTTTTCCCAAACGACGTGTGACTCAACAATTGTTCATTTATCACTTGTCATGTGACTGGGCTCATGAGGTCTGTTGACAATCTCTTTATTGTGAAGATACACAATCGTCTTATTGCTAAATTACTTTCGTAAATTGTGGGTTATCTCTGTGTGGTTGATATTTGCTAGAAAGATGATTGCGGACATTCGCGAACATAACATTCATGCTTTGTGATGTAATATTTAAATACTATAACAAACTTGTTGATTCTTTAGTCTGGTTAAAATAAATATTAATAGAACTAGTGCCGAACTATCTGTTTAAGGTATTAAGGGTTACTTTCATTTGACGTGATTTTATTAAAACGACGTGTAGTTCTTACGCAGGTTTATTTGATACTAAACTCACTCAATCCTTCGATACAATTACTGGACTGTAAATGCTTATATATGCATAGAATATTACCATACCACACAATACTTAAATCCATTTGGACATTCCGCCCGCCAAAGAACATAGTTCTTTAACGATATTTTTAACAACAATACTTAACTTATAGATTTACTTATACATAAACTTAACGCGTAATAAACAAAAAAAACTCAAGTCTTATTACAATAACATTAGAATAATAGCCTTTGCAGTTCGCCCTAGCTTGCAAGATGACATTCTATACCTACTTTCTTATAAAATGGATTAACTTACAAAAGTAAAAAAAATAAAAAATAAAACAATAAAGAATATTATTTAGTTATCAAACAAACCTTACTCACTGGACGCTTCAATACTCCGGTTTTACACTTTACAGATACTACTCTAGTTACATTATCTGGTCCAGGATATTTGTTGATAATCTTACCAAGTAACCATTTAGCTGGTGGTAAATTATCCTCCTTTATAACAACAATATCACCTATTGCTAACTCATCACGTTTAGTGTTCCATTTATATCGTTGATTTAAATTAACTAGATATTCCTTATACCACCTATGCCAAAAATCTGTAACAATTTTTTGCGTCAATCGCCATCTATCCAAACCAACTACATTACAATTAGTATAATCCTTATCTGCAATATTTAACAATGGTTCACCTACCAAAAAGTGACCTGGTGTCAAGGGTAGAGGGTCATTTGGATCGTCGCTCAACAAAGAAATAGGTCTAGAATTTAAACACGCCTCCACTTGTGCTAGAACAGTGGACATTTCTTCATAGGTAAGTGTACTATTTCCCACTACTTTTTTTAAATGAGTCTTAGTGCTGCGCACCGATGACTCCCATAAACCGCCAAAGTTAGGTGAGTGGGGAGGTATATAGTGCCAGGTGGTTCTTTCTAAAGAAAGTAACTCTGCTATTTCTCCCGGAAGAGAAGACCGGGCACTATGAAACATTTCTCGCATTTGTCTATCGGCGCCTACAAAATTGGTGCCATTGTCACTATATAAATCCTGACAGTGACCTCTACGAGCTGTGAATCGCCTAAAGGCGGCTATAAAACCATGGGCAGTCATATCGGTCACTGCCTCTAAATGGACTGCTCGTGTCACCATGCATACGAAGATGCAAATATAACTTTTATATGACTTAGCTCCTCGACCGGGTGAGAATCTTATAAAGACAGGGCCACAGTAGTCCACGCCAGTAGACTTGAATGGTTTACTAGGCTTTACCCTTGCCTCTGGAAGCAAACCCATAATAGGCGTAGTCTTTTTTGTGGAATATCTTAAACAAATAGTGCATTCTCTAAAATACTTTTTAACACGTTCTTTGGCACGTAAGATCCAGTATTTTGATCTTAGAAAGTTTAACATAGCCTGTGGACCTCCGTGCAATGTTTTTTCATGAGCATATGCAATTAAAACCTTAGTAAAATGATGTTTACCAGGTAAAATTATCGGATGTCTTGTATCATAACATGCGTCCGACTGTGCTATACGTCCACTGACTCTTAGTATCCCTTTTTGATCCAAAAAAGGACAAAGAGATCGTAATTTATTCATTTTAGGCACACATCCTCTAATCTTTAACTGTTTTATTTCGAATGAAAATTCGCGCTCTTGTACTTGTTTAATGCATGATAACAATGTTTCATTCATTTCTCTTGGTGTAATAAATTTAGGTAATTTAGGTCTATTATCCTTTTTTAATTTAAAATTCAAAATTCGTTTACAATATGATACAATTTTTAATAGTTTATTTAATGATGAATATTTTAACCAAAAAATATCCTCCTCGACATCAGATACAACAGTTAAAGATTGGATTCGTTCCTCTTCCTGTGTGTCTTGAATTAGTATCTCATCTATAGGTATTGTAGTTTCTGACAACCACTTCGGTCCTCTCCACCACAATGCATGCTCACTTAACTCTTTGGGCTGCAGACCACGCGAAGCACAGTCCGCAGGGTTTGTCTCCGATGAGACATGACTCCATTGGTTATAGTCCATAATATTTAATATAGTGGATACTCTGTTACTAACGAATGTTACCCATCGACTTGAGCCTCCCTTAAGCCATGCTAATACTATAGTGGAGTCAGTCCATCCATAGAGATGTTCCTTGGGTATCTCTAAAACTTGTGATACCTCACTAATAAGCTTGGCAGCTAAGGTAGCACCACACAATTCGAGTCGGGGAATGGAAATCTCCTTTACGATTGGGGCAACTCGAGTTTTTGCGGTCAGTAAATGTACATACACTCTATTAGAACTATCAATTACTCGCATATAAACTGCTGCCGCAAAAGCTGATTTTGAAGAATCTGAAAATACGTGTAACTCTCTCTTGCAATCTCGTGTATAATTTATCCATCTAGGTATTTTAACATTTTGTAGATCTATTAGTTCATGTTTATATTTTAGCCACTCACAAAGTAATTCATCCGTCAAACACTCATCCCACTCAAGACCTGACTTCCATAATTTCTGAATTAAAATCTTGGCACTAACTACCACCGGGGCGATCCATCCCAAAGGGTCATATAATTTGGCGACTTCAGATAATACTTGTCGTTTAGTAACTAAATCCTTAGGTTCAGGTAAGTTTAACACATATTCAAAATTATCATTCTTTCTATTCCAACTCAATCCTAACACTTTTATTGAATCGTTTAGTTTAATAGGTTGGTTTTCACTCAACTCAGTCTTCCCAATCTGGTCTAAAAACTCCTTGTTGTTACTATTCCATTTCTGTAACTCAAAACCCCCACCTCTCATTAACTCATTCATCTCTTCATAAATTTGTATTGCTTCATAAACCGTGTCTGCTCCGGTCATCAGATCATCCATATAATAGCATTGTTTTGTTATCCTTGCCGCTATAGGATGCTTCTTTTCTTCTAACTCTGCTAGTCTATGCAATACCTTGACAGCAAGATATGGCGCGCACGCTGTACCGAACGTTAAACGTAATAATTTGTAACGTTGTATAGGCTCCGATGGATTAAACCTCCAGACAATTCTCTGAAAATCGGTATCCCCATCTGTTACTCTCACCATTCGATACATCTTGACAATATCAGCTACGATACATATTTTATGATGACGCCATCTCAACAGTATGTGCCTCAAATCTTGTTGTAACTTTGGTCCAACAAGTAGCTCATCGTTTAGTGACACATTATTGTTACCTTTGCTCGAAGCATCAAACACAACTCTAACTTTTGATGTGTCTTTATCTTCCCTCACCACAGCATGGTGAGGAAGATAGACAGCCTTAGGGTTCTGTAACTCACTCTCAGAAACCACTCTCATATGATTCATACTTAAGTACTCACTCATAACGTTATTATATTCTTTTCTCAATTTTAAATCTTTCGATAGCTTTCTCTCCAAATATTCTAACCTCTTTATTGCTATCTTTTCTGTATTACCATATTGGCATTGAGGATCACTCGTTGTAAAAGGTAGTTTAACTATAAATCTACCTTCATCATCTCTCACTGTAGTCAAATTAAACAAATCCTCACATACTTTCTCGCTAACGGTAATCTCCTTCTTTATTAAGTTAGGCTCATCTTCTATCTCCCAAAACCTTTTTAGTAACTCATCTTCTTTTATCTGTATGTGCATACTAATAAGATTATTCTTTACTAACCCTCCAGGTCCCTTTGACATTCTTCCAGACAAAATCCATCCAAACAACGTATTTTGGGCTACTACATTACAATCAGGATGCTTCATGACACCATCAAGTAATATTTCACTATAAACTTCTGCACCTAGTAAAATATCAATCTTACCTGGTACATTGTATGTCGGATCTGCTAAAGGAAGATTGTACATTTCCACCCATTTGGGAGTGCTCAAATTGGTTGAAGGAAGTAGTGACGTTAAAGAATGCAGCACATAAGCGTTAACAAAGATATAACTAGTAGGATTGTGACGTGATTCTAAGCGAAGTGAAACCGTATGTTTTATTTTCATACGACCATCTCCTAACCCTGACACCCAGCCACTTACTGGTTTACGTACAAGACCTAATAATTGAACAGTAGATTCAGATACAAAAGATGCCTGTGACCCTTGATCAATTAAAGCACGAATAATATAATTAAAACCATTAGAACGGAATACCTTTACTTTAGCCGTCGCAAGTAGCACGCTGTTGGGTTGTAGCTCCTCTCTAGAAAATGTAGCAGTAATGTTTGTATTACCTCGCGATGTACTCGCTCTCTCTTGTTGTGGTTCACTCGATGACACCGAAGTTGCCTGCTCCTGGCTACTAGTTGGCTCCTGGCTATCTCTCTCGAAATGTAACATTGTGTGATGTCTCCTTCCACATTTTTTGCAACTAAATGATTGACGACACTTAACGACCGCGTGAGTTGGTGCTAGGCAATTGAAGCATAACTTATTTATTTGCACGAACTCCTGTCTTTCTCTGGGTGTTAAAAGGCTAAAACTCTTGCACTGGTTGAGATAATGCATTTCGTGGCACATCGGACACTCTTGTTTAGCCTTAGACTTGTTCTCCTTCTCTTTCTCTACTGATGCATGAAAATATTTTGATTTAGCTGCGGGCTTAGCTTGTTGAGTGTCGCGTTTTCCATTCGTATCTATCATCTCTAAAGTTCGGAACCTACACTCTAAATAGTTTGTTAACTGTGACCAAGTAGGCAATTCCTCACAGCTCGTATTTAAATGTTGCTCCCATTGTCTTATGGATTCCGTGTCTAATTTAGAAACAACTAAGTAAACAACAATTGCGTCCCAAGTCTCAGTCTTAATGCCCAAATTCTCTAGAGATTTAAGACAGGTGGATGTTGTATCCAATAAAATCCTAATAGCATTGGCTGACTCATGTTGAATTTTCTTCGTGGTAAATAAGGATCGCATTATAGCATTACAGTTATACCGCTTGTTATTGTAACGCCGAATTAACTGCTTCCATGCTTCCTCATAATTGGCATCGGTTGTTGAAAAATTACTAAGCAGATTTAACGCTTCTCCACTCAAATTACATTTGAGATAATGCAGTTTTTGTACCGATGAAATACTCTTATTATTATGTATTAATGTAATAAACATATCGTAAAAGGTTTGCCAATCTTCGTACTTACCCCCAAACGTAGGTAATTGTATGCGGGGTAGTTTAACATCACTGTAATTCTTGTCTGCTGTAATGGTAACTGCTGGGTTAGGTAACTCAGTAACTGGCGGTGGAAACTGTTGTAAAGCTTCTAGTAAATTCGATTTATATTGCATATATGACTCCTCAAAAATCTCATATTTTCCCTCTGTAAAATATGCTTCCTTTTTACCTTTCGCCATAACAACAATCTCTTTGTGTCCATCTCTAAAATCTTTAAATAATTGTTCTAACACCTCTAATCTCGTTTCTATATACTGACGTTTAATTCTTTCTTTTGGAGTTTTCTTAAAATTTCTCTCAGATTTTATCAAATTGTTGAACAATTCATCTTGCAACGAAAAAAGAGCCTCCATTTTGGTAACAAATAAACTTACGTAGTTATCTCAGCAAATGATACTCCGATCGGTCACTTGTCTTAGATAATAAGTTGTACAATAACAGTTTGTTAACTTTTATTTGTTTAAACACTCACTCAATGTACTGTTATTATAATTTGCACTCAAAATCACATATATCTAGTAAACAAGTATCCGTTCATAATAATTTAAGTTTCACAATAATAACGCGTTTTTTAAAATCGTCTTATAACTTGCACATATCACATTAAGTAAACAGTCACCGAACAACACTCCTCGGTTATAATATAAATTCTTTTGTTCTCGCGTGTCGGCCGGGCTCGATATTTTTTAATACAATCCGGTTCGATTATGGACCATATGTTTAAGGTATTAAGGGTTACTTTCATTTGACGTGATTTTATTAAAACGACGTGTAGTTCTTACGCAGGTTTATTTGATACTAAACTCACTCAATCCTTCGATACAATTACTGGACTGTAAATGCTTATATATGCATAGAATATTACCATACCACACAATACTTAAATCCATTTGGACACTATCAATGAATTTAATGAGACAAAAGTTGATTAAATTTACTGAATACTGTCAATCCAAATGATGTATGAGTTTCATGACAATTCTCCATAGGAATAACATTTTGGAACCGAGCAACTAGGGTCATTAATGTAATGATTTGTGTGTGCCTGGAAAGACCTACTTGAAAGAAAAGCTTTTTAATATTGAAGATCATTCCTCGTGGTAACATATTAATCAAGAGTGTCACCTATTACTTTACATTCGTAAGAGCTGAGTAAACTACTCAGGACAACAGCTCTACGAAGAGAAGGAAATTTTGAGATAAACCCATAAGCAACAAATCTCTTCAGTGTGATAAAGCATGTCAAATCCTTCATTCTTAGGAGAAACCTATGTCTAGTAGTTGATTAATGAAGATGATTGAAGGTCATTAACACGCGTTTTAAAACTTATACGAATCATAAGCCTTATAACTTCCGCTGTTATCACCATGACTTTTTGTTATTCTCTTTTGTGTTTATGTGCATTAACTGTGTTGCTGCTGCATTGTGTGTTTTCACAATGTGGATGGTGACCACCGCTCTTGAATTCTTCTCATGGTTTCCATCAGGCAGAGTTGGGTCACTTTGGCCACTAATATAAGGAAATATTTATAAAAAAAAAAAGCAGCCAAGTGCGAGTCGGACTCGCCCATGAAGGGTTCCGTATCAGCAAGTAACATCATATAAAAGTTCTTGTAGTTCGTTGTAACTTTAATCGATGTTTTTATACTAGTGTATTGACTGGATGAAAGGTAAATTGCGTGTAACGATTTATGACGTATTAAAAAAAAACTACTCACTAGATCTTGTTCAAACCAATTTTCGTTGGTAGTTTATATGGTAATGTATAACATATATTTTTTCTAGTTTTATCACTCTCTTAATATAGAAGTTAGCGGGGGGGGGGACACACATTTTTCCACTTTGGAAGTGTCTCTCGCGCAAACTATTCAGTTTAGAAAAAAATGATATTAGAAACCTCAACATCATTTTTGAACACCTATCCATAGATACGCCACACGTAAAGGTTTGATGAAAAAAAAATTTTTGAGTTTCAGTTCCAAGTATGGGGACCCCCAAAATGTATTGTTTTTTTTCTAAATTTTTGTAAAAATCTTAATGCGGTTCACAGAATACATCGACTGACCAAATTTCAACAGTATAGCTCGTATAGTTTCGGAAATAATTGGCTGTGACATACGGACGGACAGACAGACAGACAGACAGACAGACAGACAGACAGACAGACAGACAGACTTGACGAATCTATAAGGGTTCCGTTTTTTGCCATTTGGCTACGGAACCCTAAAAACAGTTGGAAAGATATATAAATAAAGCAGCTTTTTAATTCAATTCTGTAACATGTGTTTCACACGTTCAAGAACGTATATATTAGATATCTCAAGAAATATATAAACCACTTTATTTACTTTTATATTCTTTAAATCTCCTTGCAATCTATAACGTAATTGGATCCTCTGATAAATGTAAAGAAACTTAATTGCGTTCAATCTTAATTGCATTCAGAATCTTGTCTAGTCCATCGTTCACATTAGCATATCTATGTTGCATTGAATGTCCTAAGGAGAATATCGAAATATATATGAATATGTGCAAGTGTCTAATATTTTTTCATCTAAGAGTAACTAAGAATTTTTACTAAGAAGTTACTTTTTCACTAGTGTAAAACTCATTAAAACACTCGAAACATTATCAATCTATAACCAATCAATAATTATAACGAAACACTGGGTTGACTCTTTACTTTCTGTTACATTATTAAACATCTGATCTAAATTTTTAGTTTTCTATGTATTTTTTTTACTAAAATTTACTTAAGAAAAGAAGTACCAGCAATTTTAAAATTGGCCTAATAATGAGCTAATCCCGTAATTTACAAACCTTAAAGACAAAATGATTTCATCAAATATTTTTGGGACCAAGAACCAAAAGTAAACCATTACCAATGGTCAAATACATGCGTAATAGTAAACAAAACCCAAAAATCGTATAATCAAGATAGGCAAGAAACTCATAAATCATTTATTAGAAGATGATTAAAAATACAACCTATTAAATTTAAAAATACAATTATAATCTATTAATACAGATGTTTTCTTGATTTTAGAAGTAGAGTGCTTGACTTCAGAGAAAAGTTAGCACACTATTTGAGGCCGGGGAAACCGTAGCGTTACACGACATCGCTAACTGGACCGTAGTAAAGGCTTCTCAATATCATATTCGAGGTAATCTAGTACTGACTTGTTCGCGAATGAGAAATATTCATGTAAATATATAATACATACGGCTTATGGAGGAACGGGTGCATCGTGTCCCTTCAACACAAAGGGAGAATCCTCCGACCAGGCGAGGTGACCGTGTCTAGCGGACCAACGCCCAAAGGTTGATGTTGGACTGTCACGCGTGGAGTCCAGAAGGAAATCCCTTCCCTGGATTCCTTCCAATACACAGGCGCAGAGAGGGTCACACCGTGTGGTTTTAGTCGGTTCGAGTCCGACACACCACCCCGCCGTAACCCCCGACGGGGTGACGGTCCGCGGGGATTTCCACACGTTAAAAAAATAAATAAAAAAATGGACTGTCACGCAGAAGGAGGCGGTGGGGAAGGCCCGTGAGGATAACCTCCATTCGGACCTGATTCGCCGCCGGCGAACTGGGCGCGGAGGAGCGAACATCTGCCCCTCATGCCGCCTTGAGTGTGGCCGCGGGTGGACGGGACGGGTTTTCCCTCCACCCGCATTATGTGGTCAGCCGCGAGGGAGTGGCGTCGGTGTGTGCCGGACGCCGCCTAAGAGAGGGTCGTCGAACAGAGACGGTGCCCGCATCAGGAGCGGGCAGGCGCTGGGAGGAGTCCAGAAAGAGATCTGACCCTGGACTTCTCCTCCTCCTAAACAGAGAAGCGCGGAGAGGGCACACTGTGTGGTTTTTAGTCGGTTCAAGTCCGACACACCACCTCGCCGTAACCCCCGGTGGGGTGACGGTCCATGATGATTTTCCACACATAATCATTTGGACTGTTGATGCTAATCGGCGCGAAAATTACTATATCGCGATTTAGGATTAAATACACCGTGGTTCAGTGTTTTTTTTTTACAGAAGGCTCTGGGCTCCAGACTACGGAATAGACTGAACTAAACTCAAGATTAGTTTTATTTGCGACTAGCTGTACCCCGCGGTGTTACCCGCGTTTGTTGTTGTAACCGCGGGTAACGCTGCGGGGCGAAGCTAGTCTAAAGAAAGTAGCATAAAGTTAGTCCTTATATCATCATATCCACCAGTCAAAGTTCAGTCGAAATCCGTCAAGCCGTTCCAGAGATTACCCGGTACAAACAAACAGACAGATAGGCAGACAGATAAAAATGGAAAAAAAAATTGGCATATGTACCGTGTATACATACATACGCATTTAGTAAAAAGCGGTTATTTTAATATTACAAACCGGCACTCCAATCATATTTATTTGTATAGAAATATTTATTATTCGAACCTCAATTTAAAATACTGTAATACCATTGCTATATCTTATAACACTTTTGACCATTTGACGAGTAGCCAACGATTATAGTAGTAGTAGAATAAAGCTTGGCTAGTGCGTGTCAGGCCACACATATAATAGGGTTCCGTAGTCATATACAATGGAAAGTGCAATTAAAATCGTGCCCAGTAGATAATTGTCATGATTACTAATTATTTCGTTATTTTTGTACGAAGCTTTCCAAGTGAGCATATTTCACAAGTTAGGCCTCTAAAACTCCTGAACTAACAAAGATATCTAATCCGTTATAGTTTTCCTTTAAATTACATCAAATGGACTACTATCAAATTTTTTTTTGATTTTATGAGCCAGCCATTTAGCGTTTACAGAGGAGGGGGAAACCCTGTTTTTACAAAAAAGTCATTTAAAGTAAAATAACTCGCATAAAAGAAAAACATAGTAGCAATCTCTGAATGTTTTTAAAAGACCTATCTTACGATAACCCACACAATGGGCTAGACGAGAGAAAAAAATATCATCCCCACTTTACGGGTAGGAGAGGTAACCCAAACAATAATATTTATCATGATTTTTTGTAGCGCTTTGTCGACGTAATAGAAACACATATCGTTGCAAAGTTTCATATTTTAGTTTCGGCGGTAAGTCGAGGACGGACGGTCGAACGGACATGACGAGTTTATAAAGGTTCCGAGTCAATTACTACGGATCCCTAAGCAGAAGATTTTATTCAAGATTTTATTAACGGTTTATTTGATATTACAAACAAACAAGTTTCCCAAGTAGGTAATAACAATATTTTAAAACGTACCTTTTTCGAAAATTACTTTATTTTTCAAGAACGAATAAATCTTAAGTTTCATTATTATCTTGAGAATTGCGTATTATTGCCGCGTTTTCCACGACCTCAAGAATAGTGAAAGTGTAACCTGTGGCAACATTAATCGTTCTTAAAGATGAGAAATCATGGGAGTGGTTCCTTCCGATAGGAAACCTGTAACCAAGCAGACTACGCTTTAACACATTGATACGCGGTTCTTGCAAGATTTCACAGTAACGACACTTTGAATTTTTTTTAATTCTGGTATATATCTCTAAGGAATTAAATGGTCAAAAACTTTAACAGGTAATTGTAGAATATTCAAAGCCTTTTTGAAAGTAAATCTAGAAATAGTTTATATTATACAATAATAAATAAAAATAATAATATGGCATCATACGGCTTAAAATTTTCTACTCATTTTTTGGGAGGTAATAAAACCGAACTGCTTATTTGAGTTTATGTCGAAATATACCTCCAATACTCTAAAGCCTCTGTTTTAATCATCGACGAAAAGTATATTTCATCGTTAGTTTAAATGTTTTAAATTATTTTTGTTAATGTCGAATTATATATATACCTTACATGTAAAATTTATGATTATGGATCTAGCAGTTGACGCTAGCTCCATCTGTTGGAGGAAGGAATACTTTTAAAGTGGGTTTCATGAAAATTAAAGAATTGAAATTGTTTCAAAAAGTTGTAGTTTTGATGTAAAACATCTATAGGCGCACGTAAAATAGATTTCTGGCCTGGCGACGCCTGGCGACTGGCAACGCCTGGCGACGCGTCGCCACGGCACGCTATACGATGGTATATATATACAGTCTATATGCAGTAGTACGTGTACACACTACTGCATATAGACTACTATTTTAATAATTAGTAATATTTTATTTTATCATTATGACATATTTAGTTCCTATTACAATATGTTCTTTTCTGCATATTACTTTTACAAAATAATGACGATGTTTCACATCTGCCAGGCGTCCCGTGACGGCTCACATTTTTTTTCATAAGTGTTTGGTGTTTTTTTTGTATTGCTGAATTAAATTATAAAATTATATTTTTATCACCATCAGTTTTTTGATATAATTATAGCTACATAGACATAAAAAATCAATTTATCTGAGATTAATTGTTTTCTAATCTCAGGCTACATATATTATTCAAAATAAATTTTAGTTTATGAGTATTTTTGGATGTATTTTGTAAAGTGTTTTGTGGGCATCAACTACATTTGTTTTTGTAAATGCTTTTTCTTCAAGTGAGCAACAAGCTAAATGTCTTGTTAAGAAGTGGAATCACGTCTAGAACACTCGTCTGTTACGACGTCTCAGCGATTACAACAAACATAAATAATAATTGTTTTTACTTTGAATTTTAATATTCTATTGTATGAAGTCAGTAAGTTACATCATTATTTAGCATTTTGAATTCACTCAAGTCTCGTATTTAGTGTTAGTGAAAGTTACGCTACTTACTCATGCAACGATACGATGTACTAGGTTTATAGAGAAACTAAATTTTTACCTCCAACTTTGATCGCTTTAGTGTCGACAGATATAATTCAGGAAATGTAATTTGTTTCTCGATGATATGCATTTCATTTTATCTATAACTGATGATGTCTTAACATAATAACGCATACACGGTATAATAGCGTAAATTTAAATCACATGCATCGAAGCAATTAATTCTATATTTTTAAATATTAGCTGACAATATGCCTTATGAATACAAAGTGTCACCATCCCTATTCATTCCATGGGTGTCGTTCTTACGACTAAAGGAACAAAATAAGCAGCTAACACCACTGCCAAGAGAAGGAAAACTTGAAACAAACCCTTTATCAACCCGTCTGGCCAGCGTGGTATAGTAGGCCAAAACCTCCTATCAAAGGAGAGGCCTATGTCCAGCAATGGACTGTTAAAGGCTTATGATGATAATGTTGAACCAATTGCGGGTACGTACCCGTAGTCAGGTAAAATACATATGTAGATAAGTAAGGCAGTTATAAAAGTGAAAACATATCGTTCCAGATATTGTTTCGAATTCATAATTCTCAGATATTGCACCCAATATAAAACAATCACTTTAAAAATTACTATCTTTTATGATGCAAAACTTTTAATGTAGTGTCTGAAGTACTTGTTGCGTGTTTATTGTGGAGATGACGTAAGTATCGTCTGTTAGTTCATTATTACGTGAACTGGAGACCTGGGTAATTAGCCAATAATAGTTACAGACTATTATTTGTACTAAGTGCATCGTCTATCAACAGAACTTCATATATATCTAAGTGACTCAAAAGTACCCATATTATGTAGAACTATCGCTTATTTTCCTTTTTCATGGGATGAGGAATATATTCACAGTTTGGCTGAGCTAGTGAGCCAGCTATATTAATATAAAGTTTCATCTAAATCCATTGAGAAGTTTGCGTTAAAAAGTAACAAATATCTACACATCGTCACAAATTTTCCGCATTAAAAATTTGTTGGATAAAAGTTAAACTGTTAATTTTTATATACTACTATTTACTTGCAGTTTGATACTCTGACCTGATACATTTGACTTGTCCATGTACACATTAGAATTTAATTAAGAAATTATTTGCTTCAACGTTATCTTCATATCAATTATTGCACGGAGCGACAATGAGCTAACTGAGCTAACTTAAGAGTTAAGGTAAAAGCTAAAATAAAAAGCAATTTGATGTTTATTATTTTAACAAATAAAAACTATTCCGAGTACCCAAGTCGCGACAGGTGTGCCTATTATATTTAAGGAGTTTCCTGGATTTCTCCAGGATGCTATCGTCATATCCTGATTTCCTTATAAAGAGATCTCATGGGACGCACCAGCTTTCAAATAAAAAAGAATGATCAAAATCGGTTCACCCAATCGAAACTTCTGAGGTAGCAAACATAAAAGAATCATTGAAGTCGGTTAAAAACAAAAAAATATGAACATTGCTCGAACGTAATTAGACTGAACGTAAGAAGACATTGGACATTTTTGCACACTAGTCATTATTAGCCACTAGACATTATGGGACAGTGGAATTGTTTGCATACTGGACATTTTCAGCCTGAACCACTTCAATTTTATTAACAAATATAACTTATTTAAGGCCATACAGAAATTTCAACCGATTCTATAACAAATTTGTATACATATGACGTCATAATGTGTCTCTAACATTACATAAAATAATTATGTATAAATTATTACGTTTACGTCTATAATTAAATTTGAACACAAAAATCAGAAACGGTTTTATATTTATGGACAAACTATTAAAACGTCAAGTTATTCTGTTTGTAATAATTAAATTCAATAATTTATTACGGTCTAAGTTAAACCGTGACTTGAATAAGTGGTCGCTCAATTGTAACCAAAGTTTGATCCAATGTTGGCCACCAATATATTTTATATTTAGATTAGACATCGAGATTTAGATGTAAAATAAATGACTGTCAATTACGGGGTGAAATCAGTATCAAGAATTTCAAACCGTATGTCTGTTTAGCACTGAAGTATTAAAATAAATAAATGTTGCATCTCCAAAGTGAAACTAGACATTGAAGTAGGTATATAGATTGGTAAAATCGATCAGTAATGCCCAAGACAGAGGATTGTGCTACATGGACACAAGAAGAAACTGCTTTCAATATTATTGTTAGCGTTATTTTAATAGTCTTCATAGGCCTCTCTTTCGAAAGGAGGTGCTGGCTTAGTACACCACGCTGGCGAGACGACGTTTTGGTTTGTTTCAAGTATTCCTCCTTTTGTCAGTGATGTTGTCTTTTGAAATATGATTTCTGAGTCGCCTCTTAGGACACTCCTATGAGTAATCACACGCCGTAAAACTTATCAATATTATTTCAAAACATGTGGATATCTGTAACTGAAACCTCCCAAACTTCAGAGAAGTCGACTAAAGGTCAAACTTATAATAATTGGAACTATTTTTGCTTACAGTGTCGTTTTGGGATAATTGTTTTGTAAAGACTCTAAAAGTGTTTAAAATGTATAAATCACCCCTATTTGATGCTTACAGGTAGGGCTGCCATCTCTAAAAATTAAAAACCGGAACAAAAAGTGCGAAATCCCCAGATTTAAGAGTTCAAAACCCCTACATGTAGTTATTGTAGGTAGTAGAGCCACGCTGATTTCAGCACGAATGGGCCGGCTCGACCCGGCCAGTACTATCAGACAACTATATTTTAAAACATAAATGTACCCTTTTAGAGACTTGAAGTTCAGGTTTCAATCGGGTTATAAATGAATTTAATCCCGACCCCTTATGGTCTCTAAACTAGGACAAATCTGGGAGAATCCAAAAGAATGGCAGCCCTACTTATACGAGTAGATAATTTCTAAATAACATTAACTTCTCCTTGTTATTCAAAAAATGTGTACAAACTGGTCCTGATAATGAATTCTGTGATAGCTTATATACTAGAATCAACCATGCATTAAAAACATTTTTCTTATTTAGTTTCTATCTCTAACCGGTTAAGTTTTATCAGTCAACGAGTTTGTTTGACGTGCATTGGACTAAATGTTGGTCCGATTCGTGTTTCGCGTGATGTTCATCTTCATGCTCTACTGCGGTTTTCGTGAGAAACTATATGCCGCCAGAGCTGTCAAAACGCAATAATATCGTTAGTAGTGCTGTTCATTGCATTTTTTTTTAACATGGACTAATTATTTAACTGGTTAAAGAGGTAATGAATTCATTAAAAAATGGTCTAATTAAAATATTTTTCTCATGTCTTTCTTACTTTCGTTTAAAATAGAAAGTAGTCAGTAATACACTGTAAAATATTATAAATTGCATTCCGTAAAATTATGTTTTCAGTATTTTTTACATTTATCAAAAGGGATTTAAATGTTGAGGGGTTTATTTTATTTTCTTTGTAGTCTGTAATTATTTATATTAACATTTATTTAAATTAATTAGACTTAGAGTTTTCAGACTGTTTTAAAGAAAGGTAAATTCACGGTTAATGTTTGGTAGTCCTCGATTACTTCCATTTGATTCGATTTAGCAATAGAATAGAATAGAATAGAATAGAATAATCTTTATTGTACACACCATTTCATTCAGTTTACATTTAGGAGTCCATCTAAAGTATGACCATGTACAAATGGCGGCCTTATCGCTAAAAAGCAATTTCTTACAGGCAACCTTGGGATGGAAAAAATAGACTGATAAAGAACGAATTCACGGGCAGTTTTTGGTGCGAAAAGTAAACAAAAAAAAATGCATACACACACGCACACACACACACATTCTATCCCCCTTCCCACACACACACTAAACCACATATGCATTTATATTAGAATTCCAATCAGTATAAGAGTAAATTACAAAGATAGATTGATTGTAATACACATTAATACAAGTAAATAAATCCATATATAGATAGTTATACATCACATATAAATACAATATTTACATTATCATTACAAACAAAAATAATAGGATAGAATAAAGTGGATTAAGATGACAGGTAGTGTTCTTTCACTAGTTTTTTGAAAGAAGGTAAAGATTTGGCATGCCTTATAGCCATTGGCAATGCATTCCAAAGTCGGACAGCCTGTACAGTAAACGACTTGTCATAGAACCTTGTGCTGTGAGTTGGTACTGTCAGTTCCAGAGTTTCAGATGACCTCAAGGATCTCGAATGTGTGTCACTGAGGAAAACAAAGCGTTCCTTTAAATAAGTTGGAGTACAAGGGTGAAATAGAATACCATAAAGTATGGAAAGAATATGAGCATTCCGTCGAAGGCGAATTGGGAGCCACTTAAGCTGGTTGCGGTATTCAGAAATATGATCATACTTGCGGAGTCCAAATATGAATCTAATGCAAAAGTTTTGAAGGCGCTCAAGTTTATCAAGTTGCTCCTCCGTGATATCAAGATAGCTGACATCAGCATAGTCGAGTATGGGGAGAAGGAGGGATTGTGCAAGTTCGATTTTAGTAGCCGTTGGAAGAAGGTTGCGTAATCTTCGTAAGGAACCCGCCGATGCAAACAGTTTTCGACTGACCTCTCGCAATTGAGGACCCCATGTTAATGTGTTGTCGATATTAATCCCCAGATTTTTTACAGAGCTACTGATTGTTAATGTTGTACCGTTGAACGATATATTCGGTAGTTGAGTCCAGTCTATCCTCGATATCATCCTTGGACTGCCTACAACAATAAGTTGGGTCTTAGATGGATTCACCACAACTCCGTATTGCTCACTCCATTGACAGACGCGCGCCAGATCTAGACTAATAGATGAAAAGGCTTCTGATAATTTGTGTAACGGTGCTTGAGTGTAAATTTGAAAGTCGTCTGCATAAAGGTGGTAGGATGAGGTTAATGACTTAGAGATGGAGTTTATAAATATAGTGAAAAGTAAAGGAGATAAAACGCCACCCTGTGGTACCCCAGCAGACGTTTCACACCAAGAAGATAAAGATTCTTCCAGGCGCACCCGCTGCTTTCGTCCAAACAGGTAACTTTGAAACCAATCAATTACTGTTGGAGATATGTTGATCGAACGCAATACGCCCAATAGTATGTGGAAGTCTACGCTATTAAAAGCATTGCTAAAGTCAAGCAAGGAAAGAACTGTAAGATTTCCATTCTCCATACCTAGCCTGATGTCGTCAGTAACATTGATCAACGCACTTACCGTACTATGACCCGCACGAAAACCTGATTGGAAAGGATTTAGGAGTTGGTTTCTATTTAGGAATGAATTTAATTGGGTGTGCACGAGGCGTTCTAGGACTTTTGAAAGAAAGGGCAAAATGGAAATGGGACGATACTCAGAGAAGGATTTAGGATTGTTTTTTTTCGGTAGTGGGATAATTAGTGCTTCCTTCCAAATCTTCGGAAAAGTGCTGGACAGCAAAGAGTAATTTAGGATATGGCATAGGGCAGGTAACAGTTCAGGAAGAATTGGTTGGATCATGTTACGACTAATACAATCACTTCCAACAGCGTTGGAAGAGATGGACATAATACATTTCTCAACATCACAAGCAGATAATTGATTAAAACAGAACGGTGGATGATGAGGAGCTGGAAGCATAGAAAGATACTGTAAGGTATTTGCCTTACGGGTCTGGTTAAATTTAGACGAAGAAGAGAAATGTTGATTCAGCAACTCGATGTCAATTTTTTTCGAATCTGAATATAATTGTGACTTACCAACTCCTAATGTTTTCAGAAACTTCCAGATTTTAGCTGGGTCTCCGTTCTCGACCGAATTATGGATATGTTGGCGTTGTGCTTTCCTACAAGCCTTACTGCAGACATTTCGGATGGTAATATATTTTTCCCGGTTACTAAGTGTTGGTCTAGATTTGAACTTACTTTTGGCTACAGCTTTTTTTGAAATTAAGGTTTTTATTTCATCTGTTAACCATGGTGTGGGTAAATGTTTGAGCCTTATAGCCCGAACCGGCGCGTGTGTATCATAGAGGCTGGTCAATTTAGTGTTGAAAAAGCTTATTTTGCTATCAATCGAGTCCATTTGTGACAACAAACTCCAATCGATTTCAGCAGCATCTCGTCGGAGAGTGTCATGGTCCATGTCTCTAAAATTTCGTTGCATAACAATCCTGGTTTTAGGTTTAGGAGGGCGTATTTTATAGGATAGGAATATAAGGTCATGGTAGGAAAATTCATCAGCTGAGCACTGTCCATGCTTAGCTACTGAATTTAGGGAAGAGACAAGGATAAGGTCTAGAAGGGATGGAGTAGAATTAGGAAAATGGTGAGTAGCATTTAAGGGAAGGACAGACATATTACACGACTCGACTATACTGCGGAATGAGGAAGAGCGGTGATCATTTTTTAACAAGCAAGTGTTAAAATCTCCCATAATAATACTGTGACTGTAAGCGGGTGTTTTACTTTCTAATAATTTTTCGAATGTTGGTAAAAAATTTATTCGAGAAGAGGGACAATAGTAAACACCGAGTAATATCTTAATATGATTCAGTTCTATTTCCAAAAATAAGTGTTCCCCCGCGTTTGGTGATGGTGGTTGTGGTGACAAGTCTATAATTTGAAAAGGAATATTTTTACGTAAGTATATGGCAACACCTCCCCCAACACCATTCGCACGGTCATTTCTTATTATGTGGAAGTCAGGAAGAGAATAAGTCATAGAAGGGAGACATGGCTTCAACCATGACTCTGAAACAAGAATAGCGTGTATAGCAATGATATTTAGATTTTATGATATTTATATTTTTGTGTGTCAAATTCATATTTGTTAAATTAAATATTTAAAATTCTTTTATTTTAAAATAAATACGGGCGTATAAATATTAATAAATAAGTGTAGTGCTAACGCTTGTTAATTAGACGTTGCTACTATCTCCGCAAAAAAGTACCCATCTAGAAGGGTAGTTCCCATGATTTCTAAACAAGTATTAACTTTTGTATGCCAATTTATACCTATATATCAATGAATATGATTTAATTATAACAATTTATTATTTATTTGGCAAGAAGCCCAAAATCAGAGTGGTGTGCAATGGGAGAGGCCTATGTCCAGCAGAAGACTGCGATAGGCTGGTGATGATTATGATAACCATTTATTCAAGTGATGTGAATGTATATTACAATAATTGCTCGTGGCACCCTAACTAAGCTGCACTTGTACTTTGGGCTGCCACAGAATCAACAAGATACAAGAGTGGAATGTGTACGTATGTATATGTGTACGTGTATAGGATACATTTTCATAAATCATATGGCATCAACTTAGCAGTTAACTTGAATGTTAAACTTGTTGTCAGTATTTAGGAGGGCACTGACTTCCCAATAGCGGTCAGAGCCAGGTGGCTTTAGGTGGTTGGAAACAATCACGGAGGGTCAACAACGACGGCGCGGTCAGTACCTAGATGGGTGACCGTTTGTGGCATGATATGTTAAGAGCGTTTCCTCAATGCAGAGGTCACGTTAAGCAGTCGGTCCCGGTTGTTATCATGACATAACAGTTGTGAAGACTAGTTGGAGGCCTCCGGGCGGCTTTAAAACATCCAAAGATTGGGTAGCCACAACGTGTCTTGCCAGTCCTCAACCCGCACTCGGCGAGAGAGGGAACGTTTATTGGACGTATTAACCCTCTCTGGAGACTAGACCCGAGCCCAGCAGTGGGAGGTTATGGGTTGTTGATGATGATAAAAGGATCCTCACATAGTTTTCCATATTTTTGTCAGTCTGATTATGTCTGGGCTTCTTCGTTAACACGATGCCAAATTTTAAGGAGTGTGAGTGAGTTTGATGTTTGTGTGTGAGTGAATTGTGTACAATAGACATTATTTACTAATTTTATGTAATCAATTTTTTAATTAAGTAGGTACTAGGTTTTTGTTAAGTACCAAAAGATTTAAAGTTTTTTAAATCTATTCATGATTTACTTTACGATAGACAATTACAAGTATATTACTTAACTTTTTATCAATGCAGTATTTTACAAGAGTCTTATTACCTGAAAACATTGTACTTTGTAATAGTGTTGAAAACGAAAGTGCTCCAGTGAAAGTACCTTTACATTGTATTAACACTTTCATTATAGTGCCGAACATGTTATAAAACTAGCTGTAAGGCGTAAGATGTTTGACTGTCGCATTTAGAAGTAGAAAATCCAGCTTCAGACTCACTTTACTGTCTACTGGACATTTCGTAAACATTCAAAATACTACCATAGCAGGGAATATATTATCACATTACAGAATATGAATTGTTCTTCCGTCAGATTTTCAGTTTTAAAAGAAAAAAGAAGGAGACTAGAAAAAGAATAATATTAACTTCAAGGGTATCTAACACACGGCAGACTGGTTCTAAACTAGGAAGAGCTTTGTATTATGGTAATTATAAGGCGTTTAGATGATAGACCCATTCCTTGAAGGCCGTATCGATGCGGTAATACGTAGGCGACAATTTATTCCACAGATTTTTAAATTATACCATTATCTTTGCCCGCGAATCAGCCGCGGTTTGTGTCAGGTATCGGGGTACATAAATGTTTTTCCTCGAGAATCAAACTATCTCCATGTCTAACTTTATTGAAATGATGCAGCGATTTAGCAGTGAAAGCGTAACCAACAGACAGGCAGAGTTACTTTTGAGCTTGAATAAAATAAATTAGTATCAGATTTTTAGTTTTTTACTAACATTTTTTAATATTTAAAAGACTTATTATTAATTTCTGTTGCATGATCAAAGAGCAGCACTCAAGTAAAAAAATACATTCTCAGCAAAACGGTTCACCATACCTGTGTGTCACATTCTCCTGAGATCAACCAAAAGGCGCTTGTTCACTTCACATTAATCAACAAGACAAGACCGGTTCCTTGCTTATATTAACCGCTGCAAAAGTGGCTATTTCGTAACAAAAAAAATATTTATGTAAATAAACTCTGAGATTTCAAGCCCTTACAACAATTTGTCCAATGGAAGACGCAATGTTTTGCTAAGGTATTTTATTACCCAATGAATAAAAAGGTTTTACCAAATTATCAATTGGGTCTTCTACATTAAGAAGATAAGTAGTTTTAAAGTAAGATATTCCCGCTTTGATCTAAACTTGTCTGTTGAAATACACATTCAGTTAAACATACCAGACAGACTACAAAATCATTTTTTGTGTGAATTTAAAACATAAGGATTTTTAGGGTTCCGTAGTTTTTATAAGAGCCTGCCGAAGTGATTCTACTCTGCCTAATGAAAAGCATGAGAAGAATCCAAGAGTAGTGGTAATTGCGAGTGAGATGCTTTTGTATCTTTAAGGCTCCAGTCTCGCACTCACCAACGAAATACAACATCACGGATGCTGTCATTACACGCTTTTTATTAGCTTCACCTGTATGTTTGTAACCGACTCTTTTGGGTGCGATTATGACCCATTTTCAGCGGCCAGATTTCGTTCAAACTTTGTATATTTATCGAGGACCTATGACAATACACTAAACATTATTTAAAAAAAGAAATAAAAAATGAAATTCTTAGAAATTTGTTTTTTTAGTCTTTATAAAAAAATAGTTTTAAAAAACTAAACAAACACGCTTTTAAACTAAAAAGTAGAAAATAATAAGCATCCTTTCTGAAACTATTTCAATAACGTCGCCCCACGCTTTTTACATTAAAATTATTTTCTAGTTTTTAGTTTAAAAGCGTGTCTGTTTAGATTTTTCAAGGTTGGTCTTCTATGCGAGTGTAGTAGACCCCCGGTCGAGTCAGCTTATTTATGTTGAAATAACCAAGCTCTAATACTTTCAAAGAAAATATCTCATGTTTATACCACACAAATTATATATTCATTTAATACAGCAAAAACGGTACAATGTGTTTTATTCCACTTGTCTCGTATGTTTACAGACCTCATCCTTACATTCCGTTCGTCATTTATTTTATCAACAATACGTGACGAACAATTTAATTGTGTCAAGGATACTACAAGCTTAAACTATGAGCTTAGTAACGTACACATATTCCACTAAATTACTTACATGTAACGGCGAATAGGTGTCTATGTAGAACAAGGTTGCTAAACTTACACACAAAACGTATCGACTGTCATTATTTGAAAGGATAGAAATTAAATTTCAATCTTATTTTATGAAGGTTTAAGTTTAATTTGGGTTGGATAGAAGTATTTAACTTATGTAAAATTCTGGTAGCGTTCGTGTTTAAGTCTGCGCAGGATTATTTAGTATATTAAATGGTAAACAACCGTTTTAAAAGCGTCGAGCTGCCGCTAATCGATTTATTTTAAAATTTTAATTAGATTTTTTAATTAATTTATTATACTTATCAGTTCGTATAATGTGTTTGTACTCTGTTGACTATGTAATTAACATTTTATAAACACCGAGTGATTAAATAAGTATATGACGCAACTGATCGATCTATTATGGACAAAATGATTGATACATAAATAAAGGATAGGATATATATTATGTAAGAGGAAGAGGTGATGCCTCTACCAAGGATATCTCGTCTAGTTAAGGCATATTTACCTTAAACTAAAACGGTTTTCTCATTATACAATGTACAGACATTGACAGACAGACAGACTAACCAGAACGCTTATTTATCATTTTTTTTTAATCATTTGTTAATGTAAGATAATAAGTAATAAAGACAAGGAAAAATATAGTAATATGGTTAAAAATATGTAAAAAAATATATGCTATAATCAGTAAGGAACAAACACATAGGTGAAGCTAAAAACTAATTTAAAACATTTTTAAGGGTACGAATGACGATCTTAAATCTGAATCCGAATTTTATATTTAATTTACCTTTCAGAACGTATCACTGAATAATTAACTAAAATTAATTTGAATCCTCATAAATTGTAATGAACTGAGTTCGTTATCTTATCTATAAGTAATGCTAAGACTCAGTACAACCAATCAAATCAAATAATGTGCCAGTGGTATGGTTGCTAGCGATACTTACTGTCTCCGGCGATGCTGCGAGTTTGATTTTATCCCAGATAAATATTGTGTATCAAACACACGATCACTTGTACTATACCTCGGTGTATTTCATCTATACTCGTAAGATATACATATTTAGATACATATGTAAATATATATATAAAATGATATCAGCAGTATTAAATATTTTGCATACATAAATAGTAGACAGTTTTGGAAATCTATTTCTTAAAGAAAGACAGAGACCAAGATACCGATGATGCGTCGAAGAGACAGCCAGCCCGTCTTGCCAAGTTTCAAACGATTTTCGATTTCTATTCCATTCACATTCTATTTCTTTATTCTTTTGTTTTATTGGCTAATATAATATAAACAAGAGAATAGAATAGAACACGAAAAACCTTAGCAATATAGTGTAGTATAGTGAGAACTATGCTAAGAAGAACTCGTAAAACTCGGTACAAACAAAAAACCTTCGTATTTAACAACATATGAAGTAAGACTGTTCATGATAGTTCTATCAAGTGTATGTAAAGTTCAATGGAATTCAGTCTTGATTAGATTGTCAACAATGTGTCGTAAAATTTTGCATATCTACGATTGCCTACATGATTCATTGCCGAACTATTTGTAGAATTCATAATTAAATTCAATTGATATTCAACGCTTTCCTATAACTTTTATATTGATTCAAACTATATTCTTGAAGATTCTATAGCTCAAGTTTATTTTATAACTAGCTAGCCCTAGGTTTGCTCGCGACTTCGCGCGCATGTATAGCGGTAAAAGTAGCCTATGTATATTCTCAGGTTTAGGCTATCTGTATTTTTACAAAAAAATTGGTTCCGTAGTTTTGATATGAAATTCGGACAGACAGGCAGGCAGAGCTACTTTCGTATTTATTATTATATTAGGACTGCCTCGTTGGTCTAGTGGTTAGCGTATGTGACTGCTGATCGAGAGGTCTCGGGTTCAATTCCCGGGTCGGACCAAATGTTTGTGTGATCCGCAAATATTTGTTTCGGAGTTTTGGTGTTTTCTATGTATAATATGTATGTCATCATCATCATCATCATCAGTCCATCTCAGTCCACTGCTGGACATATGTATGTATTTATAAAAAAAAAATGTATACATGTGTATTTATATCAGTTGTTTAGTACCCATAATACAAGCTCTGCTTAGTTTGGGGACTAGATGGCGTTGTGTGTAAAATGTCCGAAATATAAAGGATCAGTATCGAAACCCGTAGCAAGATGAATAAAAAAACTGTAAAACTGTTTTGATAAAGCATTTACTGATTTACTGTCTAGCTGATACTCAACTAAAGCCGGTTCCAAAAATAACGGGTCAGTCACATAAACCAATAACGGGTCAGTCACATAAACCCGAATATCTCCCGAACTACGTATGCCATCCTAATGAAACGAAGACTGTTCAATTGAGAATTTAATTATACAGATAAAAAATAAAATAAAACTTAGTTACACCCACAATATTAATCTTAAATTAAAAAAAAACTAAAGTAGTCATATTTTTCTTAAGATTACATTTTTTTTATGATTGTTTTTTTGCTGTTTTTCATCACTTTCTTCATTTAATACTTTGTATTGCCTCCACGTGATGAAGCCTCCAGTGATGAAAAACAGCAAAAAAACAATCATAAAAAAAAATGTAATCTTAAGAAAAATATGACTACTTTAGTTTTTTTTTAATTTAAGATTAATATTGTGGGTGTAACTAAGTTTTATTTTATTTTTTATCTGTATAATTAAATTCTCAATTGAACAGTCTTCGTTTCATTAGGATGGCATACGTAGTTCGGGAGATATTCGGGTTTATGTGACTGACCCGTTATTTTTGGAACCGAGTGTATATATATATATATATATAATAATCCATCTTACTAGCCTTATTCCAAATTTTATTTGGGGTCGGCTACTAGTTCAACCGGTTTTACCTGAATTTCAGTTTTTCCACGGAGCGAGTGGCATTCAAATTCAAATTCAAATTCAAAATTCTTTATTCACTTAGGATGCAATACATCTCTTGTGACAGGTCAAGATTCTACATGTACATTTATGCCATGTTCGCAAACAATAGGTAGAGCCGGAGAAAAGAACATGGCAATAAAATACATCAACATGGCAATAAAAGGCATCAAACATAAATATTATTAATAATATATAATAATATTTATGTTTTACAGATACTATACCTACATATCTATACAAATAAATAAAGTTGAAGTGTCGGTTTGTATTATCAAATCAACATATTTTACTAAATCCATATAAAAGTAGAACCAAAATACAATGTTTAAAATTTCTCCAAGACGCTTTCTACTGCACCAATTGTTGTGGGTTGAAATCCCACATAGGACTTAGTGTGCTCTAAAAATTGTTGTTCTGAGTCTGGGTGTTCCTTATGTCCGTTTCATATATATTGGTAAAGTCGCCCGCGACACAGAATATGTATATTCTCAATTCGTGAGATGTCTATTTAAAAATAAATAAATGCTCATAAAGCGTACGTTCTTATTTGTTCTATATTTTGTGTTCAAAGTTGAAAATCTATGTTTGCATTTTGAACATAAAATTAATGAAATATTTTTCAAATGTATTTCGTTGAATTTTACCTAATTAATTAAATTAAAAAGATTCACAGTGCACTAGCGAAAGTAGGTGATGTAGAATGCACTAGATGACCTGCCTCGGATGTAGGCTATCCAGAGCACGAAGCCTATTGTAATAATTTCTCAAATAACTGTAAAAATATAGAGATATATAGCTTTGAGACGCATACGCATTATTTATTTAGATTAACTTTCATCTTAAACAATATTTGTCCATTAAAAATGTATCTGTATTTTAACCTTTAGCGATATTTTATATTTTTTATATTTTTATATTTATATTTTTAATGATCTTTAAGGTGCACGTTCATTGGCCCGCCCCGGACGCATGGCACGCACCGCACGCAACGGATTAAACGGATTTGCCGATGGCATGCGTCCACTGTATCCGAATTTTTGAAGATATTATTGTTATTAGTTGCTTATTGGAAGATGAAGAAAACGTAAAACTAAACGTAGAATGTGGTCATGATATACAATTGAAGCGACCAATATTTGGACAGTATCATTCATTATTTGTTCCGGATTTACTTAAAGATGAAGAAATATTTTTAATTACATTCACATGTCAAGAGCTAAATTTAATGAATCTATATGGTTTACTCAAACCAGATTTGACGAAACGAATCGATCCTATTTCCTCCCAAATAATGTCTCTTCTTTGGACATTAGAATAATGTGGATGTTTTAAATTATATAATTCTTCATATCTTTCTACTAATTTTATCAATAATGCGTCATCCATTTTATTTTTTTGTCGTTCGCTCCTCATATAAATAAAACAAATAATACGTGCGCAGTGGGCGATGCCAGCGGCGAACTGATTTGTGTGACGTCACCGGCACGCAACGCATTTTTTGCTCATAAATGCAGGCGACGCAGCTCTATATGAAATCATACAAAGCAAAATAAAATCCGTTGCATGCGGTGCGTGCCGTGCGTGCGGCGCGGGCCAATGGACGCGTAACTTCAGGGAACACCTATGTTCGACAGACCCGGGAACGGTCCAGGTACCGAAGGCAACTCAGGCACCGGAGATTGGAAAACGATCTTCGTCCTCCATAAGCGCATGCCTGGGGGCGACAGGTGAGGCCATTTGTCACCCTAGAAGAAGCAGGCCCGGGTGGTGGCGCGAGCACTGCGGACGCCTCTTTTGGGGTCAACAAAGGGAACCATGGGGTTACCACAAATGAGGTGGCTGGTATGGGTTTCAGTGATTTCCTTTCTTGGGTGCACCTGGTTCCCCGGATTCCAGCACCCACGACGAAGTGCAAAGGCAAAAAATGTCTTTAAAAACGAATATTTTGAAACTTCCATAGGAATGAAGACTCATAAGGTCCCAGGGATTTCCTTGCGAGGGTACATCTGGTTCTTTGGCTTGTAGTCCCTGTGATGGCGTGTGGTTTTAGTCGGTTCGAGTTCGATATAGCCACCAACTGGTGGGGGGACTTCAACAAAGCTAAGAAAAAAGGTACTTCCTGTTTACTTAGAACTTTGAACTTTGGCAATTAAAATAGCTAGAAACTTTATATATAGGGAAAAATCTCAAAACTATACATTAGATTTGTTTTTAAATCTGAAAAAATAGCAGACCTATATTGTACTATTATTATGAAGTTAATAATTATTATGAAAGTGCTTGATGTGCACATTGCATAACATAGTTTTTTACAACGCATTAGTATTAAATTATACATGAAAACATCAAAAAAGTACCCTTGCCCTCTTTGTCTCTTATGATCTCACGCACGGAACCCTCGGAATGCGTGTCCGACTCGCGTGTCCGGTTGTTTAGGGTTACACTATCAATGGCAGACTTTCAATTGCTATCTAAAAGTTATTCTTTGTCTTTTGTTTCTGACGAGACAGACTTTTAATAGTTCTTGTCACTTTTTAGGGTTCCGTTGCCAAATGGCAAAAAACGGAAACCTTATAGATTCGTCATGTCTGTCTGTCTGTCCGTCCATATGTCACAGCCACTTTTTTCCGAAACTATAAAAGCTATACTATTGAAACTTGGTCAGTAGATGTATTCTGTGAACCCCTTTAATATTTTTACACAAAAATAGAAAAAAAGCAATAAATTTTGGGGGTCCCCATACTTAGAATTGAAACTCAAAAAAATTTTTTTCATCAAAGCCATACGTGTGGGGAGGATAGGATATCTATGGATAGGTCTTCAAAAATGATGTTGAGGTTTCTAATATCATTTTTTTCTAAACTGAATAGTTTGCGCGAGAGATACTTCCAAAGTGGTAAAATGTTGGTCCCCCCCCCTGTAACTTCTAAAATAAGAGAGTGATAAAACTAAAAAAAATTATTATGTGCATTACCATCCAAACTTCCAACGAAAATTTGAACGAGATCTAGTAAGTAGTTTTTTTTAATATGTCATAAATCATAAACCGCAATTTACATTTCTTTCAATCAAAACACTATTATTAAAACATTGATGAAAGTTACAACGAACAACAAAAACTTTTATATTATGCTACGGAACCCTTCATGAGCGAGTCTGACTCGCACTTGGCCGCTTTTTTGTATATACGTATGTAACTTGAAAAAGATATTTGAAAAGAAGAACGGCGATGCGAACACTAAAAACCTTTTATTTAAATTTCACATGAATGACGTCAAATTCACGTTATTTACTGTGCTTATAAGCATACCGCGTGTTTATCTTATTATTCTCTACATGAAAAATATTTGACTAAGCCAAATCTACTTTCTATTTGTTTCCGATGTTAGTATTTGCTCACCCCGCTATTTAGCAAAATATTTTAGAGAAATTATCGGTCGACTTTAGCCGGTTGTCGTCTTGAAACCTCTCTCGTACGAAATTCGCTCTGAAGTTCCTCATTTTAAATTTAAAAAGTCGTTATTAATACTGTTGAATAAGAGTTAAAATCGTTTGACTTTTATTTTTTATTACGGTCGCTAGAGAGTTAGCTGTTCGAGACGAAACGGCTTGATTTATTGAAGTGGTGATAAAACCTTTCTCTTGACGCGAGATGTTCATTTTAGAGCGGTATGTAACGCAAATTGCAATGTAGATGACAATGTTTTGCGATAAACTGTCTGCATTTATTGTAGGTGGATAGTGGGCGATGGGAATGCTGAATGCATTTTCATCACTATATGTTAAAATGCACTCATATTTTTACTGGCTTTTAGGTGCCGGATTTTAATATTGCAAGTGGAATTATAATTAAAATTCTTTTACTGGCACGTCTTCAGAGCTCTAACTGCAGTGTTCATCGTTAACTGGGGTAATTTCGATCACTTAAAGTGGTTAACTATAAAACATTTCAGCGCAAAAACTACAGGAGTATTAGTACAGCCTCAGGCTTATAAAAAGTGTTTTTATGGTTGTTTTATGCGTATATACATATATGAGGTTATCGTCGTTCTTTTCAATTAAATTGTTTGTATTATAGCGACCTTGACTTTGTATGTTAACTTTGAAGTAGACGAATATAAAAGTATTTAACCTAGATTACGTTTAAATAGATTATTTCGTTACTGTAATTAAACGCTTTATATTAGCTTCACTTGTATGTTTGTTTGTTTGTAACCGACGCGATTTTGACCCACTTTAAACAGCCAGATTTCGTTCAAACTTTGTAGATTTATCGATGTATATATAATGTATCAAAGTATGGGTTGCTTTCTGAAAATATTTCAATAACGTCGCCCCACGCTTTGTTACAGTAAAATTATTTTGTACCTTTTAGTTTAAAAGAGTGTTTGTTTAGTTTTTTAAAACTATTATTTTTATTGGTAAAGGTTTAATTGCACTGGATAGTCGAAAGTCTGCCAGTCTGCCTAAAAGAGTATCTTCAAATTACAAATGTTTAAAGTTCACTTACTAATTACTTATTATATTTATATCTAAGTTATGAGTAGTAAAGCAAAATTTTGCTCGTCAATTACGTTTTGATGCTACATTTGAACTTAGGTTATGTTTTGTTGCGTAAATGAGAATGTAATCTAATTCTGTGCCTCTGTGTTTTTTTTTCGCCGAACGACGCCCGGTAGCGAGAGATCTCCTCCGATGACTGCAGTGAGAACCCGGTGCTGCGTCGCTCATGCGGAGCAGACCGCCAGCGTGTGATGAGCCGAGTCCTCACCGCAGTCGCAGTGGTGGAAGGCGGGACTTATTTCTCTCCTGGCGACCGAGCGGCAAAGACGGTAGTCTTTCTGAAGAATTAAAGTATCAACATGCCAAAATTTCAATAAAATTAATGGAGCGGTTTAGCAGTGAAAACGTAACAGACAGTTACTTTGAAATTTATAAAATTAATACTGATTTATTTATTTTATAAAATATTGTATGGAAGTGCGTTTACTATGACTGTCTACATTGGTGGTTAAAAAAGACTTTAGTTTTCAACAATAGCAAAGACAATTGAATTTTTGAACAGCCATTTCAATTTGGCAAACGATGTACCAAACACTCTGTATAGAGGAGACTGGCAAAAGAAACTTCACTGCGTCTAATCTAACTCAATGTGGTTCCAGAACAAAAAAATACTTGTGTGTCAAAGTGAAGAACGTTTTAATTGTAACTCGTTGTACTTTCTTTTTACTATAAAGAATACGATTTGTTTTTAATACATTTTTAAATTTCTTTTCTGTTTCAAGCTCATTTCATAGCGGCCAATACTGAAGGACAAGAAAAAAAGGTGGCGCTCAAACAATGCCGCATTCATTATAAAGTTGAAGCTAAGGCAAGTCCCAGGATTTGGCAGACGTCGATCAGGTTTTATAATTATGACGAGACACGCATCCCGGCTAACGAAATTGATGTAGAGAATATAAATGTGGTACAGGAGTCAGGAGTATTGACCTACACCATTCCATTGTGACTATAATATTTAATTTGTTCAACAAACTTAAATATTCTTGTAGAAATTATTCACACAATCTTTGACTTGACTTGACTTAGTTTTGGTTGACAATCCTTTGCCTATAGTGTAGCTACGGTAACTGTAATATGATGTTTATATACATATGTAAATATATTTGAAATGGTCTTTGTAAGATCTTTTATTTGATACCCATTTTGCTAAAGTAAGAAAAACATCAAGACCATACCACCTTTTGTCGCATTTGCAGCGGCCATTTAATTAATTTATAATGCCTATGTCACTACTATAATTTTAACGAATTCAACGACACCTTTTGTGTCAAAATCCGTTAAGCCGTTTGGGCTGTTTGTGCCAATGAAATGAACATACCTACATACATACACAAACACTTATATACATCGTACATATATATACCTTATTCCATGCACACACTTGGCCGATTTTTTTTCATTTCCTTATAGATCTGAAAATTGTACTTTAGAACAAATTGAATACAATACTAATATCGAATTACATTCAATAACTAAATGTAAAGTTACAAGTATCGATAAGGAATAAGTAGCCTGTTAAGTTGTTACAAAGTCCGTTATGGTAATGGTCATTTACAATTCGAGTTCATATAATTAAAGATCCAGTTTTGGTAGCCGTTGGCAAAACATGTTAGTAGAGGGTTCATCGCAACTATCATAATTTGACTGCCGCCTCAGGCGATGACAAGAACACCATGTTGACCTACGCCTGGGTAATATTCGAAATTTATGTGGTCACCGCACCTTGGAAAAATAAAACATTGCTTCATTTTAACATTACTTAACATGGGTTTTCCTGTACGTGTGGTAAGTTGTTATCCTTTTAATCTGGACATAAATGAGACAGAAATGAGATTGGCCTTTTTTCATAACTATTTTGTTTTTAATTTATCATTTAAGGTCTTGTCCAGGGCGACAATGTACGTCATATGTGGCGAAGACTCAAGTCACGCGGTAAAAATAATCAAATGGTCCGGATATCCTTGGTGTAGCTGTATCATTTTAGTATATTTTTGTTTTATATTCCTTATTGAATGTAATTCGATATGAGTCTTGTATTCGATTTGTTCTAAAGTACAATTTTCAAATCTTTAAGGACAATCAAGTTCAACTGAATAATCGCGTTTTTGACGTGTTGAAATCCTTTCGGATCATCACTACACCAGGGTTTGTGTCGCGTTGGTGTTTTATAATCGTAACGGCAGAAACCACAAAGTGTGTCACTCTGCACCCGAAATAAGAGAGATTCTGGAACTGCTGTTATTAATATATCCAAACCCGTTCTAGTACTTGAAAGCACTGATCGTCTAGACTGGTTCTGCTTCCGCTATTCGTTCATCACAAATTCCGCTCTACAAAGGGACATTAGCACAATATAAATAATGACAATAAGCAGTAGATGATATTATAATAGCAATTTTTACATTAAGTCTCAATTACTAAAATAAACAAAACCGAAATGCCTCCTAATTAGGTTACTGATTAAAGTTAATGTGTTTGTAAAAGACAGTCAATTTACTTTTATAACTCGGACATTTAATATACTAACTTCTTTTAGTGTGCTCCTTTAATAGTCACGTTTTGGTCGCATATTTGTGTGTATGTTTTATGTATTACCCTACCAAAGTGACTCCACTCTGCCTGATGTAAAGCATAAGTAGATTTCAAGAGTAGTTGTCACCAAACTACAGACAATTCAGTATGTTGGACTGTGGTCCTTTATATTTAACTTATATTTAAACCTGGCCAAATTACAGAGTAGTCATTTTTACCACGCTTTTATTAGCTTGGGTTGTTAATAAGTTAAAACAAGTTACTTACAACAGTACTTAACTTTGATACACGTTAAGTTTTTTGATGTGTTTATACCATTAAATCTAAGGTGGGTCCCTCTGTATTTCAGAGATCAGTACTCCAACAACAACTTACAATATTAATTTTACGAAAAAATCATTACACGCAATATCTCAATACCCTTAAGCTTTTATTGTAAACAAATCACGAATGTTGTAGTTGAAACACTACACTGTTTTAATATTACCGAAATATATTTACAAGTGATAATAAATAAAACAATATCATATTTCAATCAACATTATTGTTCGGGAGTTAAAACAGTGTCAAGTTTAACCACGAATTTTATTGCGGCATGTCTTAAAGAACATCTGAATTATAATTTCAACGAGTGTAATTACTATGTTACTTTTAAATTACGTATAATAACAAGCTACTTTAAAGATGGATGGTAAAACAATAGGTACAATTATATCAAAGTTGTTGCCACGCCTGACCGTGTTTCATTGCTTTTTGTTCGTAATTTTATTTTGGATAACTTATCTCATAATAGGTGGTTGTATTTCTATAAAGATTTTATATCATCGCCGTCAGCCTATCACAGTCAACTGTTGAACATTTGAGGCTTCTTGTATCTAGCCCCTGCCAGCCATCTTGCATAAGTCGTCACTACTACTGGCCTGACGCTTGATTTTATATAATATGGGTATCTTACTTTTCTGGAAAGTAACGAAGTTGAGCAAGTCACCGACGTTAACAAACGTTTATGGGTATATAAACTTTATCAGCTAAATGATGTCCTAAAATTTCTCTATATTAACAGATTTCGAGATGTGGTGCTGAGGAGGCTACTTCGGGTACCTTGGACAGCCCACCTGTAATCTCTTTGTCTCCGTAGCGTCCTCGGATAATTCGGCCATATTGCGAGGAGAGCCGATGATAACCTCGAGAGATTGATGGTTACTGGCAAAGTCGAGGGGAAAAGACCCAGAGGTCGCAGCCCAATGCGTTTGCAAATTTGCTCATCCCTCAGCAGTACGTTCCATGCTGCCCTGCACACTGCTCAAAGCCGAGACAAATGGCGAACTGCACTACAAAAAAATAGAGGTGACGACCTTCAGAATTGAGGGTAACGACGCAAGGAGGAACATATTTCGGAATTAAAAATATATTTCTATACACGAATAATCCAGATTAGGCAAAAATGTATTTGCTTCGGGTAGACTAGACTCACTTTCATAAGGATCATAATAAAAAAAATTACATGCACGTAACTGTTTCTTTTTATAAAAATGAAACCAAGTTGCTAGAAAAGCTTTCAAATATAGGAAGAAACATTTATACTTAGTAAATTTAAATCTGCAAAATTTTCCTTTTCATCACACTTTAAACTTATCGCATCTAGTACAACTGCATCGTGGTTGGGTCGACGACCGTCTGTGCCGGTCAAAGGCGATTTAATTGAAACACCATAAACGGTCAGCACACCTGCGGCATCGGATGCGCACATCATAACGTAGATCTACTACCTAACTACACAACGGAGAAACTTTTCTCCGTACTTACCTCTCTATTTTAAATACCGCAATTTCTTTTGAGTAATTTCTTAGTGTTCTTTTTGATCTTGCCGTACTGTACATGAGATGAGCCATTAATCTTGCAGAAATTGCAAATGTCCGTCTTTACGAGCACTTGTGGTGCTGCGGACAAATTCAATCTACTTTTATATTACGTGGTGTAGGGTGTGTGAGGTACTTATTAAGTGTGTAGAGATAAATGATCTTTAGACATCAATAAAACATAGATACTTTCAGTAATAGAAGAGACTACTAAGAAGTAGCGACTGTGCAGTTACGTATGTAAGTTAGTATTAAGTACAGTTTTTTTTGTGTTTAAAAATGTTAATTTATAAAAAACTAATAGTAAAGTTGCTATCTACGTTAGGGGCTCCTAACAAGGAGACCTTTAGTATAGTTGGTGCAACTTCATTATACAACGATCGCTATGACTAATGCATGCATTACTTATACAGTGATCGTTGTCTAATGAAATTTTTCACCAAATTTTACATGTAAAAGAAAGATATATCCTTTAGAAAGATGACTTTGCTGATGTACTTACAGCCACGATTTAAAAACGATACAAATCTTTACCAACGGCAATACAATGAGAGCGTCACAAAGGCGGCCTTGCGGAAGCTCGGCGTATAATATTAATATGAGACTGTTCTTCTCGCCGGAGCATCTGTGACTTCTTTATAAGAGCCAGGTTCGCTTGGAGTACTATTCCCATCTCTGCAATGGATCCGCCTTGTATTTGCTCGACTCTATCGCACGTTTTATTCATAGCACCGATGACATCGAGTTCCTCAAGCCTTTGCAGCTGCGAAGATATATCGTCTCTATGGCAGTCCTCTATCGCCTTTAACTCACTACCAGCTCACTTATGATTCCGGGTCCATTATGAGGGGCTTGAAATAGCATCTTACTTAGCAGCCATAGTGTGGGTCGGCATCGCCACACTGCCTGCATTCGTACACAGTTTGGTAGACCCCACTTCTGGATTCTGCTCATGCTTTCCATCAGGCAAAGTAGAGTCACTTTGGTAGGCATAAAAAAATAGATACTCGAACGAGAAAAGAAAAGAAAGGATTGAGGAAAGGAAAGAATGTGTAATCGTGTGTACATATCGTTATCTCAAAAGGACAAAGGTCAAATAGATAAACAAATAAAGTGTTAGTGCGTAATTAGCTTCTCTCTTACACTGAGTCTATGAACTGACTTCTCTCATTTGTCAAAATGATATAAATAAAAAAAATAGTATTGGTGATCTATGAAAAACTGGAATATATTCACAGTCATATTAATTTTCTAAGTGATTACTAATTTCTGTTTGTAATGTCAAGTAATCGATGTTATTTATTATTATTTTTTCGGAATACCAACAAATGTAATTTCTAGAAACAAAAAAAAAATGATATTCACAAATATTACAATAAAATTGTAATTTTTCACGGATTATAAAAAGAAAATTTGTAAAAAAAATCTCAACTACTTTACTGACAATTGTGGTTCATGACATCTATTTACACTTACAACAAAAATTAAGTTTCGATTTCTTCCTCAGTAACTTCTTAATTTGCACGTTTGTGCTACTTTTGATGGCAAACAACAAACCGTCTGATAACCATCAATAATAGCTTTGGCCAGTCAAAGTTTATCAATAAACTATAGTCTCATAACCAAGCGCTCAAAGCCAAGTGGCCTTAACTGATTGGATCAATCATAGAAGGTAAGCAACGACGGCGCGGTCAGTATCTAGATGGGTGACCGTTTGTGGTCACGTTAAGGAATCGGTCCCGGTTGGTTTTAGGAGATAACAGCTGTGAAGCTTAGTTGGAGGCCTTCGGGAGGCATAAAAAAATCCAACATTAAAATTATGTGACCATAACGTGTCTTGCCAGTCCCCAATACGCACACGACCAGCGTCGGGACGTAGGGAGTCTTAACCCTAAAGGAGACCCGAGCAGTGAGACGTTATAGGTTGTTGTAATTCCATGTGTTTCGGAGGATAAATTAATTTCCTAATCAGATGCCATTGAAAAAGTAAACCTGTAAATATTTATATAAAGTTCCAAATGTTAAACGTCTTTTTACATCGCGTCTTCACTGTATCAACTTATTTACGATTCCGACATCACGACATAAAACTCACTATCTTGCATTAATCTCAGTTCAATTATTGCTAATGTATGTCGTCGGCAGCTTGCTAGCCCTATATGACTTTAAAGAGTAATAGAAAGTTCCAGCTATCTATCCAACAATCTGATGCGAATGATTTCCTTCTCCATTCCGGTCATTACAGTCCATAATAAAGTACCCATACTTGAAATTATAAATTCTTCCAGAGGCGTATATCAAAAGAGCCAGAGTGAATAATGCTAGGACTTCAAGTAACGGTCATTATTACGGTACTCTGATGGAAATCCATCAAAATATCAGGACACTTAAGAAATATTGAGGTAATTATTATAAAATTACTGAGCCTTCATTGTGAGGGATTAATTTTATCAAAAATGTGTCAATTATTATTTTTATCTTTAGTTCCTTGGCTGTTTGACACGAGATACGACTTCGTTTGCCTTCAAGATCAGTTTTCTTATCTTACTGTGACAAGGAGAATTGTTTTTAAATAAAACTTTTTTGTTTTTATGTTTTCCTGCTATTGTTTATTTTTATGTATATTTGATATGACTCAAGCATCGACATTTGCATAGCAGAATAATATTTAATTAAATATGATCACAAGTACAAACAGTATGAAGATGTTTTATTTCTACGATAGGAAATTCACAGGAAGTAACGCCTTATTGTCAGACTTATTTGAAGTTACAGATATAAGACGTCTTTTTTACTTTCTTTTAATAATTGCCACGTGAATTTGGCCTATTAGAGTTATTTTATTATTACTTCGTTAGAGACTTAGTATTACCCTGGTACTCTTACCCTATTTATTTACCCCTATTTCACTATCTTCTTTTATATCTTCTGAAAACAGTTACTTAGAAAAACTCCAAAAGAATCATCATAAAAGCGAAGATGCTGATGATCACGAGCTAAGTTAAGACTTGAGACCTATGTTTAATTTAAGATTACTAGAGATGTGTTTAGAAAAATTTATTCCAGGATGTAAATAGAGATAAATTATACTTAAACTTCGTTACTACTTAAAATGTCATAGTACAGAATAAATGCACGTGCATCGTTATCAATATCAGTAACTGACATAAAATAATCGCAACCGTCGTATCAGGAGGAACTGACAGTGCAAGTAAGTTAATATAATTGAAATTTTATTGTGCAAGTTCCGACCTCAAACCAAAGAAATTTATAAGTGTTGAATTTCTGTAATGGGTTTGTCATACTGTGCGTCATCAAAATTTAGGCCTTTACGGCATATTTTACTTACAATTTATTTTTAACTTAAAGTAATCCCATTAAGCGATTTGGGAACTTATTGATATCTACTAGTAGGGTAGTACTACCCTCACGTAGAAAATCTACTTATTCTTTCCTAGGCTCCTACTCCTGGATTCTGCTCATGCTTTCCATCAGGTAGAGTAAAGTAACTTTGGTTGTAATAAAAAAAACTATCATGCTTAATGTCTGTCTTCTGCGGTTTTTGGTCAGTCCGAGTCCGACATACCATCAATATGCCTCGTTGGTCTAGTGGTAAGCGTATGCGGCTGCTGATCAAGAGGTCTCGGGTTCGATTCCCGGGTCGGACCAAATATTATTTGTGTGATTCACAAATATTTGTTTCGGAGTCTGGGTGTTTTCTATGTATAATATGTATTGTATATGTATTTACAAAAAAAAAGTATGTTTTGTATTGATATCAGTTGTCTAGTACCCATAACACAAGCTCTGCTTAGCTTGGGCCTAGATGATGTTGTGAGTCAGATGTCCAAAATATTATTATTATTAATATAGGTAGTATCCTGGGGAAATTGGGACATGGTGACACAGAAAATAAAGTCCTTAAAGACCTACTAGATATGAAACTTGTTTATAAATTAAAATATTTTTTTATCAAATTACCATAGAATAATGAACAGAAGTAGCAAACTACAAATTCTGGACCTCTAGGAGCCCAAAGCCTCCGTTCTCGGGTTCTTGAGGAATTATTCAAAAGCCAGCAACGTACTACTGCCTGTTGAATTCTATGCATTTTAAGCAAATCAGGCTTTCCAAGAAGTGACATGCGTCAGACCTCCGTAACTCTGAGGACGAACTGAATTTGATGGTGATACTAGTTGTCAGTACTTTTGAGGATACTGATTTCTGAATAGCATAGAGCCCACAGATGTTTATGACAATCGAAACCAATGGTTTGATTTATTCTCTCAGGTACGGGCGTGAAAACACCGGGCTTCCGTTCCGGACTGTTAAGTATTAAGAATTTCTGTAAGATAAGCCCAACAGCGCTTTTGGCCCCACTCACGAATTAAATTCTTGGCCTCTTGATTGGCAGACGCATACGCTAGCCGCTAGACCAACTATGCAGTCCACTTCCGCTACTTTATACAATAAAAAACAAAGGCAGTAGTCGTAAAAAACAGTCAAAAACCCTTAGCAATGTAAGACACTCAATACCTACCTCGACTTTATCTTAAAAAATATTACTGGCTGCAACTAATAAAAAACCGTATGCAATTAGCCACACATTACACACACAGATAACTACATAATATACGAGTACACTATAATATTTAAGTGTGCAACTGGGGTTTTACCTACATTTCCTAATGCAACAAACATGCAGTCAATGTTTCTTACGATTTTAGCGCGAAATTATTATGTGGTAATTTGTGTTACTTAATTCTTAGTCGATTTGCGGTGGTGATCTTTGACCTCTCGCGGCGGATAGACTATTACACTATTGTAGCTCGCTAACGTTCTATTAAGTTACTATTTGGTGACATAATTTCGCTTTTTGTATTTATATACAAAATTAGACCAGTACTTTTGTATAGACAAGCTGTTTTGTGCGTATCTAAATTGTCAAGTGTTTTTGTTACAAGACAATCGTAGTAGAAACGTACAAATGGTATCCTGTGGAACTTTACAAACCTATACAAAGAACACCCAGGGTGCAGAAAAGCAATTAGTGGATCAACTCAAAGTGTTATCCTATCAAACCCACCATACTACGTGGAAGGGAAAGTGGTGATGGGACCTCTTGAACCACTACGACACTCGTGTATTCGATGTGTATCCGTATTATTAAAAGTTTACTGGGTAAACGTATTTAAATGTTTACGGACCTGTCTTTTTTCTTTTTTTTTCCATTCCATATTTTACGCACAAGAAAAAGGCAAAGGAAACCTTAGGTGTCTAGTTAAGGGCGTATATTATTTTAACTCATTCATTCCTCATAGATTCAGTGACATGTAGTGTCATTGAATCAGTATGATCGGAACTTAATTGATATTACAAACACGTATCAAAGAGCAGTAGTAAAAAGGTACACATTACAACACTTATAATATATGTTCTACTAGCTTTCCACCCGCGGCTTCGCCCGCGTGGAATTCGTATATATCGAGCGACACGGTAAGGGTAGATAAAACAATCTTACATGATTTTATGTTTGATAATAAGGAACTTAGACACAAACTTACGTCCCCTATTTCAAACCCTTCTTTCTACCTTTATTTTTAATCGGTTCAGTGGTTTAGGCGTGAAAGCGTAACAAACAGACAGACAGCCAGAGTTACTTTCGCATTTATGATATTAGTAGGGATTACACCATCGGAAAGTAGAGATTTCATCAAACAGAAAACACCCTAATTTTTTGAAAAAAGTAGATATTTTGACGGGTGAATTTTCGGTATTAAGTCAAAATCAGGTGAAAAAATAAATATTTCAAATCAAATAAATTACAGTGTATTCGAGACATATAAGGTAAGTTTTCACTAAATTTCGTTTAATAATAATTTTATTTGTAAAAGATAAAAATAAAAAACCAAAAACTTAGATTTTTGAATTTTTCACATATAATTTGAGGTTATGTGAAAAAAAGTGTAAATAAAAAATCGGCCAAGTGCGTGTCAGGCCACGCACAGGAAAGGGTTCCTCAGTCACCCATAATGGTACGTGGATGAGAAATTGTATACAATGGATAATTGTTATGTTTACGTATTAATGCGTTAATTTTGTATGACTTTTCCAAGTAAGCACATTGTAGAAGTTAAGCCTCTATAACTCCTGAACTAACAAAGTCATCTAATTCGTTATAGTTTTCATTTAAAGTTATTATATGGACCACTATCACGAATTTTTCCAGATTTTTTGAGCCGGCCGTTTAGCTTTTGGAGGGGGGGGACGCCCTGTTTTTACATAAAAAGTGGCCTTTAAAGTGGAATTTCTCGCAAACGGATACCTAAATCAGAAAATATGTTTAAAGATCGTCTTAACAACCTTTTAATGTTTTTAAAAGACCTATATAATGATACCCCAGACGATGGGGTAGCTGCGAGAAAAAAAGCATCCCCACTTTACGTGTAGAGGAGGTACCCTAAATAAAAATATATTTCATAATTTTATTGTAACGCTTTGTCGACGTAATTACAATACATATTCGTGCAAAGTTTCATCTTTCTAGCACTTAACGATTGGACGGTACGGAGGACGGACAGACGGACGGACAGACGGACATGACGAATCGATAAGGGTTCGAAGTCATAAACTTCGGAACCCTAAAAATTGTAGATCTTTTGATTACCTACAACTTTGCCATTTAACTTTTTTCAAAAGGACTTGTAGTTTTGCCGGAAATCGAGATAAACCGTTCTTTACCCTTTGTTTTATATATTTAGCCATCCAAAGTGACTCTAACCTGCCTGATGGAAAGCATTAGCAGAATCCAAGAGTCGGGGCTACTGCACTTGCTGCAAATGCAGACAATAATGTATGGCGGCCCACACTATGGCGGCTTAGTGAGATGCTTTTTCACGCCCCGCTTAAAGGATCCGAAAACCTCTCCCCCTACCCCTTCCCGACCTCAGATCCCCCGTAAATTATTTTTCCTTTCATTTTTATAATATTCTCCTCCTTTTCCAATAGGTTTCATCCTACTATAATTGTATTTGTTTTCAAAAATTATCTACCCTGGACTACTGGTCTATATGTCATTGTCAAACTATCATTATGGTTGCCATGCAATTGTGTTATGCCTAGCAACCTGTGAAGTTTTGACAGGAGATAAACAGTGATAGATTTTGATACCTACGATTTTTGTATTTTTATAATCACCTAGCTTTGGCCTTTGTATCTCGATTATTGCAGTAAAAAGTAGCCTATGTCCTTTCCCAAGTTCAGTTCTATCTTCATACCAAATTTCATCAAAATCGGTTCAGTGGTTTAGGCGTGAAAGCGTAACAGACAGACAGACAGACAGAGTTACTTTCGCATTTATAATATTAGTATGGATTGATATCGGAACTACAATTATAAGCATGTGTATTGTTTTGTAACATGAACATGTGAGCGTCATAACGACCATACGGCCCTTTCACTGCGCTCGCGAAAACTCTTCGAACGTCTACAGAAATAATGGTCATTGGTGTATGAATGTGAGTGGGTCACCGACAAAAAGTTGTAAATATTATTATTTAATAACTTGAACCGTTACTATATATTATGACTATATATATGTATTTATATGATGTGCAGGTCGGATTGGTATCTTTTGTAATAATTACAAATGAACTTTTATTTTCGCATGTATGTAAATATCCAAGCTACTGCTTTTGTGTTTTATTATAAAAAATATATTAATGAGAAAGGTTACTTGCGGTTTTGTATGTTGCCAGCGATAAGTGGTGCACAGAAGGTTCACTTCTTGATGCATACACGTAATCTGTAAGTCGCGGTTTGAACTGAAGTGATAAAAAAACACTAATATTATGAATTTGAAAGTGACTCTGTTTTTGTCTGTCTGTCTGTCTGTTACGCTTTTACGACCAAACCGTTGCAGTAATTTCAATGTAATTTGGTATGGAGATACTTTGACTCTCTAAAAAGGACATATACATTTAGGCGGAGCATAGTAAAAATAACAAAATTAAAGTAAAATATCTGAGAAATAAATTGACTTTATGTCTTCATCCATCAAAAGCCATTAGTAGTCTACTGGTTGAACATACGTCTAGCCTTGTAAATAAGGTATTGGACTACTTAATTTTTTTTTAAATGTATGTAAAATAAATTTTCAGACATTACCTAAACAATTATAGGAAGTATGAAGAACATAACGGTTTTGATACTATTACAGTTACACGGAAGATATTGTCCTTTCAATATTCATAGTTGTGTTAATTGCGTGTATTGACGCTATCGATTGTACAAGGTACTGTTATTTTCACAGGTTTACAATTGCAAATACATCCATATAAAACTTATCTTAACTTGACATTTCGAAATATATTATTATATTGTTTTGTACCAATGTTAAATTTTAGAGGTCTGTAGGTTCTTTATACCAGAATCAATAGCAGTTGTCCACAAACATACAGAGTTATTCTACTCAGGAAGTCCTAGAAAAACTAACTGTCTTAGAACTTTGCTCCCTAGCCAAATTGCAAACGTTTTTCGTCCCTCAGTCACGTGATCGAAACAACATGTTAGGCAATGAAACAAGAGAAATATAATAGAGAATATAATATAAAACGTAAAAGTTTGATACTTGGCTAGGGGCTAGGGGGCTGCCAGAAAATAATCAGATGAAAACTGAAGGAGCTGGAAATATAATAAGGCATCTTCTCTCATTGGCAAAGCGAGAGACAAAATGTAGTAAAAAGTTTTAGAGGTACTCTAGATACCTCGCTTTTTTATTCTACTTTTGTTACATTAAATTATAGCTCGATTTAGAAAAAAAAATTACAGGTGTTATAAAAAAGGATCCATGTTTTAGGGTTTTCTAGTTAGACCACGATAACTTTTAACAGTTTTAAGAAAACTCCTTATTCTATACATCTTCTATACAATACAAATATATAAAAGTTGAAGTGTCTGTAATATCAATAAAAAGCGGCCAAGTGCGAGTCGGACTCGCCCATGAAGGGTTCCGTAGCATCATATAAAAGTTTTTGTAGTTCGTTGTAACTTTCATCAATGTTTTAATATCAGTGTTTTGATTGAAAGAAATGTAAATTGCGGTTTATGATTTATGACGTATTAAAAAAAAACTACTAACTAGATCTCGTTCAAACCAATTTTCGTTGGTAGTTTGTATGGTAATGTAGAACATATATTTTTTTAGTTTTATCACTCTCTTATTCTAGAAGTTACAGGGAGGGGACCAACATTTTACCACTTTGAAAGTGTCTCTCGCGCAAACTATTCACTTTAGAAAAAAATGATATTAGAAACCTCAATATCATTTTTAAAGACCTATCCATAGATACATTATAGACACTTTATATTTGATCATTGTCGTATGGTTTTGATGAAAAATAAATTTTTGTGCTTCAGTTCTAAGTATGGGGACCCCCAAAATTTATTGCTCTTTTTCTATTTTTGTGTAAAAATATTAAAGCGATTCACAGAATACATCTACTGACCAAGTTTCAACAGTATAGCTCTTATAGTTTCGGAAAAAAGATTCGGCTCGAATGATTTTGACGAGACTTTCATTGGTAGAAAACTGGTGACATAAAGAGTAAATTAGACAATTATTTTAGACTAGCTTCACTTAACAGCGTTACTCGCGATTTTCAACAATAACCAGGACTTACATCGCGGAACTTACCTAATTTTCAATCAATTTGTAAATTACAAAATACACTACAATGGTCAAGTTTTTAAATTCAAACACGTATGTGACCCTGAAAAAAACTAGGTAACAATGTGCAAGTATTACTTACATCACGTTTATGATTTCTACCAGGACATTCAAAGTATGACGAAGGCCAATTCTGCAGACTCTCAGGGTTTAAAATCTCGTTCAAAGATTACTCAGATTTGTTTTAAAATTTAGCATTTTCCTTAACCTATATAGTAACTAGTTGTTAAAGACGGGTTTCATGACTTCGGTAACCTCAATCAAGGTGAAAAGCATTTCCATTGTTTTCTACCTTGATTACGTTTCCAAGGCAGTACTTTCAAACCGGCTCGATTGGGATGGTACTACCCTCTCACAGAAGACCAACCTAAAATGACAGCATTACGAGTAAAACTGGACACCAAATGATGCAGACGCATCTCACTAAGACATTGTGTGGGTTATCATGCTACATAGCCTGCTCTCACAATGAGAATGGTGACCCCTACTTATGGAATCTACTCATAGTTTCCATAACGCAGCGTCAAGTCAATTTGGTAGGCTTTTATATATACAAATTTAAAAAAAACTATTTTTCGTAGCACATAGAGTCGGTCCATATTTGCCGAATTTTCCACGTCAATGTCAATCATAAAGATTCGTATATTATGTAATGTCAATATAAATAAATAATTAATTAATAAATCGTAATTTTCCATTCGAGTATTTTTAAATTTTCATTATCATTACCATCATCAGCAGCCTGTCGCAGCCCACTGCTGGACATTGGCCTCAACATTTAGGATTAAAAAAAAGTGTTTTTTAAAGACAACTTTTGCATTGCGATTAAATCATTTATCTCGGGAGATTTTACAAAGGACATCAAGACCCACAATAACAATTTATGAATCCCGTCCTTTCAATTTCCTGTAGGGTTTGAATTCATAATACTCACGCAGTAGACCACCGATAACCGCTAAAGCACTACACTATTTCTGCAGTCAACAACAAAAACTGAAGTCACCAAAATATTGCTAAGCGAAGCATAACGCGACATTTTCAAGTCTAAAGTATTCAGATCCTAACTATGTTGTTTCAGATTAAAAAGTAGAAACCCACGTTCTTGAGTTAATTGATTACAATTCAAACAAAAGAAAGTAAAAGTAAGAAAATGTTCAACTTTAATCGTTTTCGTGAAAGTGTTCAAATTCTGTTTCCTTGTTTCAATTTACTGCTTGTAGTAAAAATACACTACGGTTTTTATAATTATCTAGCACTTCTGATGACTGTGAACAAATGAAAAGGATCACTTCGTTTTGTGTGCAACCTTCTTAATGTTTTCTTTCACATTTTTTCCCCTTTTTTTATTAAAATTAGACTGAAGATCTATTGTTAGTTATTAAATAAAAAGTTGTACTTATCTAGGTTTAAACCCGGGATAAGCTTAGATTTTTTTTAATAGGCCAGGTGTAATAAAAATGACAAAACCCTCTTTGAAAAACTTGGAAAAGGTAAGAAACAATTTATCCTTTGGAGAAAAGCACTAACGGACTATATTTCAATTCTAATGGTCTGGTATGGATCTCTAACCACTTTTAAAAGAAAAGGTTTCGGTACAATGTGCCGATTATCTTGTTTCTTTAGTTTTCTTCCTCTTCCTAGCCTTATTCCCAATATTATTTGGGGTCGGCAACTAGTTCAACCGGTTTTACTTGAATATCAGTTTTTCCACGGAGCGACTGGCATCGGGCCTCCGCAACCCTAAGGGAGAACTGAAATTCGTAGGTTGAACTAGTTTTCAGTAAATTTGAGGGCACTGACTTCCCAATAACGATTGCCATAGATGTACATGACAACCGGGACCGGCGGCTTTACGTGCTCTCCGAGGCTCGGGCGTAAATCACCCGCCAAACATCCAAGCCCCAGGCTGCTATTAGGAACCCGAGTCCTCTTGATTAGCAGTCGCATACGCTATCCACTAGGCCAACAAGGCAGTCTATCTCGTTTCTTCAGTAACATTGTTTAATCCAGTGTGTTGAAAATCTTGTTTCATAGTTTTTCAGCGTCGTTTTTTATTAACAGTATGTTTATTTGTTGCAATGAATACATTTGTTAATCGTCAAAATTGTATAGAGAAACTGCACGATTTAGATTATTGTGAGAACATAGCTACAGACAACAATATTGTTAAATGTGTCATTTAGCAAACAGACTTGCGCGAGACCCTAAAAGCAAATCTACTTGCGAGATGATTCGTTATGACTTTTGGATGCGAGAGATGACCTATAAGTTGTGGAGAGTCTTTTGGGGGCTTATGTCCAGCGTCGGCCGTCTTTCTACTAAGATGGCCCAGATGACATTTACAAATTTTCAAATCTCTTTGGCTTTCGAACTCCTAAAAAATTGGGCATTAAGTTTACCATTAACGCATATATCGGAACAGAACATAATTGAACATAATTTTGCGGTCTGTCTAATAAGTTACACGTCCCATTAGCAAAACTTGAAAGTTTGCTTGTATTCATGTCTTGCAGGTAAATAACGATGTCTATGTCTAGCTGTTGACTATGTAAACTATTTTGTTCATGTAATATAACGTATCTAGGAACTATAAATCGAGTTTGTTGTTTTAAATCTTCTTAGTTTCAAGTCAAGGTTAACCTGACAGTTCGCGACTATTTAAATGTATCTCGCATCTTGATATTTACATTAACATAATTTCGGTTTCAATACGAACAACTTCTTTTTTTATAACAAAAAATGTGTTTTAAAATCCCGGTTTATTTTCTTTGTAAAATAAAACATAAATATTTTATTATATTTTTTTTTATATTGCTTTATGCTGATTAAAAGGTACTTTAAAATGGGTTATCAACGCGTTAGACTATTTCACAAAATAGTTTCTTATCATATATGTAGAAATCTGTTCCATGCTATTTATTTTATGAGGCAAAGTAAGAGTGTGGGAGGCTAATCAATTTGCTGGACGCCTACAGTTCTAAAGCTCTATATCGTTACATAGTGTAATAACTTATATACTTGCACATACATCGTTGAAAGTCAGTTCATACCTGCGTCGTACTCACGGTGAGCAAGTCCTTCAACCTTGGGAAATGCACTGCGGATATTTCGCTTGTTGATTTTTTCTCCTTTTCCGCAAATATATCGAGCATTATTTTACTTGCGAATATTATAAACGTCTACTGCTCACTACGAGAATGACTTGAACACAATAGTCGTCACGTCTATGACTTTTTTTGTGACAACCAAACCGTGTTTCGGATCGCACGAATTGGTTCGTAGCAAAATATTATTTGCTATATTATATCGATGCTGTATGACAATTATTACTTTTAGTGTAATACTTATTAACGGTGCACTTGTTTACATACGTTCGTTTCATAAACGAACAATAAAAATGTTTGTATTTTTTTCTTGAAGACAATTGTCTTGATGTTTTTCCATGCTAAAGTGATAATAAGAAACGGACGTGGAACGTTGCATTATTCTCCAGAGGGCAATAGGTGGCACGATATGATAGCCCAGGGCTCAACAAGTGCGGTCGAGGCCGGGAGCTCGGGAGAGGTGGCAGTCGCTCGCATACCGCATTCAGTATACAATCGCGCGCCGCAAGTGTTGCGCGCACGCAGACGTTCACTGCAACACAACCTCGCGTAGTTATCGAATCGGTCGCCTTATCGATTACGCCTTCCGCTCCTTTTAACGTCGCGCCGAATTGTGTACAACGATGAGTGAGTCTCGCGACAACGTGTGAATTTTTACAGGATTACAAACATAAACAAGTGCACGTGATGCAGCGATAAGTGGTGGGCGCCGTCAGTGGCAGACCGAACGGCGCCGTTCCAGGTGATCCTTAACCGATCCATGTGTCACAACCCCGTGCCGGAGATTATGAAGATAATGTGATGTGACAGCGATACATGTAGTAGTGTTAGTGGAATTGTTTTGTGAAAGTGTGCACAGAGCGTGAGTGAGCTGAGTGCCGGCGCGGCCCGTGCTCCGTGACAATGTTGAATTGCACAGATCTGGAATGTATCCTACACCACCACCATTACTATGCACACCTGCATCACATCCATCACTTACAAAATGCACAGGACTCAGGTACGTCAACGTGTCACATAGAGTTAATAACTTTTCAATCCACCGTAGAACAATGAGAAAACATACGTAGTAACAATGAAATTGTTTATTTAAGTGCTAACGATGAGTGCTAATGATAACAAATGAGACGAGCGAAACGTTCAGGCCTCGGTAGATATCCTTCATTTACATAGGTTCTAGTGTTCAACATGCTAATCGAAGTTCATGACGAAATTAATGTTTAAGTAAATTATTCATTGCGATGTACGATATTATTACGAGAGTCGTTCTTGACCTTTGTAAGAGAACAATGAAAAAAACTGGGCACAACGCTTATACAGCAATAATGAGCTGAAACACAAGGTTCAATGCAATAACTGGCAGGTGTTTAGTGCAGATATCACGCAACGCACCGGCCCATTGCGGACTGTTTTCACTCTGTTAACTTACTTGGACGAGCGACTTAAAACCTGCCTGGCGACGAGAAATGGACGAAATATTTGTACAAACAAATGTTATACGTTTTCTCTTTCACCTCGTCGAATACCTATTGAATAAATAAATTGCTTAAGATCAAGCTTAAGATTGTCATCCAACATTGTAATATATTCCATATTTATAAAGAACCAATTTATGTAAGCATTTTAATTAACAGTAATTAAAATAATAAATCTGAAAGTACTAGATGCACTGAATCTTCAATTATGTGTGTTTGTTTTAGTGTGAGAATCTTCTAAAATTATGTATTTCATTGGTAACATGTTACTGTACAACTGTGTAAACATCATATCGTCAACATGATCAAAAGTTCTTGTCATTATCATATTACCTTCTACTTTTCGCGCACTGTTTACACGTAAAAACTGACTGTTACAACACTTGTATTACGTGCGGCTAATAATAATATGTTAGAAGTTTGTTCATTAAGTTTTCAATATTATATAAAAATCTAATATAAGTATTCCATACTCCTTTGATGATTCGCTAGACGTTTCGAATAGATAATAATATTCTTTGTTTTTCTATTGATTCACTAGTTTATAATAAATGAACTGAACAATGATGAATGACTTTATGCCGGCCGGCATCATAACTGAACGCTTGGTATTTGAAAACAAAAACAAACAACAGTAAATAAGTCCCTTATGTAAGACATCTCACTGTTAGTCTTTAAATCTATGTACTAAGTGCTTTGGTGAGAAACATTATCAATTATGCTAGAAGGAACCAATCCACACACATACCAAATCGAAATAATTATCCTTGTCTCTTCATATATAGGGTCCTTATTTCGATTTTGGCATCTGTAAAAATTCATTCCGGATTGCATAAGTACGTCCTGTTTAATTTCGAATAATCTCGATCGCTGACGAATCTGCTGGAGTAGAGTTCAGCGATTCTGATTGCTAAGCCAGAGTTCAAGAATTAAATTTTTACCTATTATTTTTTTTACATATTAATGTATCACATTATTCATGTCAATTGTTCTGTGTCGATGTCATTTATCTATAACATGTATGTGTAAACAAAAAGTGTGTTTATCAATACCCTATTATCAAGGCATAGACTCCGACTAGTGTAGGATTACGATCGTGTGTGAAATGGGTGAAATTATTGCAGAGTTTGCCTGATATATTTTTAGGTCCATCCTTTTGACTTTAGGAGGGTTGTCGTATCGTGTAATCATTTTGAAATGGTTCTGTAGTCTGGTTTTCATTGAAAAATAATGATGTTAATAAACATAGTTAGAGAAAACTAAATTGCAGAAGATATAAAACTGTTCCGAGACTGCTTCATTGGAAAAGAGCGGAGTTGCTTTACTCCATATTCATTTTTTTAACTGGAGAGGACTCAGAGGACTCCAGGAAGTGGGTAACAAGCGATAGTTGTTCATATTTGTTCAATTGCTCTGGCGACTGAATGGAGGATAGTGTTTTTCCAAGCGTGTTTGTGATCAACTTCCCTTTCAGATCTGAATGATTACTAATATTGATATGTTATGATACGTTTGTTGACGTTATTCACAACTTGACGTGCTCTCCGTGGAATTGATCTAAGTAATTGTTGGTTTGTTTCTGTCTTATTTACATCACCACGGCTGATATGTTTTAAGAATGAGATATGTTTTACTTTGAATAATAAACTCAGTTATTTATTCTCTGAATTATTTAGAAAAAGTTATATTCGCAGAAACATTCTACTAAAATTAATGCTAAAACATTTAGCAAAAATATTTTGCTAAAGTGTTCCTAGCTATTTTTAACCGACTTCAAAAAAAAGGAGGAGGTTATCAATTCGTCACAATGTTTTTTTTTTTTATGTATGTTCAGCGATAATTTCGACGTTTATGAACCGATTTCAAAAAATATTTATTAATTTTGCATTGGAATGGGCGTAGCTTACAGGTGGTCCCATCGTCACCATATCGGGATCTGATCATGGGATCCCAAGGAAATCGAGGGAACTCCTCAAATATCATGGGCACAATGTCGCGATTTGGGTACTCGGAATAGTTTTTCATTGAAGTCGGTTCCTTTTTGTTAAAATTATATTTTGTCCCATAAAAATAAATAAGAGATGAATAAATTAGAGATTATTATTAATTGACGTAAAGGTATAGGTAACCTTTGATATGACTAATCTTGATATAGAAACAATACATTTTACCATGATTATATGATACCATTACATATTTTATTATCATGCATATTTGAGTCTTATGTATCTTATGAGTATTGCCATTGCCGTTATAGTAATAAATTTTCTTTTTGACATAAGTTATGTCAATATTTTATTTCTTTAAATACGTTATAATGCGATTTCAAGATAATGTCTCAAAAACTAAATTAATATGTAAAGAAAATAAATAAATAATAGGTTTTTTTTTCTCATACATTGTCATTACACTAAAATTGAGAAATAAAGAGGTCTTTTTCGGCAAAGATTTGAACTAAAGATGGATTTTACGACATTCGGTTCAAATGTCGTAAAATCCATAACACTACCGCTGGTTCCTTATTCAGTGTTTTTAGTTTTGATTGATCTTGAAATTATTTTATGACAAGGCAATATTAACCTGTGAACATATTTTGGTGTTGTAAATGTTATTGTGTTGTTCTTAATTGTTAATATAATAATTTTATTGTTGCACTGATAAATTAAAACACTAACAATGATGATATCATAAAAGGGGTTAACATAAATATCAATGTAACATAATGCCATCATGGGATTTTCATTTGTAACATATCCTATGAAATATGAAAAAATGTCTTGCCCAAGCAAAGCATTTTCCGCTAAATGTGACTCTCAATATAAATTACTCTGTAACTGTGTATTTTTTTAACATATCTGATTTTGACTCATTTTATTTATTTACGTCTAAAGATAAAGCAAACTGTTATTGCTCATTTACGTAATTCTAAATGAATATGTAACCAAAATGTTTTGTCTTACAATTCACACATTATTGTGTAACCAAATTAAAAATTGTATTAAAAGCAAAAAATTTTACATTTTTATTTCATTTTGTCTCGAAGCGGAAATATCTTATGAAATTAATACCTGTATGTTAGGTGGGAAAGCTTTACTTCTGCATACAAGAATCTGAAATGATATTACGAAGTACTAAGAATAAGTAATAGAGTGAAGGATTGTCAAATAAAATCAGTGTTTTTATTTAATGACAAAATTATAGATTTTTAGCTATGGTTTTTATGCTATGGTAATTAAGTTTTAATGTTGAATAGAAGATGGCTAAAGATATAAGACAAAAGCCCTCAATGGAAAACGTTAAACAATGTATGCTGTTTTGGTATGTTGTATCAATTTGGGTGTGATATTTTATTTTAAATATCTACCACTTTGTTCTTACACTGCTATCACCGAGTTTGTAAGGAAAAAGGGAGTAAGGAGTTCTATCCCTGACTTTTGTTTCGGACATCTATTACATAACGCCATCTAGTCCCAAACTAAGCAGAGCTTGTGCTGTTTGTACTAGACAACTGATATTACTACATATATACTGTTTGTTTTTCGTAATTATTAAAAACTAAAATAGATAAATATATATGTGCATATTGTATATAAAAAAATACGAAAACCCAAACTCCTAAACAAATATTTGAAGATCATACAAACATCTCTCATTTGCTCCTTACACCACAAAAAAATAATAATGATGAATGGTCCGCAATCGTATGAATAGAGATAATTCAATCAATATTCAATCAATATGAAGGATATTAAAAAAAAACAAGAAATATGTGATTCCCATAGATTTTTTTATAAAAGACTAAAAACAACTCAAGGCTTCAAGTTTAAAGAAAAAAGCACCTACCAAACTACGTTCTTTAACAGATGGAATAACTCAGAGAATAACGTCACAAATAAGAAGCCTATGTCCAGCAGTGGCGTCCTATGATGATGATACAGGATTCTTTGTACAATACCTAAAGTTAGGTGTTCGAAACAGTTTTTTTTTATCAGTGAAATATGATTGATCCCTACCTGCGACATTTCCAATACAAATAGTATGTCATACATAATTATATTTCTATTAACAATTGAAATTCTGAATGGATACCAGTTAAAACCAAAACAGTATCTACTTTAGAAGAAAAGGTCTGTAAAAATGTTATGAGTGGTCTTTTTTATTTATATTTTTTTGAACCACACGGTTGGCCTAGTGGTTTAGGCGGTCGCCACACCGCTTTCTACTGCGCCAAGTGTTGTGGGTTTAAATCCTACATGGGACAAGACTGTGTGATCCACAAATTGTTGTTCTAAGTCTGGGTGTTCTTTGCGTTCGTTTCTTATACCTACATTTGTAAAGTCCCCCCCGATATAGGATTAATATTCCTAATGCGGGAGTTGTCTTTGAAAAAACCAAAGAAAAACCTAAATTTTGTATTAGCTCTTCCTGTGTTGTAACTAGTACAATAATTTTATGTAATATTACGTTTGATTCTAAATACATAACTAATCAAATATTAAATAAACCTCAAGATAATGTATTATGTAATATAACTTCTTTTGCAAATAAAGATGTTTCTCACGATCATGATGTTGTGTGAGAACTGAGAAAGACGTGGAAAATTTATGTATTAACATTTAGAAAAATATTTTCTTTAAATCATGTCCTGATTTCTTCTAGCACGTGAGTTGACGTTTGAATATCTTACCTCCCGTTTTCCTATAACCTGTGAGAATGATTTAAATATATATATATATTAGGAAAAGGAACACGTCTTAGTAAAAGAGAGACGAGTAAAAGAGTGTTATTTAAATTGACCAATGAGCACACACACGGTACTAGAGTTGAACGTCAGATAGATGTCAGATTCATACAAACAGACTCGCTTTTTTTAGGAATCCGTAGTTCATGACTCGGAGATGAAGGTTCCTTGAAATGACCTTTCACGTGCCATTATGGGTGACTATGGAACCGTATTTTGTACGTGGCCTGACATGAGAGCATCCGAGTTTTTATATAATATTTTAATACTTTGTATTTAATTTAAGTTTGTTTAAAAGTAAATAAAAAAGAGGAACTTATTTCAACAAATTGTAAAAGCAGTTTTACATATTTAATGTTCTCTATTGGTGTGTGATAACGTACTATGCGGGTTTTATTTTATTTCAATACAGATATTCGGGATCTCAATTTTATAAATTTGTGGCTCGAGAATTTCTATATCGCGTTACAGAATTAGTTGCTATGAGGTTCAGTGTTTCTTCGGTAGATGGCGTTTTTTTATTTTTCACTTGCGCTGTATGTGTGTAAGTCGTCACACATTTGAGTATTATAGATTGTATATGGCCGGTTTACATATTTATAATTCAATGCGAATGCTAAATTTAATTAATTCTTCGTAAAAAATATTATAACCTTCAAATGCAAGTGGAACGTGCGAATTAATGATTAGATTTATCAACTGTGAAATTCTTAACCTTTTGGTTAAAAATAAATAATTTACTTGTATCTCTTTTTATTTTTATATGTATTTATTTATGAGCGTGGAGGACCTGAAATAATATGGTTCGGGTCCTCCTAAAGCAGGGCCCAGAGTTCGGTCGTCGCTGTGTTTTTTACTGAATAAACCACGAGGAGCCGCATATCTAAAGGGATTTACTACCCCGTCAAAAAAACTAACAACGGTTCGTACACTATTACATTGGAATTGCAAATTAGGGATTCCTAAAACTGAACATCTCGACACTTCGGGTAGTTTTAGTTGTAAAAATCCAGTTAGATTAGTCAGTGGTCACCCCGGGATGTACCTCAGTCGTTGGGGTATAGCAGGGGGGATTCAAGAAGCGGCTGATGCTTTCCTGTAGTCCGCCGCGAAAAAAAATGGTGGTAAGGTACTTGTCATCAGTTCTTCGTGTGCTTGTTTTGTCATTTACCTATAACATGAAAAAGGAATGAGGGAGGGAGAAACAGAGTTTTTTTGATTGCCTTTAATCATTATCATTCTTCTTTCTTTGTGCCTGTTACCTGAAATGTTTGTGCCCGCGACATAAAAGAATGTTACAATTACGGAAGTTGTCTTTAATAAAAAATATACATATTTCTTACTTATTCATTCTTTGGGTAATTTTTTGATACGCTAGTAATTTATTACGATATTTATTCATGTATTATATTAACAAAGCTTCACTTTTACCGCATTCAAAACCGTCCTCACGATAATATTTGTTATTGCTGCCACCGGAACACTACAGGTTTTGTTTTATCCATCATGAGACCACAGACCATAAACATACCTATATTTTTCTCCCTTTCACTCTTTAGTAATTTAAGCTGAAGTGTAAAAGAGGTGGAAGCATAAATAATATCCTGTTAGTAATCCGGATAGGAAACACGATTTCGGAAGAGATAATAATCAATTAATTAATGACAGTATTAAGTATTTGGTTTCGATTACGTACTCATCTAAATGGTAATAAAAAGTTATTACTCTGAACACACAACATCCATCCATTTGCATAAAATCGTAATTTTTCATCGATGTAATATATTTTACCTGAGCCCCGCGGTGCTTCCCGTGTTTGTTGTTTTAACCGCGGGCAACGCCGCGGGGCGAAGCTAGTCTAAAAATGTAGAAATCGGTCCAGCCGTTCCAGAGATTACTCAGAACAAACAGACAGACAACAATTGTAAACAAATATTTTGGCATATGTACCGTGTACAAATGCATTTAGTAAAAAGCGGTTATTTTAATATGACAAACATACAAGCAAATTTTATTTATTTGTATAGAGTTTAAATTAAAAATAAATGCGTGACGGTGACGGATTTAGAATAGGGAATGAGACTACCCGTATTTAGCCTTTGGTCGAAAGAGCCGACGAAGGGATCAAAATAATATACGTTATAACAGAACGGATAAGGAAAACTTAAAATAAACCTTAAAGATACCTGTCGCCAGTGTTGTATAGTCGGTCAAAACCTATTTTTGAGTTCTTCTTTGGTTACTATAGACTAATGACGATGATTGATAACATATGTTTTTTTTTATGTAGATAAGCCTATCAAAGTGACTCTAATCTGCCTGATGGAAAGCCTGACTAGAATCCAGGATCCAGGCCACCATCTTCATTGCGTGTGCAGGCAAAGCAGCATGGTGACCAATACCATAGCGGCCTGGCCAGAAAATTGTGTATAAATGAATGATGCAGAATTATTGGGCCTCCGGTCTCACACTTACCAACAAAATACAACAGCAAGAATACTGTCATTATTAGGATGGTCTTCTGTGTGAGGGTAGTACTGCCCCGGTCAAGCCGGCCCATACGTGCTGAAATCAGCGTGGCTTTACTACCTATTAATCATAGTCTAGAATATTTAGTTTGGTACGTTCTTTCATTGTTATTATCGAAAGATTTTAAGTGGCAATGTGTTTGGAATAAAACTCAGTGATACAATCACCAATGCAAGGTCTTCCTTCACTGCTTTTAATTAATAATTGTTTTGTTTAAAATCGCGGGTCTTACCTACATTATTTGATAAAATTATTTCTTTTCGTGTCATGTTCATTAAATTTGGCGGGCAATTTTGGTCAACAAAAAACAACGATACGAGATAAAGTTACTAAACCTGCTTTGGTTGTTATGAGTAAATAATATAACTTGTTTACGGTGCATGGAAAGTCAACACTATTACATATTATTAAAATTTACATAAGAGTGGCACTCAAGTACATATTACAAAATAATAAAACCTTAAAAATCGATCTGGCAGAAGTTCTATCCGTTTAATTCTTCTTCAAACAGTCCGAAAACATAACTTTGATACCAACCTCCTCCTCCTCCTCCATCTTACTTGAAGAAAGAATGAGTCAACGAAAGACTTATTGCGACTGTGGTCTATTTTTTTAGATAATTTGAATCCTGTTAGCAGAAAAGATTCAACCAACAATTTGCTGAAAATCTATTTAATTTTATTTATTTATTTAACTCAATTTTCGAGTTGTTGGTGGTCCAACTGTTGAAATATAACTTAAGTATCCTTATTATTCATAACTATGGAAAGCGATTTAAAAAAAACCCGAAAAACGAGATATATACCTGTTGAATAACTTAATTTTCGGCAAATTGTTGATTGAATCTGCTTAACGGGGTCCATATTATTGCTAGAGTAGAGAGAACAGGTATGTTAGACTGATAAGTACTTTGTTTTAAACAATACACTTTATCAATTGTATTGGACAATTCGCATTACTCATTAGAAAAGAGTATTGGATTAGACTCATGCTTTCCATCAGGAAGAGTGGAGTCGAGTCACTTGTTCGTACATATAAAAACCGTGTACTAAATTAAATACCTATAAGCTATGCCTACGTATCTGGAAATAGATGCTTCAAGTAAGCTGTATGTTCACCATCTAAGCTATGAAAGAGTTTTGCATTGACTAATTGTTAAAGAAAAAAGAATGGAATTTTTTCACTACAATGAACGTTAAACTTGTAAACACAATTGCATTAAGTTTCACAGTTAACCTGTCTTAGCACAAAGGAATATTTCCCATACGTTGATTACGCATTGGAATTCTTACATCCTAGTTTAAATATCAGGAAACAATCAGTACACAAGGTTTTTTACATTCAACACATAATATTGTAGTAATTAAAGGACAAAATATGTAAAGTTTTTTTTTTCTATTTTCTAGTACATTTATGCATTAATTGTATGTACTACCGATTTAGAACACTTTACATGCATGTTTTTTTGAGAGAGTAAATGCAAGAGTTTGAAAGATTGAACACATTTCATGGAACGGAAGACGGTACTCAACAATTTCGATAAACGGTTCAATGAACATAAATTGGACTTGTACCAAGCGAATAATCGTCGCATAATCGACTTGACTAATTTAGTCGATTACGCGTTTGCAAAAAGGAACTCTTAAAGTGAATATTATGATAACTGGGTATAGCCAATTATTGATGCAGTGTTTACAATTCTTGTTACCTATTGTAGATATAATTTTTTATTAGTAGTAACGAATGTGATTCAGATTTTATGTATGTATGTGATGCTGATTATGTATGATGCAGATGCATCTCAATAGGTCGCTAAAGTGTGATGTGTGGAATGCCAGCGTTGTCTGCATTCACAATGAGAATCAAATATAAAACTCAAATATAAAAACAAAACAAAAATATATGTGTGTGTTGGTGTGTGTGTTTGTTTGCATGTCTGTGTGAGTTAGTACACACTACAGCCTAAGTCCTCTATTGAATTGGGTAAAGGCAGATTGAACGTATAACGCAATATTACGTAATATGAGGCAAACATGTTGTGTCAGATGGCTAAATTTTGAGTACCATAAAAGTATAGGAATGCCATAAAAGGAATAATAATATGACTTATACATGTTTACCTAAATATTGTATAGGTCAAAGACCCTAAGAATGTAAACCCTTTTATAAAGTAAGTTTACTATAAGCTAAGTTTATTGATGATTAAATACAAAATTTAAATAAAATTTATTGTCATGATCACTAATGCGAAGGGACTTGTGGTCCTCAAGATTGTTACAGACTTACAAAAGATTTTAAAACCCGATACAAAGTATTTTACAAGAACGCAATAAACATGAATATTTTGTCAACCTCTATATATTAATTTTTATGCGTGGATTAGGAATTTTATTGCTATTAAGTAATTCATTTATTTAATCAAAAGGTTTTTGAATACGATTTACATTTATTAGTAAGAATGTTAATATATATGCGTGGTATAGTCTATGGCAATATTTGAGCAATAAAATGTTGTAAAATCATTTGGTTTAGTATTATAATAATAAAATAATCATCATAGATAATTATTTCACGCAAAAGTTATCTAATGAAATCTATGTCTTTTTTTTAATATTTTTTTTTTAAATATTTTGGACAACTTACACACAACATCATCTAGTATCAAAGTAAGCAGAGCTTGTGTTAAGGGTACTAAACAACTGATATAAATACATAAACATACTTTTTTTTTTGTAAATACATACATATTATACATAGAAAAACACCCAGACCCCGAAACAAATATTTATGGATCACACAAATATTTGGTCTGACTCGGGAATCGAACCCGAGACCTCTTGATCAGCAGCCGCTAGACCGCTAACCACTAGACCAACAAGGCAGTCTACTAGAATTTTAACTTAAGCAGGGTGGACATACAACTTAGTTTCTACCCGAAGTTTCAAGCGAAATACACTTATCGTTGTCAAAGATGAATTTTATAAGTAGCTTTCGTCCGCGGTTGCGCCCGCATCTTTCTCGGTTAACGCGGTAAATAGTAGCACATATCCTTTCCCAGGCTTTAGGCTATCTCCACGCCAAATTTCATTGAAATCGGTGATACAGTTTAGCCGTTAAGGCGTAACAGACACACAGACAGACAAACAGAGTTACTTTCCAATTTACGATATTAGAATGGACTAACATATCATTTTGTCGTGGTCTGTGTTGTTTGTCGAGTCTGGTTGGTACGTTATCCATATTAAATAAACATTAAAAAATGTCATATGTGTGATGTTTGTGATGAAGCTTTGACTAGAGTATAACCAGACGGAATTAAAAATATCTAACAAATCACTTATTTCACTTAGATGTCTGTCATTTCAACAAAGAGATACTTTAATACTAAATTTACAAGTGGACATTGGTAGAATTCTTTAGCGTAGAGAATAGAATAGCGTTCTTTAGTCAAACGATTGTGATCTCATACTTGCTGCTGCAATGGAATAATAAACATTAGGTGCGAACTATGTATTGATGTCTTTCAATATATCAGCAATCAGTTTGTCATGCTTTATTATTTTAAACCATTAAAAGGTATATTAACATTTCTTAGTAACAGTTTTGTTACTATCTACTATGTACGAGTTGAACTCAGTTTTCATTTTATTTGTAAGAAAACCTACTATCGTTTTACTTATAATATTTTAGCTGTAGTTCTAGAGATTAGCCGGAACAAACAGACAGACAGATAGATGGAAAGACGGAAAGACCAACATACAAATATTTAAAAAAAATTAAGTGGCTACCGTATTTACTTTTAAATGCATTTGGTAAAAATCTGTTCATTAGACATTCGTTTTTTTTTTATTTGATGATGAATATATATAAAAGTGTGTATATTTACAGAACTATAAGGTACAGTGGTGATTCAGGGCTAATGCTATGCATTTAATCGTTTAGAAAACCCCGTGGCCGATGTACCGGGCAGTCGTAGTCCTGTCTGAATATTTTTTTCTTTTTCTACAAAAAGCAATAGTGCTGTCAACACAATTACAACAATTGTCAACTGTAACAAAAATCTGTGCTGCTACAGTGTATTTGAACGTGTATAAAATTGAATTATTATTAAAAATTTAATATTAGAACTCTTATGCAGAATATTGCATGTGAGTTGGTATTTATTAACTGATTTTATAGGTATTGTATTTTTGTTATGTAACCTTGTAAGTCCTGCATGGTATTTTAAACTGTGCTAGCATAAATTCTAGTATATTGAACATGTTTCTTAAAACTTTATTATGGTTTTTTTTCTAAGATATTGATATTGGTTATTTGTATAATGCGTTTCAAATAAGACTAGATTTGCAACTTCACTGGAAATATAGCGCTGGCATAAACACCAAATAATACAAAAAAAAATAGTTTATAATTTGTTCTCAAAAACGCATCAGACTCTGTTGGCTTTTATATTTTATTAATTCTGATTCAGATGCCGACAATATCAGTGACATTGAAAATTAGGAATAAAGTTTTTTTAATTGTATATTTTTGTTTTTTTGCACACCATACAAAAATATATGAAGTTGTTGCATGATGGCGGATTTCCAATCCTATTCTTATTTGAAACGAATTGTATTCTATAGTCCCGAACGATGGCTTTGTTTGTGAACCATCATTTCCCTCTACTCAGTACAGAGGTAATCTAAAAAAACATAAAAAAATAGTTTGTTATTCGACTGTTCTCTAACTAACCAGGAACGGCAACAATAACTGTTCAATGTAACCGACACTTAGCTCCGACCCCCTTTTCGATTCCACTCAAATAAGGAAGTGTATTCGCGAGTTAGGATGTGAGTAGTTTGCACTCATGTGACTTCACAGTGGGAGACGTATTACGGAGTTCACCGGACTTGACCTTTGTATGAAGTAATTGGTTAATGAGTTCGTAGGCGTATTCGATAAAAATAGTTGATGTTATTAGATTCGGTAGATGCCTTTGAGCTATTTTGAGTATGCGATTTTTTCGTTATTAAAGATTTAAAGGTTAATAAACTGGTGGGAATACAGTTTATTGTATTTATTTTAACTATGTATTCCTGTATGACTACACAAGGTACTGCCGTTAATTTTTATGTACCACTGCATAATGGCATTCCACACACTAAAATGCATGTAATGTGCTCTAAGCGAATCAGTGTTAAAATGTAAATCGAGTAACGTGGCTACAATATATGGATTTTTTAACGCAAATATTAGCGAGATATATGTACCTACGTAAGTGACGAAGTAAACAGAGTCATAATCAACGAAAGTTGATGTAAACTGTAGGGTATTTGTTACTTTTATTGTGTATAACGGTAAAGCGTTGTTATAGTCAATTAAATATTATGAAAGTATGTAGGTGAAGCCTTATTTGATGTTACCGGTACTAATATTTAAATATATTTACCTATACTTTTATGTAAGCGGTACTTCTTCATTTTTCTGTAGAAATATATATCGGTTTAGATATTGATACATGTAACATAAATAATACATAAACCTGATTTGATAAACGAATTATAAAGCTATGAAACCGCCTCTGTAGAGGTAGATCCGAAGAATGTTGATCGCGTATTTAAATAGTTATCCTGAATGTAAATATAAGTAAAATCAATGTAAAAATACTGTCTTGAATATATTTAAAATGGTTTGACCTTTTGACTTTCTAAAATTGCTTTCCAGAGTCTTTTATATATATTATATTGATATGCTAATATGTCAACTTAAAATTGAAATGTATAGGTTTTGAAATGATCTCAAATATTTCAATAAAGCCTTTAAAAGAGGCTTATTGAAAACTCTAGACAAATATAGAGTTCAAAGTACAGATGTCAAATAAACAGAAGAAGAAGAACGATAAGCTCAAAAAAAACAAGTTTGTTGTAGAGGATTGGAAAGTATTTGTTTAGTATTTAAATAAATCTTTCAAATTGCAAGTGCGTACATAAATATTTTACATAATGGCATTATCATTATCATGTTATTTTGGGTATAAATATAAGGTTTTTTAATTTACTAATATATATATATATATCAGCCTTATATATATATATATATATATATATATATATATATATATATATAAGGCTGAATCTAACATGAAGTGCTCGTATGTATAGTTTAATTATTAAAACAAAAATACGTACGTATTATAAACTGTTTAATCTTCACATACTTCTTAAATTTCATCCTAACATAAATCTTATGAACTGCTCTTTAAAAAAAAATGTTTCTAATACTTTTTAACTGCGTCCGTCTCCGTACCAATCAAATTAAACGGTGAATAATGTATAAAAACATGCCTCAAGTTGCATCGAGCGACATAAACGTGTTATGTGATGATCACGGTACGTGCATTTACAAACATCTATAGGCACTAACTAGCTGTTCAGATCGATTCGTCATGAGTTTCCATCTTGCAGTTCATTTAAGTATATGCAAAAAACGTCTATAGTTGAAGGCAAAGACGCCAGAATTGCAAACAAAATATAGCATTGTTTGCTATGTGTACATTTTAACTCAGACTTGGTACTAGAACAATAATCTAAAACCGTTTATAAAAACCCACTTTTTAATAAAGTGACTACTCCGTCTGTTTGAAAGCATGAGTAGAATCCAAGAATAGGGGGACACCATCCTCATCGTGAATAACATTGCAATGCAGCATGATGACCCTCAGTATGTGAAATGCAACTGCAACATTTTATAAGTTTGAACTTTAATGTTAATGACGTTGAAGTCATTAACAATTACTTTCTGTGGTCTGTTCATAATAATGTGTTCATTCATCCGAAAATATTGCAGTAGAACAATAATAATAATAATAAAATAAAAATCTTTATTGTAATAAATAACCTTTTTCAATATCTTAAGAACTATTAAAATTACAAGATTTAAGGTAAAGGTTTAACAATTAGAGTAACCCTAAATCCCAAACTAGGTGTTCCTGTGACTTGGGAGCTAGAACAGAAGATAAAATCACTGTTTGATATAAATTTTCAACAGTCGTTTTTTGAACTTTATGCTTACTTTTCTGTTTATCAAAATCCCGGATTGAATTGCCAAATAATGACAATTGATAGATTTTTTCTACTGCTCAACAGTCGTTATCAATAATTGGGTACTACAAACACTAATAAAATTCCACAACAATATGATTATTGAATAAATATTAGCTTTAATGATAGTAAATTCAAATAGCTTGTCACTAAAGTGTAAAGAATAATGCAACCGCACATTACGTCTCTGTCCTAGTTACGAACAAAAGTATCTTTTAGTTAAGGTTATCAGTAAATATGCGGTGATTATTGTAATCACCACGCCTTGACACCAACGCTTTTAAATAATTTAAGTTCAAACGTGCCTCGAAATCATTGGGAATCGTAATCGACGTGTTTGTATTTTTTTTAAATCAAATTAAATTTTGTAATCATTGTTTAAACTTTGATCAAGTTCATACACTTTTATTAGCTTCACCTGTATACGTTTTGTTGTAGCTGTTCCTGAAATTTATATCAATTTCTAATCAAAGTTTATAGAGGAAATTAGGTTTTAATTTATTTTTATATACATATTCACTTGTATACACTTTGTAATCTATGTTACATAAACGTTGATCAAGTTCTACTAAAAAAAATTGAATAAATCTGATATTTCACTCTTTTTTTTTCTGTTTTTATAAAACTCAATTCTTCAGAGACTTTTTGGCCTGAGCAATTGTTTTGATTCAAGTTAAAAGGTCTCATTTTCGAGTAACCTTCGAAACAAAACAGATACTTTGATGAAACCTGTATGGATTGAGTCTTAAAAAATACAAACAAGTTGTAGTGTCACTATTTACGCACGTGTTTTATTTTTCTCTTTAAGAATAAGCTAATTTGTTCTATGTATAAAATACTAGCTGTAACTTGTGGCTACGGAAGCGCGTATATCGGATTTCGCTTTTTGGGTTAATATATAATCATGATTATCACAAATAACGTGACTATCTATTGGCAATGTAATTTTTTAAATCGGTTCAGTCGATCCAGAGGGTAAAATCAAAGAGAGAGGGTAAAATCCATCTGCAACGTCACAAACTCACAAACTTTAATCACAATCATAATATATACTTTCCTCTTTATAATATTAATATAGATATCAAAGTAGATATATTTATATAACTATTAAGTTCTTACAAAATCATTAGGTGATGGTCGAATTTAAATTAACAGTAATGACGTATGTTGAAAAACAACAAAAATCGCGTAATAACCCTTATGTAGTTCAACAGCATAAATTAAATGCTAAATATTTTTTATAAGATTTCCGAATTAAAAAAATATTTAGCCAAGGTAACTAAAAACATAATAGTTGTTTTTTTTTTAAGTAGTAATAATCGGGCTATGAGCAAGAACATTAAAGGTGGCAGAGCCACACTGCCATCACGAACGGGCCGGCTCAGAACGGGGTGGTACAACCCTGTTGCAGAAGATCAACCTAAAATAATAGCATTCATGCTGTCCTGTTACGTTAGCCAGTGTGGAACAGGAAATCCAATGTTGCAGAAGCATCTGAACGATCTGCCATAGTAGCCATAGCCGCCATAACCGTTTTCTTAAATGCTGAATAAAAGTAGTGTCAAACTCATGCAGACAAATCTTAAACATTCTGCGGCTGCTTCGTTTAGTTATGTATATACGAGTAATGCGTTTTTATTTACAAATTCTTATAGCAAGTGTTAAATGTGAAGCAATGTATATTGCACAAGAATAACAATGTCGTCGTGCTTCATGAGTATGTAACACTTTAGTTTTAAGTTTTCTTTTTAAACGCAAAAACCCTAACACACGTAATTCTTAGGTCAATGAAAGTAATTTGTTCATCAAAATATCGTCAAATGTTATTCTGTGTAATGTAAAAACTTAACGACCTGTTCTCATACCTACTAAATATAGATTTTTTTTATTAAAGTCGGTTGTGTTTTTCGAAGGAGTGCGATTTATGTGTTAAACCAGCTGAACCACGCAACTTTGTAAGCGTCTTTTGTCAATCACGCTCGGCCTCTGTGAGTTTAAGCGTGATGTTAACTATCCTATCTATCCACATATTTAAAAACACTTTATAATCAGTTTAACAGTTTCGAAGTTAATCGAGAGCAACACTAGAGTTATATTAACTGCCTCGGAGGCGCAGTGTCGGCGACTGATGTGCGTGTGGTCTCAGGTTCAAATCCTGGGTCGGACCAAATGTTTGCATGATCTACAGATATTTCGGCGATAGGGTATTTTTTGTGTAAAATTTGTATTTATTTCCAAAAATATAAAAGTATTCCATTAGCCAATCTAGCTTTTATAGCAACAAGCTCTGTTTAGTTTGAAACTAGTTTATGTTGTTTGTTAGATGTCCAAAATCATTCCATTAGCCAATCTAGCTTTTATAGCAACAAGCTCTGTTTAGTTTGAAACTAGTTTATGTTGTTTGTTAGATGTCCAAAATCATTCCATTAGCCAATCTAGCTTTTATAGCAACAAGCTCTGTTTAGTTTGAAACTAGTTTATGTTGTTTGTTAGATGTCCAAAATCATTCCATTAGCCAATCTAGCTTTTATAGCAACAAGCTCTGTTTAGTTTGAAACTAGTTTATGTTGTTTGTTAGATGTCCAAAATCATTCCATTAGCCAATCTAGCTTTTATAGCAACAAGCTCTGTTTAGTTTGAAACTAGTTTATGTTGTTTGTTAGATGTCCAAAATCATTCCATTAGCCAATCTAGCTTTTATAGCAACAAGCTCTGTTTAGTTTGAAACTAGTTTATGTTGTTTGTTAGATGTCCAAAATCATTCCATTAGCCAATCTAGCTTTTATAGCAACAAGCTCTGTTTAGTTTGAAACTAGTTTATGTTGTTTGTTAGATGTCCAAAATCATTCCATTAGCCAATCTAGCTTTTATAGCAACAAGCTCTGTTTAGTTTGAAACTAGTTTATGTTGTTTGTTAGATGTCCAAAATCATTCCATTAGCCAATCTAGCTTTTATAGCAACAAGCTCTGTTTAGTTTGAAACTAGTTTATGTTGTTTGTTAGATGTCCAAAATCATCATTGATGATGATGATTTTGGACATCTAACACTCAACAGCCTTTAACAGTCCTCTGCTGGACATAGGCCTCTTCTTAGAAGGAAGTTTTGGCCTACTACACCACGATGGCCAGACGGGTTGGTTTCAAGTTTTCCTTCTCTTTGCATTGATGTTGTCTTGCGTAGTTTATCCCTTAGTCGCCTTTTACGACACCCGCGGGATGAATAGGGGTGGTGACACTCTGAATTCTTAATCCGTCACCACACGGACAAAATGATGATGTCCAAAAATATTTATATAAATATTGATGTAGAATCATCATCAACAACCCTTAACGTCCCACTGCTGGGCTCAGGTCTCCTCTCAATAGAGGGTTAAGGCCATACGTCATACTGATGTAGAATAGATTTACCTATTATAGTTACCCTGATTCGATGTGCTCTAATTTTGCAAGACAGTATTTTCTTAGTGAAAAGATTGTGACTCATTGTTGATTTCAATTTTAAATTAAAAACACATAAAGTGTTTAATGTAAGGGCTTTTATCGAACTATTGATCGGCTATTAAATTATTGTAAGGCCAAGTTTAGGCTGTTAGAGTGTTATGTAGGTCATGGGACTTGGCACGAAACGAGCGCCTAACGAGTTGTTTTAGACTTAATTATCCGATAAAGGACGTTGACTTATTCAATCAGAAGAGCATATGATAATTTTATTGACCATAACCGCACTTAATGTTCTTAATTTTATTTTTATTTTTTTACATTTTCCTTAACCTGAGCTTGTTTTAGAGACTGCCTCTTCAGTCCCCCTTTTTTCGTCTGTGCGGGAATCCCCCGGGTACAACCAGCTAGTGGCTATGACTCCAACCGACTAAAACTGGTCTTGAGTTCTATAAGCCGAGGAACCAGGTGTATCCTCGAAAGGAAGTCCCTGGAACCCCGACATATCTCAGGCCACCTTCGGCTTGTAGATTGTCCTCTCCTATGTGAGAACCCTCATATTCCCTTACCGTCCCTTATAGGGGCGCGCGCGCTTCGTAGCACTCAGGCCACCACCCTGGCCTCTTTCTGCTAAGGTGACAGATGACCTCACATATGGGTGACATGTGAGGTCATCTGTCACCTTAGTATTGCGCTTCTGGAAGACAGAAAGAAAATTTATTGTGTGATGAACACGATCATTTGTTCATTATCATCAGTAGTCTCATTACCATAGCATGTAAAAATGTGTTAACTTATTGTAAACTGTATAAACTTTACTATTACATTATATTTATACATTATTTTACTATTATATTATAAATATACATTATAACATATACATTATAACATTAAAAAAATTACTATTATAGACGTTCTAGGCGAAATTTGTTGTTATAGTGATATTAACATTAATTTTATGAGTAAAATAGGAACCAATCCCGACTTCGCATGGAAGTCTTTGAATTTTTCGGATTATCTTTACTGTACTAAGCATGAACCTATTATGGATACAAACCTTTCTCTTAAAACACTCTTTCTGTGTGAAAAATGCATTAAAATCCGTTAAAAGACAGCTGCCTCCATAGCCAAGTTGCAAATGTTTTTTCTTCGTTTTCTATTCTCTTGTTTCATTGTAATGTAACTCAGTCACGTAATCAAAACAAAATATTAGCCAATGAATCAAGAGAATAGAGAAATAGAATCGAGAATAGAATAGCTAACGAAAAACGTTTTCAATCTGGCTGTGTGGACTGAAGCGACTTCATCCTGTACTACATACCTACCCATAGATGTAGTGTAGAGGATACAAGAACGTTAAATTAGGTTTCCGATTTATTTATTGTACACGTATTTGCTACCATAACTAATATAATTTTAACAAAAAGAAACCGACTTCAAAGAAAAACTATTCGGAGTATCCAAATCGCGACAATTGTGTGTGATACCAATACAAAATCATTTTTGAAATCGGTTCATAAACGACGAAATTATCGCTGAACATACATAAAAAAAAAGATTCCAACGAATTGAGAACCTCCTCCTTTTTTTGAAGTCGGTTAAAAATAACAAGTAGAAATAGTACATGACGTAATGTTCTCGATTATATTCGTTTACGGTTAAATAAAACTCGATTCCGTTTAGAGTCGATGTTTAGAAAATATATAATAGATACAGACAATAGATATAAGGCTAGCTCCATCATCGATATTGTTAAGTATAGACGTATACGTTTTGCAAAACTATTTGCTTCAAATAAAACATCACATAATAATTATTATAAATATTGTTTTACGAAAGAATTGTGTTATTCTATTAGCTGTTCACGCATTACGTAGCTGTAATAAAATGTTTATTTTTATTTTATTATTCTCGGCTTGTAAAAGAAGAAGACAGATATGGAATTTATATTTTACAAATATTTTACTTAACGAATTGTTATTAATTTCTCCTAACTGCCAAAATTGGAAAAAAGTGCGAAGTGGAAGATGCGAACTGCCCAATTCTGAGATGATTAGCGCTCCTGAAGGGAGACCTTCATTCAGCAATGATCGTTGATAGGTTGACACTACTGCCAAAATAATGCTCGTTCTTGACACTGTGTGAAGTTATTACTGAAATTTCCGATATTGATTATAAACTTTGTAGGTAGTAGAGCCACGCTGATTTCAGCACGAATGGGCAGGCTCGACCCGGCCAGTACTACCCTCACACAGAAGACCATCCTAATAATGACAGCATTCTTGCTGTCGTATTTCGCTGGTGAGTGTGAGACCGGAGGCCCAATCATTCTGCATCATTCTCCCGCCCTTCGAAGGCCGGGAGAATGATGCAGAATAATCTAACCAGGCTGCCATGGTAGGGGTCACCAAGCTACATTGCCTACCCTCACAATAAGCATGGTGACCCCTACTCCTGGATTCTACTCATGCTTTCCATCAGGCAGAGTAGAGTCACTTTGGCAGGCTTAAATATAAAAAAAAAAAAAAAAAAAAACGTAAGTAGGTATTTTTACGAAGATTTCGTTCTATTTTCTGATGTAGCGTTCTTCTGTTTGTAGCTTATGCGACTGCTGTGTTTGAGGTCCCGGTTCGATTCCGGAGTCGTATCAAATGATGACTTGCAAATATTATTTTTGGAGTGTGGGTGTTTTCTATAACTAATATGTATTTTTACAGAAATAAGAAGGTATAGGTATTATTACCAGTTGTCTAATAACCATAGCACAAGCTCTGCATGGTTTGGGACTATTTTGAGTTTCTATGTCGATGTCTAGAATGTCCTTAATATTGCAACACTGTCCGAATACCATACAAATAAAATTTAGGTAACAAGCAAATTAACACATAATATAAAAGAGATTTATTTGTAACTTGCACTTTAAAAGACAAAACTGTCAACGAATTTAGATTCCTCGAGGTGTGAAATTTGACATTTGGACTAAATGGGCTTTAGTTACGCCATATGTCATAATATTGTTTAATGTAGTAACCGAATTTGCCATTTATATTTTATTTTATGTTAGGTATTGTTAAGGTCATCGAACAGAAAGTAGGTCTCACATAAACATATGCCATAAACAGTTGACTGGTTTTTGGGCAATGATGCCACGGTTGTAAAGTAAATTTAACAAGAAGTGTATTTGAACAATCTCTGTAAAATGAAAATTGATTATTGTCTTTAGTTATTTTAAGACATTATATTGGTAATCTTAAAACTCCAGTTTTGCTTTTTTATATTTACAAAAGTGAGTTCACCGTGCCTGATGAAAAGCACGAGCAGAATCCAAGAGCGGTGGAAACCACACACCATTGCTGCGAATGCAGACAATAAATTATGGCGGTCCACACTATGGCGGCTTAGTGAGATGATCATAATGGGAAGAAGGAAGAGCCGAACTGTTTCGTTCTAGTGCGTATTTCCTCTACCCTGAAGCGGTGACTTCCAAGTCCAGCACGCTACGACATGAACATCACTGGGAAAAACTGTGTAACATTAAAATGTTGCTAAAATCGAGGTACTATTGAATAAATCTGTTGACTTGACATAAAAATAAAATTTTACATAACGTGAACATGCCAAGTTCAATAATTACTTGCATATTATGTAATCAAAAGCATTTAACATATGAGTTTTCGGCAGATACATCAGTGTTCAACGTTAGAAGTTGTTCAAAGATACAATCGTCATTTATGAAATAAACGCTTGCATTATAAATCCTATGTCACGGATGACTTTACAAACATAGAAATAACGGACATAAGGAGCACCCAGACTCAGAACAGCAATTTGTGGATCAGATACAAAGTGATGTCCCATGTGGGGACAGGCTAAGGGCAGTAAACCTTACCTTAAACCATTACCTACGCCATTTGTGAAGTCAAATTAAATCACAATATTGAAAGTTCAAATTGGTTCAATGTTTGCTATCAGTTGTTTCCGCTTATTTAATTTTTTGGGGCCCCATAAGACATACGTTTGTAACACAAAATTTCAAGAAATACTCTTATTCTTAGTCGCAAGCAATGCTAACAGTTACTAAGAAAAATGCACGAAAACTCAAAACCTGGCATTTTCCCAAACATAAGATTAATCTAAATCGATTTTTAACCCCCGAAAACTTCCAGATACCAAATTTATAAGAAGTTTTTATAGCCGTTTCCGGAATCACAAATATATATTTAGTATTATATTTATTTATATATTTGTGATCTCGGAAACGAAATTGATATACCTATTTATAATAAGCAAGAATTGCTCGTTTAAAGACATTAAAAATATTACACAAATACATGTATGAGTTTCTTGAAGCTCCCCAAGGTCCGCCTGTACTGTATCGCTCCAGCGATATCTGACAACTGGCGACAAGCAGCCCAGGATCGAGTGGAGTGGCGTTCTCTTGTGTCGGAGGCCAAGACTCACTTTGGGTCGCTGAGCCAACGGAGTAAGTATGTATGAGTTTCTAAACTGTGTTCTTTGACGGTTACCTGTCAAATCGTATTTAATTTGAAAGAAAGATGAAAACAAATTATTTATTAAATTTTTGATAGGAGATAGTTTTTTGTTTTTTCGGAAGACGGTCCCCATTTCATCTCATCATCATCATCATTTTTTTATCATTACATTCATTACGACGACGTATTGGAGTAGAGACTTTACAATTGAAGACGTAAAAATTAAGTAACGCTGGTTGCCATTTCATCAAAAGAATATGAAGAATTTTTTTATAATAGGCTTTATTAATTGCAATTCAAGATATCAAAATTAATTCGAAACCCATAAACGATAGTATTTAAAACCGCGACTTTACACAAGATAATAATTAATTATAGTTATGGCCGGAAGTCATTTCGATTTATCAAATTAAAGTAGGAAGTCGTGTAGTAAGCTTATATCGAATATTGGCCTTGAAGAAATAAATTGGAATAAATAAATATTTCAGTATTTTTGGAGTTTTTATTTTATTAGATATTCTTTCAGAGCGAGCATTTTATCCAATACCACTCTTTTGATAAAAAGTTAGCTTGTTTAATTTTGCGTAAGGTGTTTAAAGCCTATACCAAACATCGTCTGGCCAGCATTGTATTTTAAGCCAAAATCTCTTTTAAGGAAAGGCCTATGTCCAGCAATGAACTGTTGAAGGCTGTTGATGATGATGGCGTTAACTCACTTCACATTAGTCAAATGTTAACTACACTGATGCCTCAAGCAGTATACCTTAAAATTGTTGTTGTAATGACTATTAAATAAATATTTAACAACTTCAATAATTACATTTTATTAATGTAATGACTTTACGAATTAATTTAAATTTAGTTCCTTGAACTTAGATATTTAACATGATTAGATACCTTCCTGATTTGATAGAAATGAATAGGAAGAATAGAATAACAAATACCAGAAATATGAACGGTTTTTTTTAAAGAATTCTATTTAATAATAATATATTTATTGTACACCAGAATAGTAACATACAACGGTAGCTTAAACGAGGAGGTACAAGTTCACCATACTGTATTGAGTGTACCTACTCATTATGCGGATGGTGAACACTACTCTAGGATTTTACCCATGTTTTCCATCAGGCAAAGTAGTCATTATGGCAGGTACATTTAAAAAAAATCATGCAGTTCTGATGATGTTGAACGAGAGAATGACAAGCAATTACATCTTGAGACTAATATGACGGTTAAATTTCTTGGGAAATCTGCATTTTGGCTAAAAGTACACATCATCATCATCATCAGCCTATATCAGTACACTGCTGGACATAGGCCTCTCCCATTGCACACCACTTTGATCGATTTTGGGCTTCTCGCATCCAGCTCCTGCCAGCCATCTTGCGCAAATCATCACTCCACCTGGCCTGTGGGCGTCCTACACTACGTTTGCCGAAAAGTGAAGATGCAGATGAAAGTACACATAATGATATAAAATATTTCAGTTGCGATAAAATTATTTAAAAGCTTACGAAATATTAATACGATTCGAACAGGTTATACCACTCGTGGACACGGGTGGCCTGTGATTAGGGTTTATTCCCGGGAATTCTCGAGCCGAGAATTCCCGGGAAATCGTTGGGCTTTGTTCCCGGGAAATCAAGCTCGAGAAAAGTCGAGAACTCGAGAAATCGTGTACCTATATAGAAATTAAATCGCCGTTTGTTATATTGCTTGGAGGCGCGGGCCAAAGCGCAGCGGCACCCTTGATCTCGCTGCAAGCGCTCTGCGGCGTCGTTTTTACACGATAGTTTACGTAGTGAGTGTTTCACAGATTACGTGATAAATTAAAATCAAACAGGTAAGTCTTTTCACTTTTATTGACACATCATGTCTTTATTATTCATATTATTTTTATCAATAATATGATTTAATATGATCTTAAATTTTACTAGGCACGAGTAGGTACCTATATGTTCTTTTCTATTATTTTTAGTCAAACTTTAATACATAAAATATCTAACGATATATTAATTATAGGTACTACTTAGTCTTATTACATTTCCAATTTTTGTAAAACAACAACACACAAGCTTAGTTTTTAATTATTCTGATATGTTTTTCTCATGTAAGTAATTTGAAATTCATTTATGTGTCATTTTAAATTTGTGAGACGAATATTGCTAGTTGTGTTGTATGTATGTGTGTATCACATATTATTCCAAGGGCTTATTATCATTTTGATTTGCGTTTGTGGTAGATTTTACCGAAACGTCACTATAACAGTAAAGATGGAAGCATAAAAGTATGGAAATATTTAAAAAAAAGCGGCCAAGTGCGAGCTGGACTCGCCCATGAAGGGTTCCGTATCAGCAAGTATGATCATATAAAAGTTATTGTAGTTCGTTGTAACTTTCATCGATATTTTTATACTAGTGTATTGAGTGGAAGAAAGGTTAATTGCGTGTTACGATTTATGATGTATCAAAAAAAAACTACTCACTAGATCTCGTTCAAACCAATTTTCGTTGATAGTTTTCATGGTAATGTACAACATATATTTTTTTTAGTTTTATCACTCTCTTATTTTAGAAGTTAGAGGGGGGGGGGACACATTTTTCCACTTTGGAAGTGTCTCTCGCGCAAACTATTCAGTTTAGAAAAAAATGATATTAGAAACCTCAACATCATTTTTGAAGACCTATCCATAGATACTCCACACGTATGGGTTTGATGAAAAAAAAATTTTTGAGTTTCAGTTCCAAGTATGGGGACCCCCAAAATGTATTGTTTTTTTTCTATTTTTATGTAGAAATCTTAATGCGGTTCACAGAATACATCGACTGATCAAATTTTAACAGTATAGCTCTTATAGTTTCGGAAATAATTGGCTGTGACATACGGACGGACAGACAGACAGACAGACAGACAGACTTGACGAATCTATAAGGGTTCCGTTTTTTGCCATTTGGCTACGGAACCCTAAAAAGGAATCTGCAAATCCGCAATGCCTAAAGTGCCCAAAAACCATTGCTTGCAAAGATTCAAATACTAGTGGGTTGGTGAGACATTTAACACATGGGCATAAAATCAATATTACTAAATGCGGGACCCAAGAAGAATCCGAATCTAAAGCATCTACAAGTTCAGGTGTGAGTGCACCGAAAAATAAACAGGCCTGGGTATGAAAGTATGCAGCAACAGATACTAAACTTTAGAACTCCACCGATACAATGATTGGGTGAAATATTGACGAGCTTGACTGCAAAAGACGGTTTCACTATAAATGGAATCACAAAAAGTGAATTCATTCGTGATTCACTTTCTGTTGGTATGGTGCTGTGATTGTAATTTAATTATAAGTTAAGATATAAACGTTTTATTTCATGTCTATTCTTTGTTTACTTTAATAGAAGCTACTTTTGTTTATAAGTTCTAAATAACCTGCCAAAAATGTTGTTGTCATTATAATTATGAGTCCGAATAATAATATTTCTGTTTTTTTTTTTAATTTAATTAGATTATTTGTAACATATGTTTTTGAATATAATCAATAAAAGTTTTGTAATTAATTTGATACTTTTATTTGTGAGGAAAACCACTGATTTTTTTAATTAATGCAACATAATAATATGAGAAAACGTACATAAATGTAAATTTCTCGACAACCCGAGAAGACCCGAGAAATTAGCTTCGAGAATTCTCGAGACCGGAGAAATTGAAAAGCTCGAGAAATCATGAACCCTACCTGTGATATACGTGAATAACTCGCGATATACAACAAAATCTTTAAGTAATGTAAATTGAAATTCTTTAAACTCTCCGTTATGAGTGGGTATTTTTGTCATAGATGCTATGCGATTTTATGTCGTAAATGTACATTTTTTTGCGACCACTTGTTACAATTCTGTAAATAAATATAAGAGTAAAAACTAAAATAAAAATAAGTGTATAAAGAATGACTTTTCAATTACTTGAAAAGTATTTTTGACACTACTACTCTAAAGGCAGTTCATAGCGTCATAGTTTATAGCGTCACACGTATAAGTTAACTAAATAGGCGAAAATATGCTTTTCTAAGGCATAAGTATCCAAATTTGAGTATTTTAAACCATAGATGCACTTTCTAGATCACTATTTTAACTTTATTTGAGAGAGATTAAAGCCGGCTTTTGTCTATGGGATATAAATAATACATATTTCATCTTGGGATATAATATTTTATCGCTCGTCATACATTTTGCACGAGACCGTTCACACTTTGTTCTAATATATATTAAATCCCAAACTATAAACATTTGTTTGACCAAATAAGCGATATTTTGAAGGAGTATATTTTACCTCACGTCATCATGCTTCGCCATCAGTTTGGTGACTCAATGGTGACGTTCGTGTCTGTGTTCGGGTCTGAAGCTGAACTGTTCCAAAATATATATATTACAGTGTGAACAGCAATCGCGGGATGTAATATATAGCTCAAAATGTGATATATTTCACATCCCATAGTCAAAAGCCGGCTTAATTAATTACATTTTGAATTTTTATTGTAAACTATATGGAATGATGCTAGTTATTTAGTGACTACGATACACTTGGGTTTCATTATCTGTAGCTTCGGTAGTTAATGAATGCACTTTAACATTGATTACTAGAAACCAGAATATACGCCTAAAACTAACACTGCAATTTTGTAGTACGGCTTTGTTGGTAGCGATGCTAACAAAGTTTGGCTGCGTTTAGCAATAGTATCGCATTGCTACACGAACACACTCTGTTAATGACCCGCATTTAAGATATGGTAGGATAATGGCAAAGCTTGTTACGCCACTGTCGCGCTAGAAGAAAATAACCTCTCACTTCCAATAGGGTTTTCTGGCCTCGACTGAGAACGTGTGACGTCACGTAATGTATGTTTACTTGCGATCATGTACGATAATTAGTTTTTGAGAGGTGAATAAACAAACTAGACCTTATGACCTCTACAGGTTGTCATAGTTCTGACATATATTCAGACCCAATTTTTATAAATCTGAAATTGATTTCTGTTTTTTAAGACTGTTTAAGACATAAAATGAGTTGCCGTTTTAGTCTCTAACTCAAAATTAGGACGATACATGGTTCCTATGGTTCCCGAGGTTCTGGTTTTTTAGTTTCTAAACACACTATGAAATGTGAGGTAAGAATAATTTAACGCTGGTTTTGCTGTAAGACCATTGTATAACTTCAGTTAAGCCTGCCATAGCGCAGGGTTATGTGCTGAAGTATGGTGCAGCGACGAAAATTTATACTTTTACCTTCACACATTATTAACTTTCAAGAATTCGTATTAGTATAAACAATTTTCAGTTATTGAAGGTTTAGTAACAGGTCACTGATATTTGTTATGTATTCGTCTATAATTGTTTGTAAACAAATGTTGAGAATAAAACCTTCATGGCCATAGAGACTTTATTGTTGTACTACTTTGAGTGTGACTATAATACTGTCCTAGTCGGCTAGCTGTCAATGCTATCTGATATTTAACCTACTGTATTTTATGTCAAATGAAAATGTTGATAATCCTTTGTCATTAGGTGTTTGTTGTTCAAAACCGTAGGCGTGAATTTATGCACTAGTATGTGGCAGTTTACGGTATTTAGTTTTTAATTTAACCTATTTTATTGAGACTAAAACCGTTGAAATCGAGAGATCGTAAACGATTTTTATTTTCAAAATCGGTTTAATATATAATATGGTACAACAATTTCATAACTACAAAAACCATATTTTATTGGTAGCCTAAGAACTAGTTTAGACATGATATGAAACTAGTAAAATACAGTTTTTTTTTTATTATTTCCTATGCATATTACCGTAGTGAAATGTTTTTAATGTTCCCAATTTTATGATATAAAAAAAAAAAATACTAAGCCATAGTGATTTCCCCGTTTTCAATTAATTGATGTAATCATTCAATTTACTGCCAATATGGCCGCCGTAAACTTGAAAGTCTGCAACTACTATGTCACGTCTTAGATAGAAATCTAGGCAAGAAATGCCCGCTATACACGTTACGACAAATCCCTCAAACTTCAGACCGCACAAATAAATCGAACGCTCCTAGATCCTACCTACATACCGACAACGATATTTGAAATGATTTCCTATACACATCATCAAACTACACGTACGTCCCCGCCGTGGCTGAGTGTGGGCTGGACTGGCAAAACAATGTTGCTGCGTAATCTTGACCTCCAACTGAACTTCACGACTATTGTCCTATGATAACGACCGGATCCAACTACTTAACGTAACTTCATCATCATATCACTAACGGTCACCCATCCAGATACTGCCCGAGCCATCGTCACTTACCTTCGACGATTGTTTTTAATCACCTAGGGCTATAAGCGCCTCCCATACACACGATCAATATATGTGCACAGATCGGTCTGCACAAATAAGTTGGAACGACTAATCGTAATGTGTGTAGCGGGTTTAAGTTTCATCTTCAATCGTCTGTAATTGCATAAAAACAGCACAAGCTTTGCTGCTTTGACAAGAAAATACAACAGAGTCTGTTGTAGACAGATTAATGACTAAACGTTATTGTTCTATTTTTAAACCGTTTGTTAGTATTACGTAATCATTACAAAAACAAAAGACGACTCGGTTTTTGTACACGTTCTTTAAACGAATTAAAAAAAAATCGTGAGACTTAAAGTCGTACAATTAACTTATTTATCCAATACAACATAAGTAGTACACTAGACACAAGAGTGCTCTTAAATGCACAAGCTTGTCAATTATTTTCATTATATTAGGAACTTGCGCGGATTTTGCCTATGTGTAATGCTGATGTACAACTTTGATTGGCTTTTTCACCCCTTAGGGGTGGAATTTTCCAAAATCCTCTCTTAGTGCTCGCCTACGCTCCTCAAGGAACACACATACAAAATTTCAGATTCCAGCACCCAGTTGTTTCGGCAGTGCGTTGTCTGTCAGTCAGTAACGGAACTGGTATTATACCACATTTTATACAACATTTTATATAGAGGAAGTAAGTAGCTGTGTGTTAGCGGAGTATTCCACTCTGTTTACACTCAGTTATATTAGGTCTTTATTTTATTCCAATGTAAATTGTCCACATTATTGTATGTTTACAATAATAATAACCAAAACATCGAGATAACCTCTTGTCGTTTACTTACAAAGACATCGCGTAATTATTTCCTAGAACGTGTTTCAGAATTTCATAACACATTTTTACGAGTTGTAATTGTAGTACTACAATGATTACTATGGTAGTGTCCTCAAATATACTGAAAACTAGTTCAACCTTCGAATTCAGTTTGCCCTCGGGATTAACGTATGGCCTTAACCCTCTCCTGCGAGGGGACCCGAGTTCAGCAGTGGGAAGTTATGGAATGTTGATGTATAGATAGATGTTCATATCACACGGGGCCGTCGGGACATGCATACCAACACCGCCAAACTTCCATACTCGAGGATGTTCTTAAAAATATCTTGTAAGAAAAATCTAATAACACCTCAGCCCGACCCATGATTCGAACCCGAGATCTCTTGGTCGCATAGTCGCAAACGCTAAAAGCTAGGCCAATGAGGCAGTTGGTAGACACCGAATATGTATCTGAAATAACAACTACTAGAATTTACGTCGAATACTATTTCAGTTTACTTCATTACTTTGTAAGAACAGTCAAATTACGAGTTTAAATATATATTTTATTTTTGTAATTGTGTCTAAATAGGTATTTTACCTATTTACAGAACATAGTAAATTGACACGTGTAAGTAGATGTTAAATACTATTGTTACTTTTAGAATGAACAGTTATTATCTTCAAAGTTATTCTGAAAGATGACGAATAGAAATCGTTACAAAGTATTCTGAACAGATATGTATATGTTGACCTTTTTGATATCTAAGACATGAACTATTAATCTAGGTAATTAAAATGGCGTATTAAGATGCGTAGCCTCTAGAAATCTAATTAAAACTTTGTTAGAAACAGAACAGGATCATTGAAAGGTAATTAGTTAATAGATAAAGTAGAAACCAGTAGAAACCTTCATTTTTCATTGACTAATATTTTATTTTGATAACGTGAATGAGTGACTTTAGTAATGTCATTAGTATATGGTGTCGTAAATAGCAAGATTTGTCACCCCAAAGTTGGAAATTATCTATCAAAAGCATATAATAAAATATAAATATTTGCATATCTTCAAATCCTACTAATCTCATTAAGCAAATGATTTACGGTTACCATTTAAGGAGGCTTGCGTAAAACTTCGTATTTACACCTACGTTAACATGTCATATTATTAAGTGTTGTGTTGATGTATCGTTAGAATAACAGGCTTATTAATAAAATAGTGTACAAAATATACCGTGATGTAGTTTGCACAACAATATATTTAGACAGAAATTAAAATTTTTGAAATCTATGATTAGTGTTAAATTTAGACAATCCACCTGATCTGCTATTGATTCAAAGACCTTCGTCTACTTTTAAATGATTTTCGAAAAGTAGTAGGCCGGATTTCGGCAGAATCAATTTTTGTATCAGCAGTTTTTAGATCGTTAAAATTGATTTTATTTAACTTTTTTCAATGGGCGTCGCCCGCGTGTATGAGTATAGCGATTACCGCAATAAAGAGTAGTCCATATCCTTTCTCAATAATCAAAGTAATTGCTTGCCATATTTCATTGAAATCGGTACAGCGATTATAGAAAAAAACTTACGTTATCTTTTATTTAGTAAAAATAATACTGAATAGTACTGCCTCGTTGGTCTAGTGGTTAGCGTATGCGACTGCTAATCAAGAGGTCTCGGGTTCAAATCCTGAGTCGGACCAAAAAGTGTTTTTGGGTTTTTCTTAGGAAATTCCTAAAAGCAGCCCGGAGTTTGGAAGTTTGGCGGTGATTCACGTAAAGCCGTCGGTCCCAGTTGTCATGAACATCTATGGCAATCGTTATTGGGAAGTCAGAGCCCTCAAATATACTGACAACTAGTTCAATCTTCGAATTTCAGTTCACCCTTAGGGTTGCGGAGGTCCGATGCCAGTCGCTCCGTGGAAAAACTGAAATTCAGGTAAAACCGGTTGAACTAGTAGCCGACCCCAAATGAACTTGGAAATAAGGCTAGGAAGAAGTACTGAAGAGTACTGAGATTGATGAACAAACAACTTATGCTTGTACAGCCCTAAACTTATTAGAATTAGCGATGAGCCGAACAGTATCTGCTTAGCCTCTAAGACAATATTTTATTTAACTCACTTATGAATTTTAACACTATGATATATGAATTAGTTTTAGAGTTTTAGAAAATTCTAACTGCGACTGCCTTGTTGGTCTAGTGGTAAGCGTACGCGGCTGCTGATCCAGAGGTCTCAGGTTCGATTCTCGGGTCAAACTATATGCCTAGTTTGGGACTAGATAATGTGTGTAATTCTTTCGAAATATTTATTTATTTACTAATTTTAATTTTTACATTAAATCATACGTACGCACATTTTATAATGCTTTGAATCTGTTGTAGCAGGTTCTGTATGAACAGGAGCGAAAGTTTTAAGAAGCGGATCTTTTAATAACTTCGCAACATATCTAACTTGTCATGAAGGTGTCAAAAGGTCTGTTCAGAGCTCACATATTATGAACTAACAGATACTCGCGTCTTCGCCCAATAACTAGCTAAAGAATAAAAAATCCAAGTAGAAATTTTGCTTGCTTTTTCATCCCAGGGAGTAAATTTTAAAAAATCCTCTCTTGGTGCTCGCTTACACTCCTCAAGGAATATACATGATAAATTACAGGTTCCTGCGTTCATTTGTTTCAGCTGTGCGTTGTCTGTCAGTGAGTCTGTAACAGGACTATATTATATATATTGATATTTAGTATTCAACGTCATCTAATGTGAGAAGAATGTTCTTTGAGATACCATACACGGTAGGATTGTTTAATGAGGTGTGAATTGAAGTGAAATTACTTCCAGTTTAACACGACACGTCTTCCCATATCTGTTGAATTAGTTTCTATAGTTTTACTTAACGAAATGCTCATTAATAGAAGGACTAAAAACTATAGCAAGAGAAACTAAATTGAAAAGGAAAGACCAATTGTTTCGATCGTCAACATTTCGAAAATTTTGTTTCTAAATGTCTTTCATGAAAATTAAAATGTGTGTATTAAATGTGTAAACATTTATAATTAGGTGATTTTTAGGTATTCGCAACTTTGACACATACATACTTAAATACATACTTTTGTCATACAACAGGATTTACTTGCGATGAAATTATTTGAAACGTAACAGTATTCTCCATATCTCTTCTATTTATTGAATAGAAACTCTTTATTTGTACACCTTAATACAGAGTTACATTACAGTACATTAAACGACATATATAAATGTAGTGTACAAAGGGCGGCCTTATTGCCAAAGGTAATCTCTTCCAGGCAACCATAATATTTATAATTAAGTACGCGTCATCATTTAGTTCTCCTTTGAATGTTTACTCTTATGAAACGCTTAAGTATGCTTTTAAATCTAAATCGAGTAATTTTCTTTGTGTCAGTAGTATTAGTATGAAAAACACCTTCATTTTACAAATAAAATCAATATTTTGGACATTTTACAAACAACGTCATCTAGTCCCAAACTAAGCAGAGCTTGTATTTATGGGTTACTAGACAACTGATATAAATACATAAACATACTTGTTTGTAAATACATAGGTACATATCATACACAGAAAACACCCAGACTCTGAGACGAATATTTGGGAATCACATAAACATTATGACCGACCCAGGAATAGAACCCGAGACCTCTTGATCAGCAGCCGCATACGCTAACCACTAGACCAACAAAAGCAGGTAGTAAATAATTATGTTAATTAGTACCTTTAAGAAAACAACACAATTCAAGATTCGCATCACTATATTGATGGAAACTGGAGATAATAAGCACGTTCGCAGTTCTCATTTTCATTCATATTGCGTCATTTAGATACGATACTCCTTTCATGTACCTGATCTATCTGTTACTAGTACCAGTTATACGTAACTTTTATACAAGTATTATTAGGAAACTAGTTCTTTATTGTAGTATATTTATCATACTGGCTTTTGACAGCAGCGCCACCCTCGTGTATGTCGGATAAGAAAGGTCTTTCCTCAAGAATCAAAATATCTCCATAAAAAATTTGAAACAAAAACTTACATGTGGATAATTACATGTGGTTCTCTTGCATATTTTCGTCTATAGACGGGAACGGTCTACCTTCATCGGACATACAAAAACAAATGATGTTTATTATGAAACAAAAGTTTATAAAAGTATAACCCGACTACTTAAATACTATTTATAACATTTGTATGACCTATGTTACCCGGACTAATAATGATTCTATTGGCACCTCATTAGTAACAAACATACATACTTGGAAAGACAAACATACGACATGGAGAAGAGCTCATATCCAAGTGGTCAGTACCTAGATGGGTGACCGTTGGTGTCATGATATGTTATGAGAGTTTCCGTGATTCACGTTATGACGTAGTCACGTTAAGCTGTCGGTCCCGGTTGTTATATTAAAATAAAAGTGAAGCTTAGTTGGACGCTTTTCGGTTAAAAAAGATTGAATGGCAATATAACATAGCCACAACGTGTCTTGCCAGTCCCCAACCCATACTCAGCTAGCGTGGGGACGTATGGCTTTAACCCTCTATTGAGATGAGACTTGAGCCCACTTGATACACACACGGACAGTCAAAGCTATTACTTTTCCTTTTAACGTCGAATTCGGATAAACAAATCAAAGTACTGTAAAATACAGTAAATTCATACTCTACGATTAAGCTATTTAGAATAAAATATGAGAAGGCGGACATAACTACTTACTGTAAGGTTGCCGGCTGTGTGTTAAACTTGCTTAGCGAGATGTTTTTGCGCAACGGGACGATAGCGGGTTTACACATCGTAATAATGAACGGTGTGATGGTCCAATGTGTTGAGTTCGTGTTTTAATTTAATATAACTGAGAAAGCTTACACAGCCTATCAATAAATCAAAGAATGTCGGTTACAAATAATGGTTATAAATCGGCTGCCTCGATAACGCAGAAGCAACGTATGCGACTCCTGTGCTTGAGGTTTTGGGTTTGAATAACGAGATCACACAATCATTTAACACGACTAAATACTGCCTCTCAAAATAAAGGCTATTACTAGTTTGGGAATAAACCGTATACCAGTAACTGCTATACCTACATACACAAACTGCCAAGTATGTGTATGTAGGTACTACTGCATTGTACATATGATCTCAAATGTTGAGACTATGTGTGAAATAAATATATTATTATTATTCTTTAGTCTGACCAAATGTTTGTGTGATCTGTAAATATTTGTTATTTGTATGATACGCATATATTCACAAAACATCAGTTGTTTAGCATCCATAGTACAAGTTTGGGACTAGATGACGTGAATTTACTGTAAGAAAAAAACAATAATAATTTTGACCCCTGAATCGAACCCGTGACCTCTTAACTGGCAGTCGCATACGCTACCCGCCAGAGAAGTTCTTTTCGTGTCTGTAAAAGAAATAGTACAACGAAGAAAAGTAATTGAGGGAAAAAATTAAACAATCAAAATTTTTGTCTATTACGAGTCGTGGTGACATAGGCACTTTAAAGCAAATGATACAATAAAGTGTGGTAAGTGGTCTCACGAATAAAAACGCTATGTTATGTACTACAGTAACCTACGTTCAAATACGCTTTTGATAGTACTTCCTTGTTTATAAACTACCCGTGAGAATACGACGGCAAACCTCCGATTAACATCTATAGCAACGAGAATATACATCGATAAATTAGTACCTATAAATTTACTTAAAATAATTTGATATCAAATAGTTTTCATATTAAGTTTCATTCGTTTAATAAAAGGTAGGCATTAATATAAATTTCAATTTAGTTTTGTAGGCACTGCAACCGTTTTAATACACAAGAAATATAGGTTTACAAAACTGATGTAAATAGTCTATTTTGTTGTTTTTTACAGTTTTGATAAGTTGCATAACTGTTTTAATACTTATATATTAAAACGGTACAGAAAAATAACAATAAATTGAAAATCTATGCAAATAAATGATCACTTTAGCATCGCACATGCAAAATTTGGTCATTAATTACTGCCAAACGGCCAATGATTATTGATTATATAGATATAGAATCTGAATTACCTTTTTGCATGTTTTGCGATTTTCATTTAATACTAACTTTCATTTATTTCGTTTAATTATAATTAAATGGTAATAATTAATGTAAGGTAACTCGCTCTACATTCCTCTACTTCAATGGACTATATCACAAAAACGGATTAAAAAAATCCGACTAGTGGATCATGAGGGCATTACAAGTTAACGAAATTGTTCAAAATTTAAATACTATACCCAGAAAAAATCTTATATCGTTGGTAGCATTTTACTTGCGTCATTTAGCGTACGATGTGTTTAGTTCAAAACTTTATTGAGGTTTCTTTCAAACAAGCGCATTTTTTAAATATTTGAATATAAAGTGCGCATAAATGTATTTCCGCTCACATGACCTCAATCTTGTTTCAGTCGTGATTATAATTTTCAGTTGAAATATAATCCATAAACCACTTGCAATAAGAGTTAATGACTTTCTGTTGACTCTCTAAACGTTAACTGTCATTTTACTGACTCGTCTTGGTCTGATAACTGTTTTCACCAACGTCCCCTAAATATAAGGGGCTACTTAGAGAGAGTTAGGTAACCCTTAGTCATATTTTAGTGTTCATCAACCTTTAGGGAACACCTTAGATGTCTTTCAAAATTTAGGGGCTTCTAGTAATTAGTGACGATTTAAGTAAGTGAAAACGGGTATAAGTTTCGCATTAAAATTTGTCCAATAAGTTGGATGATAAGAATGAACTTGTCTACAAAATTATAACATCGGAAACAATGTTAACAAAATGTAAACAAAATTTTGTATTGTTTCGTGTGCGGTAATAGGCAACTGTAATCATTCAATGCGTGAATGGTTTTACTCGATTCTTATCGACTGTATCCCCTCCATCTATAAGAAGGTCCATTCTATTTACGACTATATTTGTAACAAGATAATGTTTTCATAAATTTTCTAAATTACAATTAAAGAATCAGCTGTAGAACTCTAAGACGAACGAAAGAAAAGACGAAGTATTACTTTCGGTGTATTGTAATCAGATTTTTGACAGCAGTGATACATCAGCTGACGTAGTAGTGACGTCAGACGTAGTGACTTAGAGGTTACGTCAGTTCGCAGTCTACAATAGCTGTGAAAGTGTTGTAGAAAGCGCAAGTCCACTATCTCACGTATACATTATATCAGACGGGGATTTACATAACTATTATAGTTTTGTGGGTAACTGGAACGGTAACTTAGCCGCGTTGAGTTTGTTGTGCCATTATTGATGTATCATCGTCTTTATAAACGATTGAAATATATAAGAGTACTTAACTTTTGGATTTTTATATATGTAGTTGTATGTTTGGCAGAGATATATAAGACGTTGCCTTTTTATTTGATTCTTTTGTTATGTAAGATTTTGTTGAATATCATTACATGAATTTGTAAACTAACACTTAAAATATTATATGAGTACACACCTATACACGATTGCAAAATTGAATTTTAAGTATCTAGTTGTACTAAAATTTGGAGAGGATCCTAAAGTAAACTCCAATTATTTTAACGAGTGGAACCTGCCCGGGTTTGTGTCGGTGTATCGTGATCAACCCGACGAAAAAGACATTCTGCGCCACTCTTTGCAAACAAGAGTAATCCGAAAACATCTGTTATTAAAACCTCCGGAATGAAGAACATTAGTTGCTAAAACTTACAACGCCATAACTTTGAAATTTTTTTTTTTTTTAATCATAGTTGCCAAAGTAACTCTATTTCACCTGTCTGACACTTCTGTGTGAGGGTAGTACTGCCTTGGTCGAGCCTTCCCTTTCGTGCTGGCTCTACTACCTATTTTTGTACTAATTAATTGTATATTGTCTTAAAATGCGCACATGGAATGAAGGAATTTTAGCAAGTTCACTTTATATTTCACGTCATGAAGAATTCAGTTCATCAACAGACTTCAACAGTCCACTGCTGGACATAGGCCTCTCCTTGAAAAGGAGGTATTGGCCTACCATACCACGCTGGCCAGACGGGTTGGTATAGGGTTGGTTTCAAGTTGCGACTGCAGCGAGGATTCGGCTCATCACATGCTGGCGGTCTGACCCGCATGTGAGACGCAGCGCCGGGTCCTCACTGCAGTCATCGGAGAGGATCTCTCGCTACCGGCCGTCGTTCGTTCCATGGCCGACAGCAAGAGCTCATTTACCGCGGTCGCAAACTTTTGCGAGGACGTAATCACGCAGAAGGAGGCGGCGGAGAAGGCCCGGGAGGACGACATCCAATCGGACCTGATTCGCCGCCGGCGACTCGGGCGGCGGAGGCGCGAACATCTGCGCCTCATGCCGCCTTGAGTGTGGCCGCGGGTGGACGGGTTTTCCCTAGTGATGTACAAGCCTCGAGGCGTCGAGTTTTATTTCTGAAGCCTCGAGGCTAAATGGCAAGACTCAGTGAGCTTGGTAAGCTCGGAGAGCCGAGCCTAGCCGAGCCACGAGTTTTTTGAGCCATGCCTTGAGGCTTCAAAAGAGCTCGAGCCTTCATAAGAGCTCGAGCCTTCAAAAGAGCTCGAGCCTTCAAAAGAGCTCGAGCCTTCAAAAGACCTCGAGCCTAAAAATAGCTCGAGCCTTCATAAGATTTTGAGTAATATATTGATAGTAGGTATTCAAAACTATTGAGTTTTGAATACAGTTTTGAATAAGATCTTATTATTAGTTATTGGAAAAAAACACACTATAGTTGCGCTTATGTTTAAGTTTGATGGCAAATTAGATAGTATATTGAATTGAATGAGGTGCTACGCACTGTGGGTTAGAAAGTATAGTTGTATTATGCAAGTTATTTGAAGCGTTATCTTTCATTTGTTTGTAAGTATTAAAATTAATACACAGTTATACAATAAACATAGCTTTATTTACAAACACTAAATAATTATTATATTTTATTATTTATTATTTTTTAATATCATTATCATCAAAAAAAGAAAGCCATGATGCGAGACACATGGAAGCTTGAATAGACTTATTGCCGAGGCGATTTCTTTTCTTCCTTATTAAATCTCCGGATTTCGAAAAAGACTCTTCGCTTGGCACGCTTGTGGCCGGTATACTTAAAATATGGAAAGCTAATTTTTGGAGTTGAGGGAAACGTGATCCCTGGTTGACCCACCAATCACAAACATCAGTGGCTTCTGGTTCTACAGGCATTACTAAATATTCTTCAAGCTCATTTCTTGCCGTTGGTCGTGTTATATAAATTGAATTAAATATGTTATTCGAAGTACTTTGAGCTTCTAATGGTTGATTATAATATATAGAATTTTGTTGTTCGTATTTTGACTGGAAAAATAGTTTTAACGATTCCAGTGGCTGTTGTTGGCCTAGGTTTGAAAAATATGTATTTTTTAAACGGGGGTCTAAAATAACTGCATATATTGCATAATCTGTTCGTAGTAATTATTCTTATATATATTATATACAATAAAGAGAATAATGCTTTGAGATCGATCGAGCGTTCAAAAGGGTTCATGTCTTCAAAAAGAGCTCGAGTCTTCAAAAGAACTCGAACCTTCAAAAGAGCTCGAACCTTCTCAAAAGGGCTCGAGCCTTCTCAAAAGGGCTCGAGCCTTCAAAAGAACTCGAGCTCTGAAAAAGACTCCTGAGTCATCGGACGCCATAGAAACGAGGCGAGCCTTGTAAACGACACCGAGCTCTAGGCAAAGGGACTCGGACGCCTCGAGGCTTGTACATCACTAGTTTTCCCTCCATCCGCATTATGTGGCCAGCCGCGAGGAGGCGGCTTCGGTGTATGCCGGACGCCGCCTAAAAGAGGGTCGTCGAAGTCGTCGAGACGGTGCCCGCAACAGGAGCGGGCAGGCGCTGGGGGAGTCCAGAAGGAGATTTGACCCTGGACTTGCCCTCCTCCTAAATGGAGAAGCGCAGAGAAGGCACACTGTGTGGTTTTTAGTCGGTCCAAGTCCGACACACCACCCCGCCGTAACCCCCGGTGGGTTGACGGTCCATGATGATTTTCCACACATTAAAAAAACAAAAAAAAAGGGTTGCTTTCAAGTTTTCCTTCTCTTTGCGTAGTTGTCTTGCGTAGTTTATACCTTAGTCGCCTTTTACGACACCCGCGCGGTATGAATAGGGGTGGTGACACTCTGTATTCTTAATCCGTCACCAGACGGACACTACACCTACAAGAATTCAGTTAAAGTTTTCAGAATTATACTAGGTTGATTACACATAACCGCAGTCGACCACTAACCAGACGATGCAATAATTTAGAAAAGGTGTACTCACGAGTAATCAATGTTTCGTAATACAGTAAGAGTATAAGATGCAATGCTTTACGTACTCACCTAATGTCACTGTGCTCCCAGTAGTGTCACAGTTTTTCGTTGCAAACACAAAAAGTACATGTCATTAACTTACCCATTTCAAACACCTTTGTTAATAATTAATTCGACATAGTTCATGTCCTGAATTATTTAGTAACTTTTAACTTTTCTTTTTTTTTTCTTTATAAAAACAACTCCCGCATTAGGAATATAAATCCTGTGTTGACTTTACAAACATACATGAAACGGACACAAAGAACACCCAGACTCAGAACAACAATTTGTGAATCACACAAAGTGTTTTCCCACGTAGGATTTGAACCCACGACACTTTTTTTTTTTTTTTTTAACGTGTGGAAATCCCCGCGGACCGTCACCCCGTCGGGGGTTACGGCGGGGTGGTGTGTCGGACTCGAACCGACTAAAACCACACGGTGTGACCCTCTCTGCGCCTTTGTATTGGAAGGAGTCCAGGGAGGGGATTTCCTTCTGGACTTGAACCCACGACATTAGGCGAAGTAGAGAGTGGAGTGGTGACCACTTAAACCACTAGGCCAACCGTGCAGTTTAACTCAATATTTATTGTGTTGACGTTTTGGAATTCTAAATACTTATGATAAAAAGTTTTACTTCTTGTCTTATGTTAGTATTTAAATTATGACACAACAAAAGTGAGAGATATATTCTTAAATTAGGACAGCCTTTTATCTACTTTTCAATAATTTTAAATATTGTAGCATTTGTAGGTACTATCTGTTAAAATTATTTTTAGGACATTACCTAAAAATAATTTGGTCAAAAGTTATCTATATCTTAGCTAATAATGAGATCATTGGTTGACTTCGAATCAATTCGGTGTCAGTGTTTAGGTTAAGAAATTAATAATTAATGAATTTCTCAACTTTATTTATTGCAATATGCATCAGATAGCCTTGCTCAGCAGACATATTAATTATATAATTTTATCTCAATTTTTGTTTTGAGATCACTGATTTAAGTTGATCTGTATGTATGTTGTTTTTGTATAGATTACCAGCTGATACCTCGCGGCTATTGTCGTAAATTCCGAGTTAAGCTGCGAACGAAGCTAGTTTTAAAAAAAGTAGAGTAATTTATTCCTTATATGTATAGCTTTCTGCTAAAGAAAGTCCCTTCAAAATCAATCCAGCGGTTCCAGAGATAAGCCGGAACAAACATACAGACAGACTAAAGTTTAAAAAAAATGCTTTTTAGATGTAAGTACCGCGTACGTGCACTTAGAAAAAAACTGTTGATTTGAAACCACAAACAGACACATTAATTTTATTTATTTCTATAGATTTTATTATCCGTGTGGTGAAGGATTAACACTATGGAATGTCACCATCCCAAATTCATATCGTAGGTGTCGTCGAGGGAGCACACTATGCTTAATTTAGGCCAGCAACACTGCAAAGAAAAGAAAAACTTGAAACAAACCCTATCCTTTCTGGCCATGCGAAACCTCCTTTAGAACGAGAAGCCTATGTTCAGTAGTGATGAATATTTAATAGATGTGAGGCAACGTACTGCCCATCGTTTATAAGGTGCTTATGTCAGAATTAAATGGACATAAATCACATGACTAACATTACGTCAACTAGTGAAGCAATGTGAGGGGTACTACAGACCATTTTTTATTCAAATATCTTCACTAGATGTTTGGGTACTAGCTTTCGCACGCGGCTCAGCCCACGTGTAGTCGATTATTACGGTAGTACCTAGCCTATGTCCTTTCTCAGACTCTAGACTATCTGTGTATTAACTTTCATTTAAATCGGTTCAGTAGTTTAGGCTCTAAAGCGCGAAAGACAGACATATTGTAATAATTTAAGTAAAAAAAATATTTAAATTATTTTCTATGAAGCAAGTTTTTTACTTGTAAGTAACTACTGTTACAACTCTGGCGCTATAAATGTTTTTACAATCGATAACAGTGTTCATGCAATTATATTTTTTACGTTTGTCATTGAAATAATGAAACGGATATGTGGCTGGATTTCACTTGCGAATACATTAAAAATAATAATTAAAATACACCGGTTCCGCATGACTCGAGAATGATTTTTAATATATTGGAGAACGCCGCAGGCACTGTTGATCTACATTGAGAGATGTGAAAACAACTTACTGGCTACTACTACTAATTAAGTCCTCCTAGCCATTATTCCCAAGTTTATTTGGGGTCGGCTACTAGTTCAACCGGTTTTACCTGAATTTCGGTTTTTCCACGGAGCGACTGGCATCTGACCTCCGCAACCCTAAGGGAGAACTGAAATTCGAAGATTGAACTAGTTGTCAGTATATTTGAGGGCACTGACTTCCCAATAACGATTGCCATAGATGTTCATGACAACCGGGACTGACGGCTTTACGTGCTCTCCGATTAGGATTACCATAAATTATTTTTATAAAGTAAAACTTAAAATGAAAATTACGTACACAGTAAGTTTTTTTGACCGACTTCAGAAAGAAGGGTCCATGTTCCACTGTTTGTCACATATTTGGTCACAAATTAAAAGTGACTTCTAATGCCTTTGTTCAAGATAAGTGTCACAAGAAGGTTGCCAGCCTTTCAGGTAGGATTACAGTCTCTTTATCAAGATTTAGAAGTAATATACGTTGCGGAAATATAACAGGCGACAATTTGTTTAACAGATTAACATTTGGCAAAAAGTTGCGAAGATATCGGATCAAAGCTTTATCGTGTAGTATGTAGGAAAGCTGCGATCGATATTAGTCCATGCGATTCCTCGAACCGCTCCCTATGGTATAAGAAGCGGAGAATATTAAGACATCATGCATAGTGTGAACGTAGCAGTGATTTGCGCAAGAGGGGTGGCAGGAGCCAGAAGCCGAGGATCGCGCTTAGTGACGTGCAGTTGGAAAAGTCAATTTATAGCAATATACTGTGATGATGATGATATAGGTTGATGATGATGGTGATAATACTACTGAGTTCTAATGTAACACCAAGTAGTCGATTTGAAATTATTCTGGTATTTGACAATGTGTTCTAATGACGTATACATTTTGCGGTGATATTTCTACAAACCGATATATCAGGCGGCCTTTAAATTATATTTGCTTATTTAAATTATGTTAAAATTATCTTTACAGTATTATTTAAAATCAAACATGATTTATATCGAGTTACGTAAATCGAGTTGGAAAAACCAGTCAAGAGTATTTTAAGACGTGTTCGTGTTTATTCTTTTTTTACACTGTGTCTATATGAACAAAATTGATAGAGATACTTAAATTAATATGACTTATTTAATTTCTTATGCTGACTATAACTTTTATTACTACGAATTTAAAAAAAAAAGGATGATTGTTTGAGAAAAGATATGCATACACTCTCTATCAGTTGACACGTAAAGGTTAACATAATGACCAACTGTATGCTGTGTTCCACTGATATCCAGTGTCGGAGACGGCCAGTCTCTCACTCTTATTCAACTTCGCAGGAGATATTATAGTGCACAAGTGTGTGCACAAACAGAGGAGAACGCTCTGTTATCTCACTCTTATAATCCCATGGGACAACTAACCGACATAACTAGTAAGGAGATCAGGAACAAAACCGACGACTTTGCGTCATCTACGCGGCATTTGGGTTAAGATCCCAACTTCTAAACTCTAGGCAATAAGAAAAACTCAACAACAGTTTTTGATCCGACTCAAGAACCTAAACCGAGAGCTTTTTATCGACAGTCACATACGCTATCCACTAGACCAATGAGGCTGTCGTGCGTTTTATAGAATTCAGTCTATCTATATACATTATTTTACATTGGCTCCAAAACAATCCATCAACAACCTATAAAGTCCCACTATTGGGCTCGCGTCTCCTCTCAGGAGAGGGTTAAGGCTGGCTACCACACTGGCCAAGTGCGGGTTTAGGGACTGGCAAGATACAGTGTGGCGTAATCTTGCCCGGGGTGGATGATTTTAAGCCGTACAAAGGCCTCCAACAAAGCTTCACCTGTGTAATCTTATGACTACAACTGGGACTGACTGCTTAACGAGACCTCCGAATCATGGAAACGCTTAAAACATATCATGCCACAAGCGGTCACCCATCTAAGTACTGACTGCGATGTCATTGCTTACCCTTGGTGATTGTTTCCAATCACCTAAGTCCACATTGCTATGAGCACTTCAGAATCAATTACTTCTTTCAAATAATCGAAATTAACAGATTATGAGGACCGACTGCGAGAATTCAAAATGGTGAGTTTAGAGAGGAGGTGGATGAATGACTTATTAACCCTACACAAAATTATTAATGGTTCTTTGGATAGCCAACATGTAGAGCAAATGAGTTTTAAAATACCATCGCGATCTGTGCGTATTCCACAACTTTTTACTATAGGTAATTTCAATAACAATGTACGTATCTAAAAACAGTCCAATTTCAAGAATGTGCACTCATTACAATCAAATGTGATCTGAAAATGATATTTTTTTCGACACTTTTGGTGAATTTAGATCATTAATCTCAAGAATGTCCGGTAATTTTTTTTAAACGAAGTAAAATAGAATAAAAAGCTGTATACAGTTGTAATTGGACTTCAGACATAATATTTTGTAAACTATAATATGTAATACTTGTAGGTCTTTGGTTTGTTGTCTGTTTCTGTATCTAATAAATAAAATAAAATAAAATAAACTCCATTCGTCTCAGAGTTTCCGGTTAAACAAAGAAAGCCGGCAACAGCAACCTATTTATAGCACCTTTAATATATTAAATTAAAAAAAGAACTTCCGCTTGTGTCGTAATTCAATTGCAATTATAACAACCAATTTTAGTGTTAACCTTTATTTCGTTTATTTCATATAAATTACCTACTCCTCGCTACGTCCCATTCTATTTTCGTTACTTCATTTTTAATTTCAAAAATAAGTATTTCAATAATGTTCTCACACTATTCATAAGCCTCAAGAATACTGTTTGTCATGGTTGCTTGATTAAAAATAATACACACGGACATACAAGTGGAGTAGCTTCTAAATTGTTTTGAGATACAGTGGTGATGTACAATTCGGCGGATGTATCGTCGAATTGAATGCGAAAATAAAACACCAAACTACGAATACATTGGGTCTGAAGAAGTCAGTGTTGGAAAAATTTAATATTAAATAATTATTGAAAACATTTCAAACTCCAAACTGCATAAAACATTGCGACTTTGAAAATAGAAAGTAGTTTATATAAAATTATTAATCTAGGCTAACTAAAATTGTGCAAGCGACATCTTATTAATTACAGTCTAATACTTTTTAATATTAATGCTGCAAATTTAAATATGATTATACATAGTAGGACAAGATACCGGTTATTAGCCGGTTTTAGGTATTTTTTCTGTCGCAAATTATGAGGTTTGCTTGTGTAATCTATAATTAGATTGGTTGTTTTAACCTGCTGTGTGTCACGCATCGTATTCGTCAACATCTATTAGCAGGCTTCGTGTGCTTATAAAAACAACAAAAGAAATTACGTAATATAGTTACTAGTCGATATGAATTCGATATAAAAACGATTGACAAGATTTAGTGTTGTGGGTTTTAGTAGGAAAACTAACAAAGACAGATAACATGTCACATTGATAAATTTGATTTCATGTTTTTAATGAGTTTTAAGGTAGTGTGTAGATTGCCTCTGAGAACACCTCAAGCCCTCAGCCTTGCGCTTGGTTCCTCAAAGCTCGTGTTGGATAGCTGTCCCATCTGATTGTGAGAGTGAAGGAACAGAGAGCGCACCTATATTTGCTCACACACTTGTACAATGCAATATGTCATGCGTAGTTGGATGGTCTCGGTCGAGACTGACCGCCGCCGCCGTGGCCGAAATCGGCTAGAGCACATCACTTTTAATATTGTATGTATACAAATTTTAAGGTATACCATTCTACCTAATATAAACTATATTACTAAATTACTAGGTGGATTTACATTACCTGTATATACCTACTTAATTAAAGCAAAACCTTGTATTTATTTTGTCATTGAACTAGCAATAAACCTCAATAAGTTTAAAAACCTATTTGTTGTGACGAAGGTTCGCAATCAATAAGTAATGGATACAAAAAAAATCTATTAGACAAAACTTGATGACGTATTTAAATTTTAATTATACCATGATTGTAGTACATGCAAAAAAAAGCGAAACGATTTAACCTTGTTCGTACACACGAACGTGTGTTATTTTAACGGTTTTTATTTGTTGATGGATTTTAAATTAGGTTAGTTATCGCTACAGATTAGTTTTAAAAATTTAAAATTTGAATACAAGTCATTAGCGCATTGTAACATCTACAAGGATTAAAGAGAGAGAGAGTAATAACTCTCTGTGTTTCGAGTTTTTTTTTTTGTTTTAGTTAATTTTTACTGCCTCGTTGGTCAAGTGGTTGGCGTTTGCAACTAGTGTGCCGATTAAGAGGTCTCCCGGGTTCAAATCCCAGGTCAGGCCAAAAGTGTTGTTGAATTTTTCGTACAGGAAATCCTTAATTACAGCCTAAAGTATTAAAGTTTGACGGTGTTTCACACCCGTGCCCCGGAGAGCACGTTAAGCCTTCGGTTTCGGTTGTCATGAATATCTATGGCAATCGTGATTGGGAAGTTAGTGCCGTCAGTATACTAACAAATAGTTCAACCTGCGAATTTCAGTTTTACCCCAGGGTTACGGAGGTCCGATGCCAGTCGCTCCATGGAAAAACTGATATTCTGGTACAACCGGTTGAACTAGTAGCAGTCCCCAAATTATCTTGGGAATAAAGGTTAGGAAAAAGTAGTTCATTTTTATGTCATTGACTAAAATACATACTAAGAAGTAAGGATAAAAAATACTGACAAAATCCTTTAGAATCTTACTTTTGCTTGTAAGACAAGCAAATGCAGAAAGACTTCGAAATATTACTCATACCTATTTATTTTGTTATAACACCATCAGTGACGGTTCATTGGTTATCGAATATATATTTTAACTGTACATAACCTACACTTTCTAATTGTACAAATGGCAAAGATCAGTCTAACAAACAACTTGAAGGAAGTTTCTTGCCTTACATAATGTTCCACAGGAAATGCTAAATAATCTGCCATGATCGTATGTTCAAGTATATTAAAGTTGTATCTAGTTATATAAATTTAATTTAACATTACTATACGCATGCAGTAACTACAAGTGCCTATCATAAAAGATTTCGACTTCAAAGCTTGTTAACAAAGTTTAATTACTTAAAATGTATTTGTTGAAACTCTACCAAGTATAGGTCATTAATATTTCTAGAAAACATCTATATAAATTGGAAATAGATTAAAAATAATAAGACTTTTTTTTTCATGACTTTAAACATACTATAATGGGCTTAAACTTGATGTACAAATAGTACAGGTAAAAGTAATATCTGTACGAGTTCAAAACATTTTTAAATTATTTATGAACTAACTTTTTCATTTATTTTACAGTTATATAATGAAACATGAAGAATACAAACGTAAACCTAAACGCATGTCATGGCATGTCATGATTCAGGCGAAATAAAACTTCTAAAACGTAATATAGTATTCTACTTACTAGAAGGTATCTAATTTATTTTTCAATCGCGAAATGGTTTCGTTATCGGACCCCATGTAAAATATACCCCGAATGTAACAATGTTTATACATCATAAATACTTCTCAGTTTCTTTTTTTCTCTTCAAACTACTTAACAGATGAGTAGATTAGCTTAGAGTGATTTTATTTGTGAGTCAAATATTCCCCTTTGATCTCTACACGTTATGTGCTAGTACGGCACTTAACATGTGACAAAACTAGAGTCAACAATACTGAGAAGTTTAAATTCAACTTAGGTTATAAAGTTTCTCATTATAAATATTATTAAGTGATTGCCAATGTAAAACAAAAGTTAATTCAAAAACATGAAACTTTTTTTATAACAATTTTGTGGGAGAATTAATCAGTCACAGGTTTGTTGTAATAAATGTTATTATTCTATAGCTATTGTTTACATTTGGTCTCTATACCACGCACAAGAAAAATACATATCGGCTTTATAATGTCTATAAACATATGGATGCTTATAATACTAGAAATGTCTTGAAAAATTAGTACCAAAACTATAACTGTTAGAGACACATTTGGTTGACCATAATTGGGCTGAGTCGATCCAAATGATAGCATCGTCTAAAAGAAAACTATGAAGCGAAAATACAAGCAAATACGTCGCCTTATTGTTACCTCGTTTGTCAAGCGGTTAAAGTATGTGACTGCCAATCAATAGGTCTGGGGTTCAAATGTATGGGGTTCAAAAGTGCTGTTAGGTTTTCCTTCTAAGGAATTCATAAAGACAGCCCTTAGTATGAAAGATTGGCGGTGTTTCACGCCCTTGCTTCGAAGAGAACTTTAAGCGGTTGCTTCCGAATGTCACAAACATCTGTCGTTAGCCTTATTGGGAAATCAGTCCCCTCAGATATTGACAGCTATTCCAACCGTAGAATTCCTTCAACCCCCAGGTTTGCGAAAGTCAGTCACCACGTCAGTCGTTCCGTGGAATAACTCTGATTTAGAGGAATGATATCTCTACTATTTCCTAATACATGCTAGGTAGCCAATCGCTGCTAATCCGCATTTCACAGTAAGCAAGAATGTGAAATTTATACAAATTGATTGCATAATTTATCGAATATTCACATTCGTGGCATTGGGCATAAAAATATTGAAGTGTGATTGTTATGCATTTCTTCATGCTACATATATTATGTGTAATGATTTTTATGACTAAACTATATTCCTAATGAAATTTGAAAAAGACACCGAAATAGGACATGAAGAATTAGTTGTGATCTATTCTTACTCGCTGTTTTAAAAAATATATAATAACCTGTGTGTATCAAATCTATGGAAATTTCGATCGCACTCAAACGTAATGTTTTTATAGCCATAGATATTCTTAAAAGAAAAAAATATATTACAACACCTGGGCGATCACATTACTATGAATTTATTGACACCTCATCCATTATATTATTATTATTTTCACCCACTGTGTTTGTAGATGACTGTACAAAAGCGCAACTTACTGAGAACCCCAAACGCAGGCTATGTAAGGCTATGTATTTTTCTAAACCTTTACGATGTGACTACAATGAATTACCATAGATAAATACATAATATAGAGATGAATGTCGATGACTTATTACCATAAGTATGATAAGTTACAATATAAATAGTGCTAAGTAAAGTTTGCATTTATTTATTTGATGTAATCGACCTTAGAATTTATTTCAATGACTTCTAGAAGAACAAGGTTAATAATGATCTAACAAGTATTACATGACAAAACGTTGTGTGGTCCAGAAATGGTTGTTCTAAGTCTGGGTGTTCTTTATTTCCGTTCCACGTATATTTGTGTAGTCCCCTACGAAATAACTTTCTATAACAATCTCATCGTTTTATATATTAATATACAGTATATAATAGTAAAAGTATATATATACATATATATAATACAGATTGAAACTATTTCAGTAGTACTTAAGCCGCCTCTTTGATCAAGACCTCCGAGACGCTATTATTTTTAAAGACAACTCCTACTTTAGGAACATTCTGTTTCGTGGGGACTTCTTTACAAACATACATGTAATGGACACATTGAACACCCGGACTTAGAACAACAATTTGTAGATCATACAAAGTGTTGCCCCATTTGGGATTTGAATCTACAGCACTTGGCGAAGCAGAAAGTGGCGTGACGACCATGTGGAGGAACGGGTGTCGTATTCCTCCAACACAAAGGGAGGATCCTCCGACCAGGCGAGGTGATGATGCCTGGTGGGCCACTGCCCAACAGTTGATGTTGGGATGTTGTATATATGCTAATCGGCGCGAGAATGCCATTTTCGCGATTCAGGATTAGGAATTACTGCGTATAGATCGTTACGTAGTTCTTTGTAGTTCCGTGTTTCTTCGCTAGATGGTGCTGTCGTATGTTTTCGTCGCGCTGTATGTTGAAGTCGCCACAACCACTTAGACTACTAGGCCAAACGTGCAGGTAGACTATCCTTAGCCTACTCTTATAAATTTACTTTAAACTTTTAAATGTAAATTTACTACAAACTGAAAAAGTATTTTGAACTTATCATTTAACTGCCTTGTTGGTCTAGTGGTTGGCGTATGCGGCTGCTGATCAAGAGGTCTCGGGTTCGATTCCCGGGTCAGACCAAATATTTGTGTGATCCACAAATATTTGTTTCGGAGTCTGGGTGTTTTTCTATGTATAATATGTATGTATTTACAAAAAAAAGTATGTTTATGTATTTATATCAGTTGTTTAGTACCCATAACACAAGCTCTGCTTACTTTGGGACTAGATGATGTTGTGTGTAAGTTGTCCAAATTTTTTTTTTTTTTTATTTATTTAACTCCACCATTTTGGCAACTGGATCGTTCCTGGTACTGGCATACGAGGCCACCACGATACACTTATCAATAACTAAAAATTAACATGCCAAAATAATTGTAAATTTCTGAAAAACGCACCTCTGTTGATTTCTGACTCAGTTCTAATAAATTGTTATCGGAGTATACATGAAAACTATTTTAGTTTGAACATTTTTCATGTTTTAAATATGAATCACAAATACCATTCGAGTAAAAGCAACTAGGGCGTGTTGATAACGTCCAACGCATCGAAGTGATCATTGATGCGATTGAAAATATTCGCTGATTCATGGAAAATTTTAACTCGGCTTAGAACATAAAATATTGCATATTGACTTTTATGACGTCATATTTCTTAGTGCAGTTGGCGTATGTTAGTAATTATGTTAACTTTACAACTGAAATTATTTGTGCTATGGATATATTAGACGGTTGGTCCACAATCTCAAAGTTGCTCAGCGTGCAATGGAAAGGGCTATGCTCGGCGTTTCTCTAAGGGATCGTATCAGGAATTAAGTTATCCGTCAGAGAACTAAAGTCATCGACATAGCCCACCGGATTAGCAAGCTGAAGTGGCAGTGGGCTGGCCATATTAGCCGCAGAAGTCATCAGTTCGTTGGGGTAGAAGAGTTCTGGAGTGGAGACCGCGTCTCGGCAAATGTAGTGTAGGACGCCCACAGGCTAGGTGGAGTGATGATTTGCGCAAGATGGCTGGCAGGAGCTGGATGCGAGAAGCCCAAAATCGATCAAAGTGGTGTGCAATGGGAGAGGCCTATGTCCAGCAGTGGACTGAGATAGGCTGATGATGATGATGATAATGATGAATGTTATTAGACTGGATGCCAAAAGCAACAGTCTGGGCTCTGCGGTGTACCTTGAGAAGCCTATGTTAATCTGAAAATTATGATGTAGTTTTTTGACAGCACTGCTCTATTTGATTGATCTAGATCACTAGTGGTTAGCGTATGCCGCTACTGATGAAGATGTCTCTGGTTCGAGTCTCGGGACGGTCTAAATGTTTGTAAGATCTGCAAACATTTGTTTCGAAGTTTGGGTGTTTTTATACATAATATGTAAATATTAATAAAAAAAGTATGTTTATGTAACTCAATGTTTTTAAAAGACCTATCTAATAATATCCCACACAATGGATTAGACGCGAGAAAGAAATTTATCCCCACTTTACGTGAATGAATCCCAAATAAAAACATTTTTCATAATTTTTATGTAGCACTTTGTCGACGTGAGAGAAACGCATATCCATGCAAATTTTCATATTTCTAGCACTAACATCAGTGATGAACTATGCAACCCTTAAAAGGATGCTAGCTAGCTTTTAATAAATATTCATTGACATCATAATTATTAATACTTTTTAAATTGTCAACCATCTAAATAACGCCATATTTATTAAAACGTAGAATATCTTAAGTTTATACAAACTGTACCCAGTGATTAACGATTCGCTTTTAGAGATCCGTGTCTATGTCACAATATGGTAGAAAGGGGCTTTCGCCATTTCCAATACGCATCAATGTAAATGTAAATACCTTTTAAATACTTAGTTGTGCAAATATACTATTGCAAACGAAAGACATTGAACTAGGTAATGGGCATAGTGGTTTTATCGATATGTCCAGACTTATAACTTTCACTGTTTCTATCAATAAAAGTTGAATTAAAAACTATAGAGGGCGGTGTCGGATTAGAATAAGGTTCGTAGGGATCATTTCAAAATAGGTTTGTTCTCACTCGTATGTGCGCAATAATTAGAATATGCTTATCCTAATTATTGCATTTATGTGTATATTGTAGAATACATAGAATTATCTACCTGTACCGGTTTTAAGAAAAAAACTCTGTTTTATTTTAGTGACAGAGTAAGCTATCTTTGTCTATATATCCACAAAAATATTATGAATTAAATAGGAATTCTGTCTGTTACCTTAGCACGTCTGCACCGATTTTAATTAAATTCGGCATGTAGATACTTTGATACTTGAGGAAGGACATAGGCTATTATTTACCGTGATAACTGATATAAACGCGGGTGGAGCCGTAAAAAGCTAGTAAGGTATAAAACAATAGAAGAAAGTATTGAAACGCTTCAAACGAAGTAATTTTAAATTATACTTTATTAATGATATGTTTTTCGAAAATTTGTAGTTTCTAAATATTCATTACAAACTTTAAAGTATTAAAAGTTCATACATGTCATGATTGTTGAACACGTTTCTTTTGAAATCAGGTTTTGTCCGCATGTAAAATTTCACAAAACCGCTTATATTTGTACAAAAGTAACGGCACGCAGTAATTTATTTATTTGTTTAACGGCACTTAGAATGCTGATGTCTTATAAATCTTTTAAATTAATAAGGAATAAAATACAGAATTTCACTTCCTTGAAACTTTTTATGGATATAAAGGCACATGTAGGTAGATAATACGATAAATTTATGATCTCCCGTTGCATATTAAGTGCTAAATCAATGTGTCCCGTTGTTCTCATCTTTCTCTTTTTGATGAGAGTTCTTCCTGGGTCGCATGGGACTTTACAAATACATATGAAACGGTCACAAAGAACATCCAGACTCAGAACTACTAACTAAAACCCGTCACACGCGTTATATTCGTATCAATAGCAGAACATTTTACAATATATTTTGATGCATTTATACTAATCTGTGAGTGACCAGACGAAGCTTATAATATATATTACTAGCTTTCGCCCGCGGCTCCGCTCGTGTCTATGTCGGCTATCGCAGTAAAAGTAGCATAATTATGTATGTCCTTTCTTAGGCTTAAGACTATTAGACGCGGCAAAGGACTTTACTTTATAAGATGCAGTAATAGGCACGTGTGTGTGACGGACTTAATGAATCAAGTAATGTTGTTACATGTGGGGTACGAGGCGAGGTAGCTGCGTCATCTTTAAAGGCAGTATTTTGGATTAAGTTCAAAAACTGTTATAAAAGTGAACTTGGAAGATAACTAAATACGAAGCATACACAAATATCATATAAGTGGACAATAAATCACCTAAACTCAGTGGTACAATCTTGGTACTTTATTTTTGAACATCAACTTGTATGAGATCATCCGACGAAAATGTCCAAAGAATAAAATTAAATTGCACTTTTAGATATACCTTCTCGTAATATTTGAACTGCTGGTCCCATTTCATTCTTGCTAATTCTTCAATAATTTTAGATCTCACTTGACTCTTATTTTCAAATTGAGTTCAACGCCGCTGTAGAAAAAAAAAAATCAAAATGTTAGATCCCTAGATGGTGATAGTCGGGTATGTATTCTTCTTTCTAGAGATTTTCCTTGCTGCTCCAAAGACGTGAAGATGTGAAATGATCTCATTATTATTACATTTGAAGTTCTAGCAATTGTGTTTATCAGCCTTTTGTATAAAAATTAGTTGAGGGTTCGCTACGATATGACTGAAATTCATTTGGAATGAGTTACATCCATCAGACCTTCACAAGTACTAGGTAATATCGAAGTTCTGTAGAAATATTGTTGTCGGTTTGTTATCTGAAAGTGAAATAGATTAGGAGAGTCAGCACCGCGCGCGCTTGTTGGTCAATAGCGGTTTAAACTACTACACCCTTTTATAACTTTATACTGTTTTTAGGGTTCCGTAGTTCATGACTCGAAACCCTTATAGATTCGTCAGGTCTATCCGTCCGTCCTCGACTTGCCATCCAAACGGTTAATGCTAAAAAGATGAAACTTTGCATGGATATGTGTTTTTACCGCGTCGACAAAGACGTACAATAAAATCATGAAAAATATTTTTATTAGGGCTGCCTTCCGCTACACGTAAAGTGGGGATGTTTTTTTTTCTTGCGACCTTTTTTCTTGCTTACATCATTGTGTGGAGTATTGTTAGATAGGTTTTTTAAAAACATGGAGAATTAATTAACTTTAAAGGATTTATTATTGCAAAAACAGTTCGTATAAATCTGACTCGAAAAATCTGAAAAAAATCATTATTGTAATCCATCTGATGAACTTTTAGTAAGCATATTTTACAAGTTAGCCTCTATAATTTCTAAACTAACAAAACCATGTAAGCTTTTAAACTATAAAGGCTATATAAAATTTATAAACTAACAAAGCGGTGTAAACTATAAAAGCTTACGTGGCTTTTTTAGTTCAGAAATTATAGATGCCTAACTTGTAAAATACGCTTATTTGGAAAAAATCGTATACTATCAAAAATCCACTTGGCATTGTTTAGAACGTCTACGGAACACTATTCTTTGCCCGACACGCACTTACCTGATTTTTAAAATCATAGTCTTTAGATTGCACTAAGACGAGGAGACGGAAGATGTTAAACTTCTAAGATCCTTGATGAACTATCCTTGAAGGTGAAATAATTTTCGCTGGGTCAGACGTGACAATGAATATTTGTAGATTATTACTGCGATGATTCAATACAATAGTGCGTCATCCATGTATTCAAACATAACTGTTATACAGGAACAATACTCCATTTTATTCTTACTTTAAAAACTACAAATCCTTTTGAATAACAAACCTTGATATTTTGTATATAAAAAGGATTTAAATTCGCGAAGTGTTGTAAAACCCATTTTCTTTTCGTAGTCACTAGTCATGTCTATATCATCATCATCATCATCGACAACCCATAATGTCCCACTGCGGGGCTCGGGTCTCCTTGTAGTAGTACCTGAGACTAGCGCAGTTAAACAAGCAAAGAAACAAACTCTTAAGGTATGCGTCCATTGGCCCGCGCCGGACGCACCGCACGCAACGGATTACTTTTTGCTTTGTATGATTTCACATAGTGCTGCTTCCACTATCTGCGCCGCCCGCACCGAATGCGGGCATTTATGAGCAAGGCAAATCCTTTCAATCCGTTGCGTGCCGTGCTTGCGGTGTGTCCCGCGTGGGCCAATGGACGCGTACCTTTATGCTTCATAATATTAGTATAGATGATTTGTAATCTGCATTTAAACGTCTCAACTCACGTTACATTCAGATATAAATATATCTTTAATTAAGGATGCGCTGAAGCCGAATGACTAGTTTTAATTAAAACATAAATTATACATACAGTTGATCAGACAGAAATGTACCGGCGACGCCTGTTGTACACTTTTAGACTCAGAAGTCAATATCTATGGTAATAGAAGGTAATGGGCTTGAAAGCAAATTGTTGTATTTATACGCTATCGTGGACTTGTCAATATTCTAAGACAGAGTTTGACTAAGTATTCTGTAAACCAAGTTCTTTGTAATTAACTTAGTAATAAGTTAATTACAAAGTACTTGGTTTATTTTGCTTTAACTTTGCTTGGAATTAGCTTTTATGTTATAATTAAACCGATCGTGGAATTAAATTTTGACCTATTTTGGACCAAGTTCTGAAACTAATAAAAGTAACAAATAAAAATTTACAGTACACTAAAACTGATACCAATTTATACCATAAGTAATTTGAAACTGAAAATTAAAAAACTGTCAATTTTTTTATGAAATTAAAATTTGTTTTTAGGGTTAAACCGAATTAGATTTATTGTAGTGTATATTATAAATATAAAATTGTAAAATGAGTTTGGGACAAACATTAATTTTTCTTTTTATTGTTTACAGGTACTTTCTTCAGCAAGCAATTCATTTTTTTTGTAAGTCTGAACGTCAGAAGACATAACAATACAAGTGTAGAAGCAGATAAAAAGAGTTGCCGATTGATAAAACCTCTTTAGTATAAAAATAACATTGACTTTTCTAATTTTTTGTAACACCAGTGCATGCTACATAACATGTTTTTTAAACAACCATATTTAGGGCACTATATTAAATATAATTTTGCATACACATATTGTGGGATAAGCTAGCACATGCAAATTAGAAAATCATTTAATAAAAATAAAGGACATGACGTACAAAATTTTCTTCTATTAAATGCTCAATATATATAATAATAATCTATGAATATGCTATTATTTAGCAGCGGATATTTAGTTATATGGTTTACGCAGATATATACAATTTGTCCGACAGAAAGATAGTGTAAGTCAAAAACATCGAGATTTTTTTTTTAAATATTTCGGACATCTTACACACAATGCCATCTAATCCCAAACTAAGTAGAGCTTGTATTATGGGTACTAAACAACTTATATAAATACTTATACTTTTTTTTTTGTAAATACATACATATTATACATAGAAAACAGCCAGACTTCAAAAGAAATATTTGTGGATCACACAAATATTTGGTCCGACCTGGGAGTGGAACCCGAGACCTCTTGATCAGCAGTCGTACCAACCACTGAGTCACCGAGGCAAAGGTGTTTGGTCACATAAAACGATGATGGACAGCTATGAAGGATTTGCTATTACTATTGTCCGTACCGGCGTCTTATAATCAATGTGTATTGAGAGATTTAACATAAGTCTCATTATTATTTTTAACTTTTGATTGCCCCTCATCATTTCTTGATGACCGAAGAGCTGGCAGTTACCTCGGTCAAAGAATTAGTCTAGCTATTCAAAGGGGGAACGCTGCCAGTATCTTCGGAACCATGCCTAAAGGGACGATATCCATATCGATATCCATTTAACGATATATTTTAGTTATAATTTTAAATTTTATTAAGGTTTTGAGTTTTAGGTTCATTGTTTTAGTTTTAGTTTATAACCAACATTGTACATACTTTCTTGATGAACATGTGAACTATGCTACGGTGCTCTAATACTTGGGACTAGTTTATACACTTCAAATTTAAAAAGAATAGAAAGGTATAAAGTATTTGATCAGGTCTCATTAATCATGATAAAATAGAATAGTACATTTGTTATTCAGCTAATCAGACTACTTTGAGCAGGTATTATTCTGAAACAACTTTCTTCAAACGTGTTTCGCAAATTTACTATCGAGTATTGGAATATAAAGTCAATGTCATAGCTACGTATTGTGTCTAAGTAGTTTTAAATCGACGATATTATATTATACATAACATTCTTGTATCACAATGTTAGTTACCATACTCCTCCGAAACGGCTGGACCGATTTGTATGAAATTTTGTTCGCATATCGGGTAGCGGCGCGGAGCCGCGGGCATCAGTTAGTATAATAAATGAATAATTATTTCAGACATCTGACACACAACGTCATCTAGTCCCAAATTAAGAGCTTAAACGTCCGAATAAATATTCATTTATTTATGTGGGTGTATTTATTATTTATGTAGGTATAGGTAGGTATTCTTTGTAGGTATCCAGTTTATGCATTCTTATAAAGTGCGGCAGTTGCCAAAAGACAAGAGGGCTATATTAAATTTAAGACACACAGAATTTAATTTTCATATAAACAAAATTTAAATAAAAAATTACATTATAGTGGGTCTTATAGTTTAGAGGACAATTTTAGAAGAATTTCCAAGAGCACCATATAAACTTGTCAACTTATGAAAGGTGAATCAGATAAGGACAAGTATTTTGCCTTAAAATACGATAACGGCATACCCATTCAGTAATAGCATGTCAACGTTATCATGAATGATTGGCAGTCATCTCAGTGATGTTACAAAATATTTAAACTAGGTATATTTTTGTGTTTACTATAATAAAACTTGTATTTATATTATACTTGCTTTCAACCGCGGTTCCGGCCGGCCGTTAATCTCGGTTATCGCTGTAAAAAGTAGCCTTTGTCTTTTCTCAAGCTTTAAACTATCTGTGTACCTAAATTTCATGTGAATTGGTTCAATAGTTATGCCGTCGAGGATAGACAGACATACAGACAAAGTTACTTTCACATTTATAATATTAGTGAGGATAAGGATTCGTATGTCATACGTTCATTATAGATGTTATATTACCCAGATTCTGATTTATCTTTTCTTATAATTCTTCTAAAACAAGGTAAAAATTAAAGTGACCTAGCGTTCTTCAGTTTTTATTTTGTATCGTGTTTACCCTGTACTAAAAATATTTTACTATCGCTACGATTATTGTTCTGATGATGTCAACGAGTAGTCTTAGGTATATTGAAAATCTATTCATGATTTCGATATCATCTGATTATCTGAATAGTGCCGGATTCAGAACACGGACTGTCACCACCCCTATTTTATTCCGTGGGTGTCGTAAGGATTTACAGTGTTGATGTAGAAACAGAATAAAATTGTTCCAAGATTTTCTTTAAAGGACATCTCCCGCATTTACTTTACAAATACACATATAACGGACACAAAGAACACCCCAAAACAACAATTTATGGATCACACAAAGTGTTGTTCTGTGTAAGATTTGAACTTACAAAACAAAAGCGGCGTGGCGACCGATTAAACCACTAGACCACCTGTGAAGTCGAATTGCTATTCAGTTCCAAATAGTTCATGAATTAAAACTAAAGGCAATCTGAATGTAGCGTTAATGCAACTGAGAGTGACATCTGCTTAAACTTTCACTGTTACGATGATTCTGCGAAATTAGTTGATGCATGGGCACCGAGACTTGGCTATCGAACTCGTACGTACAACCAGATGTCGGTCATGATACTAAAAAAAGAATAATAAGTGCCATTGACTCTTAACAGGTTGAAGTGTCCAGTGTAAACTTGTTTTCGGAAATTGATATTCAGATGTTTCTGAAAACCACTGGTAAATAGTTGTTGCTCAGTTAAAAATTTAAAATTTTGTACAAAACAGTTATATATGCTAGGACATTAATGAAAACCTTTTATGCCACATTTTTAGTATAGAATAGGCTATATTATATTTCCTTTATATTTACAAAAGTAGATAAAATAAATAACTATGTAAAGTCCCAACATATCGTCTTAAAATCTATCACTTAGAGGTAACCATTGAATAAATACATCTTCTTCAAATAGAAAAACGAAATTATTTTTGCTTTATCTAATTTCATTAGAATGAAAATTGAAAGAAATTTATACTTATAATTTAATTATTGTAGCTGAGAGTTGATTTTTGTGCTTTTTTAGTAGAAAAATTAGCATATTCTTCTTTGGAATTTTTACAAACCTTTTTACCAACTTTTGCGTCAAGACTTTTAATACATACTGCTGTTTTTTTTGTTTTTGTTGTGAGTTTAACGCAATCATAAAAACAATTTTTTATCACGTTACTAACAAAGTATATATATACCATTTTATGGTTTGGGAACTAAAGAGTAAACAGCGTGTCGATGCATATCAGAAAATACTCTGCAACGTGCTCTGTGTCTGAAGATATCTTATAAATATATCTCATAAAACATATACCAAAATCAAGTATTGTATAACGAACGAGTCAGTAGTAAATTGACGAGTTGCTAGTAGCTGGCAATGAGGACAGCAGCGCATACCAAAAATTATGCGTTTATACAATTGCGTAACTCAAAGAATGATCGCAAAAATCCAAATGCGTAAACGGGTTAATGCAAAATATTTCGTAATCATTTCTAGTATATAGTTATAGGTGGGTTGCGTCATTAGTAAATATAAAAAAAAAGTGCGTAATTAGGCGTGTGCACACGCTAGCTGGTTTGTTGAACTGTGAAAGTTGTTATTCGGTTTATTTTCTTAACGGTATCAATGGAATCGTTGTCTTTGAAACAGATTTTGCACTTACTAAAGAAGAAAGAAAGAAATAAAAATATTTATTCGTGGTCCACACACACAGTTAAACAATAGAAACTAATACAGGTTAGGTGTACATCATTAGGATCTGCATCGAATGCGTGGACGAGAATTGGTTACCGTCTCAGCTCAAAACTGCGCGGTGAACGCTGATTTTCAGATGACACCCTGTACCAAAAGAATATGTAGTTTAGTAGTAATTTATGAGGGTTAGTTTTGAATCCCACGGTTCAAAAGGTTCGAATATCCGGTATCGAATTCTCATTCGTTAGATTATATTTTATTCACACTTCGGATATCTTCGTTTTGAGTGTTCTTTTTCTTTACCTCTCATGTTTGATTCAAAATGTATTTTAAATTTCGTTTCAAGTCATTATATGATATTTGAGACCTGTAAAGTGTACCTTATACCTGCCTAAATGTTTAAAATATATATACTGCAGAAAAATATTGTCAAATTGTTAGCAAAGATGATAAAGAAAATAGGAATGACCTTCGAAAACTATGAAGCGTATTTTATAGTTTTTCTGCTTATTAATAATGTTTTTCTATGTGTATTTTAGGTTAAGGTAATATGTTTTACAATATATGATATTGTTAGAGTCCAGAAGTGAAAAATAATAAAAATAATTATAATTCTAAACAATTTACTTTAATTCTAAACAATTTATTTCTTTAATTACAAAATAATCTTAGAAATGCAATTAGACACAAACAACCGTTAATTAAGTAACGAATCTAAACAAATTACAGTTAGATAGACAGCAAGGGCGGTCACATAGGGCTGTACTAGCTGTTAGACAGCTTTCCTCGCACCCACCGCAATTCAGACAGTACTAACTTGTCAAAGACAGCTTTCCACATCTGTTAACAGAGTAGTACTAATTGTCCAAAGACAATGATCCACACTCCGCGACGCATTCGTCAGAAATGCGTACCGATACAACAGATCACTCCTATTTATAACCAAGCGCAGCGAAGTGATGGCGCCACAAAAATGACAACTACCGCCGTTGTGGCTTATACGGCCTCTCCTGACACCCTGACGTTCTCGGCAGGTCCGGATGACCACACTTCTTCATTGTTCTCATTCGCGGTTACTGGAACATGTACAAAAATAAGAGTTTATTGGACGCCTCTGTAAGTACATCATCGTCCAATTGGTCAGTTACTAAAAACAGTTATCAAATTTAGCGTAAACAGTTAGAGTTAACGAATAGTTTTAAAAGATAATAACAGTTAACACGAATAAGAAAGGTTCGAACCTCCAAGGAAAAGAGTGAAAGATTATTTATAATCCGCGCCAGATTAGAAACAAACAGTCACTGTTAGATACATTTAAAATAAAACTAGAAACTTAGTACTAACACAAGAGTAGACCTTCAGCATGAAGGTCTACCGTTACCATAAGAACCATAATATCATAAGAACAGTTATCATAAGTGTGTGTCTTAAACATTTAAACTTAAAATTAACAAGACCACGAGTTTGGGGCTGGTTACCCTGTCCATGGGTCTTAAACCTCTCTCATCAAGACCACGAGTTTGGGGCTGGTTACCCTGTCCATGGGCCTTAAACCTCTCTCATCAAGACCACGAGTTTGGGGCTGGTTACCCTGTCCATGGGCCTTAAACCTCTCTCATCAAGACCACGAGTTTGGGGCTGGTTACCCTGTCCATGGGCCTTAAACCTCTCTCAACAAGACCACGAGTTTGGGGCTGGTTACCCTGTCCATGGGTCTTAAACCTCTCTCAACAAGACCACGAGTTTGGGGCTGGTTACCCTGTCCATGGGCCTTAAACCTCTCTCATCAAGACCACGAGTTTGGGGCTGGTTACCCTGTCCATGGGTCTTAAACCTCTCTCAACAAGACCACGAGTTTGGGGCTGGTTACCCTGTCCATGGGTCTTAAACCTCTCATCAAGACCACGAGTTTGGGGCTGGTTACCCTGTCCATGGGTCTTACCTCTCTCAACAAGACCACGAGTTTGGGGCTGGTTACCCTGTCCATGGGTCTTAAAATTATCTCAGGAAGACCACGAGTTTGGGGCTGGTTACCCTGTCCATGGGTCCATTCCAATATACACACCTCATGCTCTCCACCATCCGCCATACATTGCACCACACCTCACGCACACGGGGATCAGGCCGAAGATTGCGTCTCGTACACACGGTGAACAGGCGGAAGGTTGCATCTCGGGCACACGGAGAACAGACCGCAGGTCCGCTTATCACTGAGCGGCATGCAGGACGCAAGTCCGCACCTCGCGATACAGCGAGCAGGCCGCAAGTCTGCGCCTCACCAGGCAGCAGCAGACACCAGGTCACAGCCCGGGCTCGGCTCGCGTAGACTGCACCTTGCACAGTCACGAGGCTCTCAATGCATCGTTATCATCTAAGGAAAGCATGAAAAATTGCATTAGTTTTGAATACGGTATTACTTTAACGTCACCAATATGCTTCATTATCGTCATGAATAATCAGAGCTTTTAGAAGGCGATACTAGCAAGCAAAGCTTTTAGGATATTTAAAAATAACAGTGCCCTCAGTATGTACGCAGTAATATCGTCAAGAATGTTACTAACTTTTGCATATCTCTCAGGACGCAAGACCCGGAGGATGTCAGAAAATGTTACAGAAGTCTCACGGTACTCGGTTAAGGATGTTCCCAATAATCGCAAAGCTCGTAGGATATGATACCGGGTCACCAGTTTTGGTTATGTCTGCAGCTTGACGATTGTCGTCAAGCAAACCCGAAACATGTCCAAGTATGCCCACGCAGTGAATTCGAGTTCAGACTAATTGCCCTCAAAGTCATTTTATGAACCAGGGCTTGTCCGACAGGTGTCGTTCAATCACTTACTGTAATAAGCCACCGTCTGCTTATAGTCGATCGTCTCGAGTCTGTAGTTAAACCTTACCATTTTAACCTTTTTACCTTTCTGCTACGGCGGCCAGTCCCAATGGTGAGCAACCAAAAACACAGTAGACACTACAGCACGCAAGTACTTGTCTAACACAGGTGTACGCCTTTGGTTCGATGAGACGGCCACCCAACATGACCCGAAAGAGATCAGGCGTAGGACCGTCGACTCTTTGTATTCATTCGAGTCACGGAGCGTTGACCACAACTTTTAAACTTCGGGCCGTAACAAGCATATCTATAATTAGAAGTACACAGTATTATTAGTTATTGTTTGTTCAACCCAGAAATCGAACCTATATTGAACAGTAGTCTCATACACTAACTGTCGACCCAACAAAGCAGTCGAAACCATCACTGGTACTGACGTTTCAATAAGTACCTCTGTCAGGAAGAAAGATCACAATAACCTGAGCTGGCTCGTAACGTGCTTATGAACATGTTATTAATCTTGATCCTATATGAATGTCAGACCTTTACGATCAAGTTTGCTACAAAGATTTTGTGTATGATCTTAAAATTTAACACCTGAAATAGCCAGTCAGGCATGAGGATTATCTTTCCGGAACACTAATTGGTACTCTCACAATGACTAGTGCTTAAACCTCATTTTAGCTCGGTCTAACCTGACCATTAATCATTATTGTTACACAAACAACATAACATAGTTCATTTAATACCTGACACTAGTGAGGGTATTTAAAACCTTTCATAATGTTTCTATAACATCAAGAATAGCATACTTAAGTAGACGTACTATTAAGATCGATAGACATGCAGTCTTTACCGGTATCAATACTTTGCATTTCGATAAACATTAAAACATAACTAACAAACGATATGTTTTGCTTTATCATAAGAGATCTTTCTTTAACATTTACAATTTGTTGTTGATGTTGTGTAAAACCTATTAGATTACATTTAAAATATGAAGTTTTAGTTTGGAGTCCACTATAGAAGGTTCATAGAAGTTTCTTTACTTTTTTTTTTTTTCTTTGAACCATTAATAACAAGTGAAGTCACTTTCGTACTACCTACTCTGAACTATTAAATAAATTTAACATCATATCTTTAGAATTTAAACATTTACCACTGTTATAATGCTTCATAGATTTTACAATAACAGTGGACTAATGCAATCACCAGTAAATAATGTGACATAGTACATCTACCGGCGGATGATAAGAGTTCCTCAAGCTGTTTTAAATAGGCTCCGTCAGGACTAGCTCTGCTGTCCACGCACCCTTTTGCCGTATTGTGAATAGTTACATCACACGTTTATATACTCCCGATTTATTTGCTCTCACCAACCACCAATATAAAAGAATAGCCCATTCATCGAATTATCAAAATAAAAATTAGAAATGTAATTGATCATCAACTATTTCTTGTTGTCATTTTTTTTTTTTTGATCATCCCTACTATTATTACTATTAAGTGCGAAAGTAACTGTCTGTCTGTCTGTTACGTTTTTACGCCTAAACCGCTAAACCGGTTTTGATGAATTTTGGAACTCAAATAGTTTAGAACCTGAGAAAGGACATCATACACGCGGGCGGAGCCGCTGGCTAAAGCTAGTTGTTTAATAATGGTCATTTCAATTTTTAAATTTACGGAGAAACATCTAGTAACTTGGTGTACACACTGTAAATTGTTATAATCTGACAAGTATCTATTTTTCGTTTCCATAAATAAAAGTTAAACAGATTAATCACAACGTGTGTGGGTATTATGTCCCGTCACACTTGCTGTGTCAGTGTAACATTTTAAGTAAATGGATAAAAGTTACTTGACCTTTAAGTAATAAGTTCGGGTTGCATTAGGCAGCCACTACAACTGCTATTATTCATTATTCCTTCGTTAAAAATAGTTCGTAACCATAGCAAAGAACGCCTACTTGATTATGCACAGGTGGGGTAGTTACAAACATTCGTTTGAGCGCTATTCACTATTTACGTTATACCAAATATTCGCAATAAATGCGAAAGTAACCGTCTGTTACGCTTTCACGCCAAAACCACTGAACCGATTTTGATGACATTTGGTATAAAGATAGAAACATACACGCGGGCAATAGCTAGTACCAAATATTCGCAATAACAAAAGGTATGAGATGAGGTCATTGTTAAAACTAAACCAACTACTTAAGCCCTTTTGTTAAGCCACAGCTTTGCATCATCCCTAAGGCATTTTCGTATACGCGCCAAACAGTCCATTTTTTCATCATTTTAAATTGCGCACACAATTCACTTTTGTACACTACATATCAAAATTATGTGAAAATAAATCACAACTCAACATGTAATATGATTTGATCTTACCAGTACAGCGTCAAGCACAACTCACAAGTTTTTCTTAACTGAACCTTCTAACCTTCTCTCATTACCGTGTCGGCACTGGTGGACCACATTGTACACCTTGTACATTGGCACGGATGCAGTTTCCATCGCTTAGCACAATGTTTACTAACTGGAAAGAAAGCGTTATACACACGAACACATGTGGTACAAATACCCTCATTATTTTATTAAAATAATCGTTTTAAAACCGTTTGTAATTGACATTAAAAACCAAATATAGAAGTCGTCACTTCCTTTACGATTTTTATATTTGCTATGTTTTGACTTTGTTTTGATTTTTGACTGATTTAGTTTTGATTTTTGACTTTGATTTAGAGCGGATAAGAATATCACAAAAGTCAGATTCCCTTATTAAAAATCACAACGAACACTGAATTTCGATAGCGTTCAAATGAGCACTAATAGTGTGCAATGCCTTTTTTTTTTTTAACGAACGATCGCGTTTATCGTTCCCGGGACCTCTGCGGCGAATCACTGCGTATATTCACTTTGGTTCTATATGACAGCGCGATCTATTGTGCATTTGTCAATGCTCTCTATCGTAAGACACACCTAGATAATGAAGTATAGGCAAATTAAATGAAAATATCTAACTAAATGTCGGTAGTTGATCGTTTCCCAAATATTGAAAATTAATAATTTGTGAACGTAGATCGATCCAACTTCTGATGTTAGAGTCCAGAAGTGAAAAATAATAAAAATAATTATAATTCTAAACAATTTACTTTAATTCTAAACAATTTATTTCTTTAATTACAAAATAATCTTAGAAATGCAATTAGACACAAACAACCGTTAATTAAGTAACGAATCTAAACAAATTACAGTTAGATAGACAGCAAGGGCGGTCACATAGGGCTGTACTAGCTGTTAGACAGCTTTCCTCGCACCCACCGCAATTCAGACAGTACTAACTTGTCAAAGACAGCTTTCCACATCTGTTAACAGAGTAGTACTAATTGTCCAAAGACAATGATCCACACTCCGCGACGCATTCGTCAGAAATGCGTACCGATACAACAGATCACTCCTATTTATAACCAAGCGCAGCGAAGTGATGGCGCCACAAAAATGACAACTACCGCCGTTGTGGCTTATAATATATATAACAGCTGGTCGTTAAAAGCGAAGCCTTATCTAAAATGTATTCCATAGATTACTATAAACATATCCAATAAACTCATACAACATGTCTATTATCATGTGCCACGCACGTTTCCAACCTCTGTCTTATGTTATATACCATTTAAAAGTATATAAAACAAGATAATATGTATTATAGACGGAGTCAAACCTGTCAATCAGGGTTTAGTAAAAACAGGGTTAACTAGATTCAACAATAATGATAATTGTTTAGATTTAAAATGGTTTAAACAAGTGTTTTTGTTGGTAAGGATTATTCCAGAGAATTATACACAGTGGTATCTTGGAAATACAGAATATATTAATAAAAATAATACCTAAGTAAAAACACAAAACGCTTCAAGTAGACATAGGAATAATCCTTACCAACAAAGGTTATGGGCCCAGGAGCCAGGATGAATGGAAAACGATATAGCAAACGCAACAGCGAAGTTGGCGCAGTTCGTGGAGAATCCGCAAGAATATCACTGGAAAGCAGCGAAAAGGGTTCTTCGTTACTTGAAAGGTACGATAAATTACAGTTTGGTATATAAACCGACTGGTTTGGGCATGTATGGGTATGCGGATGCTGATTGGGGTAGTTGTACGTATGATAGACGTTCATTCAGTGGATACGTTTTCATTTTAGGAGGTGCAAGTATCTCATGGGCTTCACATAAGCAACGCAAACCTGTGAGCCGTATGAAAAATGGTTCAATAAGCCTGTGAACGTAAGTTACCTAAGAACATTTGGTACAAAAGTTCATGTCTTAGATAAGGAGCCAGGTAAAGATAAATTTGCGTTACGCTCTATTATTGGCTATTTTGTAGGTTATCCAGAAGAAGCTGTTGGTTACAAGCTATGGATACCGGAGTGGAGAAAGTTCATCGTATACAGGGATGTAAGATTTCAGGAAGGAAAGTATTTTGAAACTAAAAGTAAAGTCTCAGATCAATCACTTCTTGATTCACAATGTGAGAAGAATGTTGTGAGGAAGAGTATCGAGGTAGAAATTCCATTGGAAAGTCCATCAAATGTATCGACTCGTCAGAGTGAAGGAAGTCAATCCATTGTGTCAGCAAGTCAAGTACCGAGTACGTCGAGTACGCCTTGTACAAACAAGGAACCGTATACAATGAGAGATTTAAACGAAGTTCAGAACTTATCAGGACCATCGTATGAGGTACCAAGTACAATAAGTACGAAAAGTGCTGAGAATGAGGAGAATGTAACTACTCTGAAGAAAGGGCCTGGTAGACCGAGAATTGAGAGAGGGCACATAGGTCGACCTCGTAAAATTTACAACATGGTCGAAGTTCAAGAAAGTAGAGAAAATGAATCATCGACGATGGACGAAGATGACTTCGTGGACGCTGATGATTATGCAGGAGCTATTGAAACTTCATTGAAGGATGCTTTGTCTAGTGACGAAAAGAGTCAATGGGAAGAAGCAATTCTATCAGAAATTCGGAGCCTAGTGAAAAACGACACATGGAAAATCGTAAGGAAACCAATTGATCGTAATGTCGTAGGATGTCGATATGTTTTAACGACGAAGCTTAATATCGACAAAACTAAGATTCAAGTAGAGGCGTTGTTGATAAAAAACGACTACTGGGAATATGTGACCGGTGAGAAACCAAAGCCGTCGGATGAGGCCAGTGTGTTAAAATGGGAGACTGCGGATAGAAAAGCCAAGTCTGAAATCGTACTGGCCATGGATCCGAGTGTGGTACGTCATGTTAGAAGGGTGACTACTGCAAGTGAGCTGTGGCGTAAGTTGGAAAGATTGTTCGCGTCAAGAGGTCCCGCGAAAAAGGCGACCTTGATGAAAAGGCTTATGTTAAAGAAGATGAGCGAAAATGAAAAAGTAAGCGAACATCTTGACTCATTTTTTGAGGCCGTCGATAAACTCGATGAAATGAATATCAAAATTCATGACGATTTATTAGCTATAATGCTATTATATAGTTTACCAGTAAGTTATGAAAACTTCAGATGTGCAATCGAATCGAGGGACGAGCTTCCAACACCGGAACAGCTGAGAGTGAAAATCGTCGAAGAATATAATTCGAGAGGAAATAACTCAAAAGTCGAAAGTATGGAAGGTGCTATGTATGTAAACAAATACGTAGAACCCAAGAAGGGACAAAAGACTGGACAAAAGGATAAATTTAAGTTCAAATGCTTTAAATGCCATAAATTTGGACATAAGGCTTCGGAATGCAAGAAGAAGAAGAGTACTTCGGAAACTAGATTTGTAGAGTCATGTGCTAGTGAAAAGTGTGTTAAAGCTTTAACTTCTATTCCTATGTCTACTTGAAGCAGAAGCGTTTGTGTTTTTACATAAGTATTATTTTTATTAATATATTCTGTATTTCCAAGATACCACTGTGTATAATTCTCTGGAATAATCCTTACCAACAGTTTTTTTTTGTATTTTCCTGTTAAATAAACATATAATCTTCCTACCCTTTATTATTCCCAACATTATTTGGGGTCAGCTACAAGTTCAAACGGTTTTAACTAAATATCAATTTTTCCACGAATGGCACCGGCAACCGGCAACTCTGAAAGCGAACTGAATATAAAGGCGAACTAGTATATTGGAAGGCACTGATTTCCTAATAACGATTGCCATAGATGTCCATGACAACCGGGTACAAAGGTTAGACGTGCTCTCTGAGGCACGGGGCTTCCTGACACAAAAATAATTACCAAGCACATGTTTGTGTTTTCTTCATTATGAATCAATTTAACCAAAAACCGAAACCAAAGACGTGTAAAAGGATAAAATGGAGAAAATAAAACAGTTAAACATGATGTTTAACCTTTTTAGAGCACTTGCTCTGAATGTGTCTAAGTTGTAAACAGAAATTTCATTAATCATTAATACTAATTACAGTATGTAGTGACAGCGGTATTAAATACACTCACTGAATGTGAGTGTGTGTGTGTTTTATGTATTATTATGTGTGACCTAAAATTGCAAAGCCATTTATCACTTTTTTCGTTTTCTTCATTCAAAGATGAACGAATGTTTTGTAGATAATTATTAATTTACTATAATGATTAAATTAGTGCTACGAGTCAATGAGAAAGAATGTTTTTAACCAAAAGTGTTTCTGTTCTGTAAAAGTAACTCTAAATAAAATAGTAATAATAGAAATAGAGCTTCGATTAAGACCTAAAAAGGTTACGTTAGAAAGTTGGATCAAGGGACTGATGTTGTCGGCGGTCCTAGATTAAAAGCCAGGAACCTGTAGTGAGGAGGGAATGAGAACTAGTGTCTAGGTCTCAATACCATAAGTCTGTTGTCTACTATTTTTAACCGACTTCAAAAAAAAGGAGGAGGTTCTCATTTCGTCGGTTTTTTTTTTTTTTTTTTTTATGTATGTTCAGCGATAATTTCGTCGTTTATGAATCGATTTCAAAAATTCTTTTTGCATTGGAATGGGCGTAGCTTACAGGTGGTCCCATTGTCACCATATCGAGTTCTGATGATGGGATCCCAAGGAAATCAAGGGAACTCCTCAAATATCATAGGTACAATGTCGCGAATTGGATACTCGCTTTTTTATAAAACATAGCATTCATTGAAGTCGGTTCTTTTTTGTTAAAATTATTTGTATTTAAAATATGTATTGTTATTGTCTTCCTTTTCTATGTAATTAAAAATGTAATTGCTATGTATTTAAAAGTAATAAAGAGAACTAGTGGTCGACAAATGGTCCTAATTTGGCCATAATTAATTTTAATTATAAGTGCTAACATTATTAAAGTTCGGTTGCCACATACTATATTTTATGATTACTGATCTATGCTTGTGTGTGTAAAAAACAGTATTTTTGATGCATTTTTTTAAAGATAGCATTCTGTACTCCTTCTCTACATAAACTATAAGTGTGCAAAATTTCATACTACTCTGTTCCTTATTTCGTAAAAGTTTTATGTTTCACGTATTCCATATAAAATAATATATATATATATATATAAGAGTAACTTAAATTTAGAAATAAACAAACTGAACGGATGCCTGTATTTTGTGTGTTTATTAGAGCATGTGTAATTTTATATTTATTTTGTGTTTAGTAGAAGAGCAATCACCAAGTACATGAACTTGTAAAAAAGCGGCCCCATGCTATTCTTTAAAGATTTTCACTGGGGTTACCAGCACACAAACTCCACTCAACTCGAAGAGTGTTAATGAACTTGTGAGTGTCTAGTTTCAGTTGTCTATAAATAAATAAAATAAATAAATAAATATTTTGGACATCTGACACACAACATCATCTAGTCCCAAGATAAGCAGAGCTTGTGTTATGGGTACTAGACAATTGATATAAATACAAAAATTAATATTTTGGACATCTGACACACAACATCATCTAGTCCCAAGATAAGCAGAGCTTGTGTTATGGGTACTAGACAACTGATATAAATACATAAACATACTTTTTTTTGTAAATATATACATGTTATACATAGAAAACACCCAGACTCCGAAACAAATATTTGTGAATCACACAAATAATATTTGGTCCAACCCGGGAATCGAACCCGAGACCTCTGCAAATTTCAACATCATTACATGATCATCATCACCATCAACAGCTTTCAACAGTCCTGACAAACATACGTCTCTCCTATGAAAGAGGGTCTTGGCCTACTTGTATCATGCGTTCCTTTCTCTTTACAATGATGTTGCCTTGCAAAGATTGCTCCCTTAGTCGACTCTTACGACACCCACGGGATAAATAGGGCTAACACTGCGCATTCTTAATTCTTCACCACGCGGAGAATATCAGAATAAATTAATAATTACCTGTGTATCGTTATCAATCATTGTTAAATGTCATGTACTTGTCATGTTTGTTGCTGCAAAAATATTATCTCCGGTCGTTCGTATCATTAGCAACCAATCCTATACTAGACAGTCGAGGACTTTCTCTTGTTGAGACTGTTATGCTGAGATAGATAAAATAAATCTGTTAATAACACAAACCTAATAATGTATTCTAGTTTAATCTCAAGAGAGACAGCAAGTGATAAAAGTCTTATCTTTCGTCTAGGACTGATTTAACACTTTATTTCATTATGGATGCAATAATATCTCTATCCAAAGACTCTATTTTGTGATTTTTACTATTTATTTACTTTACAAATTAATACAAATTGTAAATGGTGTTTTTGATGGGACTCACAACTCCACAATTTGCTATGATAATGATATTAAAGCATTTTTCTGTAGTATAGTAGGAATAGCAAGAACATATCTCAAAACTGAATTTTTTTTTTTTAGTTTTGGGATTCATCATCATCATCATCACACACACACATCACATCATCACACAGAAACACAGCCTATCGCAGTCCACTGCTGGACCGAGGCCTCTCCAATTGCACGCCACTTAGTTTGATCCTCGGCAACTCGCATCCGCGTCAACTCGCTCCTCGGCAACTCGCGTCTTGCTCAAATCATCACTCCACCTGGCCTGTGTTTTGAGATTATATACATTTATAAATATATATTTTTAATTTGTATTAATTTGTAAAGTAAAGAAATAGTAATAATCACTAAATGGAGTCTTTGGCTAGAGATAGTGTTGCATCCATAATGTAATAAAGTGTTGATACATTATAAATTATAAGCTTTACAAAGTGTCGTGATAGCATTTTAGTTATTTCTATTAAACAATGCTAACACCATAGTAGTGTTTACAGACCGTTTTATCTATATGTATTTTTTTAATTTGTGATACTGCTTTTCTTTTTTGTTCCCCTTGTTCTTTGATTCGCTTGTTTTTTTTAATAATAAACTCCTAACTATTTTATTTCCCTTTTGAGTGGTTAATAGAACTATTCCTTACGGTTCATAGCCTTGATTAGTCTAAATAATCGGTGAAAATGGTTCTTAACAAACAAGATTTAATTTAATTATTAACATCACAGAAGTTGTATTTAATATGCGTTATCATGCTTTCATGACATAAATATTTGCATAAAGTGTCAGATATCTTAGCTACACTGACATAATGTTGCCATACGCCGTTAATATTAATTCTACCATTACCGCACACATATATTATGTAAAGAGTCAATGGATCTATTGAATAATGTAGTTTAATGTCGCCCATAGAGAAATCTCGTTCCCCATGCGCGTGTGACGTAAATTTAAATATTTATTAAAATAATGGTGTGTTTATGTTGTACCTACATACATAAAGTTATTTCTTTACTAGTGACAATGATTAATAAATAAGAATACATTCTGTATGAATGTGTCTGATAATGTAGGTTTCAAATATGTAAAGTGTTTGCATAAATAATTTTATTTGCGAAAAATTATATAAGCAATATTTTCATAATAGGATTTTATTTAACATACCTTCTAGAAGATAACTTAATTTAAATTATAAGAATTTAACAAAAATAGAAACAGAAGTGTGAAGTCATACTTAAGAATATATTATTTGTAGTTCTATTCGTTACACAATTAAAGCATAGTTTAACAGACATCAATTGTGTAGTGACGGATTAAGAGCAAAGAGTGGCACCACCCCTATTCATTCAGTGGGTGCCGTAAGATGACAACGGCAGCTTATGATAACAGCACTATTAAACGGAGTAATATTATTATCAAAGCCTTTAACTATCCGTCGGTCAAAGTAGTGAATTTAGCCAAAGTTTCCTTGCTAATAAGACGCTTAAGGCTTTACAGGCAGACCTTTGTGTCGTTCAAAGTATCCGGCAAACTTGAAAATGAAATAACTTTTTAACACACAATTCAAAAAATGAGGGAATAAATGTTATTGTCTATGATATTACCAGATATTTAAATACGAAGATTCCCTGCCATGACATACGCAAAGCGATACAAAAGTCCCTTATATTGTTGTCAATGACATTTACGCCTTAAATACCATTTCGCCCGGATGCACTGCTACGGGCGGTCCAATGGACTACTGGAACACAAGTGTTACTTATTCTGCTCCTCAATGGACGAAAGAAGGTAATCTCACTCACTCAGTGAAAAGCTTCGAAAGAACTACGTAATACTGTTTTTTGGTGAAGCCGGGTTAATACCCGAGGTTACCTCAGGTCGAGGACAGCACATGGCAAGTTAGGCACACGATAATTCCTTAAACTGAATTCGTAACAAAAAAAACACATACATTTGACTACGCTACATGTATAGTCCACATTATGTTAATATATTCCTTATATGGTGTTCAATCGAATTAAATCAACTCGCATGTTTGACCTACCCCATTGCTCAATGGAAACTAAACACGATCTCTTATTTCAATTGCTAATGCTGTACTTACTGATGGCATTTAGTCCCTACCATTTGTTTAAGCAATGATTTAACGGAACTCACGAATGTAACACTCTGAATATAAACTGTTCCGAAAGAAAACTTGAAGCAAAGCTTATTCCAATCCGTTTGGCCAGTGTGTGTACTTGTAGCAGGTAAGAAATTCCTTTCTAAGGATAATCTTATGTCGAGTACTGGATCGCTAAAGGCTGCTAAACTGTATCTACAAAGAGATCATCATAATTTATCAACATTGACTTCGTGTTTCATCGGTTCATTTTACTCGGGTAATCTTCTTGTCGGACACTATAATTAGAAATGCCATACTTTTCAGACAGTTTAAATTAAAAGCATAAGATAAGGTATGGAAAATCAATAGGATAATCGTTGGAGTGAGGGTCAGGGGTAACAGTAGGTATACAAATACTCTCGTCCGGATTAGAATCGCAAGTATTGCTGAAGTTAACACCGATGTTGTAAACGGGTATTTATCAATCAATAAACAACCCGTAACGTCCCTTTGTTCGGGTTGGTTTTCCTCTCAGGAGAGTTTTAAGGCCATATGTCATTTTTCAGGAATTATTTATATATCTAACGTTGGAAGTGATGTAAAATCGAGAATTATTAGTAAGCTACACCGTTTTAGTTTTGGTGTCAACGTAGTAGAATGTTATGCGCAGGAGTGCAACAGAACTAGAATGGTAATTGGACTAACGGTGCATTTAAGGTTGTGATTTAGACTCGAAAAGGTTTTATCCTCTTAAATAAATTTACTTTACATGAAAACAACAAACATACAAATAAACTTGGCTAAGAGTTAAGATGATACATTAGTAAAGGTAATGGAACATTCAAAGTGTGATAGGTTGATGATGATTGAATTAAAAAGGATCTTTAACAATTGGTATCATGTTTAAAATAAAACATTGATGCCTAAAGTGGAAAACCCATTTTACAAAGCTTATACTTTTCCTGTTCACTTCTACAAATATCAATTCAATGTCATCACAATAGTGCAGTTTATAAGTTTATAAGAAATACTTTTGTCGTTTTTGATATCTTTTAATTTTATTTTTTTTATTGATTTGTACCAATTCATTGCACACCAGTGTCTGATGTAGGCTGGCTGTACTTTGTATCCGTTTTATGTAAATGTGTAAAATGTCTCGTGACACTGGATCCTAGAATTGTCATTGAAAAAGTTTTTTGTAATTTGTGTACCTAACGATATTGTCTCAGCAGTAACTAAGTATCATAAACGTTTATGTTTCCAGGAAATACCCATCGTTGTCTTAATAAATGATATATTATTTAAGTATGAAACAATAAAAATTATATAGAGCTGTTGTAAATCTCGTATATAAACAGTCGTGATGATTATTTTCTTCCTGCATTCCATTTTGATTAGCATTACAAAATTAAAAAAAAATACTACGAGTAAATTATGAGTACTGGTACAGGATTTTACGAGTAATATTATAAGACTTTTGTAGAGTTAAGCGACATTAATAAATTAAACATGTCGAATCGCTTCGGCTCATATCGCTGGAGACAAAGGCCTATATTTTTATTTATTTTGGGTATAATTGTAAAGAGCCTCCTAACATAGGTTGTCTCTAAATTTAAATAGACATCTTTGAACTTTGGTGACCCTAAAATTTGGTGAAAAATCTTTTTAAGTGGTCTTTTATTAAATTTAGGTGACGTTGGTGAAAACGACCGTAAGACTTTGATAAATAAATAAAATAACATTTTTTTCATTCAATACAATAAACTATGTGGATCTATATTAAATAGGTACATTTACTTCACGTCTTATTTAGAATTTGTTATATGATGTTTTTGGAGCCATCAGGAATTATCGTGTTGACGACAGGTATTAAATATTTATCTCTGAATTTTCTTGTTGACTGGTTTAGAACCAATCAATCTGAAACTACGACCAATGTAACCTGATCGAAACGTCACAAAATTATTATTTTTTATAATATACACAATAATTTACAAGTTGTAATTTTTTATATTTCATTTTTTATGGAAAATAGCTACTAAAGATTCTAAAGTTATCACGGAAAATCAAGTTATTGTTAATTCGTAGATAGATAAATGTACTACCAAGTTGCAAGTGTTTTGGGATCGGACCTCTTTCTACAATTCTGCCTGTTTTCTCCTGTACTATTGACTAATATTTAGCTTATTATAGCGATGAGAGACGTCATAACCATATGTTTGTTAATTTTCTACTAACGTCCACATATTATATAGAATACATCTAGGGAAGCTGTGGTCATGTCTTGGCTAATGTCACTCAGTAACGTAATCAAAACTAAAATATATAATAATAGAGAAAGGCGCAGACTTTCGGAGCTTAAGGGGGACTCTCGTTCCGGCTCGTTTCTGGTGCAAAGGTTGGCCATTGCCATACAACGCGGCAATGCTGCTAGAATAATGTGCACCTTTCCACCGGTTAGTTTAAATATTGTTTTTTTATCTAGTAGTGATATGTAATAATTTATTCTCAAATTTGTACATACATATATAATCCAAACTTTTACAATTGAGTACATAAAAAAAAAAAAAATAGAATAGAGAATATAATAGAAACCGAAAAAAATTGCAAATTGGCTAGGGGGGTTAAGCAAGAAAATATATTTTAAAGATCATACTTAAATATTATACCTATAGTTACCTAAATATGACCGTGTGAGATTGCCTGATCGAAATATGAATGCGTGTCTTTTGGTACGGGGCATTTCGTAATTAAAGGCTTGTTTGTTTAAAAGACTCGAGATTAATCACTTCGCTTTATGAGCGTGCCATGTGATTAATAATCTAATGTGTTTGTGTATGTGTTAATCACAACTACACGTGATGTTTTCGGGGTCAACTGTTTTAAGGATACCGGAATACAGTGTGCCGATGTCACTGGCCGATGTTAATCGAAACGATCAGGTGCATTTGTTTATTATTCTAATACAAAGAAGAGCTGTGTATCCCTCATAAAGGTAAAAATATTTTTTCATGCTAATATTTTTAATTTGAAAGTAATACATCGGTCTGTTACGCTTTTACAGTTAAATCACTGAACTGATTTTAATTAAATTGGACATTGGAGAAGTAAATATGCTACTTTTTGTCGTAATGACCGACATACACTCGGGTGGAGCTGCAGGCAAAAGCTAGTGACCCTTACTAACATTGTAAATGCAAAATAACTCTGTCTGTTTGTAGCGCTTCATGTCAAAACTTCTAAACCGATTTAAGAGCCCCCGCAGACCACAGACTTTCTATCGGCCGATAGTTTGGTCGGCGTCTTAAGCAGTGCGGAGATGTATGCAAGTGCGCACATTGTAACGATTAGTAATCGGCCGATGAATAAGTTGGATGGGATTCCCGATTGTCTTCAAACTTAACTGTCGGCCAACTATCGGCCGACCGCTTGATCAGTACGGCGCTCTTCCACGCCCGCACACTTGCCGATTGTGTCGGCCAACTCGGCCAATAGTTCAGTTCGCTTAGCGTCAAATGGTCGTGCGTATATTTTACGATGTCATCGGCATATGCAGAATCGTTGATTGCAGAAACGTGAGTCGTAAATTAATAATACTGTATTTATTTTCATTGTACAACTTCTTCAATAGTCAGTCACAAACTAGTATAATCGTTCGAGAATAGTCGGCCGATTGTTGGGCTAGTCTGCGCACTCACGTCCAACCCAACTGTTTTGTTGGCCCAGTGTGCGCACTAACAGCCCAACCCGACCAAACTATCGGCCGATAGAAAGTCTGCAGTTTGCAGGGGCTCTAAATGAAATACACTGATAGCCTAGAGTCTGATAAAGAACACAAGATAATGCATGTTATGCATTATTAATAACTGAACAAGACGAATTGAATGCTCATAAATATTTCGTAAATATGTTTTGCATCAACAGCAGATTATATTTTAATTTTTATGTTCTGTATAAGGTCATTCTTAGAAGTACTAAATACGTTTTTAATGAGCGTATCGTTAATATTTGCAATAATTGGGACTGTATCTATTGAACACTTATTATACAAGGTTTTCTACTTGTAAAATGAGCTGTAGCCTTATTCGTGATCTAGTCTAAGTGATGTTGTATACTCGTATATGTATACCTAGAACACTGCACATTAATTATGTACTAACCCGATTTCTCTTGTAACGAATAGCTAGTGACATTTTTTACTCGGTGAAGATTAAAACTGGTTTGCCATAATTAATTAACATCATGTGGAATGTAGACAGATTTTTGCAATGATTTAATACGATGTTGATTAGTTTTTTACCATTATACCAGCTTAGATTTCTAAGAAATAGCCAGCCATTCAATTTATAGGTGTGGAGGGACGGATATTGTGTTTCTCCAACATAAAGGAAGGATCCTCCGACCAAGTGAGGTGATCGTGGCTGGCGGGCCACGGCCCAGCGGTTAATGTTGGGCAATTGTGTAGGTATATATTATGCTTTTTAGTTAAAAAAACTCTATATGACAAATTAGGATTAGTTACTCCGTGTTGCAGCATTTCTTCGATAGATAGCGCTGTTGTATGAGCCTGAGCGTTATGAGTTGTCGCCACATATGTACGGGAAGCTATAATTGTTAAATAACCCAATGTTTCCTGAAAAGTCTAATACCTTAGGTTTTGTTACTTTGTTTATATCTCTGTACTTATTACTCCCATTCCTTTCAATATATAACCAATCCAACAGTCTTTAGTAACCAAATGTTTCACTGACAGTAATAAAGGAACCCTTTATTAACGAGTAAATGCTCTATACTTGCCTATCTACTTAATACTACTATAGTCGTCACAAAATAAGAAGCCCGTTTTGACATTTGTCATTTGACATGCCGCATGTAAGAAATTGAAAAATCAAATTCATAATCCTATTTAATTACTATGTTACCCATACACTATCACAACGCATATCTTAAATAAGCATCAAGTTTAACTTGATATTGAAAAATTGCACTCACAAAAAACGAATTAATCGTATTAGTTACGCCACGATGACAAATGTCAAACCGGGCTTCTTATTTTGTGACGACTATAGTTTTCGACATTTATATGACAATTTATTGTCAAAGAATGCGAGACGTTATAACTACTCGTTAAATAAAAATTTATTTATGTTTAATGTGCTATAATGTATTAATACATTATTTATTATACAAAAATCATAGGTCATAACCTGATCTGTCTAGTTTAATTATTAAGATACTACTAATTCTTGCGGTGTTAAAAGTTATTGCATTAAACTGCGAATAACTAGTATGAAAACATAGCATATTGTTACAGTTGCTCATAATGCTATATCTAACCTATCTGCCAGTGAAACTTCCGTCAAAATCGGTCCAAACATAATAATCTATGGAGATTAGCTACAACAAAAATACAGAATCCTTTTTTCTAGTAATTACCGTATATTCTTATGCATTTAATAAAAACTCATTTGATATTACAAGACAGACACTTCAATATTAATTATTTGTATACATTTGCAGATCTATCCTTTCACATTTGAGTTCGGTTTAGATAGCCATCAGGATCCGATCGAATGATGTTTGAATGTCTGTTGATTGCAATGAACATTTACTAAACAATGAACGCACTATCTAAATAGCGGTCAAGTACACCTTCATAGATTCGCAGACAGCTACTGCGGTTGAGATTAAATTGTTTCTAGTGGCTTTTACATTAGTTTATGATTTATTTAGATTAGTTTCGTAGACTCTGTGACTATTTTCTTTATCTTACTTTTAAGATTTATGTAATTCAATAAACATTTTCAATCGATCAGTAGTTCTATTGCGGAGACGCGGCGATTTGATGATAGTTCTGCTCATCAACAACCCATAACGTCCCACTGCTGGGCTCGGGTCTCCTCTCAAAGAGGGTTAAGGCCTTACGTCCCCACGCTGGCCGAGTGCGGGTTGGGGACTGGCAAGACACGTTGTGGCTACGTAATCTTACCGTTGGATGTTTTTAAGCCGCCCGAAGGCCTCCAACTAAGCTTCACGACTGTTACCTTATGACAACAACCGGGACCGACTGCTTAACGTGACCTCCGAATCACGGAAACGCTCATAACATATCATGCCACATACGGTCACCCATCTAGGTCCGACCGCGCCGTAGTTGCTTACCCTCGGTGATTGTTTCCAATCACCTAAGGCCACTCGGCTATGAGCGCTTCAAGTTATGCGATGATGCGCGATAGTTCTGCTATGTTGGGCAATTGTGTATATATGCTCATCGGTGCAATTTGTTTATCACGATTCAGGATTAGTTACTCCGTGTTTCAGTATTTCTTCGGTAGATGGCGCTGTTGTATGTTCCCGCCTCAGCGATATGTGGTAGTCGCCACATATGTACGGGAAGCTATATTGTTAACTGACCCAATATTTTCATAAATGCCTCTTGCCTTAAGTTTTGTTACTTTGTTTATATCTCTGTACTTACTTTTCCGTACCGTACTTTTCAACCGATCAGTAGTTCTAATGTGGAGATGCGGTGATTTGATGATAGTTCTGCTATAAAGTAATATTAATTAATAATTGTGGATCACCGTTCCCAGAACCTACTTATGCGCAACATCGATTCAGGGAACTTGAATTGTCATGGCCATGGTAATCCTTAGAGTACGTCAGGGATCCAGGTTAGGTTCCTTTTAGAGTATACCTGGTTCCCCGGCTACTGGTACCTGATACGTACGTGTTTCCGTTTTTTGGTCCGTTTGAATCGGATATAACCAGCACTAAATGGTTTCTGAGGAGATTTCCGCACAAAAAAAGGGTAATCCTCAGATTAGAATGCCTGAGACCGGCCTATATACTTCTACATCTTGCATCCTCTAGGAGCCAAAGACCATTAAGTAAATTCAACTCATACTTGTCTAATTTGTATTTGTATTAGGTCGAGTTCATGTCTTAATTTGTTAATATAATTAATATTGCTAAATTTTATGGCGAATAAATGCAAATATCAGTGCATTTGACCTAAATAACTATTTTATATGTTCAACGACATTTTAAACGTCAATATTTCATTGGACTACAAGCAAATTGACATTTAAGATCAAATATTATTGCGTTGTGTCCTTACATATATTTTCTTGGGTATTTATATGTTCATGAAAATATAGTAAGTAAGAATTTCAATAAACAACAACACTTACTTTGACATGATAAATGGAAACAAAGTTTGCAAATTTATTATTAACTAATTGAGTCCCAAGAGAAGGAAAACTTGAAACAAACTCTATACCAACCCGTCTGGCCAGCGTGGTATAGTAGGCCAAAACCTCCTTTCTAAGGAGAGGCCTATGTCCGGCAGTGGACTGTTAAAGGCTGTTGATGATGATGATGATGATGAATTGAGTCCCGCGGTGTTACTCGCGGTTATTGTTGTAAATTGCGAGTAACGCCGGTTTAAACGGTTTAAAAATAATTAGCCTAAGTTACTCTATAAGTCAGCATCCATCTGCTGACATATAGAGTAACATACGGACAGACAGACAGACACAAAAATAATTAAAATTACTTTTTTGATGAATATTCTTTCATAAATATTACTTTACAACATTCCAGTCCATTTGTACAGTAAACATTTAAAAAAGAAAAAAATAGAAAATTTGTCCATGGAAACTTCTAATTATTTTATTTTTTAATAGTAACAATAATTAATTTTATTAAATACTAGCTTTCGCCCGTATCTCCGCCCGCATGTATGTCGGTTATCGCGGTAAAAAACCTGTGTCCTTTCTTAGACTCTAAACTTCCTTTGTCTCTGTGAGCTACTGAATGAGCTGCTGAGACTACTAAACCGATTTATATGAAATATGCTAATATTGGTAACTGCCTCGTTGGTCTATTGGATAGCGTATGCGACTGCTAATCAAGAGGTCTCCGGTTAAAATCCCGGGTGATTTTGGGTTTTTCTTAGAAAAATCCTAATAAAAATCCTTAGAAAAAGCCCGGAGTTGAAGTTTGGCGGAGATTCACGTCCGTGCCTCAGAGAGCACGTAAAGCCGTCGATCCCGGTTGTCATGAACATGACATGTTGTCATGTCATGAACACAACAATTATGGAAATCGTTATTGGGAAGAAAGTTCCCTTAAATTTACTGATAACTAGTTCAACCTTCGAATATCAGTTTTCCCTTAGGGTTGCGGAGGTACGATGCCAGTTGCTCTGTGGAAAAACTGATATTCAGCTAAAACCGGTTGAACTAGTAGTCGACCCCAAATAATATTGAGAATAGGGCTAGGAAGAATGTACACTACCACGCGAAGTAGAACCACGCAGAATTCAGCACGAATGGGTCGGTTCGACAGAGGCAGTACTACCCTCACACAGAAGGATGAAGAAAATGACTTCATTCATACCGTCTTTCGTTGTGGAGTGTGAGTCTCACACTGTGAGACCGGAGGCCCAATGATTCTATTGCATTGTATGCACTCACAATGAGGAGGGTGGCCCCTACTCCTGGATTCTACTCTTGCTTTCCATCAGGCAGAGTAAAGTCACTTTGGTAAGCTTAATATAATAAAAACGATTCAGTAGTTTTGGCATCAAAGCGCGACAGAGACAGACAGTTTCTTTTGATAATATTATTAATTAATGATTGGTGGCAATGTTATTAATGATAACATTTGAATATTCATTAACAAAATTAACAGATAAAACGACAGGTCATAAACAACATACAGGAAATAACACCAAACATAGTCTCAATAATACACAATATCACCTTGACTTATGACGAGATTAGATTACAAATAAGTTATGGAACATACGTGAGTGTTGTTGTACTTATGTAAGTACATTTCTTTAAAGTTTAATATTCGTCAGGTGTACCCTCTCGCCTTGGGCGCGGCCACTTGACGAACGTTCGCTTACAATGATATAGAGTTGGTAGAAATGGCAGATTTTTATCCTGATATCTCTTTTAATTAGGCGTTTTTACTGAATTCGCAATGCCTACAACAATCTGTATGAATTGGTTATGATATAATTTTTACATTCCTGTCAGTTTGTTTAAAAACTGATGCATTTATATTTGGCATATTAATTTATATATAAATGAAAATCAGATATTTTTAATGTAATAGCATTATCTAAAATTAAAACTTATAGAAATACTTAAAGAAAATACTAAATAGTAAAATAGCACAATAGATTTAATAGATAGGGGCCGTCTATTAATCATGTGATATTATTAAGCAATTTTAACCCCTCCATCCCCCTTGGTTATACGTGGTGAGGCTAAGGACTAACGCCCCGCAACCCCACCTCCCCCCCTAGATCCACCCAAAATCACATTTAAGTACCTTGAAAGAATCCTTGGCTTAGTAATCACGCGTTTGACTAAAAAATTGATACACGTGATATCTTATGCTACACCCGCGTCCCGCTTGTGACATATCGCAATTTTTGCCAAACCCCCGCTCCCTTCTACAGCTTTTATGAATTGACGGCCACAAATAGTAAAGTAAAGAAAATATATTTGAAATGATCATACAACTAAATAATAACAAGCACAAGTATCTACAATAAACAGTAGTTTTACCATATAATTAAACAAAAATAACTTTATTTGTACGTAACAGCTAAATGTTTATGTCATTTAAAGTCATCACTTGAGTACATTAATATTACAGATGCTCATAAAAACGAAATAAAACTGTAACATAAACAAAATCTGTTTTGATCTTTTATAAGTCTTGGTTAGGTATAAAACCATGGAGCTAAAACCACGTAATAAAATAAAACACCTGCCTAATTTTATAAAATCAATAAAGAAATATATTTTTATCATTTTCATTTTGTTATGCAAATTTTGTGTGCTTAAATAACAAATACATTTATTATAGGTACGTGTTTATTTATAAAATAAAATATATATTTATTTATAAACTAGTTAAGTGCCACGGTGTTGCCCGCGGTTATTGTGGTAATCCCGAGTATCGCTGCGAAGCGAAGTTAATCTAAAAAAAATATTTTTAAAAAACCAAACAAAATTTATTTCTACGTTTTAGTTTAAAAACGTTAAACTAAAACGTAGAAATAAATTTTAATGTAACAAAGCGTGGGGCGACGGTATTGAAATATTTTCAGAAAGCACCCCACGCTTTGTTACATTGAAATTATTAAAAATGAAATCAAGAATCAAACTAGTCCGGATACTTTTACAGTCGATGTCACATCTAGAAACACACATCAATGTTACCCCTTCCACCAGTCAAGAGGAAAATGACACAAAAACGGCCACTTCCTAACAGTTCTCCTAGGTCAATCTTGTTAATACAACTTGCGCGTCATGTATTCACAGAGACGGAAAACTTTATACTACTATAAGTTTATGCCATAACTATGATTGACATATAAAGGAATATGGCTTACCTAGAAACCAAATCAATATAATAACGAGAAATTACGATCGATTATGTTTAAATAGCACTGACATTGAACGACTATTGTATGAAAAGGGCAGCCCCAAGGGGGATTTGTTTGATAATACCTAATCGTTTTATACTAATCAAATAAAGTCATAGTTATTTCAATATTTTATGATCACAAAAATCTGTGATATGCTAAAAGAGTAAGCTATACATATAATACAAGGTTCAAACATAAGCTCATTCTTATGTACTTATAAGTAGTCTGATTAAAAAAACTATTTATTTGTAGAAAAAAGTCTCAGAGTAACTGGTTAGGAAACGGTGATATATCTTAAATGTGGTAACATAAAGTCTTTCTTTCTGATGGACAACTCCCGCATTAGGAATATACTTATTGTGTCGCGGGGGACTTTACAAACTTACATGAAACGGACACAAAGAACACCCAAACTCAGAAGAACAATTTATGGATCACACAGTCTTGTTCTTTGTGGGATTTGAACCCACAACTCTTGGCGTAGTAGAAAAGGGAGTGGCGACCGTGCACTCAAAATGTGATGGTGATTTATAAAACCAACTAGTGCAGCATAAATTAATTAGATCATAAATAATAGACAAATGTAAATATGCACAATAGAGAAGAGTTGTGGTAAACTTATATGTTTGTTTGATAACTGATATGACTTGTGTGTAAATTGATTATAACATTTATCGTTCATACTCTAACAGTGTCAAAACAATCCCAAAGCATGTTACTGAACAATTGTCATTTCATTATTTCGTTGCATTTTATCGATTGGGTAAGGTTCCCTAATAGAGCAACAAACATGTACCCGGGTAGTCTGTATTGTTCTATGAGCTTCCTCCGAAGAGCAACAATCCGTGTCCCATCTTGCCCTATACCTTTAATGATCTCCCAGTTAGCAATACTTCTGAACGCTGATAGTCTGTGCTGCTCAATGAGGTTACCCTTTTTTTCCCCCACGGATGCCACCAATTGGTGGCTATGCCGAACTCAAACCGACTAAAACCGCACGCCGTCTAGGTTACTATGAGTATCTGGAACCCCGAGCACCTGGGGCTATCTATGGCTTGCAGACCGTGCGAGAACTTCGATGTTCACCTTCCACCAAATACAGAAGCGTGCGCATTTTGTAGCGCTAGCGTTGCCACCCCGGCCTGCTTCTAGGGTGACAGATGGCCTCACCTGTCACCCCCAGGCCTGCGCTTATGGAGGACGGAGATAATTTTACGATTTCCGGCGCCAGAGTCGCTTGCGGCTAAAATTTCCATATTTTTAGACGTGAGTACTCAATCGAGTCGTGAGTGTTCTTAAGCAATTCTCTAAATTAAAGATTATTGTACTCAAACCCTATGCGACATCGGTCCGGGTCTGAATAAAAATAATTCATCGGAGACTTGCAGTCATATGCATGTAAAATCGTTGATTTTGGACACCACTTAAACGAGTTCCTTCGTTAAGGACACTTGTCTTGTGTCTCGAGCTTACTTTCGCCTGTCAAACTAAGAGCTAAGGGGGCCAACTAACGGTAGGTATTAATAAAGTTCATTTGCTTTGTATGCATTAATCAACAACATTTAAAAAATACTCTTTAAAAAGTCTATTTACAGCGTTAGACATATGTAGACCTCTCATCAGTGGTCAACTAACTCATACTATTATAGTCTTTAGTTTAGTTTCTTTAATTAGAAAAAACTATCCTCCTATGTCGTTTTATTTTAAAGTTTAAATTCTCTCAAAAAAAAATAAAGGCATAAAATTTCCTAAAATTTTTTATGACTATTCAAAGCTATTTTCCTCAAATTACGAATCCATCAACAACCCAAAATGTCCCACTACTGGGCTCGGGTCTTCTCACAGGAGAGGGTTAGGGCTATGCGTCCCCACGCTGGCCGACTGGCAAGACACGTTCTGGTTACGTAATCTTGCCGTAGGCTGTTTTTAAAGCCTAAGCTACTAAGCTTAACTACCGGGGTCGATTGCTTACCGTGACCTCCGAATCACGGAAACGCTCATAACATATCATGCCATAACGGTCACCCATCTAGGTCTGACCGCATCGTCGTTGCTTACCCTCGGTGATTGTTTCCAATCACCTAAGGCCACTCGGCTATGAGCACTCACAATTACGAAACATCGACTAAAAATAAACACAAAGTGTCACGCATAGAAAAACATGGAAAAATACTCTGATGCTGGTGATTTCCAATGCACGTTTCGTTATTATCACATCACGGTATCAGTTCTAGGAATTGTACCTGCATCAAGTTTGACATTTCATTCGATATACATAACCAACCTAGCTAAATCTGATGCTCTGATAAAATACGAAATTGTTTGTTCACAGGTTGTTTTGTATTTTTGTATTGAATGTATTTTTATGGAATATTTTTATTTTATTTGCATGGAAGTAGCACAGTAGTTGAAATAAACGACTCGGTCATAGAGGGTTTCAAATGTTTAAATCTCAGGACGCTCATTATTGACAGGCCTGTTGAAAACATCTCAGATCTGAGTTTGACACAAAGAGTGGATGCTTGTCGAATAGTCGAACAGATTTTCTTAAATTCAAACAAATCTTTACAATTAAATATAATTCAAGTGTATATATGTAACATTAATATATTTGTTTATATTTGTTACCTACATCAAATATGCATTTTTTTTAATTTATGTCTATTTGTCCGTCTATCGGTCTGTCTGTCTGTTTTTTCTTGGTAATCTCTGAGACGGCTTGACTGATTTTGACAGGACTTTCACTGGCAGAAAGCTAAAGACCTAAGGAGTGACTTAAGCAAAAAAATTTTAGTCTAGCTTCGCTCCACGGCGTTCCTTGCTATTTACAACAATAACCACTTGTAACACCGTGGGACTCAGCAAGTATGTAATAAAAAGCGGCCAAGTGCGAGTCGGACTCGCCCATGAAGGGTTCCGTATCAGCAAGTAACATCATATAAAAGTTCTTGTAGTTCGTTGTAACTTTCATCGATGTTTTTATACTAATGTATTGATTGAATGAAATGTAAATTGCGTGTTACGATTATGACGTATTAAAAAAAACTACTCACTAGATCTCGTTCAAACCAACTTTTGTTGGTAGTTTGCATATTTATATACAACATATTTTTTTTTTAGTTTTATCACTCTCTTATTTTAGAAGTTAGAGGGGGGACACACACATTTTTCCACTTTGGAAGTGTCTCTCGCGCAAACTATTCAGTTTAGAAAAAAATGACATTAGAAACCTCAACATCATTTTTGAACACCTATCCATAGATACCCCACACGTATAGGTTTGATGAAAAAAAAATTTTTGAGTTTCAGTTGCAAGTATGGGGACCCCCAAAATGTATTGTTTTTTTTCTATTCTTATGTAAAAATCTTAATGCGGTTCACAGAATATATCGACTGACCAAATTTCAACAGTATAGCTCTTATAGTATCGGAAATAATTGGCTGTGACATACGGACGGACAGACAGACAGACAGACTTGACGAATCTATAAGGGTTCCGTTTTTGCCATTTGGCTACGGAACCCTAAAAAGGGCTCTCCGTTTAGGTCTTTAAAGATAGCCGAATAGACACATAGCTAGATACGCTACTGGTTACATACGTGTGGTGTATTTATAACCCTTTCTTTAAAAGCTATAAGAGTCACTGTCCCGACGAGTAATTTGTTTATAAGCTTACTTATAACAAACAATTTAATCTTACCCACATATTTACGTACTTGCTACCGTACTACATTCAAACAATTTTGTTACGATCTAGTGAGTAGTTGTTCTACATTGCTCATGTGAATACGTCAAAACTGTAATCAAAACAACGAGATACCCCCAGGTCAATTTCAATACGATTGTTATTTTAAATAAACTTTTTCCGCATCCGTATCTAGACTAGATTATTTTAATTATATGAATTATATGGAGTTGTAGGCTACTGAGGTATCACGTTTTATTTTAAATAGTACACGATTTTATTTTAACCCACTACGAACAATCTTATGGGCTTATTTGCCTCACTAATGATTATATTTATTGTCAGATGATATTTAAACAAATAATAATACTTAAAACAAATGTCCAAGGTTCAAAATTAATCAAACACACACTATTCTCATTACATCAATCTGTCGGTCTCACGTATTTTAACGTGTGCATAGGGGAAAAGTGAGCTGACCTGCAACTTAAGGAATTACAAACCAGCATTTGATTGCCCTATTCGCTACGATAACAGTAAACATTTTATACACAACGCCATCTAGTCCCCAAACTAAGTAGAGCTTGTATTATGGGTAACTAGACACCTGATATAAATACATAAACTTACTTTTTTTTGTAAATACATACTTAATATACATAGAAAACACCCAAACTCCGAAACAAATATTTGCGGATTACACAACCATTTGGTCCGACCCGGGAATCGAACCCGAGACCTCTCGATCAGCAGTCGCATACTCTAACCAATGGACCAACGAGGCCATATGTACGAGGGAGTATATTATTAAAGGTTGTTGGTGTGATATAATAACGTATGTGCACGTGCCTTAAGACTATGACTACATGTATAGTTAATTTGATACAACTGAAAAGGTTTAATGCGGATATAATAGAGCGATTATATGCCTGACGTCTTAGTGCCGGAACTAACCACTTCGTTTTTATTATAATACGACTAACTATTATACAGTATGGCCTTTTTACATATCATTGTTACAACTAAAGTACGTTGTAAAGTAAAATACGTTATCTTTGATAATGTAATAACTGTAATAAGACGAAAATAATGCTTTCTATGTATAATATGTATGTATTTATGAAAAGTATGTTTATGTATTAATATTAGTTGTCTAGTACCCAATACAAGCTCTGCTTAGTTTGAGACTAGATGACGTAGTGTGTGAGATGTCCGAAATATGTATACATTTATTTATTTTATGTATTCATTTAATAGTTAGTATAGCATCATGTGTTTGTTCTGACGTGCGAGATTCCTAATACATACCTATTCACCTGTGCTACAAAGGAGCCGGATGCATAACAAAGCAATGATGAAATTACTTACACATATGATGTTCTCCTAGCCGGTTTCGGCGCAACCAGTCGTCAACTACGCAGGAGATATTAAAGTGCACAAGTGTGTGCACAAACAAAGGTGCACTCTTTGTTCTTCCATTCTCCTAATACGATGGGACGGCTGTACATTAGAAACTTTAGTACAATAATGACTTGCATATAAAATATATACAGGCACTAAACAAGATCGTGCTTTCACACTAATAACAGTCCTAGGTGGGCATCGAAAGCACGATCAACAAAAATAATGCATAACAAAAACCCTTCCAAACGAAAAAAGAATTTTCCACACGACTTGTAAATAACGGAGTTCAGAAACTGAAGGCCGAAAAACAAGTTTATTTACATTAATTGTCAAAAGAACAAACTTACAAATTTATTGCTATTGTTTCTCCCTTATCTTAGGCAATTTTTTTAGACTAACTCGGTTAACACCGCGGGACCTAAATAGTATTCAATATAAAACACGGAAACAATAAAAAAGCAATACAGTCTTACCTATAACTCAATGTAAAAATAGATTTAAATATATTCTTATTCTTCATAGTTTGGAGATATTCATCAAATATCTATTCTAAATTTAGAAGGCTGATAGGATAAAACCATCATCATCATATCATGTAAACTGTATATCTGAAGAACGAGATAAGGTATTTACTTCATAATTTAATGCAATTTATTCACAACAAAACAAGATATTTTTGATAAATATAGTAACATTTATTAACACTTGAACACTTTAAAGTTGGTTCGTGACTATTATAATGAATACTCTAAGCAAAAGGTATATCTTTAGATTTTAGTGTGTATAGAATTCGCTCACGATTCTTCTATTGCAACATTATAATCTAAATTACGCAATATTATATATACACGAATAGTCTACTACAATAACAATATGCATATACATATATTTATATATACATCTGTACACACACATCATCATCATCATCATCAACAGCCTTTAACAGTCCACTGCTGGACATAGGCCTCTCCTTTGAAAGGAAGTTTTGGCCTACTATACCACGCTGGCCAGACGGGTTGGTAAAGGGTTTGTTTCAAGTTTTCCTTCTCTTGGCAGGATGTTAGCTGCTTATTTTGTTCCTTTAGTCGCCTCTTACGACACCCATGGAATGAATAGGGGTGGTGACACTTTGTATTCTTAATCCGTCACCACACGGACATAAAAGTACAGACGGTACTTACATTCAATAAAAAAAAAGGGGCTAAGTGCGAGTCGGACTCGCCCATGAAGGGTTCCGTATCAGCAAGTAACATCATATAAAAGTTCTTGTAGTTCGTTGTAACTTTCATTGATGTTTTTATACTAGTGTATTGATTGGATGAAAGGTAAATTGCGTGTTACGATTTATGACGTATTAAAAAAAAATACTTACTAGATCTCGTTCAAACCAATTTTCGTTGGTAGTTTGCATGGTAATGTACAACATATATTTTTTTTAGGTTTATCACTCTCTTATTTTAGAAGTTAGAGGGGGGGGGACACACATTTTTCCACTTTGGAAGTGTCTCTCGCGCAAACTATTCAGTTTAGAAAAAAATGATATCAGAAACCTCAACATCATTTTTGAACACCTATCCATAGATACACCACACGTATAGGTTTGATGAAAAAAAAAATTTTCAGTTTCAGTTCCAAGTATGAGGATCCCCAAAATGAATTGTTATTTTTCTATTTTTATGTAAAAATCTTAATGCGGTTCACAGAATACATCGACTGACCACATTTCAACAGTATAGTTCTTATAGTTTCAGAAATAATTGGCTGTGACATACGGACGGACAGACAGACAGACAGACAGACAGACAGACAGACAGACAGACTTGACGAATCTATAAGGGTTCCGTTTTTTGCCATTTGGCTACGGAACCCTAAAAATCGGCCAAGTGTGTTTCAGGCCACGCACAGGAAAGGGTTCCTCAGTCACACATCGTATCCAATAGATAATTGTTATGTTTACGTATTATTATTATTACGGTAATTTTGTACAACGTTTTCAAGTGAGCGCATTTTACCAGATAACCCTTTATAACTCCTGAACTAAGAAAGTCATCTAATCCGTTATAGTTTTCCTTCAAAGTTCATGAGATGGACCAACATCACGAATTTTTTCAGATTTTTTGAGCCAGCCGTTTAGCTTTTAGAGTGGGGGGGGGGCGCCCTGTTTTTACAAAAAAGTGCCCTTTAAAGTGAAATATCTCGCAAACGGATACCTAAATCAAAAAATCGTCTCGGAAACCCCGAAAAGACCTATCTAATGATACCCCACACGAAGGGGTAGCCGCGAGAAAAAAAAACATCCTCACTTTACGTGTAGGGGAGGTACCCCAAATAAAATTATTTTTCATAATTTTATTGTAGCACTTGTCGACGTAATTACAACACGTATTCATGCAAACTTTCATCTTTTTAGCACTTACCGTTTGGACGGTAAGTCGAGGACGGACGGACAGACGGACATGACGAATCTATAAGGGTTCCGAGTTATGAACTTCGGAACCCTAAAAAACGATTCCTCTGGAACAGCTGGACTGATTTTGACGAGATTTTCACTGCCAAATAGCTGATGGTAGACTAATTTACCCCACGGCGTTACCCTTGGTTATTGTAAAAATACAACAATATTTGTGGGTAACACCACAGGGCTCAGCTACGTATAGATAATGTACAATTATAAAGAAATATTTAGGACATCTTAAACACAGCGCTATAAATAATCTCAAACTAAGCAGAGTTTGTGTTATGGGTACTAGACATCCAATATAAATACATAAACATTTTTTTTGTAATTACATACATATTATATTTAGAAAACACCCAAACTCGGAAACAATGCGAATCACACATTTGTTCCAACCCGGGAATCGAACCCGACTCAACTGACTGCACGGTTTTGACTGCACGGTTGGCCTAGTGGCTTAAGCGGTCGCCACGCCGCTGCCTACTACGCCAAGTGTCGTGGGTTCAAATCCCACGTAGGACAACACTTTGTGTGATTCACAATTTGTTGTTCTGAGTCTGGGTGTCCTTTGTGTCCGTTTCATGTATGTTTGTAAAGTCCCCCGCGACACAGGAATTTATATTCCTAATGCGGGAGTTGTCTTTTAAAAAAAAAGTAAAAAAAAAAAAACTTCAAGCACAGCAGTTGCTTCGACCACTGCGCTACCGAGGCAATCACATAATATGTAATATCATTACACATCTCACACACGACTGTCTGAACCTGTGCTATGACAACCAGAGTGCTTGCTTATCACCATCATCAGCCTTTCGCGGTCTACTACTTTACATAAACCTCTCAGATTGCTATTAAATATACGAGATTGGTAATAAACATACTTAAACATCTCTAAATACTATTCATATTGTAATTCGAGAGTAAATTGTCTGTCTTTTACTTATTCATGGCTAATTTAATCAATTTAATTTATCATTGAGATACTTTAATTCTTGAGGAAGGTCATAGGCTGCTCTTTGCTGCAATAATTGACATACACGCGGCTGAAGCCAAAGGCAAGAGAATAGATAGATTACAAGAAACCACAAAATCAATTACCGTTCTTACCACAAAGTCATTGCTCCTAAGTGGGAATCAACCTCTGGTTTAGCAGTCAGGGCCATTAGATTAACAGGCCCGTCAAATACGTTCGGGAGGAATTTCTACCGGAAATATTGAGGCTTAACGTATGCGCGAGGCATGCATTTGACAAGGCGTTTTGGTGTGGCAATGAAACAAATGATGAAATGCGGATATGTAAGTGTGAATGTGTAATCGTTGTGCATGTCAATTTAAATACTTGATTTATTATCTTCCTCATTATATTATTTTCTAAAAGTTCCGTCTTTACGTTTGTATCATTTTAACGAAGATATGTATCATTTGCTGTATCATTTGTATCATCTCAGGTATACATTCTCTTTTGATTTATAACTGGTCTGTTTGCTTTATGAATTGTTTTTAGATTTGGAATGACAGTTTTATTTCTATATATTGAAATTGTGTCATATGAATGATTCCGTAGAAAACGCTAGAAGTATAAACATGTATAGTTGTCTGATATAAATATTGTATTTTATATAATTCTCAGTATGTGAAAATAAATTCAAAAAATGTTTAAGTCAAAGAAATAGTTTCCATAACTTTCCTTAAGTGACCTTTTGGTTCCAAAATGTTCCTTTTAGCCACATCTTCCGTTCAAGATCATTTAGCCAATCAATTCTACCCAGATCCCCAGTCAAGTTGCAAACAATTTTCGTTTTCTATCTATCCTCTATTCTCTTCTTTCATTGGCTAATATAGTGATATTCACAGTCACGTGATCAAATCAAAAAAGAGAATATAGAATAGAAATAAAAAAAAGTGCGTGATCTATGATATGTGACAAATAAGATTAAAAACTGGCTAAAAGTGGGCGCTTACAATGCCTCTTCCAACGTCTTCGGGGAACTTGATTTTATGAATGTATATATGTACTATATGTCTTGTTTTGATGAATAAATGTTTTGGCAACATAGATTTCCCCCATTCGGGGTTATCTGTGTTTGGCAAGCAATTGTACTCTTTCTTTTCTAGTCTTTCTACATGGTATGGGATCTGGAGATCTAATGGCAGTCAACCTGCGTAAAATATGGAATTTAAGCTTCATCAAAGTCAATTTAAATCTACAATGACGCTGACCCCAATCTACATAATTAAGAAGAGTTATTATCGATGTGAAGAAAAGTAGTGGACATAAATTTTCTGTATCTGTGGGATTCTAAGTTTTGGGATTCTTATAGGTTGTGTTCCAGTGAACCGCAGGGAAGTAGCTATAGCATCATTATCGATTTTTTTTGGGGGGGGGGGGATATCTTCACACATACCACATATCGACGGGTGCAAAGTAAAAAGAGTTATCTGCAAAATAGCTACTTTACAGGAGAGCGAAAAGATCTAAAAAGTGTGTTTTTTTTTTAAATTAATGAATCGATTTTTCTGTAAATTTTATTAATACATCTTTACACTCTTACACATTTATATATGATATTTATTTCAGGAATTTCTTGTTATTTCACGAAATTTTTCAGTTGTTCGCATCTACATTGTATTATAAATAATACTAATTGTGTCAACTGCCAGTTGGTCGTATATACGAGGGACTTTAAATTTCGTGTATAAATTGAATTTGATTTAATTTACTGTATTAAGGTTTTGTTGAAACATTTAATTTTAATGATAAATACTACCCAACATCCTTTAATTAATAATAGATCTATTACAGAACATAATAATGTAGATAGCTTTTTATGCGTCGTATTTTAAAGTAATAAATGACACACAATGCGGTCAAATGAAATATTAAAACTTGGTTATATTTTTTTTTAGGTTTTTTTTTTTCCAATTACGTTTGAAAATAATAGAAATTAAGTAATAACATTTAGATTAAAAAAAATACACATATTTTACTTACTTTAGCCTGTCAAACAATAATCACAGAAACAAAATATATAACTCTATTTAAGTGATGATTAACCAAAACCTGAATCAACATTTAAACTTACGTAGCTATTTAGTTATATATTATTATCGATACATAATTTAAAAAGTAGCAATAAATTAATCTCGTTCTCTATAGTTTCGTGATTCATAAAAGAAAATTCGTGATACCTAGGAAGTAATAAATTTTGCTCTCAAAGTTTTATCAAATCGTTGTATTAAGAATCCATCATCATCAGTTGCAATTGCATTTCAAGTGCAAATATTTGTAGAGTCAAAGCTATCACAGCTAAGTTACTTGCGAGGCCAACTTGTGCTTAACCACTGAAAGAGAATTACCACTGAAAATGATTCAAAACGCAACTTCAGTGTAACGTATACACTGCCCGTTGGCTTGAGACAAATTTAGCCCTAGAAGTGTAAAAGTTTGCAAAACAATCATTTGTCCATCCATTGTCCACAACAATAAATTTGTCCATCAGTAACCAATTTAGATAGAGCGCTTTGGATAAATATGATAAAAATACTTGGAACCGTTCAAAGGAATTAAGGCTGTAATCGAAGGTGTCTGTAATCACGTAAAATTTTTTCAGCTGGTGGAGTCTCGTTATATAAGAAAAGACTCAAATAAACTTTACTTATCCGGTGGCTTGAACTTCTCAATTATGTTCAAATTATATCAAGCATGGACAGAGGAAAATAATGTTTCAAAAGGGTTTAATCAACACATGAAAAATAAAGATGTTGCAAGGTCTCTAAAGAAACAAGATAAAATCCAAGCAACTGCACATCCTGACAGTGTAACTTCAGCTACTTTCGACTTTCAATTTATTTTTTCTACGCCTCAGGGTTCAAGAAGCAAGTTCATTTTATTATAAACTTTCTTTAATTTTACAGTGTATAACATTTCAAACATAAAAAGTGCTTAACATGTAAAGAGCTTTATGACCCATTGGTTTAAAAAAAGGAATATGTTACATGTGGCCTGAAACTACGGCTAACAGGGGGAATAAAATAAATTTGTTTCTCCCTGAGGCGTAGATAAAAAAAATTGAAAGTCGAAAGTAGCTGAAGTTACACTGTCAGGATGTGCAGTTGCTTGATTTTTATCCTGTTTCTTTAGAGACCTTGCAACATCTTTATTTTTCATGTGTTGATTAAACCCTTTTGAAACATTATTTTCCTCTGTACATGCTTGATATAATTTGAATATAATTGAGAAGTTCTAGCCACCGGATAAGTAAAATTTATTTGAGTCTTTTCTTATATAACGGGACTCCACAGGCTGAAAAGATTTTACGTGATTACAGACACCTTCGATTACAGCCGCTGTGTTTATCTTATTTTTGTTATCTTAACTCCTTTGAACGGTTCCCAGTATTTTAATCATATTTATCCAAAGCGCTCTATATAAATTGGTGACTGATGGACGAATTCGTTGTTGTGGACAATGGATGGACAAATGATTGTTTTGCAAACTTTTACACTTCTAGGGCTAGATTTGTCTTAAGCCAACGGGCAGTGTATAATACACTGAAGTTGCGTTTTGAATCATTTTCAGTGGTCATTCTCTTTCAGTGGTTAAGCACAAGTCGGCCTCTCAAGTAACTTAGCCGTGATAGTTTTTGACTCTACAAACATTTTGCACTTTAAAGTTTAATATTTCGTAAACGGAGCACTGAATAAAAGAATGTCCTATAACTTCTCTATACATTTTTGAAATACCTCTCTAACGATATAATATAGCCTAAACGAGAAACAAAATCATCTCCACTTTGCGTGTAGTTATGTTTTCTTTTTATATTTTATACTAGCTTAACTCCGCGGTGTTACCCGTGGTTATTGTCGTACTGCGGATAACGCCTCGGGACGAAGTTAGTCTAAAAAAGTAGCCTAAATTACTCCTTATATCATCAGCTACCTATCAGTGAAAGTCCCATCAAAATCGTTCTCGCTGTTCCAGACATTTGTCGGAACAAACGTCTCTAAGCTAAGCTGCGGATAGACAAACTGATATGGTGAAACTATAAGGGTTCTTTGTAAGGACTATTTAACCCTAACAATCTTAAAAAACACCTTACAAATAGGTAGGTACTTCATTTTCCACAAAATTAACCGAAGTAAATTGTAACATCTACGATGATAGCGAAGTAAAATGATTCAGGTGGCAGATGGTCGTTTATGCGTCGGTATTTTAAAATATGACCTCTCTTATAGATTTATTATTCTACAAACAACAAATCTAAGAATTTCACATTTACAACTTTGAATATTTACTAAACAAATTTAATTCACACCAGCTGTTTCACGATTATCACTTAAATTTGTGAGTTTTATTAGATATTCTGTTTTCCTGATAGTAACTTATTTTCCTGTTCTACATAATTGCTTCAACAGTTGCCGTCGTTCTTTATTGATTTTACTAATTCAAATGAAGACTACAACAAACCCTCGAAATATCACAGATATCAGACACAAAACCTCATCCATACTAATATTATAAATGCGAAAGTAACTCTGTCTGTCTGTCTGTCTGTTACGCTTTCACGCCTAAAGCACTGAACCAATTTTGATGAAATTTGGTATGAAGATAGAACTGAACTTGGGAAAGGACATAGGCTACTTTTTACTGCAATAATCGAGATACAAAGGCCAAAGCTAGGTGATTATAAAAATACATAAATCGTAGGTATCAAAATCTATCACTGTTTATCTCCTGTCAAAACTTCACAGGTTGCTAGGCATAACACAATTGCATGGCAACCATAATGATAGTTTGACAATGACATATAGAATAGTAGTCCAGGGTAGATAATTTTTGAAACAAATAAAATTATAGTAGGATGAAACCTATTGGAAAAGGAGGAGAATATTATAAAAATGAAAGGAAAAATAATTTACGGGCGATCTGAGGTCGGGAAGGGTAGGGGGGAAGGTTTTCGGGTCCTTTAAGCGGGGCGTGAAAAAACATCTCACTAAGTCGAAATAGTGTGGGCCGCCATACATTATTGTCTGCATTCGCAGCAAGTGTAGTAGCCCCGACTCTTGGATTCTGCTAATGCTTTCCATCAGGCAGGGTAGAGTCACTTTGGATGGCTAAATATATAAAACAAAGGGTAAAGAACGGTTTATCTCGATTTCCGGCAAAACTACAAGTCCTATGGAAAAAAGTTAAATGGCAAAGTTGTAGGTAATCAAAAGATCTACAACTTTTAGGGTTCCGAAGTTTATGACTTCGAACCCTTATCGATTCGTCATGTCCGTCTGTCCGTCCGTCCGTCCGTCCTCCTTACCGTCCAATCGGTAAGTGCTATAAAGATGAAACTTTGCTTGAATATGTATTGTAATTACGTCGACAAAGCGTTACAATAAAATTATGAAAAATATTTTTATTTAGGGTACCTCCCCTACACGTAAAGTGGGGATGTTTTTTTTCTCACAGCTACCCCATCATCGATGACCGCAGTGGATGGGGGAGCACTTTGTATGAGGGCTGCAGAACGCACGACAGGAGTTGGTTCCGGACTCTGGCGGACAAGTGTGAGAAGAGACAGCGGGGAGACGAGGGGGTCTCGCTTGCTCGAGCCTCGGACGGTCCTCTGTTTAGGTGTCATGCGTGTGGACGCTGTTTTCGCTCCCGTATTGGGCTTTACAGTCACACCAAGAAGTGTCAAAGAAGCGCTGTCTAAATCATCTGTAAAGATGGAAAGGCCTATTATATACCCCATCATCTGGGGTATCATTATATAGGTCTTTTAAAAACATTAAAAGGTTGTTAAGACGATCTTTAAACCCATTTATTGATTTAGGTATCCTTTTGCGAGAAATTCCACTTTAAAGGCCACTATTTTTGTAAAAACAGGGCGTCCCCCCCTCTAAAAGCTAAACGGCCGGCTCAAAAAATCTGGAAAAATTCGTGATAGTGGTCTATATAATAAATTTAAATGAAAACTATAACGAATTAGATGACTTTGTTAGTTCAGGAGTTATAGAGACTTAACTTCTACAATGTGCTTACTTGGAAAAGTCATACAAAATTAACGCATTAATACGTAAACATAACAATTATCCATTGGATACTATTTCTAATCCACGTACCATTATGGGTGACTGAGGAACCCTTTCCTGTGCGTGGCCTGACACGCACTTGGCCGATTTTTTATTTACACTTTATGTCACATAACTTCAAATTATATGCGAAAAAATATTTTTAAACGAAATTTTGTGAAAACTTACCTTTGTCCCGAAATATTTATTTTTTATTTTTTCACCCGATTTTGACTTAATATCGAAAATTCACCCGTCAAAATATCTACTTTTTTCAAAAAATTTGGGTGTTTTCTGTTTGATGAAATCTCTACTTTCCGATGGTGTAATCCCTACTAATATTATTAATGCGAAAGTAACTCTGCCTGTCTGTCTGTCTGTTACGCTTTCACGCCTAAACCACTGAACCGATTTTGATGAAATTTGGTATGAAGATAGAACTGAACTTGGGAAAGGACATAGGATACTTTTTAACGTGAAAATAAAGGTAGAAAGAAGGGTTTAAAATAGGGGACGAAAGTTTGTGTCTAAGTTCCTTATTATCAAACATAAAATCATGTAAGATTGTTTAATCTACCCTTACCGTGTCGCGCGATATATACGAATTCAACGCGGGCGAAGCCGCGGGCGGAAAGCTAGTTTAACATAAATAATAACAAAAATCTAATCAAGCCGACGTAGCGTATGTCAACTGACTGATGTCCTTTTGTGTATGCACGGGGAAAGTCCCGCGGCCCCGTGTAAATGCGGCCAACGTTACTTGGTCGTATTTACTTCGTAGTGTTTGAAAGAACATACGTAGTTGGCTTTTTTTACGTACGAAAATTGATTGAAATAATGTGATATTTGCAAAAAAAAATATGTCATATTGTAAAGAATTGTTTTCTTAAAACGATTGTACAATAAACTAAAAATCAGCATTTTGCAGATAACTTTATTTACTTTGCACCCGTCGATATTTACATACGAAAACAATAGCTTGTCAATAAAAAGGTAACAATTAAAACCAAAACTTCTCAATTTCACGCATACTTAAACACGTACTATGTCATTCATTACAGTGCTGCAGTGTAATGCATAGACACATTTGGGCTTACGCTTTGATAGAGTGGAATGCATTGAAAGTGGCGTATGGCGTATCGCTATTCCGCTTGTTGCTTGCTTCGAAGCATAGTTTTCATTTTGTTTCCTGCTTAAGGTAATATGTATTACGTATTTTATAAGTTTGGGATTGTTCTTATTAAAACGTAAACTACTATAACCGTCTACAGTCTTTACTCACTGGGTCGTTGATTGCTCCTCACTCCACGCCCTTAATAATTCCAAAAAAAAGTAATAATAATGAAATTGAGTACAGCTGACATAATAAACATCTCCTGTTTAAATACTTGTTAATATTTGAAATTATTTTGAATACGTGAATAAACATTGTAATGTCCTTAAATCTAGGTCAAACTTGTGTATTAAAGAAACCTTTTAGTTTTTATGCACACTAATTAATATTCATAATGACATTTTTAATTGTGTAAATATTTTAATTAATCTTATGTTTTGCGTTGATTTTAAAATTTAATACATCGAATCAAAAGGTTTTAAATCAAAACAGACAAGTGCGTCGACGAATATAGAATAGAATTCCGGAGTCACCCATAATGGCTCGTGAATTTAAAATGTGTCCAATAGATATTGTTATGTTTACTTATTATTTCGTTATTTTTTTTACGAAATTTTTCAAATAAGCGTATTTTACAAGTTAGACCTCTATAACTCCTGAACTAACAAAGTTATCTAAACCGTTATATAGTTTTATATATATTTTTCCTTTAAAGTTCATCACAAAGACTACCATTATTTTTCCAATTTTTCGAGTCAGCCTTTAAGCTTGTAGAGGAGAAGGAACGCCCTGTTTTAACTTTTAAAGTTGAATAACTCGTTATTTAAAAACTCGCCTCAGCAACCTCGCAATATTTTTAATGGACCTATTTAATGATATCTCACCTGACGCGAGAAAAGAACCATACCCACTTTACGTGTTGGGGAGGTACCCCAAAATGTAAATTTTACATGATTTTATTGTACTTTGTCGACGACATAGAAACACATATTCATGCAAAGTTTGAACCGTTTGGACGGCAAGTCGAGGAAGGACAGACGGACGTATAAGGGTTCCATGTTTCATGATTACGTAGTCACGTACCTGATAACTTTAGATTACGAATATTCATATATTTGTAATAAAGCGTGCCATTACTATGAATATATCGACACTTTGTTAATCGAAAGCGGCTTAGTAGTTTAGGCACTACGGCATTACATATCAATACTGCTAAAACTGTTAACTTCACTTACTTTTGGCTTCACCATAGTCAATTAAAAACATACATAACCATACAACAATGTCGCTGAGGTATGTACATTTGTATTTTAGAATATTTGTATTTTCGAGTACTATAAGGCCATGACATTTCGATTGATTTTTGCCTTTCGAATACCTAAGTAATGGTTACAGAGGAGAATCTTAAAGTATCATATAATATATTCAAATTTGATTAATATCTCTATAGGCATATTTTCTGATTGTTTTAAATAGCAAAGAAACCTTCAGTTTATTTAAAAATAAATTCTAAACAACTAAGTTACACAATCGAAGGATTATGTGTGTATAATAATGTTATTTATTAACACGTGAGGAGAATTTTTGTAGCATTAAGTTTTTATTTTTAAACAAATTCGCAGAGAAAATGAGTCGGAGTATCTAAATTTCGATATAACTCTGAAGAATTTCAATCCTCAATAACATATGATATTATTTATTAAATATGAAGATTTTAAACTCTAATGGTTGCCTGTAAGATGTAGGGCAATAAGGCTGCCACTTGTACGTTTGTAGTTGTATGTTGTCGTTCTATGTTATGTTGGTGGTTTCCGCACTTAGTCCTTTAAGTGAACCATTGTACGTGTGAATGTTGCCGTTGTAATAAATCTGATGTACAACAAAGGGATATACTATTATAAAACACGCTTAAGCTTGTAGTGTGGTGATGATAGGTTACATTTTATACAAAACATTACAAGAAATGGTAAAAACCATGATGAGGAAAAATATTTTCTAAGAAATCATATGAACTAGATTTCTCATATACCCACGTTTATAAGTTTGAAGGGCAGATAAAGATCTTTAATAGGAAGCCAGCCTATTGTCGTTAAAGCGCAAACAATATTATTCAACAAATAAGCATTCAGGAGGTCACTCAAAGGGAAAATCAATAGAATAATTGCTTGTTATAGTTAAGAAATCATTACGTCCAATCACATTACAAATCAAAGCTTATCATAATTATAAATTTGTTAAATTTTATACAAATTATATTTAAAACTTTTGCTTTTGTCCATGTGGAGACGTGTCAAAAATATGAAATGTCAACTGTTACCACCTCCATGATCATCGGTGTCATAAAAATATATTTATTAGCAAACTATGCAGGACTACAGCGCTGCGAAGAGAAGGAAAACTTGATAGACACCCTGTACAAATTCCTCTGACTAGCGTGGCTTAGTAGGCCCAAGCCTATGTCCAGCACTGGACTATTGATGATGATGATGATTTAAACCTTTAATCAATCAAATACTCTAAGATATGAATAACGTCACTTTAGCGGGCTCTATGTAAAAAAATAAATAAATCGTCTCATAACCAAAACACCCAAAACATAGTAAGTAAATCTATAGCGATTTATATTTTTTTGTTTACTGACCGACTGAAACTTCTGATAAAACTAAAAATATGCATATGAAATATACATTTATAAATATTTATCAATTAATTGATTCCCCTATTCCTCAGGGGATGCCAAAACTCTCAAATAACCCTAAAGTATAATGAAGAGTATAGGTTTATTGTGATGCAGAATTGAAATCGGATACAATTTTTGCAAAACATTACTATTTTAATATTATAATTAATTCATTTATAGTTATGAAAATTATGAAGCAGTTGTTATATAATGCAACGATTAAGTAATTTTATAGTAATTCGTAAGTCTAGCAGCTACACTTCTAAATTATAATAATACATGATTACGAGTACTATTGCAAATATATATGAATAAATTTGTTATTTTCAAGCTAAGGAACACTTTATTTGTAGAGTTTACTCTCCAGGGCGTCTAGTGGTCCGGGAGATTCTGACGTTATGGTCATTGATGTATATCGAAACTGGAAAATCTATAGATCTATAAAAATAAAATCGGAGTATGTATGTAATTTCAAACATTTTTACACAGAACGCAATCTAGTCCCCAAACTAAGCAGAGCGTGTATTAAGATACTAAACAACTGATATAAATACATAAACATACTTGTTTTACATTAATATGAGCTTGTAACACCGCGGGACTCAGCTAGTCGAATATGCCTCAAAGTACTTCCTTCGGAAATAATCTGCATTTTACAATAATTTATCGAATCATCTGATAGAGGTTCTTAAATAATACACATAATTTGTTAGTGATTATTACATTATGGACTATTATATGTAGATTAAAATTTAATTTTTAAATACTTAAATATGAATAGTGTTGTATGATCAATTAAGCAGCAATTAAATTGAAAAATAAATACTTCAAAACAAAACTTGGACTCTGCTCATGCTTTCCATCAGAAACTTCGGCTGACTCTGAATAAAAAAAGCAACTGAATTATTTCTTTTTTTTCGACCTCTAAAATATTATATGCCCCATAGCTTCCTTGAAGTGTTGAACATTCAAAGCGGCCTTAGGTGATTGGAAACAATAAGCGAGGGTAAGTAGCGACGGCGCGGTCAGTACCTATATTAGATGGGTGACCATTTGCTGCATGATATGTTTAAGAGCGTTTTCGTGATTCGGAGATCATATTAAGCAGTCGAGAAGCTTTTTTGGAGGCCTTCGGGCGGCTTAAGCACATCCAACGGCAAGATTACGTAGCAACAACTTGCTTGACATTCCCTAACCCGTATTCGGCGAGTGTACGTATGGCCTTAACCCTCTCCTGAGAGGAGACCCGACCCAACAGTGGAACGCTATGGGTTGTTGATGAATATACTTAGCAACGACAGTAGTAGGTGTTAGTGATGAGTGTGATGACAATTAATTATCATAAGTTTGGCAATGACTTTATGACTTGAGGGCATATATCGCAAACAAAACGTTAAATGAATCGTGTCCCACGATTTAGCAAGCAATATCTCCAATGCTAAAAGATTAAAGTCAATATTTTTGTATCGCCAAAACCTGATCTGTTACTTTGAGTGCTTGAGAATTGAACGTTAATGAAATTAAATGTACTAAAATTTTGTATTCGATACTCATATGTAATATCTTTGTTTATTTTCAGGTATGCTTGGTGTTAAAGATGATCGGCTTCTAAATTGTATAGTAAGTCTTTTATACTTTTTACACGGTTTTTTTTTAATCTTAGCCTACCAAAGTGACTCTACTCTGCCTGATGAAAAGTAGAATCCAGGAGTAGGGGCCACCATGCTTTTTGTGAGGGTAGGCAATGTAGCATGGTGACTCATACCATGGCAGCCTGGTTAGATAATTCTAATTCTCACGGCCACCGAAGGTCGGGAGAATGATGCGGATTGATTAGGCCAACGGTCTCACACTCACCAACGAAATACGACAGCAAGAATGCTGTCATTACTAGGATGGTCTGTGTGAGAGTAGTACTGCCCCGGTCGAACCGGCCCATTCGTGCTGAAATCAGCGTGTAAGTGTGGTAATTATAAGGATTATTGTATCAGAAAGCTCATTGCAGAACAATAAATAAAAAAATCAAAGCTTAATTATCCAAATAGATAAAGGAGTTAACGCCATCTGGCGGTGAGTTGGATATCAATTTTTTTGAATTCTTCAAACGCCTTTCTGGGTAGTTCTAAATTTACTAACCTACCTACTTGAATTGAGACAACTTGAAATTAAATTACTCGTATATCATATATTTTTTTGTGTTTGTACTAACTGGATAAAGTTCTTATAATATAAAGGTATCTGTTTTAGTTTACACTTAACTGATTCTACGATACTTTGTAAATAAATGAAAAGTTAACATTAAGCCGTAACGATTTAAAAAAATCGGGCAAGTACGTGTCAGGCCACGCATAGAATAGGGTTCCGTAGTCATATACATTGCCAAGCGATGTCCAATAGATAACGCTAATGTTTAGTTTTTATTTTGTTATTTTTGTACGAAGTTTTCCAAGTAAGCGTATTTCACAAGCTAGGCCGCTGACTTATAACTCCTGAACTAACAAAGCTATCTAAGCTGTTATAGTTTGCCTTTAAAGTTCAATAATATGTACTATTATCATAATTTTTTTCAGATTGTTTAGCCAGCCGTTTAGCTTTTAAAGGGGGGAGGAACTTTTTAAAAATGAATTTATCAAACCAAACTAAAGCCACATGCATACCACAGCGCACACGCGACTTTACGCATTATAATTTATGCTTTAAAAATTAACATGAAACAAGTAACGCCATCTAGCGGTAAAAAGCAGAACAAAATGTTTTTGATGTTCTTGTATGTAAAACTATACTTGTGCTAAACCTATTGTAAAGCGATATTTTTTAGATACTTTGTAGTCCGTGTGGTGACGGATTAAGAATACAAGGTGTCATCACCCCTATTCATTCCATGGGTGTCGTAAGAGGCGATTAAAGGAACAAAATAAGCAGCTAACATCACTGCCAAGAGAAGGAAAACTTGAAACAAACCATTTACCAACCCGTCTGGCCAGCGTGGTATAGTAGGCCAAAACCTCCTTTCAAAGGAGAGGCCTATGTCCAGCAGTGGACTGTTAAAGGCTGTTGATGATGATTGTAGTTTTACGAACTGTAAATTTCAAAGAGTTATTTAATAAAAAAAACATATAATCTATGTATATTCGTTCGTATTATACCATAATTAAATTATACAAACAGAGTTACTAAACCCAAAAAAATAATTAATAATAGCTATTGCGTTGCATTGTATGCCATGAAAGTGGATACTACCTAAATCCCTGTAACCTGTCATCAACACCTGTCACTTTTAACTTGTTTATAGACCTTGGATTGTCATTGGCTTTAATAATAATGCTTATTTGTTGAATGTATGTCAATAGTTGGATTGTTAGAATCATACAAAATATGATTAGATATATTATAGAACTTAATAAGTACAAACAGTGGAGGTGAGCACTGAGGCGTACAGGGAATAATTTTTTAAATCTTCGTATTAGTAGCAAGTCTCCAGACCACATCGCTATGTAGTTTTTTTTCGAAGATGAGGCTGGAAATGCGGTAACGGTCAATGGATCACGGGAAAGAATCGACATCTGTCAGCGTGCTCGTGGTGGACATTTGTCAGATATCATTTTTTATTCATAATTGCCCGACTTTTTTCTTCGTAATACAATAAAAAATTAAATCATCTTCGTATAATTTTTTGTTTAATTTTGTATTAGAAAACAAAGTTCTTGTTGAAAAACCCTATATTACACAACCCCATCCTCCTTATATCACGCTATTTATCCGACTGTGATATTCTTTTATGAAATAGGTGTCATTCTGCATTTGACAGAGACAATATATTCCCTGATTTATGTCTCAGAAACTAATCTGGAAACATATATCTAGTAACGTATATAGTCAATAAAAAGACGATCGTTTACAGAAATTCATCAGAAAATATTTTAAAAGAGTTTAATATATTTATCAGTCAGAGATTTCTTTTTTCTGTATGGAAATCTCTGCGGATACCACCTGGTAGTTGATATTTCGCACTTAAACCGATCAAAAACCAGACGCTGTCTCGGGTACTAGAAATTGGGGAACCAGATGTACCATGAATAGGAAATCCCTGAAACACCGTCGTACCTCGGTCCATATACGGCTTGTATACAGCTCTCTCCTGTGTGGGAGCCGAGACGTACCCTCGCTATTATCAAAAACCCTTTTTGGCGCTCACGTCGTCACTCGGATCTGCTTCTTATAGAGTGATAGATGACTTCACCCTCATGACTTTATGGAGGACGGAGATTTTTTTCGATTTCCAACGCCAGAACCACCTGAGATGCCGGCTCCCGAGCTTAGTGGACAGGGACCGTTCGAAACCTCTCCCGGTCCCGCTCCATCATGTCCTTCACAAGCATATCTTGCTTGCTGAAAGAGACGGCGGAGTTCCATGCGCTCTCGTCCGTATTATGTTCAAGTTACCGAGCGAGAGGATCACCACACCTACGTCAGCCGGTACGAGAGGGTCCCGTCACGCCTCGTCGTACAAAAAGTTCAAGCTTTTCCTTTCATTGACTTTCCTTCATAACTAAATTAACTTTACATTTCCATTAATTTAGCTGCCTTTATAGGGGGTGTCCAGAAAGAGAATTAATTATGTTTTTCGAATGTTACACACACTCGGCTCTTTGACATGCTTTGTGATATAATATTTACAGTATGAATAAGGTTTTAGTTTGGGAGTCTACGTTTAATTCGTCATAATTGCAAGAGTATTATTTTTATTAGCTATATGTAATATGAAAATTGAAAAAAATTAAGACCAATTTGTAAATTTTAAGTACCACTTACCACTATATTTACAAACGGGTTTTGTGTTTTAGGGTTCCGTAGTTCATGATTTAGAAAGTTTTTGTTTTTCTATATATCACTCTTATGTCCGTCCTCCCGTTTCGACTTGCCGTCCAAACGGTTAGTGCTAGAAAGATGAAATGTGTTTTTATCACGTTGACGAAGTGCTTAGGTAAAATCATAAAAAACATTTTGTTGGAATGTTTTTTATTTCTCGCGTCTAACTTATCATATGGGATATCAGAACATAGCTTATTTAAAATCATGAAGAGGTTGCTAAGACATGGTTTGATTTAGGTATCCGTTTGCGAGTTATTCCACTTTAAAGGCAGTTTTTTGTAAAACAGGGTCTGTAAAAGCTAAACGGCTAACACAATTTATTTTTTAATATTATCTGGATGGTAGAAAAACTTTATAGGAAAACTATAGGCTTAGATAAATTTGGCTTAGATTAGGACTGAAGTTATAGACGCCTAACTTAGGCGTCTATAACTTCAGAACTAACAAAGTTATCTATAACTTCAGTTACGTTTACTTAGAAATCTACTTCCTACTGTAAAATATGCTTACTTGGAAAATAACAAAAAAAAATAAGTAAACATAACAATTACGGTTGGAGACGATTTTAAATCCACGCGCCATTATGGATAACTACGGAACCCTAATCTATGCGTAGTCTGACACGTACTTGGCCATTTTTCTTAAATAAATAATTATCTTGTTTACTTCAATTCTCATGTTAAGTAAATTGTTATTGGTTTAATAAGAAATAACAAAAATAATAATAGATATAATAACTCTCGAACAAGCTCAATTACCATTCTCATTATTAAAGTTAAATGCCAATTAGAACGATGAAATATGTTCAAGATCATTGACACTTCTACAGTTTGCTACAATACGACATTGTATACTATTTTGCTTGTTATTTTCATGCAAAACAAATACGTGAGTCTTACAAGCAGTGTATTGAAAAGGTTTGCAACGGTAAGTTACTGTTCACAATTGTTTATGTTTCAAGTTCGTACTACAAAGGCTTACGGGTAATGAAATGGTATGTCACAGACATGGAATGAAACACTTGGTAGCTGTATTCTATACCCTTATTAAGTGTGTAATATTAAATATAGTGTTAAAGAGGATACAAAGGCTATTACGATTCATCTTCTATAGCGATAGAGCTTTCCACTCTTACCAATGTCTGTTGCTGGGCTACTGTCCAGGACTACTGTAATTTAGAACATTATAAAAAATTGGTAGATAGAAGGGGTAGTAACAGGAGATGGGTAGGGTAGGTACAATGCAAGCGGTAATGGAATAATAATATCAATTCACATGTGACAGTAAATGGTTATCATTAATCTGTGCAGACCGCTTTGTGCAGATTTATCGGTCACCGATGAATGATAATCCGCAAAAACTTCTTGACTGCTTGACGACTTCGTAAACCACTATGCCAAAATTGACTAAGATAAGTCAGGGACTATTAAATGAAACTCAAGTGAATGAAAAACTATTGGTGAAAGCGAGGATGCTTCATTGACACCAGGTGTAAGTGAATGGAAAGTACTAGCATTATTTACCATTTAATTAATCTCATGTAAATATAATACATTCGTAAATAGTGCTCATCAAAACGTTTTATAAGCTTTAGCATATCATTTGCAAATATTTGCAAACGATATGTACTTATCAGATCCTGTTAACAATTCGGTTCACCGATGCTTTATTAAGCTGCCTATTACTAGTTCCTGTGACACACGTTCCGATAAATCGTTACAACTTATCTGTGCAGATATATCGAAAATGTGTATAAAATGTAGTTTCATATAATTATCATTAATAGTTGTCGATATTGGAACCGTGTGGTGACATTAGAAACACTTACTCATGTTTTTACTGTAAACGGGACTTATTCGCGATAATATTAAAGGTTACGATACCTTCTATTTGTAAAAGTCGCGAAAGTTTAAAAACAGTTATTAGAAACACTTAGTAGTCGATGTTGGATAGATATGTCGAAACGTATACGGTGGGCATCAAACTGAAGCAGAATTGAATTGTCATAATGTTCGTCGTATTCCTGTTCTTGGTATAAATTATTGCGTAGAAGAGAGTCTTTAATACATTTACACCAAGATTCGTGATTGTAACTCAATTATCATACGGCAGAACTGATTTATACAGAACACGATTACGCAGAATCACGCAATTATTATATTCGCGTTTTATAATGTGATAATTTACATAGGTAAGTACATACAGGTCATTTAACACTATTCATTACTGCAACGTGAGATTCCAATAAATATATTTTTGCGATTTATATTTGCGACGTTAAAGAAATAAGTCAGATATAAATGAAACTTATTTATCAATGCTTCCAACCGATGTTTTCATGTTTTGATTCTACGAGTAGGTTACCACATTGGTGACACGACCAAAAAAGTATAGTCACTGTTACCACATATTACACAACCTAAACCTCTGCACCAGTTTCTATCAAATTTCTCAGGGGATTACTTTGATTCTTGAGTGAGGACACAGGCTACAATTTACCATGATAACCGGCATTCAGGTAGGCAAAACCACGCGCAAAAACTAGTTACTTTATAAAATGATTTTCTTTGAGGTCAGTTTTTATAAACAAGTCGTTTATTCTCATAAACGACTTGTTTATAAAAACTGACCTAAGAGTAAATTAATAAAATAAACTAATGCTAAATTAAATATGATAAACGAGTAATTATTAACTCATTCATCACACATATTTACTGTTATACTGCAAAAAACACAACCTGTACGTACTTTAAGCGAGCAATGTAATACACAGTTTTTTTTTTTTTTTTTTATATTTAAGCCTGCCAAAGTGACTCTACTCTGCCTGATGGAAAGCATGAGTAGAATTAAGGAGTAGGGGTCACCATGCTTACTGTGAGGGTAGGCAATGTAGCATGGTGACCCTTACCATGGCAGCCCGGTAAGATTATTCTGCATCATTCTCCCGGCCTTCGAAGGGCGGGAGAATGATGCAGAATGATTGGGCCTCCGGTCTCACACTCACCAACGAAATACGACAGCAAGAATGCTGTCATTATTAGGATGGTCTTCTGTGTGAGGGTAGTCCCGCCCTTCGAAGGCCGGGAGAATGATGCAGAATAATCTAACCAAGCTGCCATGGTAAGGGTCACCATGCTACATTGCCTACCCTCACAATAAGCATGGTGACCCCTACTCCTGGATTCTACTCATGCTTTCCATCAGGCAGAGTAGAGTCACTTTGGCAGGCTTAAATATAAAAAAAAAAAAAAAAAAAAAAAAAGTACTGGCCGGGTCGAGCCGGCCCATTCGTGCTGAAATCAGCGTGGCTCTACTACCTACGATTTTAATGTTATCGTGTGAGACGCCAGGCATATAATAAACAAAGAATAATTGATAATTAAATTACATGCAAATTTCTGATGGAAAAAGATGTAACAGTGATGGATGAACGGATGGAAGTGTTTATAGGAGTCAGCGATGCAGCAATACACGGTAGGTAATACAACGTGACTGTAACGGAAAACTTTTGTGTCAAGTAAATGATAAGATAATTCGTTCATTAGGCATGATTTCAATGTGAAGATCATGGTATTCTAATATCAACTTACGCGTGTCACGGGTTATGGAATATATTAGCTGAGACATTCGGCATTACTCGCGATTTACAAAAATAATCACGGGTAACATCGTGGGACTCAGTATAATAAATGACTCGTAACACGCGTAAGTCAATATTACACCATTATATTCAGATTGATATCGCGAGTATCACCAGGGAGCGAAATTAAGCTAAAAATGTAGCCTAAGATACTTCTTATAATATCAGCTATCTGCCAGTGGAAGTGCCGTCAGAATCGGTCCAACATTGCTTTTCTGATGTATCGTATTACATATGCATTTAGAAAAAAAATTGTTAGTTTGATATTACATACAGTCAAAATTATTACCCTTCACCATCCTCATTGTGAGTGCAGTCACTGCAGTAAGATGACCAATACTATGGCGGCCTAGTAATATGCTTCTGCATCATTAGGCCTCCGGTCTCACATACACCACCTAAATACGACAGCACGAGTTTTGTCTTTTATACGAGGGTAGTACTGCCTGGGTCAAGCCCACCCATTCGTTCTGGAATCAGCGTAACAATTTGATTGTTATAGCTGGTGTCGCAGTAGCTGTTGAGAAAGTTTTTAACTGTTATATTTTTCAAAGAATACATAAATTTCTATGTGTAATCATATATAGATTTATATAATTGCTTGTACTTTGTCATAAACTACATCATGTTTAACTAGTACTCTGTATTGTATATGCATATCTACACTGCTTTATTTCCTTTTCTAATCAACACTAATGCACCGGACACTACCCTATACATTTGCCCGATCCGTTCTATATTTCCATCCAATGTAAGAGATAGTTTAAGTATTAGATTAGTGCGATAAGGTCGCCATTTGTACTGACCTAGCTTTAAGTTCCATGTTACGATATCTGGTGTACAATAAAGCGATTTATTATTATTTTTATTATTACGTAATAAGTAGTATCTAAAGTAATTCATGAGTAAATATTAACTTCCATTGAGGGAATGAGGTAATCCGTTAGAGAACAAAAGTCATCGACATAGCCTACCGGATTAGCAAGCTGAAGTGGCAGTGGCAGTGGAGTGGCCATATCAGCCGTAGAACTGATAACCGTTGGGGTAGAAGAGTTCTGAAGTGGAGACCGCGACTTGGCAAACGTAGTGTAGGACACCCCCAGGCGAGGTGGAGTGACGATTTGCGCAAGATGGCTGGCAGGAGCTGGATGTGAAAAGCCCAAAGTCGATCAAAGTGGTGTGCAATGGGAGAGGCCTATGTCTTGCAGTGGACTGAGATGGGCTGATGATGATGACGATGATGACTTGTCAAACGAGCGAAGTATGAAATCCTGCCATAGTTGAGCATAACTTCTAGTTATTCTTACTTTTCCATTTTCATTCTGTTGGTACAAAGACTGGTTGCTTTTAGTCACGCCATTAAATCCTTCAAAGCATGAACAGCATGCTAATAGCCAATTTTACATATTCCAAACAATATTTCTAGTCCAAGGAATTTCATAATTTTTGCATTCTTCGGTTTTATCATTTATAAGCCTGCCTTTGCTAAAGGGTTACTTGTTGGAATGGAAAGGATTAGTAGAAAAAAAAACTTTCACATACACAAACATTGTAGCGCAGCCTTGGCGAAATCCGTGATAAAAGAAGTCATAGTCTTTAACAATAGAACCTTAATAATGTTGCCTCTTATAATTCGAATTAATTATGGTCTAATTACGTCCACTTGGTGACCACTAGTTACAATTAAACAATATCGTAATAAAATCATAGATCGGTCTTTGTTTCTGCATTTCATAAAAAAACGTTTTGCATAGAGTAATTAAAAGCATAATATCATTTAAACGATAATTAATTGAACAATTTATTTTAATCTAAATTTGTTTTCGAAACTAAATAGTTCCTGAAAAAAAAAACATGTGGTTATGTGAAATTATCATACTAAAATTTGTCTAGATCCATCAGACGTCTTTAAGATATATCAACACAGTTACTAATAATAAAATATTTCTTTAGGAGTGGGTGTTCCCCATGTTTAATACGTAAGTATTAAAAAAAAGTATATATGTATTTTTATCAGTTGTCTAGTTTCCATAGTAAGATGTGTGTGTGTAAGATATCCGAAATATTTATCATTATAAATTTTACAAATATGTCCAATGTCTTGATCAAATTTCATATATATATGTATATATATAAGTACAACATATCAAAGGTCAGCGGAAGCAGATAGAACAGAATATATTGAAGAGAAAGAAGTCTCTATATTCATGTATTCAAGACTATCTTTATTCACTAGAGGAGTGAGCACTTGAAGGCTACATAATCTTACCGGAAGAGATAAGAAACTTCTTCTTGAAGGCCATTGCTAACATATTTTGAATAGTATAAATAGAAAGTTTCTATTTATTGTAAATTCTTTCTGTAAAACTGTAGTATTGAAGCACTACAATTAAGTTTAACAGAGGCAGTTTACATTGATTACCTAAATTTAAACAAAATCAAACTCTTTATGTTAGTTTTAATCGTCTTCAAAAGTAGGCTTCCAATTCCGTTGTTTTTTTTTTTCAAAGAAAGTTACATAAGAACTACGTTGTTTAAAAAGTGTTATGGGAAAATGTTTTGGAGGGATTATTTGTAGTTTAGCTCCACCAATTTGTTATGAAAAATACCATCCTTTTGGTAGCAATTCAGAATATATTTCATTGAAATTCATTGAAGTACTAAAATAACATGCCTTCATATGTTAATACTACAAATTGGCATAACTCCTTCTTAGAAAAGATAGCAACTAACTATGCGAAGTTCCTAATTATCTACGGTACAATTCTCCGAACAATGAAACCCAAATTTTTTGTTAAGGTAGTAATTATATTAAATTTTTAAAAGCACCAGTTTAAATGAAGAGAATACAATAACAAAATTACAGGTTAGCGATGCCTTCTGCAATTCGGGAGTCACGACTTCTCATGATAAGTTCGTTAAATCAGATAAAAATACCTAAAGAAACCTATCGACAATCATGTTAGATTAGTATCTAGATAACGAAACTACGCGACTATCGACTAACTAATATGAAAGTTGTGAGCTTTAGTGCAATAACTAATGTGTTTAGGACATGACAATTCCTGTAAGATTAATTGTTCCAATATGATCATGTAAGGTAATTCTCAAATTAGTAATTAATAGTACGACTCTTTGTGAATTGTCGTGTTCACTGTTTATAGATTGTAAACGTTACTAATTCAAAGCATGAAGTACAAGACAGTTGAAACACTTAATCAATCACTAACTGTAGGATGCGCTTACCCTGTAGATGCAAACTTTGGGAAAAAGAGAATGAAGCATATCAGGTATAATTTTTTATCATAGTTGTTGGTGCTTAAAAATTTATTTCACATAATAATATGCTGAATAATTGCACTATCCAATTCAAGCTTGGCGTGTTCAATCAAGCAAAGATTTACAATATTTTTATTATGTACTACCTTATATAAAAAAGTATAGTCAACAATTGTTCCGGGATAATAATAAGCAAAATGCAATTAAAAATATAATAGGTATATATATTAATGTAATAAAAAAAAAATTATAAAAAAATTGGAATAATTAACAATTAAACAGTATCCGGCCGTATAATATTTTGCGTAATTTATTTATTTACTCGAGCCTAACTGTTTTTCTTTTTTGTAAATGACCTAATATTTAACATTCATGCTAACTACTTATGATAATGACAAATCACTGCAACTTGTCATTATCACAATAAAACAGTTACTTAGGATGTGTTTTTGGAGGTCTTTTAATTACTTACTTTATATTAAAACAAAACTGAAAAATGTGTGCAGCTACTTAATCGCCTATAATGACTTTGAGATATATTTTGGTACATAGGTACTGTTATGATTTAGTAGTGAGAATTGGAAATTTGAAATTGGAAAAATTAAAACTAAAAATGTTTTACAAAATGTTTATTACCTAATTTAAAATTCTCATATTTTACGTAACAAAAATTCACAATTATCCAATTATCTAACCAGGCCGCCATGGTAGTATGGGTTTCCATGTTACTTTGCTTACCTTCACAATGAGCATGGTGGCCCTTACTCCTGGATTCTACTCATGCTTTCCATCAGTCAGAGTAGAATCACTTTGGTAAGCTAAATTATAAAAAGAAAAAAAAATCTACGCGTGAGACAAATTACTCAATGGCTGAGATATCTCACATCATTGTCATCACTTTCACTATTATTGAGTTCAGCATGGACTTCTGCTACTTCCTCAGCACTATCTCACCCATGTGGTACATCCAAGTAGACTGATTCATCTCCACTATCATCAAAAACCATATCTTCGTATTCATTTTCTTCTAAATCTCTCTTCAAAGCTTGAAAGATTTCAAAATTCGTTACTAACCATTTTAACTGAAAAAATATTATTTTCGTAAACAATTTACCACACGAAACATATTAAACAAGAAAAAACAAAAGTAAGTACTTACGGAATAAAAGTTACGCTGCGTGCCTGGTCGGGTCCCTGAGACCCGAGCGCACATAAAACACGTCTTATCTGAATGCGTGTGCGTCGCGGACTACGGGAGAGGAGAAAAATGGCTGCTAGTTCATATCGCGAAGCTACTGAAAAGCGCAGCGCGTTAGGTTAATAAAATTAAAAAATATCGTTGAAGTTTTGAAGTGATGGGTCTGTCAGACCCACCAGGCACCCGAAGGGTTAATTTGAACTATCATAGAAATGAAACAATGGTACTGATTTAAAAAAAATACGTAGGATTATTGTTTTTGAAGGAACGGTATGTGATTTCAGACTTTTTCTTATTAGCAATTCGACAAGACATATTTTCTTTTCACGGTTGCCCTAGTGGTTTAAGCAGTGGCCACGACGCATTCTACTGGGCCTCGTGTTGTGGGTTCAATTCCCGCAAGGGACAACACTTTGTGATCAACAAATTGTTTTTCCGAGTCTGGGTGTTCTTTGTGTCCGTTTCGTGTATATTTGTTAATTCTACCGCGACACAAAATGTATATTCCTATTGCGGGAATAAAAAAACTGTAACGTATCAGTCGTTGCAGACTTGTTTATAAGTCTAAATAACGTTTTTTTCTTATCTTAATTTATGTTTCTTTTTCTCTTTTTACTGCCACATCCAAATCTATATCAATTTCAACAACATCAAAATGATAAGATAATAACATCTCTGACACGTTTCAAGGACTTTTCTTATAAAAGGTATAATAAATTTAGACTATTTTATTTATACGAGTTTCGTTTGAAATAACATAAAACAAATAACACACACAAAAATAAAAAGCAGGACGAATTAAGAGGCTTCAATAAGTGCAGTGATATTTGATGTCAATTTCAGTACATATCGAAATCAAAACTTGACTGCCTTATTGGTCTCGTGGTTAGTGTATGCGGCTGCTGATCAAGAGGTCTCGGTTTCCATTTTTTTTTCGGAGTTTGGGTGATTTCTATGCATAATATGTATGTCTTTAAAAAAAAGTATGTTTATGTATTTGTATCAGTTGTCTAGTACCCATAATACAAGCTCTGCTTAGGTCTAGATGGCGTTGTGTATAAGATGTCCGAAATATTTATTTATTTATTATTTATAAAACGCTTTAATTTCAAGTAAACTTTTACAGGCACTTTCGAAACGTTACATTAATGATTCTAGTTTTTCGGTTCCAATGAAGAAGAATCAGCATGAAACTTCATGTTTGTATGTAAAAGAATATGTACTTAGCTCTTTATGTTCGAAAATATTTATAGAATGTGTATATATCACACGACCTTTCGATACCTAACTAGGCAGGGTAGCCAGACAACTGATAAACATATTTAAAATTTTCCTAAAACATATATTTTCGATTACTTTTATCTGTTCTTGAGGAAGACGTTCGTTCAGTAGTGCTCAAGGAGCGCTAACCATCTCTCTCGGGCAGTCGCCATCAATTCGCTGCTAGTCACTTTTAAGGTTCCGTCGTTTATGACTCGAAACCCTTACAGTTTCGTCATGTTCGTCCGTTCGCGACTCACTTGAGTGCTAAAATAAAATTACTTTTCTATTATTTGGGGTAGCCTTCCCTACACGTAAAGTACAATTTTATTTGTCCAAGGTGGAGATCAAACCCACGATCACTGACCTAGAACTCAGTGTCGCTAACCACTGTACTATCCGTAAAACAGAAAGAAAAATAAATAAAGATTTCAGAATCAAAGATAAGGAAAAATGATGAAGGTCTCTGTTGTCTTAGATAAAGACGAAAATATCTTATAAAATGATGAAAGATGTCTGAATTATTATACTTACATGCACAATTAAATGTTTTCTTTTACATTTCTTAAAGTGTATATAGTTGTTTTTTTTATTCTTTATTTATTTAGGGGCTTGTAGTCACATATACGACCATGTCAGCCCCATCGTATCCTAAACTTACCATATATACTATCTCTAAATTTAAGTAAATTTAAGTAAAATCATAGACTAAAGTTCATAAACTTAAATACTAACAACGCCTCTTCTGATATAGTTAGTTAAATAATTAAATGTACACACAATGACAATAAGGATCTTTATTAACAACTACTAGCTACTAGAACTAGCTGTTTATTTATTTTTTTCGCCTTAAAAAGACAACTCCCGCATTAGTTATATAGTTTCTTGTGTCGCGGGGGACTTTACAAACATACATGAAACGGACACTTAGAACACCCAGACTCAGAACAACAAATTGTGAATCACACAAAGTGTTATCCTACATGGGATTTGAACCCACGGCGCTTGGCGCAGTAGGAAGCGGCGTGGCGACCGCTTAAGCCACTAGGCCAACCGTGCAGCAGTGTCCTGCGGTTTTCAATCTCTAAAAAAATTATTTAAATTTCCATTGCTTTTTTTGTTCTAAATAATATATTTCTACTTTTGTCTAAAGTAAAAGTGACAGTGTCCAGTGACAAATTGAAATCTCATTAAAATTTGTCCAGCCGTTGTAGAGGTTAGCTAAAACAAACAGACAGATAAATAACTTAGAAATTGACTTTTGATGTACGTTAAATTAGTTCATGTAAATTTTGAGAAAAACTATTATTTTTTAATTACAAACAGACACTGTATCATACTTGTTTGTATCTAGACACACACACTGAATTTTTTTAGATCCATTGCTAATTCTTTCACACACATTTAATAATTAACTTTCATAAAAGTAAATAATATATAAATCAGTATACCTTGTATGATATTATTACAGCTGCAAACAATTTACCGTAGTATCAATACTCCTTGCTAAACAGAAAAACAAAACTAAAAATATAACAATCAACAACATGATAAGCCCTCCGAGTTCCCACTCATAAACAAATGAACGCCAAAAACGCATAATCACCGTTGTTTCATTCACTTTCCTTGTTCTTTAATCTATCGTCAAATTTTCAACTAACTCAGGTAATGACGTCTCATGCCGAGATTTTCCGCCTGCAAAGCCTTCGACCCGTAAACTCGATCGAAATGAAAATGTAATTATCGAAGTAAACAATGGTCAAGTCGTTTGGCGGCATTCGTGCGTCGAACATCGTCGGCGTCGCACGCGTTCCGTGCTTAACAGGCACAGACCACGATCGTACGTTAAGCCTTATCGCGTGTTCCTTAACTTATATTGTTCAAGATGCACTTATCTCTGCATACAATTGAAAGTGACATGTAACTCAGTGCTACGAATGCACTTGACATTGACGGCTAAAATCTCGATGTAAGTTTGTGTAATAATGTTGTTTCAGTGGCTGTGCTCCCTCCAATTAGCTACTCCACTTGATGAATATTTATACTTTTGTACTATTTATCCGGAAAACTTCATTTGTTATCTGCATTTTATTGTTTAAGGATCATTGTTATGGTGATTGTAGACGTTAGGCTTGTCACGCTTTAACAACGCCAAATGAGTGAAGATTAGAACAGAAATAAGTATTCAATTATAGTTGAATGTGCCTATTTTACATTCCTTGCTAAAGAAATAGTTATCGGTGTAACTAATTACGCTTTCTTTATGATGTTATTAAAAGCAATTACAATATTTTAAATGAACGTGTGTATAAAGTTGTTAATTACTTTGTGGTCGAGTTTTTTTTTAATGATTCAAGGGCAAGGTGACAGCGCGCGATTTACGTCGGTCACGTGTCTTCTGATGCGTCCGCTCTGAGTGCAAAAAGGCACTCATTGGTAGTTAATGATTGTTCGGGGATCATTGTGGAAATAACCCATCTGTATTTTAAATTTAGAATGTTTTCTGAACGATATAATTAAAAAACGTCGTCTCTGAAATGGTTATAAAGTTGTTCGTTTTATAAAGAAGAGATACAGGTAGGTAGGTATAGTCATTTAGATAGCATAATGGCTAAAACACTTGAAAACGATAAAATAATTGCACTCTGTTGACGATGTGGGTTAGTTAGTTATTGCAGTCTGTTCAATATTGTCATTGACACTTTTAAACTGACATAACATTTAAAATGAATTTACCTATCTTTTCTTATTCCTATTTTAGCCATATTTTTGTTATTATGATATTTAAAAAGTCAGAAATTATGCTTCTGGTTACTACTACATAGTAAATTTATCTGAAATTATTGATTCAAACTACCAAAATGACCGTAGTTTAAGTTAGCATGTTTAACGTACTCAATTTTTAAAGTGGCAAAAGTAAGACTTTCTTTTAATTTTGATCCTTCTTGTTATTGACCTTGAATCTGATTATTTAGAAAATCGAACGCATTATATATCTACACTTAAAAACAGTCGAAGTTTGAAAATTTGCGCTGAGTTTTTTTTACGTGTGACTGGCGGTTGTAGTTTGTACACTCAGGTGCAAATTGTATTGTTTACGACCAAAAGTGTCACTTTAATTCTTTCGCCGTGTACAGAACAAGATAAATAATTATATAATGTAAATAGCATGTGACAAAAACTCTAGAACTGACGTACCCCAGATAAGTGATGTTGTTTAGTTGTGTACATTTGAACGTTTGTTTTCTTCGCACGTCTTGCTATGTCAACTGAGCTTAGATAGTGTTGAAATAAATGACTAAGTATTTCGAGGCATGTATTTTATTTAATGCTATTCAAAATTCTAATTAAAATAAAACGGCATGAAGATTTTTAAAGAGAGTTTGTTTACAGTTTTTAGAAGGATATTCTAAGATCTTTGCGACTTTTTTTCATGTAAACGGTAATAGTTAGTGGTTTTCTAACACGCCTTGGAAAACAACATAGCTATATAAATTATCCATAGACATTGAATCAATAAACGAAACCAACAAATAATGATGAAATAAATTTTATTGTATGTCATAAATATCTGTAAATCATAAATATTTAACAATTAAAATAATTTAGGTACCTATATAAAGTCACTAACGAACCTTGGCTTGGTAGTGTCAATTGTTCATAGGTATGAAGTTACTTAGTTCTGTAATAAAAAGAACTACTAATACGAGTAACTAAATAACAATCTAACTTATTACAACTGCCTAAACGACCTTCGACCGACTTCCAAGACATAAAATTAAATGCCCTTATAAATTGCAATAAATATAAAATAACTTAATAAAATTATAAAATATCATTGAGTTCTAAATGAATGGAGCATTGCCAATACAAAAAATAAATTGCCTTTAATTATTACACAAATCATCGCATATAATAATAATTAATTTTGGTTTTAGATCATCGATAGAATCGGTTGAAATCGATTAATCGAACGACATCAACGAACGTACATAGCTTATCGTGCTAAACAATTGACTGGTCAGCGGAAGAGGAAACAAAAATTGTTACAGTGGCGGCTCACAGATAAAAAAATCAGTGTCTTTTGATCAGTAAATCAAATTGTTCTAAATAGTTCTGTGATCAGTGTGAGTGACAAACTTGCGGCGGGATCGGGATTGCGATGTCACGTCAGAGATTTTGACGTGTGTTTTTTTGTCGCAAATTAGTGCAAAAAAACTGGAGGTCGACACGTATGAAGTGTCAGTTGACGTCCAGCTGACAACAGATGTCATCCCTATTGAAGTCGGTGAGTCTTACAGTAAACATTTTTATCTATACACCTATAAAACCTTTCTAAGAACAAAAAAAATGAGTATTCATTAACAACGATAACGTTATTGTTATTTACTCATTGGAGTTGTTAGAAGTTATTAAAACCTAAACTTTATAGTTGAAAGCATTCGATGAACTGAATTTCAACTCTAATTCTAGTTGTTTCAGAGTATAAAGTTTACATTTAAGTAAATCACTTTCATGAAACAAAGAATCGCAAAAGTAAAATTAAATATGCTAGCATTACATTTTCACCTTAAATCCACGTGACTAATACCCATATATCATAACAAAGAGACAATATCTCATGCCTAGTCGTAATTCGTCCGGTAAACAGGATGAAGAGTAAGCATCTAGATCTCCATTTGCGTGCCCTATCTCTTTGTGGTCGGCCTTTCAATTGAATACTTTAATCATCAATAAGTAAGTAACACAACACTCATAAAGAACAAGCATTTTAATGGGCCTAACAATTTCTTCCAACGTTATATTTTAGAATTAGTCCATTAATTAATCGTACCTTTTCTTTGCGGTAAGTGGAAGTAAACGACGTGAGTGTTGACCTATCAGCCTATGAAATTACAGTCTTTAAACTTCACCGCAAACGATTAAAAGCTAGCTTTGTTTACCGATTGCCAATCAGCGATTGATATTATCGATACCAACTTAAGTTTATTCGTTTAATACAATCGGGAATCGTAAAACGTGCTACGTTTGCCTATTGCAAATTCGAAAAAACTCGAATTGTAGGATCATTTGTGTGAGAACATTTTATTAATTAAAAACGAGTTCTGCAAGTGTTTTAATACATATATATTTTGGTGTAATGGATATAAAACGCGACAGTAAGGTGAAGGCAGAAAGTTTTTTGAATACATTCTTACTTCTATTTTAAGTTTTCTTAAGAGACAACTCCCGCATTAAAAAAAATCCTGTGTCGCGGGGAACTTTACAAACATACATGACATTCGGACATTCGGACATAGAGAATAACTGGATTCAGAATAACAATTTAGGATCCCAAAAAGTGTTATCCCATGTAGGATGAAATCCACAACACTTAGCGCAGTAGGAGGCGACGTAGCGACCACTTAGACCAAACATGCTGTCATTAGTATAATATATACAGTAATATAGTATTTTATTTATAGTATGGTATAACAAAAAAAGTATGTTTATGTATTTATATCCATTGTTTAGTACCCATAATACAAGCTCTGCTTAGCTTGGTACTAGACGATGTTGTGTGTAAGATGTCCGAAATATTTGACCTTCTCATACTATACCAGTTTTTAATAATAGTTATGTATGAATAGAGAATTCTGGTTTTTGTTACCGCACGTATTACATTTTTAATAAGCACGTGAAATTCCTGTCATAGCCAAGTTGATGTTTATTAACCTAGGTGATGGGAAACAATCACCGAGGGTAAGTAACGACAACGCGGTCAGTACCTAGATGGGTGACTGATTGTGTCATGATAATAAATAAATAAATATTTCGGATATCTTCCACACAACATCATCTAGTCCCAAACTAAGCAGAGCTTGTATAATGGGTACTAAACAACGGATATAAATACATAAACATACTTTTTTTTATAAATGCATACATATTGACTGCCTTGTTGGTCTAGTGGCTAGCGTATGCGGCTGCTGATCAAGAGGTCTCGGGTTCGATTCCCGGGTCAGACCAAATATTTGTGTGATATAATGATAAATATTAACAGTCCTTTTCTAGATACACTTTCAAAATTCAATTGTATGAAAACTTAAAAACACGAAAACATGTTTATTTAGATGTTATGTTATGACCCGGTATTATGTGATAAAATAATTTTCGAAGTATTTCTAGCTATATTCCTAATTAGATAAATGTACTAGTAGTCGCACGGTAGTCGAGATTCGACTATAATTCATATGAGTACTTATTTTATTTTGTTAGCTTTAAACTTTGAACTGTGCCAAATTTCAGTTGCAGTTCTTGCTTCACGTATTAATATATAGATTCTGTAAAGTGTATTAAAGGAAAACTGAAAAATGATAACTTGTTATTGTTTTTAACATCTGCTGTAAAAAAAAAATTAAGGTAACTTAGACATGTGACTGTAAGTGCGTTTTAATTTTTTAATTAAAAATGTGAGAACATGTATTTACTTACAGAAATATATTTTTTACAAAAATGAACTTAATAATTATTATTCTGTGATATTTTGGTGTATTCTCGCCTCGAAGTTAGAGCATTCATGATATTATGTCGAGTCATGTTCAGCTTTTTCCTTTCCTTAAACGATGGCTACCATTTCTACCATTTCGATGAGTACCATTGATTAGCCCTAGTTTTCTCTGAAATATATTTCGTAATCATAGTAACGAAAGATACCATACATAAAATTTATGTTTTTAGAATGAACTGTTAGGTTATAACTAGAAACTTGTAAAAAATATGTTGAAAAACAGTGTCCTTTAAGTTTTTCACGACTGACTTAGTCTGACAGACCAATGCTAATGACAATTCAGTACAATCTACATTGCAGTTAATTCAAATGATGATTAAGTATAATTTGATTTAGGATGTTCTTGGCATATATTTAAATATCAAGTATTTTCTAATCCTTGAAAAGGCTTTGAATCGTCAATTTTTTTATTTTCTTACTTATTCTCATTCATTTCTCGTTTCACTTTTGCCCTTTTCTAAGTTGAACTTGATAATTTCAGAATACATACAACTAAGCTAGATATAAATAGAAATATACTAGACTTATTTTAAAAAGTTTACATTTTTAAATAACTGTGTTTTGCGTTATTCTTGTAATAAATTTATCTAAATTAGGAAGCAACAAACTAAATGGGCTAGTAAGTATTCTAAGTTATGCTAATATTGTGTAGAAAGACTAATGTCTTTTTCGTCAGCTACTCCGTTAACCTATAGAAACCTGATGACATTTGTTTTTCTTAAAATAAATGTTTCCAGTTTTTTGACATATAAAATTTCAAGTCTAGCTTTTAGTAAAAGCTAATAAATTGTTGACAGTAACTTGTATCGTAAATATTATTATTTTAATACTCGCCTTTGCTCGCACTTCATTTAAATAAGTACAGCAGTTTAGTGCAAGTGTAACCGATGGCCAGATAAATTGAGTTACTTTCAAAGTAATATGTATGTATGTCTAAAGAGCCTTTTGGCCTAGTGGTTGGCTATAATATTAAAATCATCATCAATTATCAACAGCCTTTAACAGTCCAATGCTGGACATGGGCCTCTCCTTTGAAAGGAGGTTTTGGCCTACTATACCACGCTGGCCAGACGGGTTGGTAAAGGATTTGTTTCAAGTTTTCCTTCTCTTGGCAGTGATGTTAACTGCTTATTTTGTTCCTTTAGTCGCCTCTTACGACACCCATGGAATGAATAGGGGTGGTGATACTTGTATTCTTAATCCGTCACCACACGGACAGTATTAAAATAAAAGTAGATTTAATAAACTATTAGGATTGTTAATGAATTGTATAATTTCTTCAATGCTTTTTTTTATTGCCCCATTCATCTTTCAAATCGCAGTACTGCCTTGAGATCAGACGTCGGCCATTCTTATTACATAAAATTATCTTGACTCTCAACCTTGATCATAACACTGATGATTGAGTAGATACATTTTGTTTTTGTCAAAGGTATCTGGACATTTTTTTCTGACTAGTATAGCACAAAATCGTATTAGATAATTTTTTTCATAATATATTTTTGTGGTTCACTATAGATAGTTCATTTTGACACATGTTCTAAAACACGTGCAAACCTGCTATGTTAATCGAACTTATTAGGAGCTAAAAAATTTAATTTGTCTAAGAAAAATTGTAAAAATACTTCAACGTCATCATTCGTAATGTAAAATTGAAAAAAATAAAAATAATATGATGATCCAGCACACAACACATCTCCCAATATACTGCACACTTTTAGCGAGGATGAATTTTTGGTCGGTATTAGTAAAAATTTTTTATTTAAATACTCAAAGGTTTATACCTTGAGAACTTTTTTCGAGGTAACTGTATTTCCAGGCATTCCCAAACTTTCCCAAACGTTCTCAAATAGTTAAAACTGATTTGATTCCTTTTTACATCGCCTTAAACAAAGATAAATCAGTTTAAAACGAAGTCGTCACTCTTTGACAGACGAATCATTGCGGATCATTAAATAAAATCCATATTCCATATCTCTCTCTTATCTGATTATATGTCTGAAGTAGGTACCTTCTTGCACCTGATGCCTTTTCGAGTAATGTAAAACATGTTTTTACTAAGGAAGCACATAAAACAAAAGGAATAGTAATTATAGATGCATGAATAACAACGAATATCTCGTTATCATTCAAAGTAGAATTAGTGCCCTCAAGAATAAAAATTCTTAAACAAATATAGGTAAATAACCTTCAAAGATAATGTATTGTGATGTTTTCGCCATTAAATTGGGTTAAGGGATATTTTGTTTCTCTTACGGCCTTCTAAAAATATACTTACAACACAGGATTGTAACCTTCTTAGTGATAAAGGAGTGCAATGAAGACTACAATACTTATCAACGTCGCGTAAGGCCACAGAATACATAATAGTACTAGCCGAATGTTTGTTTCTTTTGCCTGCTTGGTTTAAAAAGTGAAACGGTCAGTTTTAATAAATATGGAATGACGAGTACGTACTTGGAATTCATAAAAGTTGAATAAATTAAGTTTTTACAGATTTATTTCGCATCAACTTGTTAACTTTTGTAATTTAATAATAACTCGTTTAAAAATGGCGTGTGAACGTACATATGTAGTACTGTATTTCTGATATTTATCAGATACATATACCTACACACATTATTATACATATGTACTTAAACAATATTAATAAGTATTCGTATATAATAAGTATACTAATAACACCGGCTAGGCACCTATTTGAATTCAGACGTTTTTTTGATTTGTTTTTCTTGTTTAAATATTGTTTTAAGTTTTATATTCTACTGCAATCTTATAATTATTTTATTTGTGAATTATATTTAAAGTTTATTATGCTGGTGTATATATTACTTTTATATAAAAATTTTTTTTTTTTTTTTACAACATCATCTAGTCCCAAAGTAAGCAGAGCTTGTGTTATGTGTACTAAACAACTGATATAAATACATAAACATACTTTTTTTTTGTAAATACATACATATTATACTTAGAAAAACACCCAAGTTACAGTTAAAAGCTTTTTAAATTTGAAATTTCCAAAAGACATTTCGAAATTTATTTATGTAGATAATCTTCACAAGCTTATTTATATATAATATATAAACAGTAGTGCCTTAATAAGGCAATTACTTCTAGCCAAACCTACGTGAGATGTTAGACAGTGAACCAAATGCCAGGCGTGAAAGGTCAGTGCATACGAATTATTGATACGATGAGCTTTCATTCTAAAGGTATTGAGTGGTGTTCTTGGTGTCCGTTTTTATGTATGTTTATAAAGTGCCCCGCGACACAGGATATAATATGTTCCAAATGCGGGAGTCGTCTTTTTAAAAAAGAGAAAAAAAAGTTTAACTTTACTAAATGTGTGGTGGATATTTTGTATGAGGCAACGCTCCGAAACGTAGCGCGGAGTGGCAGATTTTAATATTATATGCAAGTACATCGATTAGTATAGAAAACACGCCAGGTCCAACACACTGAACACAAAAGTTTAAAAAGGGTAAAAAATTCGATTCCCGAGAGGCAGTACAAAATGCCTTTGAAGAGTTTGTTGCCTACCGTCCAGCTGATTTTTATAAGAAGGGCATCCATAAACTGCCAATGCGTTGGCAAAGATGCGTCAATTGCATGGGTGATTACTTCGAATAACAGAAATAAAAAAGTTTGCAAAAATAAGTACTTTCACTTATTGCATACAAAACGGCAATTTGATAGGTAAAGACCTATTATATTTATGCATAGTTTAGAGAAAATATGAGAATTTTAAAAAAAGAAGAATTTTGCGAAGTCGGACAGGAAAAAATATGAGAAACAGCAAATACTAAAAGTATTTAAAGAGCAACAGAGACTAGCCATAATATTATTATAGTCTGGCCACGCTAACTCTGCAGAACGAAAAAAATTATAGAATTTGAAAATCTATAGATGGTAACACCGCCTAGACTACGAAAAACTAATTTGATACTAGTTGTTTTTTTTATTTTAGCCAAGTTATTTTGTTTATATTCTGATTTTTTCTTGGTTAAGAATAGTCATGACTTCAGCACGATGCATTGTCGATTTGATACAGTTTTTGAGGTAGGTACAATACAGGTTGTAATAATTCTGATTCCTAACTTTTAAAAATCTACTGAGGCTATGGTTTATATACTTATGCTTATGCTACACATCATCATCATCAACAACCCATAACGTCCCACTGCTGGGCTCAGGTCTCCTCTCAAGAGAAGGGTTAAGGCCATACATCCCCACACACATAAATAATAATAAAAGGTAACTTTACTTTAAGATCTATAAAACAACTCAAGGACAGTATAAAAATAACGATAGATTTTTGAATGATAAACAATTTATTTTTAGGTTTCATCAAGATATACATTAGTTTTTTTTGTTTCTACAGGCTCGTTTCTTAACAAAAATTTTATTATGTATCTATGGCTCCATACCGCCACATCATGTTTTTCCATAAGAACTGTCCGTTCGTCAATAATACTTTGCGTAAGGTTTCTCTGCAGTCAGTAAAATCAATTGATTGCCTCAATTGAAGTAGTTATTTACGCAGAGTAGGAACTTTTTTTCGGGTCAAATAATTCTGATATATTGTATTTCGTTTGGCGCATTGGTCAAAATGATCAATATTAACTTTCGTTGCCCGTGCTGCACGCTTTTTGCCAGGAACCCTCCAGATCGCTGAATCCTGTAGAAATAAATATAAACTTTATTTTGAACTTGTATTCAATGCAATATGTATTGGATGTACGTTGTACCTACTTTAATAATCTAACGAAAATTTTTGTCATTGAAGCGATCTTTTTAATTTTGGTTCTCACTATTGATGGTAAACTCTTCAAGAGCCTTCAGCATCCGTAGGGCAACTTGAATATGAGGTTTAAATTCATCACTTATACTACCTGGAATGTCTAAAAATAAATACTTGTTAAGAGTTGAGTATCTATAATTTATGTAATAGTTGCTTAGGACCTAAATCCTATCTGTAGGAAGCAAATCTATAGGTAGATATGTTATTGAAATTGGACGTTAATTTGACACGAGCTTCTTGTCAGCATCATGAACAGGCTATGAGTATTTGAAAAAATGTTCTTAGATACATATAATGGTAAAATAAAACGGCGAAGTATCAAAATCACTAGATTTACTTACACGTCAACTTTTCGATATCTTGTAAACATTGTCGTTTTTGGCTAAAGACGACATCACACTGTGCCTTCACATCTTGGAATTTACTTAACATGTTATATAATAACTTCCGCACTCAACTTTTAATAGGTTTAACTATTTTTCTTTGAAATATATGAAAAACAACAAACAGCATATGCAATGTGACAGCTCACGTACCACAAAAGTGACATCAGAAAAAGTATACCATATAAAAAACTTTTTGGGGTTGCCCATTTATTCCACTGCAGAGTTAGCGTGGCCAGACTCTAGTATTTTCACATAAATTTTATTGATCATTAACTCAACAGCTAAAACAATTAAGGTTAATGAACATGTAAATGGCCCCTTCTCCACACCCACTACTCAGAAGCTACAACATAAAACACTATTACCATTTCTACCATTAAAAGAATTTATAGCCACACTCGTACATTTGCACTGTCCAAAGACAATAGTTGAGCGATGAGACCGGCCGCGATAATGGCGAACGATTGACCTTGAGTTCTTTGCGTCAGTGCCTATCCTATGGACCATTTCGCCGACCCCATCAAGGTTGAAATACACACGGCTGAGATATTTGCGAGACACGCGATCCATCATACTATTTTTGTTAGGTTATATAATAATTATCAACACGCAAAATGGTTGACGTTTAGATAAGGTTTGATTGATTTTTGTTTGAATGACAATAGGTGTTCGCGTGTGGGTATATCCGGGTTTAGTAGTAGCAGTTAGTTCACATGATTTTATTTATCCAAGTTACTGCTTTAATTAACATGCTTTGATTAGCGTTACTTGTAACTAAGTATTTAAGCAAATCTTGTAAGTAAAGTTTAACGCGCTCTTAAGAGGCCGGCGTACGACACTCGAAACTGCAAGTTGAAATCTGTTTATAAAATATTGCTGTCTCTGTTTGACAAAATACAACATAGATACGAGTGCACCGCTATATGTGTGTATGTGGATTGACATTCATTCGTAGTAAATCGGACTCTCGTAGAAGGTTCGACTATCATTATTTGACTGACACGAATCACACACACATTGAAATATTTTTTGATGCGATAGCACTGCCAATTGCTTGAAATTTGTGAAAATATGGATGTGTTTCGTAATATCAAAAATCATGAATGAAAACTCAATATTTTTTCGATTTATTTTGTATAAGTAGTAGCATAATAATATGAGATATGTTACTGATGTATAAAAGCTCAACATCCACTAGAAACGTCAGTAGGCCTCATATTTATAATTGAGGGTAGGCATGAGTTTTCGGGCAAGGAGAATATTCTCGTACAATTACTTTATTGTAACTCTCGATCACGAAATACACTTAGGACATTGAATAGCAGCCCATTTAAATAAGATACTCCACCGAACACGTGGTGCTCACACGAGATGATCCACAATAATTATGCTCGCCGTACGACCACGTTCCATTTTAAAGGAACTCACGAATCGAATGAACGAACAATAATCATCTAGGGAAGGGATAAAACCATTGTCACCCGTGATCCTTGTCTATGACTTATGACATGAAAGTAATCGACTAAAATCAATCATTCAATCGCGTTTTTATTATTTTAAAGTGTCAATGATTCCCATCCCTGCGGTCACCGGTCGCACGCGCCAGTGCCCGGTGTTGCGTCAGTGTCTTACCTTTAGACACTTAACAGTGTTGCCACCTAAAATAACCGCTGCGCCTACAGATGAAACAATATTAGTAATATTTTTGTTTTTAAGACAGAAAAAAACAAAATGAAAACATGACATTTACAATGTAAAATATGTAAAATTTAATTTGATTATATTTTATTCTAGATTAGTTTATTTCTAAAAATAAAGACGTTATAACCTAAATAAATACAGTATAAGTCCGAATATCAACATATCATCCTGGAAATATGTTTATACTGCAAATGATCTTGGTATACCGTTTGTATGGACAATTCAGCCTCCGGGGGCCCCTTAAGCTTCCACGCATGGTTGTTGTCTACGGGCGTCGCGTCGTCGGTATTACGCGTCGGTAATACCGACGCCCGTAGAGAACCTTCACTAAATTATCATACAAAAATAGGAATTCCATTTCTCATTTGAAAATCAACTCGTCATATATTTGTGGTTTTAATGACAATAATATTATTTGTTGACAAATAATTGAACTTGATATTGATGGTCTAATGATGAAGACAGATTCTCTGCTTTACTTTTTACATCGCGTGGTCTTGAATCTATGTTTTTAAAAATATATCTCTAGTTTTTATTACTGTTTACATAAATTCTAGAAAACGTTTGAAAACGATTCGAATAACGACCATAATAATTTTACTAGCATAAACATAATGGTTTCGAATAATTTGTTTGATTTAATACCAACAAAACTTGAATTACCATTTTACAGATTTAAATTTGAAATAAGAAGTATATGAGACAATTTTTTTTATGGGCAACTCAAAAAGTTTCCATAAAACAAAAAAAAGAAAATCGGTGTACGAAGGTAGAGGAAACGATTCTTTTTTGTTTTTGCTTGTTTATAAATAGATTACGCTACTAATTTATATTCACGACTTTTTTTTTCACTGTGACGATGTTTAGTACTGTATTTATTAGCCTTGTTCCATTTTCCTTGTTCCTCACAGATGTTTATGTTTGTCATAAAGAGTAGGTACATAATATAAACACCACTAAGTACCAATCTTTACTAATGTTATAAATTTGAAAGTAACTGTGTCTATATTTATCTGTTACGTTTCACGGCTAAACCACCGCACTGATTCCAATTAAATTTGGCATGAAGATACTTTGCTCCTTGAGAAAAGACAGGCTATTTTTGTCGCAGTAACTGCTACACACGCCAGCGTAGCCGCGGGCAAAATCTACTGTATTATAAAGGTTCGAGCACATTATGCCGGGCCGCAGCGTGCCGGGGCGGAGCGCAAAAATCCGCTCAAATCGCTTCAATACAAATTGTATGAAGTATCGCACACTGTGTCGGGCCGCAGCGGCTCGCATTATTGCGACGCGGATTTGCGTCCGTGCGATGCGACCCGCCCCGCCCCGCTGCGCCCCGTCACAGTGTGCTATAGCAAGCGGATTGGTGTGCACGCGCTCAAAATCCGTCAATGCGCTGCGACCCGGCCCGTCACAATGTGCTAAAGGTTCGAGCACATTATGCCGGGCCGCAGCGTGTCGGGGCGGGCCGCAGCGCAGCGCAAAATGCTAACTTAGCACATTGTGACGGGCCGGGTCGCAGCGCATTGACGGATTTTGAGTAGAGTGTACCGCATGCGCAACTTTTGTGTATTTAGTGCAACTGTACCTTATGGATAGCTCTGACGAAGAACTTTCTTTTTTTTGCCTGCTGTTAGAAGAAGAAGAAGAAGTTAGAAGAAAAAGTATCAAAAAACGCAAATTTCGTAAAATAAACACGTATGCGCATGCACACCAATCCGCTTGCTATAGCACACTGTGACGGGGCGCAGCGGGGCGGGGCGGGTCGCATCGCATGGACGCAAATCCGCGTCGCAATAATGCGAGCCGCTGCGGCCCGACACAGTGTGCGATACTTCATACAATTTGTATTGAAGCGATTTGAGCGGATTTTTGCGCTCCGCCCCGGCACGCTGCGGCCCGGCATAATGTGCTCGAACCTTAAGTTAGCATTTTGCGCTGCGCTGCGGCCCGCCCCGACACGCTGCGGCCCGGCATAATGTGCTCGAACCTTAAGCCTAAATTTGTCTTATCTTACTCCGATAACTTTACGGCTATATCGATTAAAGTCGTTCAAATCTATTACTTTTTTAAATTTTATACACCAGCGTGTATGTAGGTTTTTGCGATAAATATAAAATACTTTCGAATATAAAATATTAATATGGATAAGACACTGTTTAAAACTCAAATCATTGTTCTACAATCGTGCGTATGTTTGTAAAACGCTGAAGTTTGAAAATGAGAAAATTGCGTACAAATAGATAAACTACATAAATACTATTATTAATCATATAACAAGCATACTCAGGAAACGTTGACGACAGTTAAGCCTCCAATTACTAAATTGTAGAAATAATAACATAACAACTTTTCAAGACAGCACGCATTCATTTCCAGGTCATAATTGACCATTTGAATAATTTTGTTTAATTGAAAACTAGGAAAAATATCTCGTGACAAATATAATTTGTTAATAAACTGGAGGTTGACATTGTTCATAAAATAATACTAAGAATCGTGACTAATAATTTAAATTAATATTTGCTAGACATTGCAGTTGACAGTATGTCCCGTAACTAAGGCCGTTTTGTCTACTAACTCCAGTAACATTTAGAACAGTTGTTATACATAAAATAAGCAATGATTTGGCACAAGGCCAAAGTGATAGTTAATAAAGTACCTGTTACTTTAAAATTTGACGCCGATGCTAATCTTATCCATACTAATATTACTATATTAGTATTCTATTATACTATATTAGTAATATTATACTATATTAGTAATATTACTATATATAATTCAGAACTAACTCTGTCGGTCCGTCTGCCTGTTTCATGGTTCAATCGCTGAACCAATTTAAATAAATTTCGATTTGGAGATAGACTGGAACTTGGAGAAGGACAGAGGCTGTTTTTTTTTCCCGACTACAGACATCCACACAATCGGAGCCGTGACAAAAGTTATTTAACATATTCCTAAATACTGAACTAGCTAACAATGTTACGATCAGTTTATGTAGAATTAAGAGTATTTTACATCGAACGCGATATACTGTAAGAGATTGTTGAATTGATAACGGTGACCAAAGTCAAGTATTTTGATTGATACCATCGATAGTTTTACTGATAAAATTGTTTATATTTGAAAAAAATCTATATTTGTTGTATGTGTAATCTAGCTATAAAGAATTTGATTACGCCTACCAATCCCTTGGGTTTCATTAGAGGAAACTAAGAGACAAATCACGCAGGACAACATTACTGAAAAGAGAAGGATATCTTGAAACAAACCGTATACCAAGCAGTCTGGCTGGCACGATATATAAGCCAAAACTTTCTTTCTAAGGAGAGTCCTTGTGTGTCTAAATGTCAAGCAGTGAAATGTAAAAGTCTGTTGATGAAGATGATAATCTAGATAGATTATCGTGGTCTTCTTTTGAATCTTAAAATACAAGAGCTGGCTTGTATGTATATACGAAAAAAAAGTATGTTTATGTATTTATATCAGTTGTCTAGTACTCATAATACAAGTTTGCTTAGTTTTGGACTAAATGATGTGTGTCAGATGTCGGTAGTACTAATTTATTTTATCAAAAAAAACGAAATAACAGCCAATCATTTGTATACATTACTTGGAACCCAATAACACTCATCATCATTATAATCTTCTGCAGAATGAAAACAATCTGTAGATATCATTTATCTGAAGCAGTTTAACCAGCAAGACAACATAACACTTGTATGTTGTGTTAAAAAACACCGAAAACATTGAATTTCATGTGATGACTGAGCAGTGTAAGCATATAATTTGCGAATTTATTCGAAACCGTCAGAGCGTGATGGATACATCGAGCGTGACGTAGTAGCTATATGTCATATGACTTGCCACGTGAAATTGTCGTAGCAATGTTCAACACATCTCAATACACGAACTACTGTTTAGATAAAGAAAATTGATCATCGACAAGTGCTAGTTCACTGCGGTTTCGGGTAACAATGTTAATAGAACAGATATCTTTACCACACACAATAGAAAAAAAAAATTGTTTTCTGACTTAAAAGGTGCGGTCATGCTTATTAGTCTGTCAACAATGTAGATCAAAATGGTTTAGCTAATATTAATCTGCCTTGTAGTCGTTATTCGTTTTTTATTTTCATTGGTCAGTTTAACTTTAACTGTCAGTCTGTCATACATGTCAGTGTAAATGTCAGATTAGACGCGTGTTGCATTATGTAGCCATGTTCCAATTTTCTTTTAATTTTTGGCATTTGATTTCCAAATTTAAGCTTTCTGAATTCGTTATAGACCTTAAATATTCCAGGTTTTTTATGAACAGGTTTATTATTCTCATACTAAATTATATGTACTAAGAGAATCGACCTGCAAACACTGTCAGTTTAATCTATTTGGAGTTTCAGATTAATTATGCATGTAGTACATACATATATACATTAAGTTAATGTAAAGAAACTACAATAGGTACCTAATACCTAAGAACAAAGAGAAACAAAACTTAAAATATTAAGATCAAATTAAGAAAATTAGTAAATAATTGCAGAACAACACAAAACCAAATATAAGATCTAATGTACCATTATAAAAAGGAGTCTTATACCTAGTTGTATTTCAATAACCACAATGATTATTTATGTGGCTACCTTTTAGAAGTAAATTCGCTTCATTTGCACCCAGACATTGTCAGCCTTCTAAGCTCCGCTGAATTTAGTACAGATTATTTAATGAACAATTATATCAATATCATGTACCATAGAGAATAATTCGTTGTGATTGCTATAATTCGATACGTGACTCGCATCAGAGCTGCATGACAAGGTCCCGTGATGTTTCAAATTTAACTGACGATATTAATCTCTATTACCTGATGCTTTAGATCGAGTTTGAGTTGCACACCTGTAGCTGAACGTAACATCTAACTTTGTCCAGTTTTCGTCAGACCACGTAAGGATAAACAGGAAGATTTCTATTTACAGTGTCCTTGATGTGTTGAACCTCGTTATCAAGTTCAATGTGATTCATCGTTTAAAGGTGGGAAAAGGTCTTTTGATTGCACCTACCTTTACGAGTAAGTACTACCAGGCTACGAATAGAAATACCGTTGTGTTTGTAATTTAAAACAGACATTTCGATTTACAATTTTATTTAGATCTACCATTTTACTGATTCTATTTGGAGTCAGTGTAATATGGAACAACCTTTAGCTGGTTTCTTTTGATAATTGTTTTGAGACCGGGCAAAAGTTTACTTAAAGGTAAATTAGGGTAAGAAACCCGAAAGAGGGGTTTTTTAGTTTAAAATCTCTCTCTCTGACATCATAAAAGGGTTGAGGTCATAAATCATTAAATAATATTGTATGTATGTAAGTGGCCATTATAAATAATCATTGAAAATCATCTTTTATTTATTGTCATAGTTAGCAAGGTGCATGTTAAGTGTGCACGTTATAAGTAATATAAGAATCTTAATGTGGCATGTAGTAAACGCTATTTACTCGATATACTCGTATTATGAATTCCAATGTAGACGTCGTTTAAAGTATTTTTGCGTAATTGAAATAAGTGTAAATAATTTGGTGAATATTTAATTGTAAAACTTTTAGCATAAACAAAAATTGCTAAAACAAATTGTACCATGCATATTTAAGACTCTTGTATATTTGTTAAGCAACAGGGTTTTTTATTTAATTCATTTTTAATTTTCAAATAAGTAAAATGTAAGAATTTCAATTGATCATGCATGCATTCAGGCATAAGTTTTAAATCGAAATGTGTATTCATAAAAAACCTAAAAATTATCAACAAAAACTACATGTACATTTTATCAATTACACTCAACTTACCTACTTATGATTCAGATATGCATTGTACATGTTCACAAAAGATATGCATCCTATGACTTGCTTGAAGTAGATGATAACAGACTTAACAGATTATGCGCAGTTCTACTTTCTTCATAGTTGTCACTTGAGCAGCAGTCAAAACGGGAAGATAACTCTATTGGTACTTAACTTTTCGTTGATATAAGTATCATGAACATATATGCAGGCATTTTATTGAAAACTAGGTTTTACCCAGCGACTCTGTCTGTGTATTAAGTCGGGAATCGTGAGAAAAGTAGTTTGTCCTTCTCTGTGGTTCAATATATCTTTATACCGAAATACGTAGCTAATGTCCCTTCACCAATATCTAAAGTATCTGCATGACAAATTACATCCAAATCGGTACAGCGATTTAGCCGGGAAAGCGTTACACACAAACAGACAAAGTTTCTTTCGAGTTTATAATATTTTATTAAAGTATGAATTGTGAATGTATTTATGCGTGAGCTATGTCTATTAAGATTTTGCTAATAATCACAATTCATCAGTCAAGGTGATGAAAATTCTAAACATGTGGTTTGAAAAGCTAGCTACAGATCGTATTACTTGTCACGTTGAAACGTATGTGCGATTACATACGTGCATACTAATGTAAGATCTCTAACACCGGCGAGACATAAAACATAAAAAAATTTAAGTGATGTCTTCCTAGTTTAATATTATAAACTTTGCCAAGTTATTTTTTGCAATTTTGATATTTATTTAGTATGTTCAAATGTTTGATCTGTGGTTCCTAAGAAGTGTGGTTTTGAGTCTATTGAATTTGAATTGTGAAGACGTTTGTTTTGTACGTTTGGAAATACCCCATAAGTGATGACCTATCATATCACCGGAGCTAACTATACGGTTATATGGATGTCGGGTATACTCGGACACAGAATAATATGTTCATATATGTAAATATATATGTATAAAACACTGTACTACTATTCTCTTCGTTGCTCAACATAACTACCATTGTTTAAATTTCTGTAAATACAGATAAGTGATTCCCTATAGATTTGCGAAGTAGCTTTTATATAATTGTTAATATACTAACTTTTTGCGGCACCTCGACCAGCAAGTGAAATAATGGTGAAATAAATAGCCCGTGTCCTTCTCCTAGGTCCAATCTTTCTCTATACCAAAATTCATCCAAATCGATTTAGCGGACAGACACACAGATATTATACTTTTGAATTTATAACATAAGTATGGATGACGATTCGCAAAAACAAAAGGGCTTGAAAAATAGCATAAAAAATATCGAAGGTATTGTATGCTCTATTTTATTATTCATAAACTCATGAACATTGCAGCCTTGATTGGTTCGATGATCACAAGGCGCTCAACGAGATGGTGTGTAGCGTGCACTCAGCCAACGTCGATAACGACTTCGTTTACAATTCTGTCTTTTTCTTTTACCGTTTTCATGAACACACTTTAGGTTTATTTCTTTATAACACTCAACGATTGTTCAAAATTCTCTTCGTATTTTGTGCATTAATAACGTAAAAAGTTGCCTACGCAGTATCTTACTTACATACAGAAACAGTTAAAAATAATTGCTGAATTATAGTTTGGATCTGCGAATATAGTTTTCATTTACTATTATTTTTACTATTATACTATTTTTTACTTTACTTACTATTTACTTACTATTATACTATTATATTATTTATACTATTACATTTCTATGACAGATGTATGACTCTGTCGACTATTAACATCCGAGACGTCTCCGTTGCTCCTCCTTAGGTATAGAGCGGATTTTCAGGACTACGAAATCCAGTGAATGAGGTATCATTGAATGAAAAGCAATGAAAGAATTGTTAACAGCGGGCCCTGGCATGATCCCACGCTGCAGAAGTCTAGTTCGTCTGTTTATTGTAAATATACTTTTTCATTGGGTGACAATTGTACCTAGATTGAGTATTACTTTCGTTTTCCTCTATTTGCGAGACGTACGATACGTCAGTGGTATCAAATCCAAACAAAAGTGTTTGCCCCTCTTCATTTTCCTGCAAATGACAACCCATTGATAAATGTCTTTAAATTCCCAATTAGTAAGCTGATGACTTGTTTATGTTGTTGTTTATACCTAAAACCTAACTATACTACATCTCCGCTCTTTGTTTATTAATTTGTAACTTTGTTCCGTCATGAAATGTTTGAATTCAGTATTTACGTAAGACTTTTTGACCTAATGGAATAAGTTGATGATTTTGTAAGCACTGAGAATTCTCGGCATATCAGTTCTTGAGGTCCGTGTATATTATTTGAACTGACTTGTATTTGTGATAAAAGTAAAGTACCAATTATTATCTGCCTCAATCTTCGACGAAATACCGAAGTGTTCATTTATCGCTATTGTTTTTGAGTTTTAAAAACCCATTTTAACTAAATGACCAATAATAGTTGTAGATACCTTAAGCCACTCCTAAAAGTGTTATGTAATAAAGACATTATTCATGAGTATGTTCTACTTTTAAACCTTTTAAACAACGTAACCTATCCTCGTAATACAATAATGGACTCCTTGCCAACAAAGAGTCAAAAAGCTATTGTCTCATACAAGACATGTTAAGTTCTAAGGTATTGTTAAATGAATGAGGCATTATTTGTGTTCCATACATAGCAGGTCGCTTAGTTTCATGTCTTAAATACAGCTGAGGGCCTAGTATGAGCTTAATTCACGTTAACTCACTCTCGATGGTAAACTCATTCGATGTAGCCGTTGTTGAAAATTATATCCGTACAAATAAATGAAATTGAAGTGTCTGTATGTAATATCAAATTTTTTTACTAAGTGCAAAGACATTTTTTTTTGTCTATCTGTCTGTCTGTTTGTTCCGGTTAATCTCTGGAACGACTGGACGGATTTTGACGGGACTTTCACTGGTAGATGGCTGATGACATAAGAAGTAACACCGCGGAGCTCGGCTTGTATTAAATTGGGTTCACACTAGGCCTTCTGCTATACTTACAGACGCGTACAAGAGAACATAAAAAATATGTGTGAATAATATACAAGATCAAAATGATATTGATTTAATTTAGATCAAGTCGGTGGCTTTGTTGTAATAATGCCGCTATTATAAGCAAAACGAATTAACGAAGACTTAATCTAGGTACAGATTGTGTTGATTTAATTGTCGTTATTACTAGTTTCATTAACAGATTTGTTTTTACCTTGATATTTAAAACAAGTTTCTGTTCAGGGTTTATCAATCTGCGAAGAAGTTTTCATTAATACAAGTAAACTAAATGCATACAATAATACCTGACCTGCCTACAACAAATTTTATTATAAATGATTTCTGCTTTGCTTACTTTTCATTAAGTTTAACAATAAAATTGCCACTTGCCAGTTTAAAAAGTCAACATGCAAGAAATGCTGATTTATAGACAACAAAAATAATGCACTTTTTCTTGACAATCGTAAGCCTATCGATTCGATCCCCAGTTTCTTGCATTCTCCTGCCAACCGTCTTTTGCAAATCATCACTCCACACAGCCTTGAACGTCCTACAAAACGTTCGCTGTCTAAATTCCAGCTCCTCTAGCCAAGTTACAAACGTTTTTCGTTTTCTATTCTATTCTCTAATATCTTGTTAATGTAAAATGAAACAAGAGAACAGAGAAATAGAATAGAGAATAGAATGGAAAACGAAAAACGCTTGCAACTTGACTAGGTGGGTAGATCTCATATACCCCACCAGTAATCGGTTGTACATGATCAAATATAAGACAAGAGACCACCGAACACCTTATTCTTAACGAGGAATCAATTTTACCCCGTCTGATTAGCGTTGGACCCGGTTACGTGACGAGTCGTGGGGTTTTCAACTGGCGTGTCGAAATTGTCACCAGCATTCGTTACACTAGCTTTTCTATAAACGTACGTAAAAACTAAAACCTCTATCGATATTCTTTAAGGTATTTTACATAGCCAACCTTGAGACGGATGCTATAATGTCAAAGCATATATCTGAGAAAAGAAATAAATTATGATTCATTTATTAATATTTGCGATGACAAGACGTTACAAAAACAAAAGTTCTATCGTCATACGACTTACTATACCTAATAAGTTAAAGTTACCTTGAGTAAGTTTTCTAGTTATTATATTATTATGTCTAAGTAGTTCTCCACTCCCCTTTTGTGTGGTAGTCAAAGTGGTTATCACGCCGCTTTGTGTTGTGCGTTCAAACCCACACGGGACAACAATTGGATCACATTAATCGTTGTTCCGAGTCAGGGTGTTCTTTATTTCCGTTTGATGTATGTTACTAGTGCAGGAGTTGTCATTAAAAAAATGTTCTTAAAAAAATATTTTACTTTGTTTCGTTATTTAAAATTTAATTGAGAACTACATTGGAAAAAAACATCTGTGACTATTCTGAAATATGTATCTTGTTTGTCTTTACATAGTTTCACATGCTAGAACCCGAAGGATGTGTCATATATTAAAGATCATAGCTTAACCGTTTTCTTGTGCCTATGAAAATATATTTATTTATTTTTACAGGTAAGAAACTACACTTAGATATTCAGAAAGCTGATCTTCAGTGTCGTAAATCAATGTATGTATACATTACCTAAAAATTTAATAACTTGCTCCAATTTCATGCAACGTAGGGTACGGGAAATTATATATCATAACTGTAACATAGGGTAATTTTTTGTACCTACTTTACAGAGATCTAGTAATAATTACGTTTCTATGACACCACAGAAATGTTAGTTACGAAAAGAATTCTCTTTCTCACTCTATATCGAGAAAAAGAAAGAAATCTAACAATATACTATTTTGAAAAAAATAATGTATGTAGTATGTACATACATACATACTCACAAACTTTTGCGCAGAGCAACAAACATGCATATAATTATGTTTGTTGCTCTTTCACGCAAAAACCACTGAATGGATTTGGATGAAACTTTACAGTAATTTAGCTTATATATCAGAATAACACATAGGCTACTTTTTATATATATTATATATATTTGTATATATACTTACCTGTGCCTATCTCTCAAATTATTATATTTTCCTTGGTACACTCCAAGGCACTGCCCAATTTGCTTGATAAACATTTAGGACTATGACTCACGGACCTTGTCCTTGTCACAGCATACAAGTCTTCTTGAATCTAATGTCCTTATTCACTGACATCAGTTGCGGAACTGAGATAAGGGTGTCTTTTAATGTGGGTCATTCGCGTTTACATTTTTCCTTAAGACTGTCCATATCATAAGCTGCCTCGTTGGTCTTGTGGTTAGCGTATGCGACTGCTAGTCAAGAGGTCTCGGGTTCAAATCCCGGGTCGGGCCAAAAAGTGTTTTTGGGGTTTTTCTTAGGAAATTCCTAATAGCAGCCCGGAGTTTGGAAGTTTGGCGGTGATTGACGCCCGTGCCTCGGAGAGCACGTAAAGCCGTCGGTCCCGGTTGTCATGAACATCTATGGCAATCGTTATTAGGAAGTCAGTGCCCTCAAATATACTGACAACTAGTTCAATCTTCGAATTTCAGTTCTCCCTCTCCCAGGGTTTGCGGAGGTCCGATGCCAGTCGCTCCGTAGAAAAACTGAAATTCAGGTAAAACCGGTTGAACTAGTAGCCGACCCCGATGACTGCCCATATCATACATACTTATCATGTAAAAAAATAGTATAATAGCGTATTCATGAATTATTTTTTGGCTCTGGCTCCGCCGCTCCATATGTCAGTTATCGCGCTAAAGAATAGCTTTTGTCCTTCCTCAAGAATCAAAGTCCCTCAATACCAATTTCATACAATAGATGCAGTTTCTAGCCGTGACAGCGTAACAGAAGTACAAGCAGTACTGTCAGAGTTGCATTCCAATTTATAATATTAGTAGTGATCCTCAGCCTACATAAGTTTTATTTTATTAAACTAAAATCATCATCATCATCAACAGCCTTCAACAGTCCACTGCTAGACATAGGCCTCTCCTTAGAAAGGGGGTTTTGGCCTACTATAACACGCACGCCAGACGGGTTGGTATAGGGTTGGTTTCAAGTTTTCCTTCTCTTTGCATTAATGTTGTCTTTCGTAGTTTATCCCTTAGTCACCTTTTACGACACCCGCGGGATGAATAGGGGTGGTGACACTCTGTATTATTAATCCGTCACCACACGGACAGTAAAACTAAAATATTTTATTATAACTGATATGTTTTATGACCATAAATAAACTCTTTCATTAACTGTAGAGAAAAACAACGACAAAAAATGGGGAAGCCGAAATATCTTGTATGTTTTTATTTTATATCAGTTTTTGTTACTGTAATATGACAGATCTTTTCAATTTATAAATGTATGCAATTAGGTAGTTATCATAATTGAATTGCACATATAGTTTACGATGACCTTTCAATATATTTGATTTATCATTCTCTTCCTTCTGATTTGTGTGAAATATGTACCTACATGTTAAAGTGGGCATGTATTGTTTTTGTGCGGGGAAGTCGTTTACTTTTAGTTATCTCATCTGAATATTTGCCTTTATACCAAAAAACAATATTATTTTACCGTCCATTGATTGAACTTTCAAATTTCACACTAGTCTTAGTTCGGTGGGGTTTTAATCCAGTAACTTCAGTTGCTCGGTCTAAATGAATGATATATTTTTTTAAAGGTAACTCTTGCAGTAGTAGTCAATCCTTTGTCGCGGAGGACTTAACATACATACATCGCTGCCCGGCAAGAAAAGCGTCATAATACATAATAATTATTATAATGTATTATTACGCTTTTTTGCCGGGCAAACATGAAACGGAGACAAAGAACACCCAGACTCAGACTAAAAATTTAGGTTGTCCTGAACAACTAGGTCATACGTGATTTAATGGCTCCCACGGCTTGATGGAAATGTAGGCAGATTGAGATTTTATTGTATACCAGCTGAGTCCCGCGGTGTTACTATCGGCAGTTACTGTTGTAAATCGCGAGTAACGCATAAGTTACTCTTTGTATCATCATCCATCTGCCAGTGAATATCCCGTCAAAATCGGTCTCGGCGTACCAGAGACTACCCTGGTACAAACAGACCAACAGACAAAAAAAAAGGTTTTTTTAATGTAGGTAAATATTTTGGTATGCATTTAGTAAAAAACTGTTCATTTGATATTTCAAATAGACACTCCAATTTTATTTATATGTATGGATGTATAAATAGTAATAATTTAAGGTAATTTAAGACGCACATAGGACTAGTACATTAGCTTCTTCTTTCGGATGCCCCAAACTCAAAATGTTATCTCTCTACAACATAGACGGTTTTTTCAAAATGTCTGTTAGTTTTAACAAATGATGGAAAATCATATATTTACCATTCTATAGATCGGTTGACATGTTCAAGTTGTACCGAACTACCGACCGTGACCGCAGTAGAAGTCAAGTTGGCACCAAGGCAACCGAGATGTCGAAAATAAATTCTTAAACGACTAATCAATCTTTAGCTCGCATTTACGTGTTAACAAAAGTTAAGGTGGATTATTATGTTATCGTGATTTCAGAAACTACGCAACGAATTTAGATAAATTTATGTACGATCTAACATTTACTAATAAAATACTCATTGAGTTATTATTATAATGTCAAAATTTAACGAAATTTTTCTGTGGTCGTCATTTATTTCTAACTTTTTCCATAGTTTTTAAGTGGTCGTCACGCCGCTTTCTACCGTGCCAAGTGTCGTGAGTTCAAATCCCACGTGGGACAATACTTTGTGTGATCCAGAAATTATTGTTCTGAGTCTGGATATTCTTTGTGTTCGTTTCATGTAGTTTTGTTAAGTCCCACGCGACACAGGATTTGTATTCCTAATGCGCGAGTTGCTGTTAAAAAAAATACCGTAAAAAAAATGGCAAGAATAGAAATATATGATTGGGTGAATTCTGCAAAGGACAATTCTATATGAAAAATATATTTAGGAAAATAGTTGTCATATTACGAAGGAAATACCTATTGCTAAATAACCGCATGTAATTAACTCGCATTACAGTTGTATGTCACTAGTAAGTCCCAAAAATCTAAATATTCTGTTGAATATCCTTGTTTTTACTTACTGACGTTGGTAAGTTTCATAATTTACCTGTTTAAACTGAGATGTAGATACATACAGGCTTTTACATATACCTATTGTTATGTTTTAATAGTAAAACAGTGAAAACATAGTTATAACACTCAGTTCATAATTATGTTTCAATCTTTATGTCAACAGAGATATTGTATTTTTATCTTTATGATCTCAGGTTATAAAATGAGTAATATTCGTTTCCTGGGTGTGGTATTCTTTTTTATAAAAATTGACACCTTCCTACCACTACTTGAGAAAAACGAAAGAGTTATTATACTATTTTTTCCGCGCGGAAATTCTCTTAAATACTACCTGGTGTTCATGTCGGACTCGAGCCGACCAAATACCGTACTCATTCTAGGGTAGGAGAAGCCGAGGAACCAGGTAAACCTTCGAAAGGAAATCCTTTGAACATTCTGTCCAACTCTAAATTTAAAAGCTTTAACAATAGGGGCGTGTGACCCTTTGATGTTACAAGTATGAGTATGTAACCGTGGTTAAGAACCACAGTTTTGAGCGTTTTCAGGGTGGTGGTCCAACTGCTATGTTTAAATAGTTGGACTACTGGTCTTTATTATTTTTAGTTACTACACACATGGCCTAACTGATTTAATATATTATTGACTTAATATTACCTTAACTATTCAAAACTGATAATTTTCTCTTTAATATTAATAATAAAATATTGTTTTTTTTAATAAAGTACGTTTAACCCTAACGAAGAATCACTGTCCTTCTGGTTGGGCATTGCAGTTGCACCACTACTCCGAAACCGTTTTGAGCAATACCTGACCTGACATGGTACATTAGAGAGCTACTAACTTCGATTATATTAATAACCAGTAGTTGACTGGTTATTAATCAAATTGTACTTTAATTAGATTCTATTTCCACAAAACCTTCCCTTCAAGGGTTCTCGTAACAACAGGCACACATTACCCTGCCATAAAAAGTGGCTTCCGCTTTCCTCCACTTCAAGTATCATGTGTTCGTTCTCAATAAGGACGAACTACTTATGAATCATGACACCGCAGCAGGATCTGACAGTTTCTTACAATGGGACTTCCATATGTGTTTCAATACACGTTTCTTCCTCAAACAGCAAGTTCAGTTGTATCGCAGGCAATCTGCCAAACTATTTGTACGCTGCTCTTTAGACTGTTACTTATAATACGTACATTAAATTCAAATTGTATTATACGAAACCTTGTACAGGAATGTTCAAGTGAAAAGGAGTTCATTGGTCATTTTTATACCTATTATCGACTTTCCATCCGTGGTTCCGTGATATTAATGATATCAAACATTACATTTTAGACATAGATTGGAACAAATTTGCACAATATTTTCTCCCAATGTGCGCCTCAGAACATGCACCTCCGCTTTCCGCTTTCAGTTCATACTTACTGATGCCTTCCTAATTTCCCCTTATGTATATATTTGTTCCCCTATCTTAGGTTTTATTCAATAAATTTATTGGTATATTAATAAAAGGAACTAACAAAGTAAACTAACAATGATTGCCTACAAGACATCAATTTAAAAATCTCTTATTTGGTACTCATGACGTCAAACATGCACTCTGATAGTCATATGAGAGGTAAAGTTTACATTATTATTCAAGAACATCTTCACACACACTTTTACACTACCATAAGTTGTGACGTCAAGACTATGAATTAAACTGAATTTATTCATTAAATTTACATCTGTATGTTGAAGCTAGCGCGTTTTTTCTTATATCCTTAATATCAAGTTTGTGGTGTAGTCTGATATCAACAATTAGCAAATGTCGTAAATACCTGTAGGTACTACAAAAAATAACATTTAAGAAGCGTTTTTACGTTGTCTAGGCCAAGAAACAAAAAATCACTAATGTAACGATCTATATGGATCTGTATGGTATTAGTAATATTAGAATACAATTGTCACGAGTCTTCCTTCCGTTTGATGCTTAAAAAACTAGAAACATAACCAAAAACGAACGCATTACTTTCACAAATAGAGAAATTTTCGAAATCAGGAACATCTCATTATTTAACCTACAAATAGTAAAAATAAATTAAGAAATAAAATAAAATTAAATAAGGTAAATTTGTAAAACCTACAAACATTACACTTTACTACACACTGTGTGACTATTGCTAAAGCAATAGCAACCACTAAAAAAGTGATAAAAACGATAATCGCACAAAAATTACCAAAATGTATTTTACTTTACAACTTAAATAATTTTGTAGACAAAACTACCAATAACAAATCTTTTCAATAGTTTTTGCTGTAAAACTCGAATATAATGTCGGCAAAATAAAAACTTCTTGTGGAATGTCCTTGTGAATCCCATGTTTAGCAATAAATGATCCATTTATGGAATAATGATGATGATGACGCTGATGATAGTGATATAATTACTTGTGAATGTTTATAGCACAATGGAACTACTATTTTTTGCCCGAGGTCACTGGTAGTAGTACTAATAAATGTAATTCTTATTTTATTTATGGTGTATGTTGTACAAAGTTCTATGAGAATAAATGTTGTCACAGTATAAAAAACAAAACTTTATTCTAAGTTTTGTAGTTGTGACGTAAGCAAACAATATACTTATTATTATAACACACATGTATAAAAAACATGTTCTGTTTTTAAAAACTCGTTTTTTGTGGTACAAGACTTTTCATAAATATATATAAAGATAGTGTAGTTCTGAAATTAATTGTTTTAAATTCATTTAATCAAAGGCTCTGAGCCATTGATGTAGGGTTTTTATATATCAATGCTTTGAGCCTTTTCACTTTTATTCCCACATTTCAAAGCAAAATTTCAAAGCAATATGTTGTAATTTTTTTTAATTTTTAGTCCGCAAATATTTAATGTTGATCTCCATTTAAATTCAAAGAAAATGTTTCACTTCGGTTCGGTGCAAGGACGAGTCGCTGATACTTCTATTTTTACTAAAGATATTGTCTATTGTCTGTATCCGTTCCAGTAATTAGGTACCGGTGTTAAAATTAGAAGCAATCGGTCTTCTAGACACTCATAATAGTAAATACGCTATGCAGTGCATAATGAACTAAAATTGATATAATGGTTTTGGAAAAGGGGTTTTCATTGGAGCGGTTGTGTCAAAAACTCCAAAATATTTTAACCATTTAAACATACATACATTCTAAGTTATGTTTAATTGTCTGCCTATTATGTTGTATTGTTGTTTTTTTTTTCAAGTTTTGTGAACTTCAATGATATACTAGGATCACAAAGAAATAGAGTAATAAATTACTAAAAAGTGATCAATTAAAAAACCCATCTAAACATTTGTATAAGGGGAAACAGCACAGAATATCTTCCAATTAAGTCATTTTTAGTTTTATGCCACTTCAATTAAACCAGACCCCATTCATTCGGTTTCCCCTGAAGTCTACCGCATAAAATTTACGCGTATTTTCTTCTTGCTTATATTTGTACTAGCTGACGCCCGCGGATTCGCATACAAACTTTGATTGCTTTTTTCATCCCCGTATGGGTAGAAATTTAAAAAAAAAAATTTTGTTCTCGCCTACAGTCCTCAAGGAATACGTGCCTTTTAGCTTCCTACGTCCAGTAGTTTCGGCTGTGTATTGTCTATCAGTCAGTCAGTAATGTGTTTTATAAATATTGATGGTTAAGATTCAAACTTCCAAATACAGTTCGATCTTAAACTTATAGAATTAAATTTTTTTACTGAGTAACTAAAGTTGCCTCCGGTTAAACCAACTTGTCACTCATTGATGCGTGTAGGACCTTTCTTGGCACTTATCGTTGTCTTCGTAATGGACTGTCATTTACGACACAAAAGAATAGGTAACATTAATAATGGTTTAAGAGCTTATTTGATGCTTACGTGGTAATTGATATTTTTTCTTGATGATTTACGTGAAGAATACCATTTTAGAAATGTTTATACTGAAATCCACATACACACACACGCACGCACACACGTACCCACAGACAAACACACACACACACACACACACACAACTATCATATTTATTACGAATAACCTAGTTGTAATTGCAATATAATTAAGGCAACATATTTAGTGGGGGATAGCGTCAGTGTCTGTTACATAGTATTATCTAGCTCAAACATCGTCGTTTTCACTTTATTGGGTTAATAAATATAATTATATTATTATTAATATAGTATTTACAATTATTTAAAAAACAGTTATCATTGAAATTTACGTGACAGTTTTATTGAAACTATGAATCTTGAACTGGGAAGAATAATGTTTGTTTGATTTCAAACTGATATTTGATATTAATATTAGTAAACTTATTATCAACTTCACTTTATTTTTAATAAGAAAAAAAGACAGAAAAAATCAGCCAAGTGAGAGTCGGACTCGCGTGGGAAGGGTTCCATACCATTATCTAAACATTTCGAGCGTCTACTTGCTATCTTGCTAAAGAACTCCAAAAAAAAATTAATATTAATTTTAATTCTGTTTTTAGTATTTGTTGTAATAGCGGCAATGGTAACATATCTGTGAAAAATTTCAACTGTCAACTATGACGGATCATGACAATGAACGATGACAGACCGACGAGACAACGGAGTCTTAGTAATAGTAATAGGGTTTAGCCTTTGGGTAAGGATCTCTAAAAATGGCTTGATGAAAAGTTGTAGTGGACTCTTGACTTTAAGTTATATATTGACTCAGATCAGTTGAGTATCCTATGATATGGCTATTTGTTTACTTTATTACGTCAAGTTAATCATCAAACCACAACCCACCTCACTCAATGACATGTCATGTTTCGAAGCAATCAAAGGAAACTGACACTTAAGCTCAAAAGACATGGTTGTTTTTTGTTTATAGTTGATCTCATGAAGCTCAGGTATTGCTAGTCCGATTTTCGTAAAACCTAAATGTGCGGACGATTCATAAGTTATCAATGTACGGTTATCAATATTAATTATTAAAAGTTAAGTGGCTGTTTTTAATTACAAAAATCGGCCAAGTGCGAGTCGGACTCGCCCATGAAGGGTTCCGTATCAACAAGTAACATTATATAAAAGTTCTTGTAGTTCGTTGATTAAATGAAAGGTAAATTGCTGTTTACGTTTTATGACATATTAAAAAAAAAACTACTTACTAGATCTCGTTCAAACCAATTTTCGCTGGTAGTTTACATGGTAATGTACAACATATATTTTTTTTAGTTATATCACTCTTATTTTAGAAGTTAGAGGGGGGGGGACACACATTTTTGCACTTTGGAAGTGTCTCTCGCGCAAACTATTCAGTTTAGAAAAAAATTATATTAGAAACCTCAACATCATTTTTGAACACCTATCCGTAGATACCCCACACGTATAGGTTTGATTAAAAAAAAATTTTGAGTTTCAGTTCTAAGTATGGGGACCCCCAAAATGTATTGTTTATTTTCTATTTTTATGTAAAAATCTTAATGCGGTTCACAGAATACATCGACTGACCAAATTTCAACAGCATAGCTCTTATAGTTTCGGAAATAATTGGCTGTGACATACGGACGGACAGACAGACAGACAGACAGACTTGACGAATCTATAAGGGTTCCGTTTTTTGCCATTTGGCTACGGAACCCTAAAAACCAATTTTACAATTTTTGTCTGTCTGTAGCTGATTTCATAAGAAGTATGTTACTTTAGGATTACCCATATTATCAATACCTTCACATGCTAATTTTGTAAAGGTACATCATCATCATCATCAGCCTATCTCAGTCCACTGCTGGACATTGGCCTCTCCCATTGCACACCACTTTGATCGATTTTGAGCTTCTCGCATCCAGCTCCTGCCAGCCATCCTACGCAAATCGTCACTCTACCTGGCCTGTGGGCGTCCTAAACTACGATTGCCGAGACGCGGTCTCCACTCTAGAACTCTTCTACCCCAACGGTCATCAGTTCTGCGGCTAATATGGCCTATATAATTACATCAATAGCCGATATAATTATACGTCTTCCATCTATACAAATAAATATAATTGAAGTGTCTGTATATAATATCAAATTAAAAATTTTTAATTAAATGCACACTAAAGTATAATATGTTATCTACAACGGATTTTTTTTTGTCTGTGTGTCTGTCCGTCTGTCTGTCTATTTATTCCGGGTAACCCCTAAAACGGATGGACCGATTTTGACCGGACTTTTTTCTACTAAATTCGCTCCGCAGTGTTACTCGCGATTTACAACTAAAACCGTTTAAAAAAATATTTATTAAAAGGGTTAGTACATGGTACGGCAAAACTTCTCCTACGTCATCAATTAAATGTCTTCCATATAACTCTTGAATATTTGAATCATAATAACATTGCTTAAGATAAAATGATATAAACATGTGATATAATATATAAAGATACCCATAATAAGCTATGCCGATGTGATTATCGAAGGACAATTTCCTTAATGGTTCTAAGAATTACGGCGGTAGCTACGAATGTGTGATTTATCCTCAGTGACGATGGTAAAAAATTGATTACGTGTTTCGGATACTTACCATAATAATCACAGGTGTTCTAAATTCTCTTCGAAAGATTGGTTCATCACTATTTTTGGAACAGTTCTACCTAAATAAGGTTCGCCAATGTACCTGTATAAAATAAATTGTAACGAACTAATTGCAAGACTCCTTTTGCTATGCTTTGTATGTGTACTTAAAAATTAATTGGCACTAACTTTAAATACAACCCATACAATAAAAAAATCTTATATTTGTGTGTATAGTCGTATATGTGTACATGCTTGTTAGTGAATGATTGACAAAGATAACGATCCCGCATTACAGGTAATTCGCAACTCAGCTTTTTAAAATCGAATATCAATTAATCCATACTTATATTAAACAGTTCGGTTACTGACTGATCGACAGACAACAGTTGGTAAAATTACAAATTCGAAAGAAACTCTGTCTGTCTGTCTGTCTGTTACGCTTTCACGGCTGAACCGCTGATTGGATTTCGATGAATTTTGGTATAGATATATATTGGAAAGGTCCTAACTACAAAGTGAGAAGGACATATGCAACCGTTTGACACGATACAAAATTATACGCGGTAAAAGCTAGTTTTCTTAGACTATTTTAAAAACTGTTATAAGTTTTTCATTTGTGTATAGACAAACAGTTAGCAACGATTTCTTAGTAAACAAAAAACAATGTTTACTATTTACAATGCACTACGTGTACGGTAGTGACGAATAAATATGACACTTGAAGTGACTATCCAACAGAGTCTGACCAAATCTTTTGGAGGAAAAATAAAACAATAAATTTTCCTGGTCATTACTTCACGTCGTATTGTCCTTTAACAAATTATTGTCGTGTATGTATGTTCGCGACATTCAGCTACAAGGTATCACTTTTATGGGCCATTTAGTACAGTCAATTGTAATATTACCATACATTAATATTGCGGATCCCGCAGTGGAATATATTAGAATCTTTATGTATGCTAGAGATCGTCTGATGATTGAAATTCGAACATAACTCATTGATTGTTTTTTATGTTATTTAGTGGCCGGTATTACTTAAACTGACATTATACGTTTTTATAAAAAGTCTTTATTATAGGTTGTAAAAATTTAGGTTAGAAATTTTGTCTTTATATAATCTGTCATTGCTACGATTACCTCTTTTTGCTAAAAAATTGTAATGAATAAAGCTGTTGCCTTCCTAAAAGCTTTAGGCTAATTATAGTATGCTTATGTAATTAACATTAAATCTGAATACTTATTTTAAAGGACTTAAAACCTTTTATAATATGTCGCGAGATCGACCAATCAAAGTAGTCTTGATGTCTTTATAACAGGAATTAAAACATTTTAGTATTCATAATGTTTTGTGTGTGTGTCTATGGACAACCGATCCAAATACTCAAGTCAGTGGAGATCAATTACCTACCTAATAGACGTGATTTTATGTTTGTATGTATCTATATGCTAAACTGGCTTGTGTACGGAAAGTTTATATCTACCATGACAAAATCCCCACTAGCCAAGCTGCAATCGTTTTTCTTTCTGCAATCGCTATCATTCGCATTATCATGTTTATTTGGCTAACTTGTCTCTCAGTCATGTGATAAAAACAAAATATTAGCCATACAAGAGAAAGAGGCGTCAGCATATTCAAGTCGGCTAGGCCTATTGTACAAAACGGCAGTGCAACGCACATATCTTGTACATTTGGTCCCACCCGGTGTCAGCTTTAGCCTTTAATTTTCTCAAAATGTAACAAAATACTAAACTACAAAACGAAGAATTAACGAGTTTAAAATACCCAATAAGAATCTATTATGTACATTAAACAACGGTCAATGACAAAAGTTATTTTATGAGTATTTAGTGCGTTGAACTTGGACTTAGTCCAAGTGCTTTTCTTACTCTGAATAATGTGTTAACTGTAACTGGCTTTTGAATTACATCTTAAGTTAATGTTAAGTTATATGGGAAGCTCTAAAGCGATTTCCATGGAAAAAAGGATTCTATAGAAATAAATTTCTAATTGTTTCATAGTTCGATTTCGAAATAATATCTATAACTTTATTGTTAAGTGTAGTCGATTTATAATAGATATTGCTACAAAATAAATGCTCTTGGAGTCTGAATTTTTTTTAATGAAAAATCAGGAAAATCGTGATCGTCCTAGTCATTATATTACCTAACAAATCGGAAATATAAAATGTACTTGTCATTCAATTAGATGCATAATGTATAGGTATAGCTATAGATACCGGGTTGATTACAGATTAATTATTTCGGACATTTTCGGACATCTTACACACAACATCATCTAGTATCAAACTAAGCAGAGCTTGTATTAGAGCTTGTATTATGGGTACTAAACAACTGATATAAATACATAAACATACCCGAGACCTCTTGATCAGCAGCCGCATACGCTAACCAGTAGACCAATAAGGCAGTGTAAAATGTAAAATGATAATACGAATCTCCAATAACAAGAGACAACAATCCAAGAGAATAAATAATAAAAAAAGATAATTATCTTTCTTTTTAAAAGACAGCTCCTGCACTAGGAATACTTCTGTGTCGCAGGGGGCATTTCACTTTACAAATATAGAAGAATCGGACACAAGAAATGCCCAGACTCAACGATTTGTGGTTCATACAAAGTGTTATCCCATCTTTTCAGTCTAATATTGAGTCTGTATTATTAAGAACTTTCCGTTAACAAACATATTTGAAACAAAATGTACATTTTTAATTAGATATGTACAGACATTCGTCATGGATAGATTTTTTAATACCATGACAAAATGTTAAAACAAATACTCATTTTACGACCTATACGACTTTGACGTCTATTTATACAGAGCATTCATTTCGTATTAATCACCGGAAAAATATGTCAATCATATTAAAAAATACGTTCATATCTAATAGTCATCACGTTGTTTACATTTTTTTTATAAATACACATCCTGTGTTGCAGGGGACTTTACAAACATACATGAAACGAACACAAAGAACACCCAGACTCAGAACAACAATTTGTGGATCACACAAAGTGTTGTCCCATGTAGTATTTGAAACCATGACACGGGAAGCAGTAAAAAGCAGCGTGGCGACAGCTTAAACCACTAGATATACAGTCGTATATAACTATATCATTATATATGCATTGTTAATAGTCGTTGGTCATTTTGTGTCTTATTATTATTAAACGAATATTCGTTGAAGAATAAAAGCATGTCGTAAGAAGCTAAGTACGCAGGACATACCCAAAGAGAAGGGTCTGCATTATGTCTGGGGTCTTGTCAATGCGTTATAATAGCTTATAACCTCGTTTTCAAAGAGGGTCTGAATACAGTAGAGGACTATTAAACGGTTAACTATTATTATGAAAAAAATAATAAAAAATTACGTAACCACAACGAAGAAATCAGTAGTTATAAATATTAAATAATATCCAATACAAATAATAGTATACAACATTGAATTGACATTATATTAAATATATATTTTCAAACATGAGCTCAAAACATATAGTTTTACACGTGATTTGCAATTTGTACTACGTATTAGAAACAAAACTATTATACTAATACTTTTTACGATTAGTAATCTTAAAATATATATTTGAATTTATTTGTACACAAAAATATTAATCTTAATCTATTATAAAATGTTAACTTGGTTTGTTTACGCTTCAAAAACTCATGGATTGAGATCAAATTTTGATGGATACAACACTTTTCGAAGAATGTTTGAATGGTACGGCTATTTAACAAGCATATTTTGTGCCTCCGCGAGCGTGACAGGTCATAGCTATTTTAAAATAAAATTTGATAACTTATGATTTTATATTTACTACATACATAAATGAAGTTTTTTGCTGTTTAAATTTCATTTACATGTTGGGTCTCAAAGTTATTTATTGTCGTAGTGCTTAATACTCTATCCGACAATATATTCTGAGTCATAGTATCACAAAAAGTGCGTTTAAACAAACAATCAAACAAAAAAACTGTTCAGTACTATTATTTTAGTATAAATTTTAGATTTCAAATATTATTACTAGCCACAAGAGATTCAACATTTACGTAAATCTACAAACGGTGACATAATTTATTGTTCCACATGCACAAACTTTATCCGGGAAACAGCTATCTAATAATGGAGCTTCTTCGTATTGAAAATATTATGATTAATTATTTGTTTTAACATTAATTACAATATTCGCAAAATTTATACATAAAAATTCTGCTTCTTCACAAACTTCACCCAAAAATATAGTGCTTTATCATCATACTAGATTTTCTAAAGAAACAGTACACGCGCTTAATATAAATTTGAAAATGAATTAATTTTAAAATGAAGGATTCTAATTTTTATTACGATCATCCTACTAGTCCTATTAATATTATAAACGCGAAAGTTTGTGAGTATGTATGTATGTATATGTGTATGTATGTTTGTTGCTCTTTTACGCAAAAAGTACTGAACGGATTTGGATGAAACTTTACAGTAATATAGCTTATATATCAGAATAACACATAGGCTACGTTTAATACAAAAATCGAGATAAACGGGCGAAAGCTAGGTGATTATAAAAATACAATAAATCGTAGATGCCAAAACTTCACAGGTTGCTATGCATAACACACTTGCATAGCAACCATAATGATAGTAAATCACTAATTTGGGTTTATAGACTCTTTATTTCTCATAAGAACAACAGTTCACTTACATGAGGTACAATTTATAATAAAATAATAATTGTCATCTTGTGACGAAACATACTAATTACAATAGGTTTAACGGCTATAAATATACAATATATGTATAAAGGCTAAAACAATTTCACTTTAATTAAAAATATTCTTTCGGTTTGCTAAAGTAACAATGAAACTGGCCAGTCAATATTTCTTTCACTAGGATACAAATCAGTAATAATAATGTGCACTTGTAAACAGAGGTGTAAACTAGATAGATTACATTACTACACATACATACATACATATATACATATACACATTTGTTACACTACGAAGCCACAAGTGTTCTTAAGGCAATAAAGTTATAAATTGCAACTGTTTAACAAACTACTTAAATTGTAATACATAGTATTCATAAGAGCATTTATAATAATCTACGATGTATTACTTATTTACATAAAATATCACATTAATATCTTACTTTCAACATGTGATTGATTTTAAGTACCTATTATGTATCTTTTTACCCTACTATATTGAAGTCAAAATGAAGGATAATATAATAATGAATTAAAAATTGGAAGTTCAGTAAATACCAATGATTCTTGTGTTTAATATGTATGTCGTATCTACATTATTTTTGTGTTTTGTTACTGGATTTTTTTCCCTCGGTTAGGACACCCTGCGGCTACATATTTAAGGCATCTTTGCTAAGAGTTCTTTCCCAGTTGTCATGAAGATCTATAACAGTCGTTATTGGGAAGTAAGTGCCCTCAAATATATCGAAAACTAATTAGACCTTCAAATTCAGTTCGCTCTCAGAGTTATGGAGGTCGGGTCGTGAAAATTTAGATATTCAGGTACAACCTGTTGAACTAATATTCCGAATAATAAAGGCTACGAAGATGATTAAGGCATGTTTTCATTAATGTAGATAATCCTAAAATGGCTCTTAGTTGAGTCGTTATCCTACTTTTACTATCTGTTTTTAATAGACTTCTGAGTGGAATGGAAAGAGTCATTAAACTCATTTTATATCATTGGCTTACGGCGCACGTGTAGCTGGCTTGCCTCCATCATTTTGTTCAACGACCATAATTATGTTCTATGTAACCAAGCTGGATTACTGACTGTACTGTCAACATCTCTAACAAAAAGTAGTATTAAACATACAGTTATTTGAGCATAGAATATAATAGAACAACTCCGTGTACTTGTCACCGAGTAATAAAGGATGATTTATAGTTTAGCTATGGTACTTTTGGAATGAAACTTGTAAAGGTACTAGGTGTTTGTACTATATAACTTCGTTTGAGAACCGTTTCTGTTAAAGAACCGCCAAAATTTGGGATGATGGGTAATTATAGCGGATTCCTTAAAGCAAGCCGGTTCTAATAGCGTTGTAAAGATATTAAAGCTCAGTTGGCAACTATGGCTGTGAGATTTTATTTCTAACTAACTGAGTAACGCGGCTATTGTTGTAAATCCCGAGTAACGCGATGAGTAAGTAACTCCTTATGTCATCAGCTATCTCATAGTGAAAGTCCTGTCAAAATTGATTCAGCGGTATATAAGATTACAACGTACATTAATCATTCGTTTTATTTAACACCATACTATGTAAATTAGTAATATTTATATTATGAGTACATTATGTAAATGAATATTATTCAAAAGACGATTTATCATCTCATGATAATAAAGTACTATGTAAGGTATCAGGTTATAACTGCTCAAAAAATACCTTATATGTGTGTGTGTCTGAGTATCAAGCGGCTAAATTTGTTACCTATTACTTTTATATCGCCAGAAGTTTAACTTAACAAGTTCTGAAATAATGACCTTATATCATAAAAGTTTTATTTATTAAATAATAGTAATCGCCCCGTGACAAAACTGAAGTTGTGAACTAATAGCCGACCCCAAATAAAATTGGGGATAAAGGCTAGGAAAAAAATAGTACATATTACTAACATAGCTATGAAACTTACAAAACGTACCGAACGTTAGTAATATACATACCATATTTTTCCTTTCTTTAATAACATCTTACTATGCTGTTAGTGTGGGTCACCGTGCTGCACTGTCCGCAGTGGCAGGGAGGACGGTGACCGCCACTCCTGGATTCTGTTCATGCTTTCCATCAGACAGGGCAGAGTCATTTTGGAAGTTAATATTAAAAAAAACTTACCAGTGCGTGTGTGTGATCGCGCATCGGTAGGTAACTTAAAAAAGGTGTTTCTATTACAACAAAACCGATTAGGATCCACCTTTCGTTATACAGTTCTCGTCTTTCGTCATCTGGTTGTAGAATCTAGGAATGACTTTTGAGGACATTGTAAGTGTCTCCTAGAGAGGGTCGTTTTTCTAAATGCTTATAAAGGTTGACGTGCCGTTAACCGCTTCACAAAGTCAAGCCGACTTGTCACTTTGGAATTACAATATAATGTAAATCTGAGAAACCAGTCTTTGTATACCAAAAATGCTATTAAGAGCGAAAATTGTAATTTTATTATAAAATTCTATATGCTTAAATGAGTTCCCATCCATTGTTAACTCATCTATGAGAATTCTTTGTTTTGTTACTATATTTTATGTAGAAGCCGTGCAGAAAACTAAAGATCTTGCCATCGTGTGTTTTCTAGTATAAAATTATGTAAACACAAATAAAAAGATATAAAGGGTAAGAAATATTTAGTCTGTGATCAATAAAATTGAAAAATCCGGGTGTTTAACGTAGGCACATAACCTAAAACAACTCACTTAGGTCTATTTGCAAACGATCCCCGACCCCCTAGCCAAGTTGCAATATTTCGTCTTCTATTCTATATTCTATTGTTTCATTGCCTAATATTTTGTTTTAATTAAGTGACAGAGTGACATTAGCCAATGAAACAAGAGAATAGAGAAACAGAATAGAGAATCGAATAGAAAACGAAAAACGTTTGCTAACTTGGTTATGGAAGCTTGTTCGTTCTTAATTTCACGCCCCTTATCTTTTAAAATGTCTGGACCGATTTTAATGAAACTTGCCTGTTACCTGACTTGACTCCAAAAATGTTTTGGATTCCTTGGTAGCACTAAATTATCTTGTTATGAATTCGATAAAATAAACTATAAATTTGATCCTATAAATAATTGACAAAAACTACAATTTATAAACGTGATCGAAGAAGAAGAACATAATTTAATAGTTTAGTGGTTGCTTCTTCGTAAAAAAGAGATTTTGTCCCACTATATCACGCTGGTCATACGGGCCGGTATCTTTTTTTTTTCAAATTATCCTTTTCTTTGCAGTGATTTTGTCTTGAGTAGGTTGCTCCCTGGGACGGACTGAGGTAGCGACACTTCTATTAATCCGAATTCTCAATCCACACGAATTCCTTTTTTTTAATTAATATAAAAAAAAAGGTTTCTTGAACTCAAAGGTTAGTGTAACAAAATATTTCCTATAAATGGTTTTGGTCATGAAAAGTTATGGAGTACTATAAACTGTAGCACGACTAATCGCATGTATTCGTTCGCGACCGCATTAGAGGTCAATGTTAATGCTAATAGCCTGGCACTGGTCGCGTGGCATATAAGTAAAGCTCCATCCACACTGATAATAGCATTCGACCATTTTAGCAGCATATATTTAAAGCTAATGAATAAATTCAAATGATGGCATTAATAATGATGATAAAAATGTATCAATATGTACGAGCTTTTTTAGACTTTTACACTCTTAAATATAAATCTGCGGGATTGCTACCATGTACCTTATTGTTGCAAGCGCCATGATCACAGATTAACAGATCTTCAGTTACTCTGTGATCATGGCGCTTGCAACAGCGCCGAAATATCGGATACTCACAAACAATAAGGTACATGGTAGCAATCCCGCAGATTCATATTTAAATGTTACTGGCCATGTTGTTTTATTGTTATCTCAAATCGGCCTACCTAACCACGAGTTAAATATCGGGGCAGACAAAGCCTCTTAAATAATAATAAAAATATCCCGCTATACATTTTTTTGAGAATTTTGGAGGAAATCGGTGGCAAACGATCAGACGATTCTCCTAATGTGAAATGACTATCATCACCATCATAACAAGAGTCACAAGTTGGCGTCCTTTGAATTGCCCTCTGATCAGTGAGGGGTCGGAGCTCAGACACTACCTAAGTCACTCGGTGGAAAGAAACTAATGTATGTTATCACCAATTTTCTGTTTCTCCGATTGAATAGGGTCGGCCCATTCATGGCGGTGATTGTCTCTCCCACGGTAAAGTTTAGAGTATATTATATGTTTATCTAATGAGTAAGTGTATGTTTAGTGACCTTTATTTCATTTATATAATATTGACTGATAATACATTTTGAAATACCTACTTTCTTTTTAAATATAAATCACACAGGTCATACAACAATCATCAGGACCAGGAAACAGGAATACGAAGGTTCCATGTTCCATCAAGTCTTACTTCTAGATACTCAAGCCGACTGTACCAAATTTGGATATGTTGAAATAGATATGCAAATTATACAATTTATATATAAATTATACAATACATAAAAACAACTATAAAAGATACATTTAAAAATGTACAAGAAAAAGAATCTGTGAAAAAAATGACTAATTTATTAAAACATTATTTCAAAGATGGGCGGGACTAAGGATGAGCTCACGAAACTGTATATATTTGAATTTTATTAATTAACCGTGTATATTAATATCTACATGTGGATTATATATGTACAGTTTCAATTTATTTACATAAAAAACGTGACCATTTATTTAAAAAAACGGCAATAAAAACTTTTTAAATAAGTTAAGTAGGTATTGCAGTAAAAGTATGGAACAGCTAAATCTAGCGAGTAATACAAAAATATTGAATTCTTAAACAGTGGAAAGAAATAATGAAAAAATGACAACTGTGACACAGATCAACGTATATTTAAACGACAAAGACATGGGCACGATACAAAAATTCAATGATTATTATTTAAATTCAAATAAATTAATATTTTGTATATTTATTTTATACTTTACTAGCTGATGCCCGCGGCTCCGCTCGCGTCCAAGAGGTATGAAAAATAGATGTTAGCCGATTCTCAGACCTACCCGACATGCACACAAAATTTTATACAAATCGGTCCAGCTGTTTCGGAGAAGTATGGGAACGAACATTGTGACACGAGAATTTGATATATAAGATTGTATAGTAATTACAAATGTGTTCTTATTTATATAATTGTATACGACAACATTACAAAGAAAAACTTTTGCAAGTTTTAATTACTAACGCCACGGTATTTAAATATGCTCAGGAAACCTTTATGTTACTAAGCCAAAATTACTAACTACCACGTTATTGTGAACATAACCTTATATTATAACTAAGCAGAGGTTAACAATCGGCGCCCTGAGATTAAATCAAATATTCAGGCATTAAGATGTCCTTCAACTTTGTATTTACATCAAAAAGAAAAAAACTTGTTGATCTCTTTCTAGCATGACTAGTTTACCTACAGGTTTGTAGTTTGTATAGAAAACTATAACTTATATCGCTATCAGTTCAATGGCTTTACACAATATTAATAGGTAATTCCTTTAATGTAGTAAAGGTTAAAACTCTAAGGACTTCAAATTTACTTTAAAATAAGGTCTCAGAGTTTCATCATCCTATCACTTATAACAAGCTTGATGCTGTAAGCACCCAATTAATAAAACGCCCCAATCAAAACTTAAATCTAAGATAGACTACAAAATTTGCGTATAAAAACGTATAATTATATTGTTAGCAAGTTGTTAAAAAATATTGTGTCTTGAATTTAAATCAATAACATTTGTATACATAGATATACAGATAGAGATAGCAATATACTCTCGTATATAAAGCTGTTCCGTTACTGGCTGACTGATAGACCACACACAGACGAAACTTCTAGGCACAGGAAACTGAGGTTTGACATGTGCGTTCCTATAGAAGCGTAGGGGAGCACCTACAGAGCATTTTGAAAAATAACATCCCAAATTAGTAAAAAGGCAATCAAAGTTATACATCAGAACGTAGGCGAAGCCGCGAGCAACACCTAGTTAGTTAACAATACGAACAAGTGTTAAAACAATTTCTCAATATTTATATTACATTACTAATTGTCAGCAAATACATACAAAACGGTTGAGTTTCTGGGTATTTGTGTCAAAATATTTCTTCCCGAAATATAACACTGCGCATTTTGCAAGTGTTGTTATAATATTTCCTACAGATCTTCTGTCCTGCAGAAGCTTTGCTACTTCCTGCACTAGACGCCGAAGGTAGAAGAGCCACACAGATTTCAGCACGAATGAGCCGGCTCGCCGGGACAATACTACTCTCACACAGAAGACCATTCTAATAATGACAGCATTATTAGTGTCATATTTCGTTGGCGAGTGTAAGACCGGAGGCCCAATCATTCTGCACCATTCTCCCAGCTTCCGGAAGCCGGGAGAATGATTCAGAATTATCGAACCAGGCCGCCATGGTATGGGTCACCATGATACATTGCCTACCCTCACAATGAGGATGGTGACCCCTACTCCTGGATTCTACTGTAGCACCAATTTCAATGAAATTTGACATGTGATACTGACTTAATGACAAAGGACAATAGACTAAGTTATAAACGATTTACACACAAACACAATTTAAAAATATGAAACAACCTATAATTATGACGAAGAAAAGTATGGAGATTGATCCTTGTATTTAATATGCTAAAAACTGATGTAGGGCGACCACGTGTCTAGTAGAGGAGATTTATAACGTGCATGACCTTCAAGCCAACAAAGTTATAAAATTGTAGCGAGAAAAAAACAGTGAATATAAACAATTAACAAATTTAACATATTAATAGTTTTGTTTAACTAACTAGACAAATGTTTCTATTTTTAATTAACTACCCTTGCTCAATTATCTATGCTTTCAAAGAGGTTGCTATGTTCTGTTACCAGCTTGACCATATCTCATTTAACAAACGTAGGCCTTCATCTCTGTCAAAGCATACGACCAAATGGGCATGTGGGCACTCTTATGATACAGAATGTGACTATGTGTATGTAATTTTGAATTTGAAGGTTATGTTAACTAATAGTGGAATGAGTACAAGTAAGTTTATTTTCATAATGTAACATTCTATTATCGCAAAACAAATTTACTCTTAACTTGCCAATTCATCCCGGAAACCAAATTTTTTTTATTTGCAATCTCGCATGCTATGATTTTCACGTGACAGTTGAAATACAACTGTCTATTATCTGAACATTATTTCATTATAAGCCATCGAGATATATAATCTCAATGATATAAGCGTTCATTATGTTTATTCAATGTTTATATTTTTACACTTTAATAGTTGAACAGAGGAAATGTTCAATTATTACAAAATAGCGTTGTTGTGAAGCAAGCGGTTCACGAAAATGAATGCTGCGGACATTCACCTGGTCAAGACAGTTTTCACACGTACATTCGATTTTTAGTATTGTACTTACATTTTTATTACAAAATTAACTTTTGTTCATTTCCGCTTGCGTATATCATCATCATCATCAACAACCTTTAACAGTCCACTGCTGGACATAGGCCTCTCCTTAGAAAAGAGGTTTTAGCCTACTATACCACGCTGGCCAGACGGGTTGGTATAGGGTTGGTTTCAAGTTTTCCTTCTCTTTGCATTGATGTTGTCTTGCGTAGTTTATCCCGTAGTTTATCGCTTAGTCGCCTTTTACGACACCCGCGGGATGAATAACAGTGGTGACATTCTGTATTCTTAATCCGTCACCACACGGTATATGTTATGTATACGCCTGCGTATATGTTATGTCGGTAATTGCGGTAAAGAGTAGCTATGGCCTTCTCCTAGAAACAAAGAATCCATGTCCAAATTTATTGTAATCGGTGCAGGCTTAGGCGTGGAAGCAATAACAGTCAGTGTTACATTTTAATTTAAAATATTAAGTGGATCTACAAATCAAATAATTAATATTGGAACAAAAAAACCCGACTGTTTAAACGTAATGAACTGAAAAGGAACAAACAAGTATCACAATATTTATATAAAATTGGACTGACTAATATATTATTTTGGAAAACTTACTAAACACTTTATGGTGCTGCATGCGGTTACAACTTTAGTTTTGGTTGATAATACGTTGCTCACAGGTAACAAAATATAGCTTAGATTCGTAGCATTCGAACTCAAATTCACCAAATTAAGTCAAAGATAATAACGCACGTCAATCTTATTGATGAATTTTTTCTCCTGAAATAGAGCATACAAATTCCTTCATTAATTTAATTAAATTAGTGTTCGCTCAATGGTTGACCAAACTCGGCCAACATTTTTTTCTTTATTTTAGCTTTCTGCACTCCACTTCCACATAAACTTTAACTTTATTTATCACAGCAACCGATCGAAGTATCCGCAATTATTGGCATGTATTAACAGGGATAAATTATGTAATAGATGGGTCGTATTCCTCACTGAAAAAATCAAAGCTGCAAAGTGAAATTATTTTAATTTCTTCTCTAAAATGAAAAATCTAATTGTCTTTATTTTCCAATACACAATAATAAAAAGATGCCCATATGGTAGAAATACCTAAAATACTAACAGAAGGTATTGTAAACGTAAACTTATGATCGTAAATAAAAGTCAATACACAGTTTTATAAACCTCTATGCGAATTTTTTTTTATTATGCTAAGTGGAATAATAAAACCAGAAAAACCTGTAGCGGTGATTTGAATATTATCAACCGTATCTTTGTCGCAGTATTTGCACATCGCCTGCCTGGTTTTTGCGCCATTATAATGATATGATTATAGTTTATGATGTAATCATACTAACGGTTTTTACAACTTAGTTGACTAAGACATGACAATAAGTAGTCAAGATTTTAAATAGGTTGTGTAGTGAACCATAGGATTTTAAACAATATAAGCCAAAATATTTAGACCACGTTATATCATTTATGTAGCACTGTTTATCGAACATTCTGAAGGTAGTAGAGACATTGATTTTAACATGAATATCCCGGCTCGACCGGGGCTGTACTACCCTCACACAGAAGACCATCCTAATAATGACAGCACTCTTGCTATTATTTCGTTGGTGAGTGTGACGACGGAGGCCCAATCATTCTGCATCATTCACCCGGCTTCCAGTGGCCGGGAGAAAGATGCAGAAACATCCGTCAAGGCCGCCATGATATAGGTCACCATGTTGCATTGCTTACCCTCACAATGAGGATGGTGACACCTACTCTTGGATTCTACTCATGCTTTTCATCAGACAGAGTAGAGTCACTTTGGTAGGCTTAAATAAAACAAAGTTCAACTCCTTTTTTATCATTATGAGCCTTAGGAAGTAAATTTACTCTGCCTGAATGAAAGTATGAGTAGAATCTATGAGTAGGAGTCATATATATCATTCTCATAGCGAATGCAAAAAATGTGGTTAACTACATTATGCTTACTTTTTGCTTTTACTAGCTTTTACTCGCGGCTCTGCTCACGTGTATGTCGGTTATCACAATAAAAATATCCTATGACCTACTCCAAAGTCTAATCAATCTTTATAAAGAAATTAATCCAAATCGGTTAGGCGTAAAAACGTAACAGACAGGCAGACGTAAGAATCTTAGCATAACAAACTAACTTGGTAGGAATCCTAACAGCTGTTGGAGTTTATTCACGTGCGAACAGGAAATAATAAACCGAGAAAGCCAAAGTATCTACAATAACAAGGCCATATTTACGCGATATAACAAGGAACCAACGATTATAATATTTTGGTTAGAAACAAAGTACTTAAGTCATTATATGTGCCTTGCCGTACAACTACCATTGAAGATTGAAAGATAAACGCAAACATCTCTAAAACTTTTTAGTCGTACACGTTAATACAAACATGTAGAACATGTTTTTTAATTGATACATCACTGCATCAACGAAGAAATAATAAAGAAATTGACTGCCTCGGTGGCGCAATGGCATTCGCCACGGCGTGCGATTGCTAAGCTTGCAGATTTCCGAGTCGAACCAAATGCTTGTGTGATCCGCAAATATTATATTGCTAGATTATTTCACAGTTAGTGTAAATAGACCACAAGGCGTTCTTCTATTCGTTTCGGTAATAAATAACAACAATTACAGCATAATACAGAACTTGAGTAGGTGCGTAAATCGCATTTTCTTCACGGAATTAAACACTTACTTGTTTTCAGATATCTCTAATAAATATTAATGTGATTGTTTTTCTGTTTCAGGTAAGGAATCAATGCTATCAAAATAACGTATACACAAAACTGTAATCATCCTTGAAATTTTACGTATGTTTTAAAAGGTTTAGTATTTTCAAATTTTAAAAACATTAGGCATTTTACTTCTGTATAAGGTATCATCAAAAGGGGTAATGTGTCTGTGTAGTGACGGATTAAGAAGACATTCGTAATTGGTTACTAAAAGAGCAAACAAGACCGGACAACTCAAACACAACCCTTTACCACTTCGTCCGGCCAGCGTTGTATAGAAGTCCAAAGCTTCCTTTCTACGGACAGACATGCTATGTCTAGCGGTGGACCGTCAAAGTTTCTAGGAGATTACTGTAGTGATCTGTTAATGCATATCTCTATATCTAGATAGGACTGTCCCCCAGCATCGCTTTTGTACTTATTAAGTTAAAACGATGCGTTTTGAAATAAACGAACTACATAGACATCGGTCTAGTATATTTAGCAACTGTTTAAGTAAAACTAACTATATAAATTGATTTTCACGTAATGTAGTCGCAAATATCTTAAAATATATCGGCTTCGCAATGTTATTAATGACTAATAAACTCAATACAATTACGTACGCAAACACTACTTCAGACAGTAATCATCATCATCAACAGCCTTTAACAGTCCACTGCTGGACATAGGCCTCTCCTTTGAAAGGAGGTTTGAAAGGAGTAGGAGGAGAAGAGAGTAATACGTCCTATCTATACCAATAATGGATTTAGAATACAGAGTTTCACCACCCCTATTCATCCCGCGGGTGTCGTAAAAGGCGACTAAGGGATAAACTACGCAAGACAAGCAATCGATGCAAAGAGAAGGAAAATTTAAAACCAACCCTATACTAACCCGTCTGGCCAGCGTGGTATAGTAGGCCAAAACCTCCTTTCTAAGAGGCCTATGTCATGCAGTGGACTGTTAAAGGCTGTTGATGATGAAGATGATACCAATAAATAAAATTAAAGTGTATATTTGCAATTTTAAATTAACATCTGTTTGTTTGTTTCCGCTACTCTCTGGAAGAGCTGTACTGATTTTGATGGTCATTTCACTGTTGTGACTGCTATTTTATGCTAGCTTCGACCCTCGTATTTCTTGTAAAGTAAATTTGATATTTTAGCCTACATATATTATATTACTTACGCTGACTGATTCATCAACGTAGAGGCTAAACAACTGTGGCTACATACCAGAAATTTGAATAGGTGTGATTTTTTGTGTTCTAAGCTCCCACTATAAATAAATATTTCGGACATCTTACACACAACGTCATCTAGTCCCAAATTAAGCAGAGCTTGTATTATGGGTACTAAATAACTGATGTAAATACATAAACATACTTTTTTTTGTAAATACATAAATAGTATACATAGAAAAACAACCCAGACTCCGAAACAAATATTTTTAATTTTTCGAAGGTAATATTAAAGAGGTGTAATTTTTTATTTTATGAACGTACAAAAATGACTCAACGTTGTTTGATGGGAAACAAGAGCACGGAAAGAAAAAAAAGAAAGAAAGAGAAAGAGTAGAGAAGGAGTAGTGGTCACCATGCTCATTGCCAACGCAGTATGGCGACTCACACTATCTATACAAATAAATAAAATTGGAGTGTCTGAGTGTTTTCTAATGCATATGTATGTAAGCACGGTACATATGCTAAAATATTTATTTTTATAATTTTTGTCTGTCTGTCTGTTTGTTCCGGGTAATCTTTGGAACGGCTAGACCGATTTTGACGAGACTTTCACTGGCAGATAGCTGATGATATAAGGAGTAACTTATGCTACCTTTTTTAGACTAGCTTCGCCCCGCGGCGTTTCCCGCGGTTACAACAACAAACGCGGGCTCAGCTAGTTACAAATATAATGATTGTACTGAAGTTCGTCAATTTCAAATTAGAAATAAGAAATACTAAGTGAAACTACGGACAATAGGTAGTTTACTTATTTAAATTGGATTTATTCTAAATAATGTGTTCAAGTAAATAGGTAAAACACTCATGGGTTTTTATTTTCCACGTCAACCTAATGTATTAGTTATGTAAATACATTTGAAAAGCAAATATGTGGGTGGGTATTGATAACTTTGAACAGAGAGGACCAGAAAATTTTAATAATAATAATATTAACGGATGTTTTATTCGATTTAAATGATTTCATAAGGAGCACTATTGACATTATTGACTAAAAAAATTTACAAGTATGTGTCAGGCCACGCATAGAATAGGGTTCCGTCGTCACCCATAATGGAAGGAAGATTTAAAATCGTGTCCAATAGACAATTGTTATGTTAACTTACTTTTTTTTATTTTTGTAAGAAGATTTCCGAGTGCATTTTACAAGTTAGGTCCCAATTACTCCGAAAAAAAAAATCAACACCGTTAAAGAAAACTATACTTGAAAGGTCAATATATGGGCTAAAAACAAAGATTTTTTGAGCCAGCCGTTTAGCTTTCAAAGGGGGGCGGGTTTATCTCTTAAAAAAACATCCCCACTTAACATGTAGGGGAGGTACCCCAAATATAAAATATTTATCATAATTTTATTGTAGCACTTTGTCCACGTAATTACAACACATATTCATGCAAAGTTACATGTTTCTAGCGCTAACCGTGTGGCGGTAGGTCGATGAGGAACGGACGGATTTTTCCTTTATTTTTCACCAAATGACTTTGATATCCATAGCCCAATTGCTACCAACTGACAAACTCTGGAGGGGGTTTAATAGAAACGTGGCAAATAGGCAGTATTAGGCACTTACCATAAAGTTATTAGTCTACTTAACAATACCGTGACAATCAAAGTACGGTGTACCAATTTAAGTTGATTTCAAAGGGTAAAAAAGAATCATATAATTAATGACATAACCAATTAATATTAGTAAAGCCAGGCTATACTTCCATATCTGAAATTACAAACAAACCCAAGTAAAAACTAACAAAACCACACCTATTTACTTTTATAATCTACCCATATATTAAAAGCAGGTACTATAACCTACTTCAGGTCCCAATAGGCTTGTCACTGTTAGCTATCACTTAGTAGTCACATGACCAATTTGCCAAAAAGCCAACCAAGGTTAAAAGGTCACCCTGTATATACCTTTAGTTGCCATTTATTGTGGTCCAATTCAAAAGATAGGCACGAAATAAACATTACTATTATTATTGTCATTTCGTTAATATCTTTATACGGTTATAACCGTGGTAAAAGAAATAAAGCCAAAGTAAGCCAAGTAGCCAAATGGCAAAAAACGGAACCCTTATAGATTCGTCAAGTCTGTCTGTCTGTCTGTCTGTCCGTCCGTATGTCACAGCCAATTATTTCCGAAACTATAAGAGCAATACTGTTAAAATTTGTTCAGTCGATGTATTCTGTGAACCGCATTAAGATTTCTACATAAAAATAGAAAAAAAACAATACATTTTGGGGGTCCCCATACTTGGAACTGAAACTCAAAAAAATTTTTTTCATCAAACCTATACGTATGGGGTTATCTATGGATAGGTGTTCAAAAATGATGTTGAGGTTTCTAATATCATTTTTTGCTAAACTGAATAGTTTGCGCGAGAGACGCTTCCAAAGTGGAAAAATGTGTGTCCCCCCCCCCTCTAACTTCTAAAATAAGAGAGTGATAAAACTAAAAAAAATATATGTTGTACATCACCATGAAACTACCAACGAAAATTGGTTTGAACGAGATCTAGTAAGTAGTTTTTTTTTAATACATCATAAATCGTAACACGCAATTTACCTTTAATCCAATCAATACACTAGTTTAAAAACATCGATGAAAGTTACAACGAACTACAAGAACTTTTATATGATCTTACTAGCTGATACGGAACCCTTCATGGGCGAGTCCGACTCGCACGTGGCCGCTTTTTATTGTATTAATGTCAGTCATAAACCTCATATCAATCGGACATTACATGAAATAGGTTTATGAGATGTTTATGATTTCTCAAAATTGCTTTCAAGTTGTGCCGCGAAAATATAAAGTAGCTTACCAGTGACATTAAATTCAAATTGACAAGTTAGATGCTTGTTATGAGTTTGTCCTAATGTCTTTAGAATTGGACATTTTTACCAGATTAAATGCTTCGAGTCTAAATGAGATTCTTTATTGTATAGGATGTAAAAAAACTGAATTGAAGTGACGGCCTCTATTCATGATATTTTTAATGTTTCGTTTATGGCTAGATTAACTATTGGATCAACCAAGAACTAATGTCATAATTAAAATTTGTAACTATAAATATCTCTATCTCTATATCTACTGGCAGAGTATTCAACAACAGTTCAGCTTACACTATCAATTACGTTCCTGGTTCTGTAATAATTTCTTTGTCTAACTTAACTGCATATTTCCATAAGGAGTTAAAGACTCATTCGTTTCCATTCTACCTCAAGAACGTACTTCTCAAATGTCTATATACCTAACATTTCCTGAAGCTTCCGCCACCAGTTGAGCAACACGGTATAGAGTTGGCCTAGTGGCTTAAGCGGCCGCCACGCCGCTTCCTACTGCGCCAAGTGTCGTGGGTTCAAATTCCACGTGGGATATCACTTTGTGTGATTCATAATTTGTTGTTCTGAGACTGGGTGTTCTTTGTGTCCATTTCATGTATGTTTGTAAAGTCCCCGCGACACAGGAATTTATATTACTAATGCAGGAGCTGTCTTTTAAAAAAATAAAAGAGTAGCCATACACAGGCGTTCTCCTCTGTCAAAGAATCCTCCTTGCGTCGGTATCCTTAATTTTGAGGGTCATGACCCCTATTTACTAGTGTACTGCAAGTGGTAGTTAGCCATTTGTCATACCTAAGCTTAAATAGGCAAATGAATTACACTGTTATGACAGAATGTATTTGTGTAAGTGGAATTTAGAATTTTTCGTATTTATTGGTTTATGAGAGTTCATAGTGACTGGTATTTGTATTTTAATCTAAAATCTTTATATGTGAATATGCCCCTCACAGACGGACTATTTTGTATCGGCAAATGGTTACTCCTACTCCTGTCAGATCCTTAGGTTTGACTCACTACGAAGGGATTGGGATAGCAACGGGCACTATAAACACAGTACGCTACAGCTTATATTTTAAGCACACGCTGTCGCTTATGGTGCACCAAAAGTGCTTTCGTGATTTTTTACCATATTTTGCTTTGCTTGACATTTAGTGTCAGGTTAATGAATCCATCCATATTTAGAACAAAATAGACGTCATCGAAGACTGGAGTTTTTGTTTTACATCTTTATGTTGTGTGTTATGTTGCTTATCAGAAGTGGCGGATGTTATTAAGGAATTAATTAAAAAAAGAACTTTGTATTAAAAAACGACCTGTGAATTTAGCTAAATTATAATGGGACTAACATCACAGAAATGATAAACATAAAATATAACAACTGACTTAGAAGGAGAACGCGAAAATGAACACTAAAATGACTGCAATAAGTTAAAAATCATTTTACCTAAATAATATACTTGTAAAATATTTATTTATTATAATATTACATTAGTATTTATCAAAGTTATGAGTCAAGATTCCAAATATAAAGATGTTTCTTTAAATAACTGTTTTTCTTGTATACTTTGTAAAGTATTACGTTTTAAAACTAATAGTTGATCTGTGAAATAAAACTATGATTCATGGGAGTAGTACCTATTCACACATATACATTTAGTTAGTAAAAATTACGACACTCCTTTATTTACATAAATGTTTATTCCTCAAATGTATTAGTTTCCTCAGCCTCTTAACTCAGGAAACAATAAAGACAAATTAATGTAAACTATAATACGTTTTTATATTTTTTTAGTACAAACACGTTGGTAATTTATTGTGACTCGTATACAGACTCAATGTTCAGACTTGTTGAATTTATATTTAGGTTTAGTGAAGGGAGGAAGCCCTTACTAGTTTGCGAAGGTTGTTGAATGATAGTCGACATATCATAACTAAATGATAGGGTAGTTCCGTACACTATTTTATAAAGAAGGACACCGTTATCAAAACAGGTATTTTCACGAATCTGTAGACTGTCTAGTTGTACACATAAAATCAAGGTAGTAGGAATATGTAATAAATTCTACTCGTTTATAAATAGTAGGTATTCATTTTATAACAGTGCAATGATTGTACCGTAATATATTAAAATATCTTTAAAACATTTTACCTAATAATGCATTGGTAAAGATTTATCGCATTATAAACGCCCATTATATACTTAGGTTTTTAAAAGCCAATTTGCTGGCATGGTGATTAAAATTATATATAAATATTTTCGACATCTTCTACACAACGCAATCCAGTCCCAAACTAAGTAGAGCTTGTACATTGGTTACTAGACAACGGATAAAAAAACCGAAACATACATTTTTTTTGTAAATACATAGAAAACATATTACACATATTACACATAGAAAACAACCAGACTCCGAACCAAATATTTGTGGAACCCGCAAATAATATTTGGTCCGACTCTGGTATCGAACCCGAAACCTGTTGATTAGCAGCCGCATAGGGTAACCACTAAAACATTACAAGATAGTCAAATCAATTATGTATATTATATTATAACTTTGCTCAAGAAAAAAGAGTTTGATGAAATCTTTGTTTCTTCAGTAAGCAATTTGAGGAATGAAAAGCAGAGTCGTATTATCCCCTGTAAATCAGCGTTACCTCGCCTGTTTAACACAGTGTAAGTCACTATTCTCATTTATCTATATTTGCTATGATGATTTATGGATTCTGTTCATGTTTTCCACCAGGCAGAGAAGAGTAATTTTGACAGCTGTTACTTTAAAATTTTCTTCATTGCAACAATTTTAAGAATATACCTTTTATTAGAAACAAATAGTTTATCAAATATAAAGAATGTTGTGTGTAGATACATATAAAGCAACATGTGGCACATTTAGTTTCTTAAAACCAGTTTAGTATTGTGTAAAACGAATGTTGTAAAAACGTGTTCTACCAATAGACATCAAATAACTTCTACACAGGTATTTACTTAGCAAATACTTTTATCTAATACCTTGAAACAAAACTATTCTGTCTAAAGCAAGAAATAGAATGTAGGATTTAAAAATACATCTCAAAACATGTCTGTACGATCTAAAAACTTGATTGATGTCAATTATTCTAAATATAATATACCTAATTATGTAGTATGTAATTACTTAAATTAAAGAATTGTACCTATTTGTACAAAATTAAATGTATAAATAAATTAAATTGTTTAAGCAGAACACTTAGACTGATAAAATAACAATAAGGAATACCAGTATGATTTTTATTTTTAATTTAAATATAACACAATAGTTTTTAATTTTACAGTTTTCTGAGAAAAGGATACGTGGAAAACAGTGATACAATTAATTCTCGTTCACAATATAACACAAAACAAAAAACAAACATCATCACAAACACACAAAGATATAAAACATCGATACACAATTACGAAACAAAATAATAGATGACCCGAGCCAAGCTGTCTGTGTCTATCGAAAGAAAAACATTTTCCCACTTCTTTTAACATTTTTCAGGCACGGTTCTTATTGATCGGTAGAAATTTCGACGCACTAGTTCCTATGATTAGCACTAAAAGCCAAACAAGTTCTTTATTTTTTTTAATATTAGTGTTAGGACCAATTGGTGAGTCTATAAGGTTTGAAGCAAATTAAAGCTCATTGTCTCTCTTTCTATTCAGAAGATATTTTATGTGTTTATGCATTTACATACATTGTAATACCACAAGAACTAAAAGTAGGTAATAAGACACAGTCACGCGAGTTACATCGTCAATGCCTTTGTAAGTTTGAGTTCGCTATATTTACATTAGATAGATAGATAACTCTTTATTTGCACACTAAATTACAGAGTTACAAGAAAGGAACACAATGATCAAATATATGTACAAAGGACGGCCTTAGTGCTGAAAGCAATTTCTTCCAGACAACCTTATACATTATGATACCGACAAAAGGTAAGGTTTTAAATTTGCTATCGTTTTAATTAATGATTATAATGATGAATAGAAAAACATTTTAGCTACATTATAGAATTTATTCGAATAAATTTAAAGGATTTTATTTCTTGAATCAATAATCAAATTGCAGTTCGCTTTAAATCTCGAAAACTACTAAGTTTACTGCAAATCTTCGAATGGTGCTAGGAGCTGTGTAGATTAGTCTGAATACCTTATCAGCACTAACCGATTTCTTTAATTCCAGACACAGTATGGTACTCTGTGTGATTTTAATCAAGTCAATTCCCACAAAGCCCCAACGAAAATCCAGGGGGCTGAAGGTTCTAGGATGTTCTTACACATAAAAAATATATTTAGATAACATGTAGGAATAATATTCTTTAAGTTTCATACCTTAAGTTACCTTTACTTGTACTCCCTAGTAAGTCGTTAACATCAGACAGATAATATATCTGTCACCAATGTAATAAAATGTCTTATTGTGCTGGTTTAAATGCATATATTTATAACCTTGTAAAATAATCCGCAGAATATAACAATAAGACATAATTTCACACTTAATTTCAACTAATTATAATAAGTATTCTGATTGCTCGTGGCAACTGTGGCCCACGTGTAGAAATAATACTTGTCTTGTTGCAGTCCACAGCTAGACATAGTCCTCTATTTAGTGTACTGTGTTTGATATAAAACTATAGTTACACTATTAGCAGAAGGAATAAGGGAATTCAGAAATAAAGCAATCTTCTTTGTTTTCACTGATTTAGACACCATGCGTTACAGTAATAGTATAACCCTGTATTTTAAATAAATATTTACATTAAGTTTGATGACTTATTTAAGTTTCGCTATTTATAAGGAAACTGCACAACGCATGTTAGAGGGTCGTTTTAAAAATAAAATATTTTCGTTTCCGTTGCTAAATGTATAGCTACAAAAGCTTTAAAATGTACTTGAGTCCCCTGCTGTGGAGGTGTACATAATTGAAAGGGTAAGTCACCCTTCCAGACAGGAGGGAAATGTCGATATTTACACGTCATGAACTGTATTACTTGTTATTCGGAAGTCAAAAAATATCTTTCAGCTTATGCAAAAGTTTGAAGCTTTTAGATGTTTTCGAGATAGTGTTATTAGTAACTAACTAGTTATTTTACTACCTATGGAGCGTATGCAGGTCTCGGGTTGGATTCCCTGGTCGGACCAAATGTATTTGTGATCCGCAAATATTTGATTTGGAGTTTGAGTGTTATCTATATACAAAATGTATGTACTTACGAAAAAAGTATGTTTATGTATTTATATCAGTTGTCTAGTACCCATAATACAAGCTCTGCTTAGTTTGGTACTATATGGTGTTGTGTGTAAGATGTCCGGTGTCCGAAACATTTATTAAATAATACATTTAAGATACTCAAGAAATAAGTACTCAGTACGCTCTAGTAAAATTTATAATACTGGTCTTACGAATATTTAAATTTAAGGCAAGGTAAATAAAGGTCAACATAAATATAATTCTCAAGAATACAAAGTACAAAGTTCGACTTTTAAAAATCTATAATTATCGTGAATTGGCAGATGTTAAATATCAAAGATTTTGGTTTTCCCTAAAATGGAAATAAATAACAATTTAAGAGTACAAAGTCTATTGTAATTAAGTCGTATCGTATGTATTAAGAAGAAGTTCTTATTTTTAATAACAGTATACTTTGCCCGCTGGTCCATCGGTCAAGGAATAACCGAACTATTTGGGAAATAGATCAATCTTCTGCAATTTTAACTACAATCCTATATTTATGTACATATGTTTCTTGGTACATAAAATCGCAGATCTTATGTACCAAGACATGATCTTATAGCAGCAACCTAGAAGGGAAAGTACGACGAATGACCATCTTATTACATTCTTATGCCCGTTTTACTAACTATACTTACCCGCCACCTTACTAGGAGACGGTTTAATAAAGATTACCTTACACTATCTCTAAGTGGCCAAAGTTCAGCCAAAGTTCAAGAGAAACATAATCCAATATTTTTCTATGACATTAGCGACTTAAATGTAAGGACATTTAAGTCACTAATGTCATAGAAAAATATTGGATTATGTTTCTCTTGAACTTTGGATTCATTCTATTTTATATAAATCAATTAACTTTCTTCAATAAATACATATTAATTGACAGCTTCACAACATTAATAGTATTTTTTATTAAATTGAATCCATATTGATTAATCCTAGAGTAAAATATTTTTGTAGTGGCACTACTATGAATGTTTACAATAATAATTACATGAGATACACAATAATAGCAACGTAAAACCACCAAGGTTTATACTTATACTATCTTATAAACGGATAAGATGAACCTAGCAACTAGAGAGTATTGAAACCTCACAAAACATGTAACACTTTCTCTTAAGAAAGGTTACTCCCCGGGTAGCTAATGACAGAGAGCATGAATTAGATGGGCGCCTTGATCTCACAGAAGATTGACCTGGTGTGCCTTGCAGTGATTCAGGGAATTCAAAGAAAAACCACTCTCCAGTTTCACACAAATATATTCACATATGAGATATAAAATACAATTAGTAATACATCTAAAAATTTAGCAAGTATACAAAGTTATGTAGGTGGGTTGCTCAACAAAAAGATGATCTTATTGATCCAGGTTATTTTAAGCTGGCCCCTTCCGTAGGTGGTAGCGAGGGTAGAACTTCACACCCAGTAGGCCGGATGCAAAGGTGCGTTAGCCCGATCTCGGAAGAACCGATGGACAAAAAAATAAGTTATTAACCAGAGGTATTGTCAATTAAATTGTAAAAAACCATACGTGATCCCGTGGCAAGTCAAGGATGAGCGTGGTACGTGCGGATGGTCTTCCCACAGGCCGTAGGCCTCTGCGAGCTAGTTCACCCACACAGAGTCCAAGAAGTCCTCTTTGGCAGGTGATATGCTACCGCGGAACTGGCGGCTCTCGAGACTCGTCACACTGTAGGCCCGGCAAGGAAACCGAAGTACAAGTCCTTAGAACGATATTTGAACAAATCCTTTGACAAAATCTTGGTCAAAACCTTGGACCCTAGAAAAGAAGTTAACATCCTAAGCAAATAATCTCGCAAACAAATACACTGAAGAAATACAGTAAAAAGAATTCAAATTCTCACCACTTCAACAGCGGGGCAGATCAGCAGAGATTTCTTCACAACTATTTATTACGACGGGCAGGATCACAATATGTTCACAGCGAGACACAGAATAGTCCTTTGAGGAACTAATACTGGCTTTTATATTCTATTTCAAGGACTTTTCTGGAATAAAAATCCCACCCTCTTACAAAATAAAATAACCTCATACGATTTCCAAAGACAAACCAGACCACAGATTAAATACGTACCATAGACCTGAAAATCTTTTTGGTCAAATCTTTTTTAACGAATGACATGAACGCCACCTCTCGCTTCGTTAGTGAAAACAAATCTAACATGCAGTTGGCAGACAGAGGAGAAAAAGTCACGGTTTGCCAAAGGTGGCGCTATAGGTACATAAAATCTATTCTGAATACTTGGTTATCCACTCGTAGAATTAAGGTTAAAAAAAAAAGATGTTACAGGACCCCCTCCCCCGTGAAATTTCCTGAGCAGGGTGCGAAGGAAATTAAAAGATTGCCTATGTAACAAAAGAACAAAAATCTAAAAAATTACAAAACAGTAAGGCTAAGTTAGTAACACCCAATAAGACAGAGATTCTATTCCAAAGTCCCAACGAATCTAAATTTAATTGCTACCAAGAGCTAAAAAAAAAAATTAAGTGACAACAAGTAATTACCAAAGCTAATACTAATACAAATTTCAACAAGAGTTCAAGCAGAATAATATCTAAGTTTTAAGTGTTCAAAAAAAGAGGCCTGACCTAAACATAAGGACAGGAGTTAGCGGTGAGGTATCAAATTAATGTAATCTACCAGCAGGCGAGATGTCTCGGGCGATGAGTGTGCGTTGTCTTTGGCGAACTTGTTACAGTCACGACCCGCTGTAACTAGGATATAAGACGGGTAGACTAGAGCCTTAGGCCAGTCATACCCCGGTACAAAGTGAAGAGAAGTGCAACATGCAGAGAAGGATGTGTGTAAGCCAAGTAGGGCATTACCCCACATAAAAGAAAGACTGCAACTTGCAGACACAGTTGTGTGCAGGACTAGCATGGTCCTGCCACATCAACCCACAAAGCTCCCAACCATCATCATCAACAGCTGTGTCAGGTGACAAGGGACCTGACACAACAGCGTGTAGGCTTGTTTTAATTCGTCAAAGACACACACAGTCACCAACCACAAAACATCAAACCATTACTGGAGACACACCAATTGATACTCACCACTAGCAGAAATGTGAGAGGAAACAACAAAATACTAGTCACCAGACAATAGGCGTCTATGCTCAAGTTGACTAAGTACAAGTTCCCTAGTGTACAGCATAAAGACACAGACAGTTCAGTAAGTACATAGTAAACTCAATCAGTTAGGTACAGAGAGAAAAAAAATTTTTTTTTTCTTAGACAGAATAGGTGACCGCTGACCGCAGACACAGACACAGACAGAGTTACTCATAACCGGTCACGGACACCTACCAGTGCGGGGTAATCGAAACCACCACCTATCAACAGAGATATCTCAGAAGACACCTAAGCACACATTGACAACCTAAGGTGACTAGATTCTAATAATAAGATGAAATTTCAAAAAAATAGATTCAAAAAAAGATCACCTGAATACCGAACTATATACAGCTCATTCAAACCATACGTTCATAGAAACAGCTTCGTATCAGCAGAAGCAGGGACAGAGAGACGCTGGCAGCAATGCGGCCACGCCGGAGAAGACAAAGTAGTTCGCAGCTCACTCCCAAGACTGTCACTGCGCCAACAGGAAACTGAAAACCCCATAGCAGACAAATCGTTAATAAACTCATTCAAAGAAATCTATGTGTCTTGAAGTTAACTAAAAAATCTAAATTAAAAGTTCCAAGCTAGAGTTCAAAATTAATAGTTAAATAGTAGACCATTCGTTAATAATTCATCCTTTTTCAGGTAATTATTACACCTAACCAACTGGGCCATGATGAAGAAAAAAAATTGAAGTTCTAAGTTAACGTACCAAATTATAAGATTATAATATTGACTCAAAGTCAAGGTACAGAGTTAAAATTCAAAATTATAAGTTTATAGTTCTAAGTTCACAGTTAAAGTTTTCAATTCAAAGTTACACAGTTGACACCTCAATAATAAGTTCATACCATCATCAAATCTAAATCAAAAGAGTTCAGAGTTAATGTTCTCAGTTACAAGATTATAGTAATGATTCACAGTTAAAATACAAAGTCAAGATACTAAGTTATGATTCACAATTAAAATTTAAAGTCTAAGGTTATTTAGTGTCATGACACAACCTAAGCCTGCAAAAGAAAATCTAGGTTGATTACAACAATGTATATATTAATTTATGTGCAGATATTACAGTTCAAACAAACAAGTAACCAATATGTTGGAAGTGTTTATATTGGTAAATGAGTTTAAATGTAATTCACAATTCTATGTTCTACAAAAACAATTCTATAAAACTAATTTATATTAGTTGGTTTAAAGTTCTTCAAAGAAGATTCAAAATGCTAATTTTCAAAAAATAAAAAATAATTGCAGGTACTTATTCCTGCTATATAATGCAGATTACAATAAAGTTTCTAAATTCCACAAAGAGATTCTAAATGCTAATGTTAAAGTTTAAAATTAATTGCAGGTACTTATTCCTGCTTCTTTATGCAGTTAACAACAAAGTTTCTTAGTTTTCTAGAAAATTCTTTTTTTATAAACAAAAGAAGTGCAAGTTTTATTCGAATTTAAGTTCTGAAATAAATTTAAAATTATTTTACAAGATATTAGGCACACAATACACCCAATATAATCAAGTACTATTGTAATACAAGGTTTCACTGTTAGCTACAAAGTTTTATAGTTATAATTTCAATATATTAAGAATTTAAATTGTTCAACACAATATAAGGAATACAATATCCTTATTAAAACTAGGTAATATTGTATTTGAATTGAGTGCTTGCTATATAGATAACAAGCTCACAGGACACTCACTTATTTTGTAAGTAGGTACTCTAAAAAAAGTGATGAAAAAAAGTTTTCATCAGATATTAACAATATCCATAGAAAAGATATAAGTCTAGATATAAGGAAACTATGTCCTTGTTCTAATTAAGTTTTAAAATAATAACCCAAGTGATAACTTGGTGTGCACTGCTAGCACAACTTATTTCTACAAGTAGGTACACCTAGAATGTGGTGAAAAAAAATTACCCTCACTTATCTGACTTTTCTTCAACACACTAGAAGGGACACAAAAGATATATAATTGTGTGAAACTGAACAAGACAAAACAGACAAAACACAGAAACACAAAACACAAAGTACCAAATTAAAAAAAGCCAGACTTACCAAATAATTTGCAGTAATAAAATTTATGAAAATTTTGAATTTAGTGTTTGCATGCCGCATAAGAGGTGGTAAGATGCGCTGAAAAAATGCAAACAAATGTTAATTATATGCGTACTGCAAACGCAAAACCAATTAACGTCCTGGGACGTATCGGACGGATGGTCTCTTTGAAAACCCACTTGAACACCAGCAAAGCACACACTAAAGTCCGGGTAGGTCGCCAAACGTTGGTGCGCCACTTTGTAACAGTTTCTCTTAAGAAAGGTTACTCCCCGGGTAGCTAATGACAGAGAGCATGAATTAGATGGGCGCCTTGATCTCACAGAAGATTGACCTGGTGTGCCTTGCAGTGATTCAGGGAATTCAAAGAAAAACCACTCTCCAGTTTCACACAAATATATTCACATATGAGATATAAAATACAATTAGTAATACATCTAAAAATTTAGCAAGTATACAAAGTTATGTAGGTGGGTTGCTCAACAAAAAGATGATCTTATTGATCCAGGTTATTTTAAGCTGGCCCCTTCCGTAGGTGGTAGCGAGGGTAGAACTTCACACCCAGTAGGCCGGATGCAAAGGTGCGTTAGCCCGATCTCGGAAGAACCGATGGACAAAAAAATAAGTTATTAACCAGAGGTATTGTCAATTAAATTGTAAAAAACCATACGTGATCCCGTGGCAAGTCAAGGATGAGCGTGGTACGTGCGGATGGTCTTCCCACAGGCCGTAGGCCTCTGCGAGCTAGTTCACCCACACAGAGTCCAAGAAGTCCTCTTTGGCAGGTGATATGCTACCGCGGAACTGGCGGCTCTCGAGACTCGTCACACTGTAGGCCCGGCAAGGAAACCGAAGTACAAGTCCTTAGAACGATATTTGAACAAATCCTTTGACAAAATCTTGGTCAAAACCTTGGACCCTAGAAAAGAAGTTAACATCCTAAGCAAATAATCTCGCAAACAAATACACTGAAGAAATACAGTAAAAAGAATTCAAATTCTCACCACTTCAACAGCGGGGCAGATCAGCAGAGATTTCTTCACAACTATTTATTACGACGGGCAGGATCACAATATGTTCACAGCGAGACACAGAATAGTCCTTTGAGGAACTAATACTGGCTTTTATATTCTATTTCAAGGACTTTTCTGGAATAAAAATCCCACCCTCTTACAAAATAAAATAACCTCATACGATTTCCAAAGACAAACCAGACCACAGATTAAATACGTACCATAGACCTGAAAATCTTTTTGGTCAAATCTTGTTTAACGAATGACATGAACGCCACCTCTCGCTTCGTTAGTGAAAACAAATCTAACATGCAGTTGGCAGACAGAGGAGAAAAAGTCACGGTTTGCCAAAGGTGGCGCTATAGGTACATAAAATCTATTCTGAATACTTGGTTATCCACTCGTAGAATTAAGGTTAAAAAAAAAAGATGTTACAAACATTTTGAAGTGTTCCTACGAATTGTTACTTCTGTTTATGGATATCAAAAGCCTGCTTTTCTTTTCATCGGAAAAGCCGCCCTCCGACCACGGATTTACAATATTAATATGCGATGTGTATGTAAGTGTAATACTATTTAAGCAATCAATCACTCTGTATTATTTGCTATCTGATATAACACTGAGAAGTTCAGCAACATTTTTGGTCAGCATAAGCAATCTAGGATGTAGATGGAAGTAATGCCGAATACTTTCGAGTGGATTGTAAATGACGCCTAAACCCTACTTGTTTAAACATAAATCTATTCCTTTATTGCTTTATAAATAACTTATTTCATTAATTATGATGTATACTCCAAAATCATGTACAGGAAGAAGCTGTCAAGACCTCATTATTGAACTCATTTTTTACATAAGGCGCTTCTACTCCTATTAAAGTTTTTATACAAGGTTCCAATTATGTATAACCTTTGAATAACAGATTATATATCCGTCGGTTCCATTATACTGTTTGGATATTTTGCCCCTACAATATTTATTTTATTATGACTTTCTGCAAAACATATTGCAGAAGGTGGACTTAATGCCACGGGCATTTTCTTCCAGATAAACATTTGAGTGTTGAGAAGCTGTTTGTACGAGTATAATATAAGGCAATATTATCCAACTTGGCCAAGTTATCAGGACAGGTGACCAGACCACAATTCTTATTTTAGCACTGTGTATCTCTTAGCCCACTAATAACGTCAGCTTTCTCTAAATCAGTGGAAATATTGCTGTCAGTTATACGGCACATACAGATTTCGGCATCAATTTTTAACACCGAAAAATCTTTTAACAGGTCGTGTCGAATGTTTAAGTATATTAAATAGTTTTTCTTTTATATTCTACTATTATATATCACTTTCTTTCATAGTTTTTTGCATGGCATAGGTCTCTCCATAGTAAGAGGGTTTACCACACTTGCTAAACGGGGTGGTTTAGAGATTGTTTCAAATTTTCCTTCTTTTTGGAGTGTTTCTGTGTAGCTTGCTTTCTTAGTGGGATGTTCATAATCTGTCGATGGACTGATGAAATATATGGACGCATATATTTCAAAGGTATTTGAAAACCATCTTCCCGCCTTATTATTTAAATTATTAAAAAAAAACTACGCGTAAATACCTAAATCACTCTCTCCTTAATTTAAAAGGTTTCATGCGGGATAGGACTATTACAATAGCCATAGAAGCTTGCTATTATATATATCTACATATATAATAATAACAATAAGTCATAAAAATTTACTGGTTTCTTGTCCCACGAGATCATAATTTTTTGTTCGTACATGATAATCGACATTAAATCATTGTCGGAAATGATCAACCTAAGACACGTGGGATAATGATTGGACATGTCAAAATTAATGGCAAAAACCATTAATTTATCACTTCAATTAGAACGGTCTTCCGACGTTATTGAAATAAATTCGCGAGATGTTGCTGTAAGCAATTAGTACATTTCAATAACAGCATTAACAACACCATGGGTATCTGTTGTTTCATTTTCTTTCTTCTTTAAACATAATATTGATGCCAATGTATAAATGATTAATAATAATTTAATATTTCGATACACGGGCACTAATATACCTGCTTGAAATAAATGCTATGCTTGAAACACTATAAGATTTTAATACAATAACAAGACTACTTTCCATGTAACAAATAAAGATTAAAAAAAAAAGACTACTTTCAGATTATAGTTTTGAAAACTAAAATTACATATTAAATTAAAGAAAAATAGTGTTAAAATTTAGTTGATATTTATGGTATAGTCAGTAAAATCGTCGTTTAGAACTTAAATTTGTGAAAATTCAAATTCGTGGGTTTACGGGAGTAAAAATCGATCGGTCGGTTTATCTTATGTTTGGTAAAACACAATTTTTCAAGTTTTCATGCGTTTTTCTTTTGCATTATCTACATCATACATTATACATCTATTTCAGTGACACTTGGTTAGTGGTTGATACTCCCACACAGCACCACTACAGTTACTTGAGACAATAGAATAGCATTAACCGAGCAAAGCTCGGGCGCCCAGGTACAAATTTATAACATACAGTAAGCCTTACAAAATATTTCAAAATACATACGTGTATCTATCGAGGTATTTATCGAGTAAATTTCTTCAAGAGAAAGTTTCCAGTCCAACTCATCTATTTATATCGCTTATTTCTCTTGCTTTTGACATATTTACATGTAAAGTATAACGCATATAAGATTAGCAGAAGTTTTTAATAAATTTCGTAAAGTAGCTTCAATGTCAAATAAAAGTATTTTTTAGAATATTTTTCCAGAACATTGCATGTCACATGTCACTCATGCATTGTTTACTAACAAGATCCAACATCGCACGGTCATGGTCACCGAATCACTTATGGAATCCCTGTTCAAAAACACAGCTACCATTATCGATGACGGAGGTAATATTGTTGTTTTAAAAACATTCAGAATATTAATTTAGTATAATTATGTAGTATGTTAAATCTAACCTCTTCTTGACGAACTTATTGTATGATGTAGTGTATCAATCGGCTTAAACCTAAGACAAACATCGTCATAAAGGCAAATCTATTACCACCAACCGTGTCGTTTATTATGAAAATATGAAAATTGGGAGTATTTTGCAAATAATGGATGAACTGAGAATTAAACAATATTTTGGGCAGATAATTGTATCATATTTGCATCTCTAATTGAGTGTTGCCGAGAGATTTATGTCCTCTAATTGTTGTGTATTTAATCAATAACTAGAGACAAAAAATTAATAGTGTGGTACTACCAAAAGTGACTTGAACTTATAAATCATTTCAAGACTCTTTAGTATGAAAAAACTGATTGATAAATCAAATGAGATATTGCTCAGCACGTAGTCACTTTGTAAATCCAATGCTTTAAGATAACGATAATAAATAATTCATCTTCGCCATATCCAACAATGTAGGTAGTTACACACAATAGTCAATGAGAGCATGCAATATCAGTTAATAATTAACAAAAACAGCAGCCAGCGTGAGCGTCACAGAAAAGATACTTCGAATTGAACGCAATTCAAGTCATCTTTTCTGACGTAAAAAACCATTGTATTATTTTACAATGTTTTACAAAAGGCTAAGCATTGAGTCTTAATTGGTTTTAAGTTAATTTTATACATCTCATTGTATTAAAATTTAAGTTGTACCTACCTATAGTCTGCTTGGTGACTAAACCGGCTAGTGAGAATTTGTAACCTCATTGTAAAAGAATACAAGTTATAAATAGTTACGTAACGAAATGTAAATAGCATACAATTCTTCGTTATCCATTTCCATACTAATATCATAAATTTCAAAGTAATTATGTCTGTCTGTTACACCATAGAGAAGGCTACTTTTGTCACGACAACTGTCTTACATGCGAACAGAGTCGTGCCCAAAAGCTAGTATGACTCCCCGTGCCATCACTTCATCGGGATTTGCAAACCGGGATTCGCGGTTGGTTTGACAAAAACCACACGGTGTGCTACTTTGCACCTAACATAGAATATGTGACGACTAGTAGCAAAAGATCCTCTCCGAGAACTGCAGTGAGGGCCCGACGCTGTATCGCCTAGGTGGAGGATATCGCCAGCGTTAAACGGCGAGGCCAACGTGGTTACAGAAAAAATAAAAAGATCACAAATTTGCCTTTAGTGAATTACGATTAAATAATCTAAGTGTCGTTTGACGTCACTCCTTCTTATTGTTATCCTCAATGACTGTGATCAAAGTTTTATATTTAAAATAACGGGTATTTTTATGGTTGAACTTATAAATAGTATGTATGTTTGAAAATATAGCAGAATATAGCTAATTTTGTAAAGCTTTATGTTGAGAAATTTTTTATTATTTTGGAAGTTGCTAGATGAATGAATAACGGCAAAGTTTTATTCAAACGGGCATGTATATAACTTATGTTTAACATTAACTTGCTGACAATGAAAGTCCAAAGTCGTGTCGTCCAGAGAATAACCTGAACAAACAGACAGATAAAAATTAAAAAAGTTTTATCTTTATATAAGAACCGTATTTACTTTCATATGTATTTATTAAATGAAACTAATATTTAAATTACATACAGACAATTAAATTTCATTTTTTTTTATAGTTTTATTTCTATCGTAATTTCTACGTAATTTATTTCTATCGGTGATGAGTTGATGACGGATTAGAATACAAAGTGTCACCACCCCTAGTCATTCCATGGGCGTCGTAAGAGGCGACTAAAGGAACAAAATAAGCAGCTAACATCTCTGCCAAGAGAAGAAAAACAACCCGTCTGGCTAGCGTGGTACAGTAGGCCAAAACCTCCTTTCAAAGAAGAGGCCTATGTCCAGCAGTGGACTGTTAAAGCCTTTAACAGTCCACTGCTGGACATAGGCCTAAAGGCTGTTAATGAATTTCTATTCAAACATAAAATTAATGAAAACTATAACGTTTGATTTAAACGTGTCAGTATTTGCACTTGTTTATAAAGTACAGTTGAACTTATCATTGAGCTGGAATCTCCATTGTTTTGCTATCAACCATATCAGAGCCCTTATCGCGCGCTGTTAGCACAACCATCAATTTGAAGGTACGCTTCAAACAAATGTTAGGATTAATCTCGAGACCTGAGATTACTTTTAATTGTGAGATTAAATAACTATTTATTAAAGTGTTCAGCGTTGGATTTTAGAACAAGTTCAATAAAGGTTGTGTTTCTTTAAATGGTAACATAAATACCCCCTTAATTTATATATCGACTAGCTGCGCCCCGCGGTGTTACCCGCGTATATCATCATGGTTGCTATGCAAGTGTGTTATGCATAGCAACCTGCGAAGTTTTGACAGGAGATAAACAGTGATACATTTTGACATCTACAATTTATTTATAATAACCTAGTTTTCGCCCGTGTATACCGATTATTCCAGTAAATAGTAGCCTATGTGTTATTCTGATATATAAGCTACATTACTGTAAAGTTTCATCCAAATCCGTTCAGTCGTTTTTGCGTGAAAGAGGAACAAACATACGTACACATAGACATACTCTCAAACTTTCGCGTTTATAAAATTAGTAGGTTAAGGAAGGAGAGAGAGGCTTATGTCTAGCAGTGAACTGCGATATTCCTTCATCATCATCATCAACCTATGAAAGGATATTGAAAAGATTGGAAATTATCGCGTTTAATCCATATTTGATATTATCATTTCCAAAAAACTGTCTGCCTGTCTGTTACGCTTTCACGATTCAACTGCTGAACCGATTTAGATGAATTTCGGTATACAGTAAGAAAATTTTGTCTTTACAGTGTTAATATTCAAGTACTGTTTATAAATTTAAATCAATTGTAAATATGGAATATAAAAGACTAAGTATATATAGGTATATACATATATATAATTAAGTATGTACTACGCTTAATCTCATATCCTTGAACATAATTACGTTGCAGATTAAAAAAATTTGACCTAAATAATATCTACAATTTATCATAATTGAACAAGACGTAGGCGTATTAAATATTTGAATTAAATTGCTATATATACATATAATGTACTACGATAAACTAAGAATCCTTTCTATCAAATTCCTTGTCACCTAATGTTTTAAAAACAATTTCTATCTCATGTTTTCCTAATTGCAGACTGCAACTACAAACGGGTAATCCCAATTGAACTTTCGTTTTGTATTTGAAACGAAAATTGCATACATTGCTGAGAATGTAAGGATGATGTAACAATTGAACAGAAGAAATAGAGAAACGCAACATATTGACACACTTAGAGCGTGTAAACTATCGCAACTCGACAGTACAGGTTTGCTTATCGTTATCATGAAGTATCGACATGTTGTTTGTTGGTTAATAGGATCCAAGTAAATTTATTTGAAAACTAGCTGAGCTCGCGGTGTTATCCACTATTGTTACTGTTATTCGCGAATATGGTCCCAGAAAGAAGCTTATATAAAACAAAATTAGTCCAAATTACTCCTTATGTCCGTGTGGTGACGGATTAAGAATACAAAGTGTCACCACCCTTATTCATTCCATGGGTGTCATAAGAAGCGACTAAAGGAACAAAATAAGCAGCTAACATCACTGCCAAGAGAAGGAAAACTTGAAACAAACCCTTTACCAACCCGTCTGACCAGCGTGGTATAGTAGGCCAAAACCTCCTTTCAACTGAGAGGCCTATGTCCAGCAGTGGACTGTTAAAGGCTGTTGATGACGATGACTCCTTATATCATCAGCTATCTACCCGTGAAAGTTCCGTCGAATTCGGTTCTGCAATTTTAAAAGATTAGCTGAAATAAACACAAAAATATAAAAATAGTTTTTTTTGTGAGTGCCGTATTTATGTATTTTCATTTCATTCACGAATTTAGTAAAAAAGTGATCATCTGATATTACAGATACATACCTCAATTCTATTTATCTGTATGGATTTTTGTAGATAATGGAGGTAAAGAATACAAAATTATTTGAAAAAATGTTTGGCGACAATCCTCAAACATTTCTTGGGATAGTAAACCATTGGTAAGACTCTTTAGGTATGAGACCAAACGTGAAATAAAAATTCCAAATTCTTACTTATATTTTAAATGCGAAAGTAACCTTGTCTGTTTCTCTGTCGGGCACTCAGTTCAAAACTACTGAATCGATTTCAATGAAACTTGATTCACAGATAGTCTAAAGCTTGAGAAAGGTCATAGGCTATTTTTACCGCGACAACCGACATATATGCTGGCGGATCTATATATGCGATACTAATTTTTCATTTTACCCAGTGCGAAGTGTATAAATAACTTTAAAGAAATCCAGTTCTAAATGTCATATTTAATTTTATTGTATTTATAGAGTTAATTAAACTATAAATATGGATAACGACAAAAAACCTCTCTATGAAATAAATATACACAAAAGGCATATCATTGATAAACGTCATAAATACAGAGTACGAATAAGATGCCTGTTTTTTTTTTACTTTTTATATAAAAGTCGATTACAGAAGTACTTAGATTTTTTGTTTTTATTTATATTTTTTAATTAACACTTCACGCAGAATATACATATATTTCTAATATACATCTTTTACACTTTACAAACATGAAACTGAGACAGATATCACCCAGACTCCGAACAACGATCTGTAGATCACATAAATTGTAGTTCCATGTGGGATTTGAACCCACCGTAACCGCTTTGACCACTAGGCCAAGTCATTAGTTGATTCTTACGGCACTCATGGGGTGAATAGGGGTGATGATTCTCTGTATTTGTAGTCGGTTACGAAACGGATAGTAAATGTAATAATATTCTTAACGTTATCGATACTAATAATATAATAATATCTTTGAATTCTAGACGACAACTTTTAAATTTTTTCGGATATCTCACTCACAACGTCATCTAGTCCCAAACGGTGCTATAGGTACAAGACAACTGATAATAATATATGTATACTTTTTTCTAAATACGTATTATATGTTATTATAGATAGTGTATATTCATGCGTATTATAGATAGAAAACACTCAAATTCTGAAACAAATATTTGCCGATCATTCAAATAAATTGGTCCAACCCGGGAATCGTACCCTAGACCTCAAGCACAGCAGTCGCATCGCTGCCACTACGGTACCGAGATAGTAGACGAGATCTATAACTATGTGACTTGACATAAATTGGTTCTATATAAGGGCCACAGCACACTAGCTACTTTTAGCATCGACGATCGGCAACTAGTCGCTTTTCAGAAGCTAAATACGGCGACCGAACGCTCTACACCTTGTCTACACCGCACACTAAAAAACGCCAAACGCGGAGATTGAGTCGCTTTTTAGAAGCGTGACACAGCAGCTGAACGCTACTCTCCGCACATATTCGGATGCCGGTAGCATCGATTTGGCATCAGCGCAGTCGCTAAAACGCGCGATTCCGATACCGCGATCGAACGCAGGAAGTCGCTAAAACGCGATGCAGCATCGATGCAGTCGCCAAAACGCCGATCGCCGATGTTAAAAGTAGCTAGTGTGCTGTGGCCCTATTACGTATTTATATGCATTGCAACATAATTCATTATTTTGCAATAGAACGATAACTTAAGCTACAAATACACACATCAAAAGTGTCTAGGGATCAACATATATTTTTGCAATAACTTTTCTCCTGATTGATATTAATTAAAAATTTCTTTAAGGATTCATCAAATAAAGTGTTTTCGTTTGTCACAGTAACGATAAACCAAGTCACCTTTGCATTAGTAAAGAAATTTGCCATTTTCCTAATAAAGGGATTTTTGACATTTGAACCACTAACATTAAAGTTCGAAAAAAAGACTGAAATAACAGTTTTCTTTAAAATTTTATTAGGTAACTTAAACAATTAATAATCCGTGTTTCTACCGCGAACACTAACAACACAAGAACATCGGTTTGGCATACTCAAAATGAGTTCATCCAAATCACGCTGTGGAATGGCCGCCCATGTTCGTTGCAACAACAAAAAAAGGTCTTCTTGCGACTGGATACCCTCCATATTCGGCAGAGCTCTTCTCTGTAGCATATCCCATGCATGCTCAATCGGGTTCAAGTCTGGCGACTGAGCAGCCCAGGGCAGGACATTGATGTTAGCTGCGGCGAGAGTCTGTCTTACAACTCTTGCGGTGTGCGGTCGTGCATTATCATGCATTAACTGAAATAAGGGACCGATTTGCACTTGTAGAGGAACGATGACGTCTGATACAATCGTCTCAGCATAAATTTGAGCGTTGAGGTTGCCTCTGATCCAAATCAACTCAGTTCTTCCGCCGATCCAAATACCCGCCCATACCATGATGGTTCCACCACTATAAGGATGGACTTCCTGGCAGGATTTTAATCGCTGTTGGCGTCCAGGGGTTCTCCAGTGTCGTATACGTCTTGTATCCGGTCTCATACCAAAACGAGACTCATCAGAAAAGCACACGAAACGCCATTGTTCTTCTGCCCAATTTCTGTGTTCAAGAGCCCATTGATATCGAATCCTACGATTGTGCATTGCTATAGGTGGTACCCGTAGCGGTCTTCGGGAATGAAGGTTCACTTCATGCAAGCGGTTTCTGACTGTTTGGTCGCTAATTAAATTCCCTGAAGAGTGATGAAGCCTCACGGCTAACATCATGGCGGTTATTGTTGGAGCTCTTCGAGTTAAGATTTGAATGTATCGGTCTTGTCTCCGTGTGGTGCAGCGATACCGTCCTCCATGGCGCTCAGCCACGGTACCAGTGCTTCGGTAACGTGTCCAAAGTCGACTGATAACACTCTGACTTGTATTCAGAGCTAAAGCCACAGTACGTTGCCGGGAACCAGCTTCTATCATTCCCACGGCTCTGAGCATTTCTTCCCTGCTTAAATGACGTCGCCGCTCCATAATAACGTTGGTTTTAATCAGTAGTAGGGAAACAGTAGCACTAATAATTTCTTCAATGCGTTGTATGTTTTTATAGGGAAAATATTGGCAGCTGATTTTCATCTTTTACTCGAATTTGATTGACAGTTCCTGATTCAAATTATGAAATGCACCAAAAAGGATCCATATAAATTTATAAAATCATAAATTTATTACAAAGCCACATCTCAATCTCAAGAAATCCGCATAAAAATGCTTGATCCCTAGACACTTTTGATGTGTGTATTTCGGGGTTTCCCCAAGTGCAAATTAAACTACCCAATCTTTACATCCAGTTTCTAAGTAAGTACATAATGACCTTACCATATCTGTACCGTAAAGGTTACCAACATTTTTATAGGGTTTAGAAAGTACTTGTACCTAATACCCATATTAACCGAGATAGAACTAGTATTAGGTATTATTAATCGTACATTTTTTGACAAATATTATAACATAACACTGACCTACGCAACCTCGTTTTTGAAACGTTGCTATTCAGCTGCTGTTGGTTTTAACGTAATGTTATATAGCTTAAAACTTCTGTAAATTGGCTATGTAACGTATTACATTATTCAGAGGTAATTGTGTACAACTACGTCAGCATTAACGTTATCACACCTTCCAATAATTCACTTCACAAAAGATGTGTTCAACATGGAATCTTTTTAACAACCTGTGTTTTTTTTCACATAGCTAATAATGTTTTCTTAATGAAATACTACTGTGAAATCTTTATCAATCTCTACTTCAGTCAAATCTTCGTCAAAATTACAGTATTAGTGAAATTACAAATGAAAAAATATCATCTAATAATTTTGGAACACAAAAAGCTACTACCTAATAAACACCAAATATCACTTCGGGCAGCACTAAGGAACAGTTTTAGAATAAATGAACTCAATCCAGTCACTTGCACTCTATCATTACGCTCCGAGGAACTAGTTTCGTTGCATAACAAGGTAATTATTGAACTTTATGTCAATATTGAGGCCTATTAAGAACATTAGATACTGCTAGGTATAAATAATTTTCCGTGTATTTCATGTCTAGTTGCAAGAGCAGTTTCAAAGAAATAAATGTACAATTCCGGATTGGCGATTAACCGTTATTTTCCGTACAACATAACTGACAGGATACTACTTCGATGTTAATCTTTATTGGAAAATGTATGTTACAAAGTTAGGTTTACGGTCATTTTTAGGGTTCCGAAGTTCATAACTCGGAACCCTTATAGATTCGTCATGTCCGTCTGTCCGTCCGTCCGTCCGTCCGTCCGTCCGTCCGTCCGTCCGTCCTCGACTTACCGTCCAAACGGTAAGTGCTAGAAAGATGAAAGTTTGCATGAATACGTGTTGTAATTACGTCGACAAAGTGCTACAATAAAATTATAAAATATAATTTTATTTGGGGTACCTCCCCTACACGTAAAGTGGGGATGATTTTTTTTTCTCAGAGCTACCCCATCGTGTGGGGTATCATTAGATAGGTCTTTTAAAAACAATAAAGGGTTTTCTAGACGATTTTTTGATTTAGGTATCCGTTTGCGAGCTATTTCACTTTAAAGGGCACTTTTTTGTAAAAACAGGGCGTCCCCCCCCCTCTAAAAGCTAAACGGCTGGCTCAAAAATTTTGAAAAATATCGTGATGCTGGTCCATTTAATGAACTTTGAAGGAAAACTATAACCGATTAGATGACTTTCTTAGTTCAGGAGTTATAAAGGCTTATATGGTAAAATGCGCTCACTTGGAAAACGTCATACAAAATTAACGTATTAATACGTAAACATAACAATTATCTATTGGATACGATTTTAAATCCACATACCATTATAGGTGACTGAGGAACCCATTCCTGTGCGTGGCCTGACACGCACTTGGCCGATTTTAATTACCTATCTCTAGTCAAAACTGGTTATCCCTACTAATATTATAAATGTGAATGTAAGTTAGTTTGTTATGCTTTCACGCGAAAACTACCGAACTGATCATCATGAAACTTTGTACACATATTCTTGGAGGTATTAGAAGTAACATAGGATATGCTTTTTATAAAAAAAATAAACAAATATAAAAAAATATACGATTTTTTTACCGCGATAACTGAAATAGTCTATATATTTATTTCGTTTCTTTTCAATATCATTGATCTTTACGTTACGAATTATGAATGCAAAAGTAACTCAGTCTGTCGGTCTGTCAGGCTTTTACGGCATAACTACAGAACTTATTTAAATAAAATTTGGTACACATATAGTCTAAAGCCCAGAAAGGACATTTACCGCGATAACCGATACACATGCGAGCGGAGCCGCGGGTGAAAGCTAGTACTTTCATTAATAGTTGCCTTAGTTGTCAAAAAACAAAACAAATACTTTTTATCGTAAATTTAGAAGTTTACAATGAATGAACATATATAAGTATAAGATTTAGATTTTATATTTATGTTCTTTTTCATTCATATATAAGTATAAGATTTAGATTTTAGACCCACAGGTGTAAATGTAATTGGTTGGCCTAGTGGCCTAGTGGCTTAAGCGGTTGCCACGCCGCTTTCTACTGCGCCAAGTGTCGTTGGTTCAAATCCCACGTAGGACAACACTTTGTGTGATTCACAATTTGTTGTTCTGAGTCTGGGTGTTCTTTGTGTCCGTTTCATGTATGTTTGTAAAGTCCCCCGCAACACAGGAAGTTATATTCCTAATGCGGGAGTTGTCTTTTTAAAAATAGAAATAGAAAAATAGAATAATATATTTTTCTTTTTTTTATTCAAGTTAAGAGGAAATTATAATTACTTTCGCTGCAAAACCATGTTTGTTGTAAGTTTAACCGTTAGTTCTACTTGTCCACTATCAGTGGCATAGCTTCTAAACGGATGGATCGATTTAGATACGTTGTCTTTTCATTTTGAAACCATTGCAAGTGTTCTACAAAAATCTATAAACTATTATAAAATCATAAACGATATCATCCAATAACAAGTTACACTCGTAAATGGTAAGTCTTGTTTCCATAAAATTCTTTTTATGGTTAAAGTATTTGCTTTTATAAAAACATTTTGTAATATTACTTCCTCTTCGAACACAATAAATGTAAATACAGTACTATTAAACTATAAGCACTGTTGGAAACTTTTTATGATATTAGTTAAGACTAGTTTTATATTTAAGTCAAGTAGGTATTTACAAACCACTTCATAACACATAAAAAATTGTTAAGAACAATGCTGTAAATAAAAATAGAAGACAAAAGAAAACGGGAAGGGCCTAGGATTTAGGCCCTAGATCAACGTGTATATATTATATTAGGTTACGTAGGTATATATAGTAAAGTGTATCAAATTTAGGCAAATATGTACTGCTGGTTTAGAGCAAACAACAGCTGTTCTCTACCATTCTGTCAAAAATCTAATTAAGTTACTAATGATTTTTTGTAATCTACTTTAACGACAGATTTTTTTATTTCATCTGAAAGTTAATGTTAAACAATTTGTTTTGTATTAATTAGGAGTAAACTTTAATTGTACTGTACTTCTATCAATATAGATAAGATTAATTACATAATTAATTAAATTGCACGAGATTGATTTTAACATAGCATACATAATTTAACTGTAAACAAGGATGTACATATTATGCATGTACGTATGTAAATGCAATTGTTTTATATGCTTCATATACTTTTGTTACTTTACTTATATACTTTATAAAATTTCCATGCGCGTGGGCATCCTTTTATTATAATCTCTTTTAAACGTTTTCCCATATCACATTGGTATTTTATGATGAGCTACCTAAAACCAAAGTCTCTTCAAATAGTTTGCAAAATAAAGGTAATAGGCTAGCGGTAATAGTGCTTGCGGTACTGTCTATAAACTAAAAAAACAATAATAAGTTTTGTAACTTTTTGTAAGTCAGGTAATTACAATTAAGAACTTAATACTGGATATGTAGGTTTAAATGGTGGTTTTATCGCTAAGAGGCACTCTTACAGGTAATAAAAGAATGCAAAGAAAACATAATTAGGGTAATATCTATAATAGCGTATTAGAAAATAGGTAAGAAAGAGAAATGAAACTTATAGGTTTTGTTGGGAACTATCCCACAGGGGAACCTATGACACGATTCCCTCAAATTCTCAAGAAGGATAAAAAAGCAGTGGTGAATAATCGAATTGTATTATGCCCTTTTCACATCATAGTTTAAATATTAAGAACTAAATTAGTTCATACACAGACAGACACCCAAGGCAACAGAATCTAGATCCAATTTGCCGCTAATGTAAAAAAAGAAATACTTTTTTGTCGTAATTCTTAGTTATAAAACCAAGGATAAGGAAAAATAAATCATATAATTATCTAATTTAGTGATATTTAAACAAGTAATTGATAAGCATTCTATTGTTCTTCAGTCTTCGCTTAAGTAGGTTTGCGTCTTAAAGTAATCCGTTCAGACGAATCCGTTAATTACAGCTGATAAAGAACGAGGTTGTCTACAATAGCAAAGGTTCTAATAAACTTAAATAGTACTTATTAATGTCAGTAGGCATCTTACGTGAGATGTTTCCTCCAAAGAATTACAGAATATTGTTATAAATTGTTTTAAGGGCAGTTTTAATTAAAGATTCAGTAACACTATATGCTTTATTCTTTTATTTGAAATGTCATATGTATTGTGTAGTAGCAAAGCGTACGTTCATATTGAACTAATGTGCAACCATTAGTGGAACCCTTTCGCTTATGGCAGCCCCCTAATCAAGAGGCCCGACAAATCGAATCAAAAACGGCGATATATTTATAGATTCATACATAGTATCAAGTAAGTGACGAGCAAAGAGTCTGTTAAAGAACTCTTAAACTAAGTTTGAACTACTAGTTTTTTACATAGTATAAAATACTATTTTGAAATCGAAAATTGTGTCGTTTCATTAAAACGGTAAATGTTTAAATAACCAAATAATTTCTCATGAAGTTACAATTGACGCTAAATCACAATTGTGTAATGAAGAAGCCTTGCAGCTGGTTAATTTTAACGTAATTAAAGAAACACCGCAAGTATTTATTTTATGGTTACTAACTATAGGTCTGATATCCCAAAAAGATAAAGATAATAATTTGTACCGCGGCAAACGCCTTATAACCTCGTAACAATTACTTGCAAAATACTTATTTTATTTCTTTTAAATTTACTGTTGGTATTTATGTACACCTCCGTATGTATAATTACTATCTTATTCATGGTAACTTTGCAATTTGTTTGTGCGTCATTGAGACATCACTCGTGTTGTATGTATATAAACTTTGGAATAATTTAATGTGAAAAAGGCAAATTATAAGATAAAAAAACATTCCACTGTTTACATCTTTAGAGCATAACTACTAAGCCTCAAATTGAACTTATCGACTCAACAATTTCAGTCTGAACTCAAGCCCTTTATAATCACTTAATCCGTGTGGTGACGAAAGAATACAAGTGTCACCACCCCTATTCATTCCATGGGTGTCGTAAGAGGCGACTAAAGGAACAAAATAAGCAGCTAACATCACTGCCAAGAGAATGAAAACTTGAAACAAACCCTTTACACACCCGTCTGGCCAGCGTGGTATAGCAGGCCAAAACCTCCTTTCAAAGGAGAGGCCTATATCCAGCAGTGGACTGTTAAAGGCTGTTGATGATGATGATTGACGAATCACTTAATAGTATATAATTTTTTTCGAACTACAAAAAGCAATAAGTAAGTACACAAACTCAAAAAATACAGACGTAAAGCAATTATTTCTTCATTCCCCTAATTCAGCACATAAAGAGAGTAACATTTGAATCTTTTAAGTGGCACGTGCTTATGAGGCCAGCGATTTACTATCAGGGAAAAAATGTATGTCTTTCTAACAGCATAAGATTTTACTATCACATTTCGGAAATGTAGGTATAGTCACATGTCTATCACATGTTTAAAATAAATAAACAATAGCGTGACCTCATAGTGTTATGTATCATTGTCACTATGTTGGGCCATGGGTCGGACTCACCACTGTGCGGTGCGTGTGCGCATACAAATTGAAATGATTGACCTCTGGTTTATGTTCCTATTGTACTTCCGATTTGCAACACATAGATCATGTTTTTATATCGGTGATCGTGAACTTCATTGTTTCAAGTTTCATATTACGATAGCTTTAGCTTCCTCATTATAAATCTCGAAATCTACTTGTTAAAATAAGTTACCTGATGAATTGTATTTGTACAATTCTATCAAACATTGGTAAAGCATACTCCTTACCAATTTTAGCAGTTTGGTTATTAAGTCAGACTAAATTTTACAATTGAATTGAATTGTATTGAATTCTTATTTCTTTCATTCCATAAGTGTAGACTAATGATATTTCAAAATCGTTATATTTTGTCACTGAAGAAATACTTGCATTAGATAATTGTAATTTATCAATATTACTGATGGAGAATACATATTATATAATAGCTGCTAAAATTACATTCAGACAGTTACTTAGATCTAATATCTTAGAACCATATAAAATAATTAGTATTTACTGAACTTAGGATGAGAACCCACAATATTTTAATTTTATAGTAATGCTGCAGCTATTCGATAGTATAAAGAAAAAAATAATGTTCGATCGTAGAAAGAAAAAACTGTGTCATCATCCAAATGTTTTATTCGTCCATAAAACGGCATGAACAGCCTGTTTTGTTATTCGCATTGATACACAGTATTTTTTGTTATTTATTTTAAACAATAATATTCAATGAATGTGAGTTTTTTGGTTTAGTTCAAGGGCAAAAATACCATTGTGTAGCTATAATGAGTAATAATTTTAATTGCTAGTGTAACATGTCATAGACGCTGGTTTATACTTGATTCAAATCTTGATTGAAACGGGTTTTTTACAATACTAGACTAAACTGTTTGCATGGTAAGTATTGATTAGAAGGTTTTAATCTAAATAACTATTTTTTTAAAATACTTTCTTTTACTTTGATATTAATTTATATAATTTAGGTTATTGCTTGTTAATTTTTATAATAATAAATTCATAATGAAATAAATAAGAATTCGAAAATTACCTAATATTAATGGACAGTTATAATAAGGTAACCAATAATTGTCTAGAGTGGAAGGCGCTGACGACTGTAACACAATGTATATTAATTAGTACGGTCGCTATCGACAACCTCTTATTAGCAGAAGAATTGTCTGGTCCTGTTAAATTTAATTTGTAATAGGAAATAGTAGAAAATTGTTAAACAAAGTGATTAACTGTTATAATAAATAAATAAATAAAAAAAAACTCGTCGGGTTTAGCCAAGTCAAGTTAAAGGTTTGCAAACCTGACCTAACCGAGGTATTTTTAAAAACATTTTTAATTTAAATAATTAGGGAATAGGTGCCTTTCAAACTTTAATCGTATTAAAACACCTGATTGAATAATCTTAGCTAATACTCATTGAATTTTTATCAATTTGTGTTCATATTTATAGTAATAAATATTTTCAACTAGCTTTTGCCCGCGGCTACGCCCGCGTGTATGTCAGTTATCGCGGTAACAAGTAGCCTATGTCCTTTCCCAAGGTCCCGTCTATATCTATGTCAAAATTCATTAAAATCAATCCAGCGATTTAGGCGTGAAAACGTAACAGACAGACAGAGTTACTTTCGCATTTATAATATTAAGTAGAGATGTATAACGAATTTGTGATATAAGATTTAGCTCCCGGCTTTATAATGTAAGACTTTGAAAAAACGGAAAAATCGTATATATTTGTAAATAAAAACATGTGTTCATAATTTTCTTAGCGTGTATAATATTAATAACAAACCGAATGAAAAAACGAAATTAAGTGATATATCTATTAAGGTTTCAGAAATATAACAAATGTGTTAAAAATAACTTATAATCTTGACACAAATGATGCAGGAAATCGTATTAACGAAACCACAAATCGATCTCAGTCTTTTTTGCAAGCATTCCAAGACCCGTTTTGGTCTACACAAACAGTGATTTATTAAATGCTCAGTGTCTTAGTATGAGAGGCTTAGGTTTTAACCAAACGTTCTTCTAAACGCATTAAGCATTACTTATGTTATAATAAAGATGAATTACACTATATTTTTTATGGTTGATACTGTCTTTAGCCGTATGTATCATACACATTATCGCAGGTTCAGTAGGTAAAATAACTTCTAGACAAAAAAGTAGAACGAATATGGTGCAAAAAGCTATGTAATCTATAAACTGTAGCCTCTATGTTATCTACAGTCTGCCTTCTAAATTTCATCATCTTCCTGGCCTTAATTATTCCCAATATTATTTGGCGTCGGCTACTAGTCCAACCGGATACCGGATGCCTGCATACAAATGAATTTGCGTTAAAAATCTCTTCAACATCGTACCTATTGGCAGGTATACTTTTGAAAACAAATAGACTCATGAAGTACCCTATACAATGATGGTCAGATCTCTTGAGACAGTCATTGTAACGACAAGTGTGGGTACCATCATATCAACGTTTCTATGAATATCGCAAAAACTTAAATATCAATTGTGCGATTGAATAACTCATACTGTGCGATGTTATTGACCTTTGTGATAGCTTTGATCGTTATAGAGATTTGGCAATATGATTTTAATAACGACAGTCTGACACGTGGTCGTCTGATATTAAGCTATGAAGAGCATACCTACTACGGTAACTGACTGGTGGTAAACATTATTAACACTGGTGCATTTACTTATGGAAACAAAATTTAAAAAGCCCGTTAGTTAAAATTGAAAACCATATGTTTTCACTTATCTAATCTATCTATATAATATATTTAAACGAGCAATTCTTGTATTTATATTTAATTATATATTTGTGATCTCGGAAACGGCTCCTTGAGACGAAACATTACAGCTACTTCAGAGAATAGATGACGTTGTTAAACAATAAATATGATAACCGAGCAAAACTCTGTCGCCCATTTACTTTAGGAATCATGTGACTACAACCATATCCTATCAAGAGGTCAAACGGATTGCGGAAAATAGACAGGAGTGGTTATTGCTCCAGCGACAAGGGACTGACCCTTTAATTGAGAAGAACAAGAACCATATCCAAAAAATGATGTATCAAAGTCCTAAATCCATTACACTGGCTTCATGAAATGGTTTAGTTATTACTTTAAAATATTTAATCCCAACTAAATACCTTGAGACAGTAAATAAATATCATCAAAGAAATCAACTCTCGAAGCTCAGTGTATCCAATTGTATAATATATATCATAAAAAAACGATCTAGAGGTCAAGCAACTTCATTGAAGAATGCTCCGCAATATCACCTGTCATTCAGGTGCTTTGAGAACCAAGCATGTTTGGTCAATATACATAAATGATTAACATTTATCTGTGTACTGTTCTAATTGTATTTGCTCTCTCGATTCATGTATTGTGAACCTTATCACTATCACAGTTCTTTATACGAAACTCCTTGAGACAAGGCTGCAATTGTGTAGAATCTCCAGACTTGCTTATTTTTGAGTTAATTGAGTAAATTCTTTTAAGGAACAAATTTTCTTGAATAACTATTTGAATAAGAAACTAACTATTTAAACAGAGATGTATGTAGATATTATTATGAACTTACTATTGCCCGAGACTCCGTCCGAGAATGTATGTTGCGACGGTTATAATATGTGTGAATTTAAACTTTTTTCAAAGCAAAAGCTATTTAAAAATAGTAATAGAGCCGCGCTGATTTCAGACTACTACACTCACACAGAAAACAATATATTTTTGACAGCATTCTGTCTGTCGTATTTCGTTGGTGAGTGTGAGACCGGAGGCCCAATCAGTCTGCTCTGCATCATTCTCCCGACCTCCGGAGAATGATACAGAAAAATCTGACCCGGCCGCCATGGTTTTGGTCACCATGCTGCATTGCCTAACCTCACAATGAAGATGTTGACCCCTAATCCCTGGATTCTACTCATGCTTTATATCAGTCAGAGTAGACTCACTTTGGTAGGCATAAATATATATATACATAGAAACGCCTCACATGCAAAATTTTACAAGGATTGTTCGCAAAATCTTAAGTTCGCAATTCATAATATTATCATAATGGTTGAATAATTGTCAATGATAACATGATCTAGTCAAATCACCACCAACCGTGTCGCGTCACGCTCCATTCGCGACCTTCTCTCGTAAACAACTATGAAATTGATGATTCAGGTTGTAAATAAATGAATAAAATGTTAGATATAAAATACCAGTATAGGTATTAAACTTTAAAATTCATTAATATTTCATATTTTCATACTTCCATCTATTCCAACTTTCATATTGGTTTGGATAATATTATTATATTACCCATCCATAGCAATTTGAAAGTAGGCAATGGAAAAGCGGCAAAAAAGAATTTAGGTATTATAATACCTACTGTATATTTCATATACTACTGTAATACAAACGCATAAAGTTGCTTTTACATAAAGTTTGAACGACAACATTCTTGCTGTCGTATTTTGTCAGTGAGTATGATACCGGAGGCCCAATAATGCAGAAGCTGAGAAGCATCTCTCTAGGCGTGGGTCACCGACTGAATTGTCTACACTCACATTGGTGTTTTTACAAGAAAATGCGGTTTAAAGTTAAATAACTCGCAAACGAATACCTTTTGTTTGTTTTTTTGTTTTTTTGAAAGACAACTCCCGCATTAGGAATATAAATTCCTGTGTCGCGGGGGACTTTACAAACATACATGAAACGGACACAAAGAACACCCAGACTCAGAACAACAAATTGTGAATCACACAAAGTGTTGTCCCACGTGGGATTTGAACCCACGACACTTGGCGTAGTAGGAAGCGGCGTGGCGACCGCTTAAGCCACTAGGCCAACCGTGCAGTCTTCAACCTTAATCGAAAAATGGTTTTTGTTACCTCTTAATGTTTTTACAAGACCTGTCTAATGCTGATTTCAGCACAAATGAGCCGGCTCGAGCGGGGCAGTATTACCATCACACAGAAGACCACAGAATAATAATGACAGCATTCTTGCTGTCGTATTTTGTTAGCGAGTGTGAGACCGGAGGCCCAATCGTTCTTCATAATTCTCCTGGCCTCCGAAGACCCGGAGAATGATGCAGAATTATCTAACCAGGCCGCCATAGCATGGGTCACTATGCTACATTGCCTATCCTCACAATGAGCATGATGACCACTACTCCTGGATTTTACTCTTGCTTTCCATCAGGCAGAGTAGAGTCACTTTGGTAGGTTTAAATATAAAAAAAACCCCACACAATGGGGTAGACGCGAGAAAAAAAATACATCCCCACTTTACGTTATTTACTTTCGGTTACGTTACTTTACACAGCGTTACTCGTGATTTACAAAACACCCCGGGACTTTGCTAATACAGTCAAAACCTGATATAGCGACATTGATGGGACCGTGTAGTTGCCGACGTTATATCCGATAGTTGTTATAAGCAATACCTACATATACATGTAGTTAAATTAGTTGTGTAGCTATATTATCATAGGTATCTATCTAGTACCTATAGGTTATGTATGTGAACTTGTTGTCAAATGACATGTTAGAAAAGAAAATATTTAGTAAGAAATAATTAGAATACACTAATTCTTACAGTAATCAGTCATTTTAGTCGTTTTTTTTTTGCCCAGTCAGTTTTAGCGCACTAAACAATTGGTGTAAAATATGCAAGGTCAAATGGCCGGGAAGAGGTTTAGATGAGGTGGGAGAAAGTGCGTAGGTAATAATACGCCTAAACATATCCTTCAATGCTTATCACTATGATTTAAAATCGTTCGTATTGTTTTGTTTTGCTGAGACAAGAAGCGGTTGGTCGTTATAGTCGATGAATATCGATAAAGTTTCGTCGTTGTAAACGATATGTCGCTGTATCCGATGTTGTAATAGCCGGTATGTTTACTGAATAGTTTACTAGAGATTCGGGCGGGACCTTACAATCTGGCTGTAATAACCGATCGGTCGTTGTAAACGATGTCGTTATAAGCAATTTCGACTGTAGCTATTATGAAAATATAGTATATAGAAAATGGCGTGCTTCTTTATGATTTTTGCATAAAATTGCATCTATTTTAAGGTTATCATGTAGTGTAAGTTTAAAATAATTATTTATATACAAAATGCTCAAATAATTTGTTGTTTGTTTCAGCAATGTCGGCCGATGGGTCGACTACGGACATCAATGCCCTGCTCAATGATACAGGTAAATGACCAATATATTTTATTTATGTCTTTATTTAATGCCATCTATAACCTTTACACCGAACTAATATGAATATTAAAAAAAGTTCTTACAGTTAAACATAGATGTCTCTAGTAGAAGTTAATAAAACTTGCTTTTAGTTCACAGTGTTTCTAACAGAGGGCGCTGTACCTAAAATAATAAAGTCAGTAGTGCTAACGACATCTGTCTTATTTTTATATAACCACAAGGACATTGAAAATTTATTACGCAAGGTTGTAGAAGCTACGAAGATTGCGATGTTAGTTTTTAAATTGATCACTAGATGTCACCGTATATGTTTTGGAAGGTAACGAAGTAAGTTTTGCTTGAAACTTTAATTTCAACTGAGATTATGAATCATTTTTTGCGTTTCTTAATACTTACTCGTTTTGAGAAACCCAAAACCCATTTAACATATTGAACACTAACTTTCCTTTAGCCAATAAAATTCACTGAACTTCACGATTTCATTCTTATTATTAGTATGCTTTTATTTAAAACAACTGTAAAAATGACCTAAAATAATCCTGCGAGAGTAAGTAAAGTAAGCTCTGTCTGTCTGTCGCACTTTCACGTCGAAACTATACAACTTAATTAAAAGAAATTTGATACGCGGATAGCCTAGAAACTGAGAAAGGACATAGGATGCAATGCGATTTTCCCCGTTTAAGAACCCGGGATCATAGTAGGAAGGAAACACGTGAGCTGGTAGTGAGTTCCAGTTTTTGACTGCCCGTCACAGTAAGGAAGGGCGAAACCGTTTAGTTCTGGTGCCGCTGGTGCGTATTTCTTCCACTCTGAAGTGGTGACTTCCAAGTCCAACATGTGTCTCTAAAGAAAACAAAAAACACATCTTAAAAATGTGAGACATTTAATCTATTTTCAAATCACGTATGAAATTAATATATTGAAAAGTATGTACCTAACTTAAATGACAGGATTTACGTCACAAATGTCGTCAATAGCCACACCATGTTTACTACCATTAATATTGTACGACCACATTAATTAACTTCTCAACCATTCATCAGAAATCAATAAGGTAAGACGAATATGTACCCAAATGACGTCATTTGAGTCCATAGACTACAGATTAAAAATACATTTAAGATATTTATGGTATGACCATTATAATTATATTAGTTTAAGTCATAGTTTTCTGACATTTTTCTACCATAATTGGCAGTAAGTCACGGTAGCAATGCTAACTAAAGGTTTTTACACGGAAAAATACTAGTTGTATAATGAATTTAATTAGTTTAGTTTCTTTAATCATTAGAACTTGGATAAAAAATCTTTCTTGATTGAATACTAAGATATTTAAATTGTAATTTAAGATTAGTTATGGTGTATTTGATTTGGAATTAAAGTTTCTAATGCTAAGCTACATAATAATACAAATTTAAAAGTATTAAGGAGGCCAATAAAATACATTTTGCTTATAAAGATGGATCTTTTGATGGTTAAAATCTAAAATATAGATCTTAACTGGCTATTCAAAGTCCCAAACAAAAGGGCTATTACGAAAACTCGTATTTCCGGTTCACATCGGTTTCTTTTCAGAAGAGATTTGATCTTTTATTTTTATTTTTTTTATTTATTTAGTTTCTTAGTACATATGCTTGGAAAGTGTTTGGGCACCTTTCATTTATGACCGACTATCTTTCTTATGTCACTTGGTACAATAAAACACTGTGATAAGCAGTTTCTTAGTGTGCTGTTACTAACCATCATCGGAAATGGAAAACTTTTTGTACGGTATATTATTAAAGGAAAAAGGTTAAATTGAAGCAAGGAAGAATTATAGGATTTGGTGAATTTATTAATTTAATATAGATATTATAAAAACCCTTTACCAATACGTATAGACAGCTTATTATAGTAGACGAAAAACTCCCTTCTAAGGAAAGACCCATGTTCAGTAGAGAATGAGAATAAAAGTTGTATTTAAAATTGCCCTCTAAACTATTTAAATACAGATTAAAATTAAAAATATAGAATACCAAGATTAAACCACAGTCAGTATAAAAAGGTAACGACGCCGATTTATTTAAAGACCTTTCTTGTGCGAAGTTCAGAAACAGACACACCACGATTTCAATAATATTTAGAACATTTTTTGTTGATAAGACGATATGCCTATTTGGACCAAAGTCAGTGAACCGTATTGCAAACTTGTAGTCCACAATGTATTATATTACGTGACGTCTACATCTCAGTAATGGCTGTATTATTTTACACAACAAAACTGAAACATCAAAACATGTTTACTGTGATGTAATCGGTAATAAATTAAATCACACACAGGCTGTACTTACTAATACAAACTATTTTTTTTTTAAATACGCACCAGAAATAATAGATTCGGATCTTTCTTCTTGTGCCAAGTACATCACTGCCAGCTCATGTGTTTCCTTCCCACAATGATCCCGGGTCCTTTAAACGGGGCGTGAAAAAGCATCACACTAGGCCGCCACATTGTGGGTCGTCATACTACCTGCATTCGCAGTGAGTGTGGCGACCCCCACTTTTAGATTCTGCTCATGATTTCCATCAGGCATAGCACAGTCACTTTAGTAGGCTCACAAAAAGATATCATACTCATAGTGACTACAGATAAGGGGTTGTCCATTAATCACGTGAGGCTCGAAAGGGGGGGAGAGGGGTTCACAAAATATCACGAAATATCACAAGGGGGAAGGGTTATGTGGTAATATATCACGTGTATTTTTTTTTTTCTGCTAACTTTCGCATTTCTTTCATTATTTTTATGTCAGTCAACCTGCAACCTGTCTACTCTACCTCTGAACCTAATTATTGTAGGCTTTAGTTTTCTATAATAAAATTAGTTTATACTACACCTGATCGGAACAGTAGTCAATATTCCCTGAAAATGAAAAGGGAACGTTAGTCTCTTCCTTGACCTGAATAAGCGGGAGGAAAAAATGTATGAAAATCCATTTCTAACGTGTTTTAGCGGGAGAGAAAGTTGTATGAATTTTCATTTCTCATGTGTTATCTTATCTATGGCGCGCGCCTGCCCAAGGAGTTTTCATATAATTTAAATATGGAATCTCCGTGCCACTGACATTCTTTTATGAGGAATAAAAAAAAGTAAAAGAAGCGCGAAATATTGGTCCAATTCTAAGCTAAATTGTGTCTTACATGGTGTCTTACGTTTTAATTTTATTTTAAAAATACTTTAAATGTTCCTCACAGGTGTAGTATAAAGCACTGTGGCACTCGGGTGAAAGTCCCATTCCTACCTCGGGAGTATTGTGGCCCTAGGCTGCGCCTTCAGGCCACAAACTGCTCCCTCGCTAGTAATCGGTCCCTTTCCTCTCTTGGTGAACAATGTAGGTACTATTATGTAACTGTGTTTTATTAATACTTAAAAGAAAATAAGATTCTTTGTAGGTACTAAAAAATACAGGTGATATAGTCTTAAACCTCACCATGTATCACCAAGGGGGAGGGGGGGGGGGGTAAGATCGCGTGATTATGGACGGCCTCTAATGTATCATGGTGGCCCACACTATGGCGGCTTGGTGCGATGCTTTTGCATCATTGGCCCATGTTTTGTATCAAGAATATCCGCTTTGTTTGTTACGTTTCCATAAATTTGCTAAACAAAACTGTAAATACCCACATTTGCATCAATAACGGTAACAATAAGGTAAACTTATAAAATAACAACAGACAATAATTTTATTCAAATAAATAAGTATGTAATATGTGTTTTCCCATCTGCTATAACTTAAGTGTATAAAACACATCTTGATTTGCTTACGTAATAGAGTTTTTGTAAAAACTGTGAATCTAGCTATCAGAGTAGTGCCTATAAGCGACCATATCGCTGCTTATTATTACCCTAATGCCCATTTTAACCCCCGAACGTAGATACAACCCCTTAGTTTTAAGAGATATCTTAGCACTTAGGTGTTTTCTAAAGATTGGTGAAAATAAAAATATTAACTCTCTCTTAAATTAAGGGTAATTGATGAAAACGACTATAAGTGTTGTGAGTTCGATATTGGGCGACATCGGTGTGATACACAAATTGTTGCTCTGTGTCTAGGTGTATCCGTTTCATGAACACAGTATACTATAATGTTCTTATTACTAGTCCGTTCATTCGGTGTTTTTGTTTTTACTTAAATAATTACCAAATCTGTGAGTTTATCTGATCAATTTCTTTTCATAAGTCTTGTATTTAAAATCACAGACAGACACAGTAATATCAGTTTTTTTGTTTTATTAAGTTTACTTACTTTTGCCCGCGGTTTCGCCCGAGTTTATGTTGGTTATCGTTGTAAAAAGTAGCCTATGTCCTTTATCAGGCTCTAAACCATCTGTGTACCTTTCATTTTAATCGTTTCTGTAGTTTTGGAGTGAAAGCGCGGACAGACAGACAGAGAGACAGACGATTACTGTCGCATACCTGCCACAGCAGTCCGTCTGTAATATTTTAATTTTATGTTACAATAGAAACAGAAAATGATTTTTCTACGCAACGGGTAAAACCATTTACGAAGTTAAGTAACTGTATTTAAATTTAAAACTTAAACTTATTACTTTACATAGAACTGGTTATATGTTAATAAAGTTATTTTTGCATAATTCTAAAATTTATTAACAACATACATCTTTACAAATAATACATACATAGCTTCACTCCGCGGCGTTCTCGGGCCTTCACCGCGCCGGGGTTTTCTTGCGGCGGGGCGGTGTGTCGGAATCGAACCGACTAAAACCACACAGTGTGCCCTCTGTGCGCCTGAATTTTAGGAGTAGTCCAGGTTACTAATTTCTCCTTCTGGAATCCTACCCACCCGCTGTCTGCCCCAACCTTTAATCGTTACCACACCTCGGTATTACATTTCTCATTCATTTCAGACCACACCTTCATGTGTGTACATTAAGCTAATTACCTAAGGGAAACAGTGTAACACGGTATGTAATCTAATCTTACGGGCTAGCCTTTTGATATTGACGTTTGTGGTCGTTTGTAATTCCAGCATGGCGCCTTGTTCATTACCCTCTAAGTACAACAATGGTTATATACAACAACTAGCTTTTGCCCGTGGCTCCACACTCGTGTTTGTCGAATATAGCGTTAATCATTTTCCTGATAATATGTAACCGATGACACCCTTTCTCGGCTCTCTATTGGTAGAAGAATTTTCAAAATCTCTTCAGTGGATTCAGAGATTACTCCCATTTTCGTCTGTGCCACATATTAATTAATAGTTTGTCTGTGCGGAAATCCCCCCGGGTACTACCGAAAAGTCACAAACTTAAAAAAATACCTCATTTTAAGATTAGTTTGGATTAATTCAAGAGCCTTTAACAGTCCACTGCTGGACATAGGCTTCTTGAAGGTTTTCGCCTACTAAAATTGCTGAACAAGAAGCCGACGAGCATGTATGCAGCAATTGATGATTTGGATGAATCAAAAGAGGTGTCTTAGTATCGTAGTACGTGGAGGTCAATTGACTCTGCTTACCCCTCTGAGAAATAGGTGTGACTGTATGTATGTGTGTAATTGCTGAATGCCAAAAAATCATAAAAATCAATCATTACGAAAAGTTCACTGTAAGTTTTATCAACATAATCTTCTATTATAGAAGTTTTTAGTTCTTAACTTCTTAGTCACTACTACATGCTATATGTAGTTTCCCAAGTAGTATTATTTTATAAATTGAAATCAAATGGCAAATATTATTCAGAGTTTATAAAAAGATAAAGTGAACAAAAAAAAATTGTAATTTGACTATTAATAAGTAAAAACGTTTGATCTGTAAAGTTAATATCAGCTGGGCCATTACTATGAATCTATTGATACTTCATTCATGAAAATCAGTTTAGTAGCTACGGTGGAACATACAAACATACTGCCAAAACTATAACCCTTCCTTTTGGCACGTTAGTAGATACATTAGAAGACTAGACTGAAAATAATGAAGCAAAACGGTTGACATGCCAATAACGTCTTCAAAAATATTTAACTTAAAAGTTTTATTTCCTGATAGCACTTCTAAAATAAAATATTGCACATCAGTAGAAGGTTTTTCATAAAATTTAAATTTGACTTTTCCTCTTGGTTATTTTATGACTCTGTCCCCCAAATCATGCCAAATTTAAAACTGTACAAATAGCACGATAACATTGCTATTTTTATTCTACAGATATATTTTTTGCACAATTTCATCATATCACATCGAGACTGTTTACCAAACACAACAATATAGTCTGACCATTCGACGAAGATAATAAAAAGTTAAAAAACCAATGTTTAAATTCGAAACGATGACGCAAATTACATCGGGAGAGTTGTTGCAGTGGCAACAAAATGTCACCGGGGGTTAATATTCTATAAAATCAGTTTAATGAATGATGCAATGTGTTGTTTTCGAGGAATTATAAGGTCGGGTTACGTTTGAAGAGCACGGAGTATTCCACACACTATCATAGAGATAAATGTATCCAGGGGTTAAGGTGTGTCAACAGCTATTATTAGCTGTTATCACACCCCCCGCATATAATGTTATACTTTTATCAGTCTAGGCCAAGTGCTTTTTGTTGTTATACCGAAATACGTCATCGTTGATTAACTTGTATCTACTTGTTTTTAAGCTTTTAGGTTTCACATTTTACTGAGATTTTGATATACATAATGACTTTGTTTTTTTGGGGAATTTTTGATAATAACTTTTATTTTTCTTTGAATTATGGCAGTTTATTACACGTTTATTATTAAAATTTCTTCAAATCTGGTATTTAGACACTTAGGTAAAGATTCTGAGGTTGTAACGTTGCATGGTAGGCTATCTTTAGATCTACGATACCGATTTTGAAAATTCTTTCACCAAGTGAAAGTCACATTATTTGAGTATCTTAAGCTATGATAAAAAATATCACAAATACTGACACGCGAGCGAAATCGCGGGAAAAAGCTAGTTATTATCGTATCTAAAAATTAAAACGATTGTACGGGATACTCGCTACATAAATTTCAAATAGAACATTATTCTAGAAGGAGAACGTTGATTGATTTATATTTTCAACTCTAATTGATGAAATGATAAGTTAAATGGTTCTTATCAACGTCTGAATCAATCTTAATAGCGATTTATTATTTCATTTGCCAATATTTGTTTGTGCAAATTGTTTGTCGACTCGACAATCTAATCTAAAATCGGCTTTAAAGCTTTAAGTGTATCAATCAGATTGTTTTGCGATCTACATCGAGAGCAAAAAAACATGTTTTTTCCTCACACACTATCACCCTGTTATTGTGACATACAACAGTTTCAAAAACAATTAGTAGATAACGCAATAGTTAGTAGATAACATCTTGAGCTGGATTTACATAAGTATCTACTGTTTGTCGTCGATACTACAAACAATTTTTAAATCCCTCAAAACTCTGAGAGGTGGAAGGGGAGCTGTTTTAGAAGCACTTTAAAGGTTGCAACGCACTTGTTGCTCTTGAGTTCTAAGTGCTTGTGGTCGGCCGTATTCATTTAATATTAAGCGACCAGAATATGTTGCCAATCTTGAACCATAGAAGTTTTGATCTGACTTGTCAACGTAATTATGACTATATCTTCTTCTATACCATTGGTATATTTGGCCGCTTTTAATGTTTTATTTAATATAATATTCATCAACATCATCGTCATCAACATGCCTTTAACAGTCCATTGCTGGACATACTAGGTGGGTTGAAAGGTGATGATAGCAGTCCTCTTGAACAAAAACTATCTTTTGCTGGGAGATGTGTGTAGAGTTTAAAGCTGACTTGATTGGTTGACTGCCTCGGTCGTGCAGTGGTAGCGTATACGACTGATGTGCTTGAAGTCTCGGGTTCAATTCCCGGGTCGGACTAAATGTTTGTGTGAGTCGCAAATATTTTTTTCGGAGTTTGAGTGTTTTTTATGTATAGTATGTGTATTTACAAAATAAAAATATTTTAATGTATGTATTTACAAATATTATGTATATCAGTTGTCTGGTACCCATAATAAAAGTTCTGCTTAGTTCGGGACTAGATGGCGTTATGTGTAAGAGAAGTTCTAAACATTTATTCAAAAATATTTATTTACTAGCTTTTGTCCGCGGCTCTGTCCGTGTGTAGGTTATCGCGGTAAATAGAAGCCTATGTGCTATTCTGATATGTAAGCTATATTATTGTGAAGTTTCATCAAAATCTATTCAGTAGGCTTTGCGTGAAAAAGCAACAAGCATACATACATACATACTCACAAACTTTCGCGTTTATAATTTTAGGAGGATTTACTTTAAGGAAATTATGAAAAAAAAAATTTGAAGAATATTTTGTATCATTGTTAAGTCGATAACTGCTCTGATCGGCTATTAGGCCTTTCTTTAGGAAGAAGGTTTACAATTTTGATAAATTGAATTACTCAGAGATAATTGGCAAATGATAATTTTATACATGACTTTTTTGTTTATGTGCATTTGTTTTTAGTACTAAATTCAAATTTCTTCCACAGAAGAGATACAAACTATTTATAAACACATATCCTTAACATGTCTTCCTTAGTTTAATTTGTCAACTTGCTCTTGAACTTAACGACAATGCTATAAATTATTAATTTCCTTGAGTTCAGGCATCTTCCGTCTTATTAGTATCTGTATTGAATAATTCAAATGGAAGTACTTTGACCTTGCAATACACTTGCTAAATTTAGCTAAAGGAAAAGATCTGGTTAACATTTGGGAGAAAATTACACCAAATGAATTTTCCTGAAAGACATAATAGCACTTAAAGTCGAAATTTATTTGCGTGCAAACGTTCTTGGAAATGCAAAATACTTACTCTGTACGATGAAAGATCCAAGATGTGTCTCCGACACAAGAGAACGTCACTCTGTTAGGACTTTGGCTACCTGTTGCCAGTTGTCGGCTTGAAGATATCCAAATTTCGCCTCTACTGTAAGCTCTCATTACCGGTCTTCTCCCATTAGTTTGACCTGGCCAATCCACCGGAGTCTATGTGCTCGTACTTGTTCAATCATGTCGAACTTTGGCGACAACTTCTATAGCCACTTTCTTCTTTACTCCTATTTCTATCAGGTCTTTGCACAGTGCTGCAGTAAATTATTTCAGTAACTGACAAACTAGAAGTCACGTTTGTTTGCTTTTTTGTTTTTTTTTTTAAATTTATGAGGTAAATAAACAACGACACAATATAAGAGTATAGATACAATTACAAACGTATGGGTAATTGTGTCATCAGCAACATTTACCACATATTGGTTTTAGTACGAATAGGCTCGACCATGGCGGTCCTACCGTCACCCACAAGACCAAACTAAAAAGACAGTATTCATGCTGGAGTATTTCGTTGTGGACTAAGAGACTGGATGCCCAATGATACAGAAACATCTTAATAAACCACCATAGTGTAGATCACCACGCTGCATTGTCTACATTCTATGGTGACCCTTAGATTCTATCCTTGTTATTATTAGGCAAACGCATACATAAAAATACTTAATTGAAGTTCTAAGTATGAGTACATCATTAGTTGAGTCATTGGGATATATTAACACGAGAAGGAAGGCCCGCATGCAGCTGTGAATGATTAAATCAGTTCCAGTAAGTGCAATAAAGTACTGAGTATATTTACTAAGTAGGTACCAACGGAAGGACTGCAGAACAATTTACTTCATTACCATATCCGCCCCCGTCTAGTACTTTCTGATTTATTATTATAAACCAGTATGCAGGTACCTATTTACATAATGAATGTGTCGCGTTTGTCGTAGGCTCGTTATTTTATTAGGTGGTAGTAGGAAATAAGGAATATTAAACAGATTAGTTATGTACTTATAGTTTCCGGTGCACGAAGACTACCCGGCGCTTTGTTTCCGATAGGTGTTACTAGTACGTACCTAGTATGTATCTGTCTATATACTTGGTACTTTACTTTTATGTACCTATATTAGTAAAGTAAAAGTATTTATTTATAACTTTATGCGACTGGCAATACTAGCTACAGAACAGATTACAGTTTGCGTCTGGTAGGTAGCCGGCCATAGGAAAGATCGGTTAATGTAGTTGCAAAAGAACGTAAAAACTTAGAATAAAATTATAGAGCTTTTTTTAAAATAAAATCTTTTACATGAAAGTCTAAATATTATTAATTAATTTCGATTTAGTAGTTTATATGTGCTATATAGTCTTCCACTAACCAATTTAATACAATAGCACGGTCACTGTGACTACTATGCCTGATGGAAAGCATGAGTAGAATCCAAAAGTGGGGGTCATTTATACTCTCTGAGAACGTCTAATATCTAGTGGTTAGTCATGACTATTTGAGTTCAGTTCCCATCCAGGGCAAATTATTATGCCGTGATTATTATTGTTGTCTGTCCGGGTGTAATCTATCAATATAAGTTGGTATGTTTATCGTGGTTCTCGTATCTTAATACTTTTTGTGCCGGTTTGGAAATTACCCAGATTATAAAAAAGACAGAAAAAAATAACATTTCTTTGCAATACATAGAAAAATACCCCTCGGACCGAAGAAGAATAGCGTTAGCATCTTTTTAACCGACTTCAAAAAAAGGAGGAGGTTTTCAATTCGTCGGAATCTTTTTTTTTTTTTGTGATGTTCAGCGATAATTTCGTCGTTTATGAAGCGATTTCAAAAATTATTTTTGCATTGGAATGGGCGCAGCTTACAGGTGGTCCCATCGTTACCATATCGGGATCTGATGCTGGGATTTCAAGGAAATCGAGGGAATTCCTCAAATATCATAGGCACAATTGTCGCGATTTGAGTACTCGGAATAGTTTTTCTTTGAAGTCGGTTCCTTTTTGTTAAAATTATCTTAATCAAAACAGTCTGCCATATTTTGCGGGGGGAAATCTTCACACACCACACTCATTTTAGACTCACATACATACATTAACAATTGACTGTCACATGAACTCAGACATCAATTACACACAATCAAAACAAAATATTCAAAAATTCTCACACACTTAAACACATTATGTGTCATAACCGTGGTCATAACACTGTAATGCCATGTTGCTATGTGTTGCAATCATCATCACCAGCATATTGCTGTCCACTGCTGAACCAGACTCTCTCATTGTTAGCCACACTGATCGATTTACTTTTTTTTTTGCTGCAATATGACATTAAGCAATAAGGCCACCTTTGTTCATTAATTTTAAATTACTTTTTTTTATTCTGTATTGTAAATTTGTAATAAGGTGTACAAATAAAGAGTTTTCTATCTATCTATCTATTAATGTACTCTGGTTAAATTGTTTACATCGTACAAATAAATAAATTGACACATCATGCAGACAGTAACTACACAACACACCTAATACGCATATTTTACCTACACACATTGTTCACAACGAAAACTTGGATAAATAAAATTATTTACAATTGTTATGACGCAAATGTAAGATAGAAAAAAAAGGAACGACTTTTAACTGGAACTTCATAATATCAGTTTATTTTTGCGTGGAAAGTAACACATGCTCGTTTTTCAGATGAATCTATTTTGTTTTTTATTTTAAACTAGCTAAGGCTCCGCGGTGTTATCCGCGGTTGTTGTCGTACCTTTACAACAAGAATCATTAGTAACGCCACATGGCAAAGATCTAAGATTAGCAGCAGAGGTTACTACTTCCCTCCCAAATTCAGAACCATAATAATTAGATCACCACACTAAGAACTTTTCCATGTTGGATTCACTCCACTACACTTTAAGGTGACCGTAACAGCTTTTTTTTTACTGAGTAAAATTGCCATATTGCCAGACATGAATATTAATACATCAGAAATTATTAACAATACGAAATCAGTGCCTTAAGTTTCATATATATATATATATAAATGTCCTATACATTACACATTAAACATTACATTTACCCACTGAGGCTGTTGTTTTTTTTTTTTAAATTAGCATAAGTTCTAATTTTTAATCACTATAATTTGCATCAGTCCTCTAACATGGTGTATAGTATATTAGTGGCAGCACCTTACCCCCATATCAGGTTTATTATATTAAAACATTAAAACTATGTAAACATTGGCGATTTGAAAGGAGTGGCCGCGAGTTTTTATTGCCATGTTCTTTTCTCCGGCTCTACCTATTGTTTGCGAACATGGCATAAATGTACATGTAGAATCTTGACCTGTCACAAGAGATGTATTGCATCCTAAGTGAATAAAGAATTTTGAATTTGAATTTGAATTTGAATTATTTTTATTTTAGCAAATGGCTAACTGTTTATCATTACATTCATTACGGATGAGACTAAAAAATAATATGATTATGAAAGCGATCAATAATGAGCTTTAGGTGATAGGTATTGCCATGTAGATGAAAAAACCGAGATTGTCAGTCAACATCAATTAATGATAATGTCACAGCGATATCCGTTAAATATATCTAAATTAGCTAAGTACTCCTTTTGTTCTAGTAATTTCCTAAATTTGCGCAATACTTTGTTGTATATAAATATACCAAAGTGACTCTGCTTTGCCTAATGTAAAGTTTGAGTACAATCCTGGAGTAGGGGTCACCTTCCTAATTGTGAGTGCAGACAATGACCAATACTATGGCGGCCCAGTGAATAGCTTCTGCAGCCTCCAGTCTAACACTCGACAACGAAATACGACAGCATGAATGATGTCATTTATTTTAAATTGGCCTTCGGGGTAGTGGTAGTACAGCATCGGTCTGGCAGGTCCATTCGTGCTGACATCAGCGTAGCTTTACGATTACTCTACTATTACATAATAATATGAGAAATAAATTGTTTTTATGTGGTCACACTTGTCACATGTTTACCTCGTAATTGACTATTGAAAAGAGTATAAAGCCTTTTGTGTACATTCGCTGAACTACAAAACTTTCCCATAGATTTATGCTCTCAGATCATTTCTATATTTGTACCGTGAACAGTTATTGTTTTAATTGTAATATGTTGTGGTTTGTTATGTTGATCTAGTGTATTCGAATAACAAATTATTTGTGGTCAATCTTTTTTCTCACCTTGGGATTTCTTTGTGGTCTTGTATTATGTATTCCAAACCAATATTACTTTTCAAAAATTGCACAATGAGAAAAATTAAGTGCAATCAGTAAAGCCGTACCAGACCGTATGGGTGTCGTAAGAGGAGACTAAGAGAGTAAACAATGGAGGACAATATCACTGATAAGAGAAGTAAAACTTCTAACAAAGCCGTCTGGCTAGAGTGGTATTGTAAATTAAAACCTCTTTTCTCATGCCTATGTCCAGCAGTGAACTATCAAAACCTGTTGATGCTATATTAGTGAAATGTATTGAGCGATCTCATTTTTATATTTTTACAAAATACCTGAATAAGAATACAATAATGAGTATGATATAAGTAAAGAATTCAAAGGCAGAAACAATCAACACATAGAGGTTGGGTTCACAACAAGCCGCTAAGCAATTCTTTCATTACTTTTACCGAGAGTTACTGGAGAGTTAAACCTCCTTTTGCTTCTGCTACTTAACTCACCTGTGACTTGTACGATGATGTGGATGGCGGTCAGAGATGGTCCCTTACTATCTTGAATCCGTCTTTACGTTTGCTTTTCACGATGAATATTAAAACAAAATTAAAAGTGTGTTAATTTACGAATTCAACTTACAGATAATGAATTCGAATGTACATAGACCATTGTACTTTATTGATATTTGTTTTATTTCACTTAATTATGATCTTTATGTGAGCTTATATGTTATGTGTTTTTGTCTTTAATAACTCTAGTTGTGCTTTATATAATAAAACTAAAAGTTTAATCAGAAAGTTTTATTACTTAAGTCATATTTAGTTTAAGCTTAGCACCCCATCTTCATTTTACATTTTATTCACACTTTTTGTTTTTTTTTCTATTTCAGAATCAGATCTCACGAGTCTATCACATGTTGGTAAGTGCACATCTCATTTTATTTTTATTTTTCATTATTGTGTATTAGTATTTTAAGTTACATTTGCTTTGTATATTTTAAGTCTTATGTTTTAACATTTAACTGCCTCGTTGGTCTAGTGGTTAGCGTATGCGACTGCTAATCAAGAGGTCTCGGGTTCAAATCCCGGGTCGGGCCAAAAAGTGTTTTTGGGATTTTCTTAGGAAATTCCTAATAGCTGCCCGGAGTTTGGAAGTTTGGCGGTGATTCACGCCCGTGCCTCGGAGAGCACGTAAAGCCGTCGGTCCCGGATGTCATGAACATCCTATGGCAATCGTTATTGGGAAGTCAGTGCCCTCAAATATACTGACAACTAGTTCAATCTTCGAATTTCAGTTCTCCCTTAGGGTTGCGGAGGTTCGATGCCAGTCGCTCCGTGGAAAAACTGAAATTCAGGTAAAACCGGTTGAACTAGTAGCCGACCCCAAATAACCTTGGGAATAAGGCTAGGAAGATGATATGATGTTTTAACATTTAGTTGCAAGTATTTAAATTTTATAAATTGTTGTCGTAATTAAAAATGTTTAAAAAAATCCGGATTACATGAAATGGGGACCGTCTTGCCAAAAAATAATAAAACAATCTCCCTAACAGAACTTTATCGAATGCCTGAGAGATGTCCTCAATTAAATTAGAATCAATTATTTGCTCTTCAGTCACTTTTATAGTGTTGGAGTGATTATGATGCTTTACTGTCAGTAAAGCATCATAATTGCAGTTGCTTAAATAGGATGTTATGGATAAACCATTGCCACGAGGCGCGCAATTCAAAATAAACATCTATTCTTATGAAGCCACATTCTCTACAGCGTGGCGAACTGGTATTGTTTCCAAAGTTTACTTCCATTACCGTTTACGCCAAGAAAATTGTTGCTCAAACTTAACAATTGCAGCAATTGAAATCAAAATAAATCTATAGTCAAAAAATCAGTTATAAAAGCCAGGAATAGCTAAAGATTACGCAACGCAATTCTTATGTAACATTGTCACTCAAATTTCACACAGAGGTGAAGAATTCATGAGTTCTGTGATCAAGGTTTACAAATATTTGACAAACTTATAACTGCTCTTGTATATTGGTCCTCTAGTACAAGTAAATATAGGTGAAAATGAAACATAATGTCAAGAACCGTTTATGAGGTAGGTGATTATTTGTAACCTGTATAGATACATGAGTATAAACCCATAAATTTTATGAATTTTGATTAAACATACATAGAACAAGCTGTACTTAGGTACTAATACAGTTTTTTTTCATAAACAGTATAAAATCAACTACACTATTCATCCTTGTTTGTTTTTAAGTTAGCATTTGACACCGACGTAGGTGTTTGATAAACGTCTGCCTTTATGCGCCTGCACTAACTTGACGAATACATATTCGTCGCATTTTTGACACGATTATGTGTACATTGCACTAATGCGAATTTTGTTACTGATAAGAAATAAATATGACAATAAGCAGTTATTAGATATGACCACTTACAGATTTTTACACAAAGTTGATTAGGATTATGCATGACATCGAATGCAGACTCAACAAAACTGTGACAACGCAACATGCCTGTCACATTGACGAACATTGCTGTGATTGAATTCATACAGCTCTATCATTATTATAATGTTTGAATAAAATTTCGTTGTTAAAAACACTACCTAAACGCTTTAGTCAAACTGAAACTATATTACCGAGTACATATTTACCAACTTAACATCTATGTTCTATAATGTTCCAATTTATAACCTTTGTTCATACAAACAGTACATTCGTATTCACATACAAATGAATTATTTAATATCGAGTCTTGACGCACGAGAAATCTGGTTTGTGGAATTGCTGACAGCTTTATATGGCTGACCATATACAAGCAAACCATTTATTTATGTTATTGGAAGTAACAACAAACAAAGCGAAATCTGTTCACGTCACTGAATTTTGCAACAAAAAATACATGAAGTCGTAACACTTTGGTAGAACTATCTACTCTCATCGCAGTAAGCAAACGATTAGGTGATTAACGTACCATTCATTATTAGTACCAACGCCAGTAAATCAAGGAATCAAATAGATAGAATTATCCTCCGTCTCAAATGTTGTCTCTCTTGTCATATGCTGGTAATGAAACACCACATTACATTATAAAGACAACAGAAAGAAACTGTTTTTTCATGCATATTTTAAGATAACTTACAAATCAAACAGCCTAAGCAATTAAAACAAAATGTATGTTAGTGGCAAAATCAGAAGAGGTACAGAACGAATAAAATGAGCACAATATTCGAACTTAATCTTATAGTACATTAAATGTACTTGCAGATGGTTAAACAACGCGCTTAGTTCAATATCATTGCGATCAATTTGAATAGAAGGGCATTTATATGTATTACATAGGGTTATATCAAATTGTATCTATATAATGATAAACTGTGAGTTCACAGTGACCATATTGTACCAGCATGCGTTTCAATTAAGGTTCATGAGAGTAATTGGTGTCAGTATCTGAACGCGTCGTCATGGAGGTTAGTTTCTACGACGCACATATTATAAACATAGTTTATTTCATTATATTAATTTACGTACTTATTTAATGTTGTTGACAATAACCCTGATTGAGACTGTTTTCGATAAATTTGAATCTAAACTGATTATAATACAAAACTGAAGAGATTGTTTGTTGAAACGCTCATGAACTGCTGGTTCGAAATGAAAAAATGTTTTAGTTTTCCACGGCTCATTTATCGAGATATATCGTCATACTACATCTAATATACTTAGTCAAGCATCGATAAATAATTTATTTATTGAATGTTTATTTTCTTAAATTTAGGCCTACCAAAGTGACTTTACTCTGCCTGCATGAGTAGAGTCCAAGAATAGAGACCTCTATTCTTGGACTCTACAACCATCCTCATTGTAAATGCACACAATGTAACATGGTGACCCATATTATGGCTGACTACTGAGATGCTTCTGCATCAGCAGGCCTTCCAGTCTTGCCCTTACCAACGAAATATGTCACCACGAATGCTATAATTTTAGGTTGGTTCTGTTGTAAACATAAGTTTTATTGTTATGTTAATGTTATAAAAATAAAGATGCCTTTGAATGTGTTGACAAAATATACATCTGGAAATTCAAGTCTTTATAAAAAAAAATAATAATAATTTGAATGTGAATGATATATGTATGTGTACCTTTAATAAGGAATCAAATAGCAAGAACTATCCTCCGTCTCAAATGTTGTCCCTCTTGTCATATGTTGGTAATCACAAACTTAACCGTTTCAGTCAAACACTATATTGCAATACGAAGACAACAGGAAGAAACTGTTGGCTTATTATTTGTACTGATAATATAAGAGCAAAAGCAAAAAAACAGGATGTTAATTTATATGAGAATCATTAAAATTCTCAGACTTTTTGGCATTTTACCGATTATTAAAATCAATGCAATTTTCAGTCTACAAGCAGTTACTTGTTTTCTAAAACTTTAAAACTATCCTGACTTACTTTTGATTGGCATAAAAGAGTCTAAATTTTTATATTACTTTTGCAATGTAACAAGTCATTCATGAACTGATTTTGATTACACTTTTTCTCTGGTTTTAAACATAAAGTTTGTTTCCCTTTAAATTTAATAAATTATGGTTGTATTTTTACTTTAAATTATGAAGCGTGGTAAATTAGTAGAAAATAATTATTTAATACAACGTTGGCCAACATTGGAAACTGTCATACATTTTGTCAAACATGAGTAGTCTATTTTGAAAAGTCAGTTATTTCCGTGAAACTTTCTCAGTCTTCAAAACTAAAGATTTATAATAGTAATATATGGGAAGTAAATTTTCAGTTGGCAATGTTCCACGTCAGTAAAGACAAAGATAATTGTTAGTTGAAGTACAAAGAACAAAAAGAGATTTTCCAAAAATAGGGTCTTCAAGTGTGTTGTGCATTTAAATATCCTGAACGACGCATTATTTATTTCTTCTTTATTGTACACATATTTTGATAACTAGGCTTTAAGGGAAAAGAAATACATGTAGAAAGGCGAGCTTGACCCAAACCTGAGTTTTCTTTCAGCGAACTTTTAAAATAATTAGAGTCATATTTTGTTATTTATTAGACTCAATTTCTTGTACTGGAAAGTACAACACATGTGTAAAGATTTGACAATGACCTTAATGGTAAATTATAGATGAATTCATCAAATGTATATATATATCAACAATATTTTCAATAAATACTGATATAGAGTAAGCGTTTTTAGAGACAGCTCCTTAGCTATATCCTTTCTAAATCTATAAAATTGACACTGTGAAGGTATAAGTACATGGCCAATACAGCGTAAGTGAGTGAATAGTAATCTACAAAATGACCCATAGGATGACTTAATACCTTTAGTTGAGACAGAAGAAACTACATAAAAACAGATATCTGTACAGTCATTTGACACAAAATGTCGACTTTTAGATTTATGCCTTGTTAGAAATTAACTGATAATGTTACAAAATATAAAAAAAATCAAACGTTCATTGTCATCAACTGCCTCATACAGATACGTAAAAGTATTCATATTTAAATTATTCTTAAAACCATGAAAACTTGCAAATAAATGTGAGACCACATTTCAAAGGAGACAATTTCGCAAATTTTGCCAATATGTTCCAGCCAGCATTATTTGCTTGAAATGTACAATTGCTTATAATATGTATTGTATCGCGAGTACAAAATGACTGAAGAACAAAACAAAAGTCACATTGCCAGTCACATGAGTGGTTCATTAGACAGACTTCAGAGTTCTCAGACTGTTTAATAGGCCACTTATTAGCATTGTGGACTTAAGAGTAAAATGATGATAAATTAGCTTAAATTGCAATTTAATGACTAGTGATTGGCCATTTTTTTAATGACAAATATTATATTTCATACGTTGTTCTTCCTTATAACTGATATATCAGTAATGATGTCAATGTCCTGAATATTCCAAATGAAGTTAATGAGTCAATTTAGTTAGTCTTATGAGAAAACTAATTAATAAGAAGATTCTAAGATAAATTCTTCAAGGAGTTTTGCTAATTGAAATCGCTCGTCCTGTTCTTAAAAGATTAACAGAACCAGCTAAACCCATTGTTTTGAAATTTTTAATGTTATTTTTACGTGTCACTAATAGTCATCAAAGTATTGGATAGACTAATCGAAGAAAATTGTCAAAGATTATGTAACATAACAATATATAATTTTATAATCACAGTAAAGTAATTTAAATGTACATTTTTAGTGAAATTTTCAAAACATTTACCTCAGTATAAACTTATAATAGGCACAGTTGATATAACCTTCTTATACTGCTATTAATAACTAAAATAAATTCATCTTCTTTAATCATTTAGAAACGGCTAAGGCCGAGAAAAATAAATGAACAATATATTTCACAACAACACTTCCGTACAGGCACTAAATATATCGATGAAACACAAATTATGTAGTTTATACTAACAGTTTATCAGAATTATAAACATTAGTTACAATAATCTATTAAAACTATGACAGTGATAGATTAAAAGGTGAGAAAGAAATATAAGCAAAAGCAACGCAACAGGAAAATGAAAAGCCAAGTAAACAAACGGCATTTTTTCTGTGTTTTACTGTGTTTAACTATATAATTCTACGGAAACAACTAAATGTGTTTTCAATAAAGCTATTTTTATGTTATTCAAGATCCAGTATATTGCGGCGTTGAAGCTGCCCAGACAATATCAAGTGAACAATTAAACTCTGTTTGATTATATTTGCGGACGAAAAAAGATCTGACGTACTTCTATGTTGTAACGTTTCAACGTTGGGCTACACAGATTTGGGAAACAATAACAAAATTCTCGTTATAGACAGAAGAATCTGTGATTAGTAAGTTTATAACCAACTGTTTCGTGTTACATGTGGTTGTAGCTGATAAAGGGAATTATAGTTTTGATTGTTAACCATAACGTGCATTTATATTTATTTCACTAATTTTACAAATTTTTGTAGAGTATATTTTTTGTGAGATTTGTAATTCTACAATTGGATATTTAGTAGAACCACGCTGATTTAAGTACGAGTGGGCTGGTTTGACCGGGGCAGTACCACCCTCACACAGAGGACCTAACTAAAAACGTCAGCATTCGTGACAGCCGTATTTTGTTAGTGAATGTGAGACCGGAGTTAATGATGCAGAAGCATGTCACTAAACTGCCATAGTGTGGGTCACCATGCTGCATTGTCTATACTCACAATGAACATGGTTACCCCTACTCTTGAATACTAGTCATGCGAGTCACTTTGGTGGACTTAAATTTACAGAAATCTTGGGAACTGTTGGTTTAAATTGACGCTAACACACACAATCACAAGAATCAGTTGTTAAAGCGTTTTGTAGATTAGATATGTTCTTCTAAATATTAATACATTTGAATTAAAAATTTACTTACATTTATGTAGTGTCATTACGAACCTTGCTAGGTTACAAAATAGTAAGTAATCTTATCTAAAAGGTCGAATTATATTTTAAAATAAGCCCGTCATAAAGTGCATTGAATCATAAATTGACCATGAAGTCTGTATTTATGCCTCCAACAAATCCCTACGAAATATCAAAAACTATCGCTACACTGAAGAACTCACCAAGCGTGGGATATGATGGTATCAGTACACAAATATTAAAAGATGTGGCAGATCTTATATCATATCCCCTAACTTATATT